>OY856410.1:597710905-598378405 GCA_963693085.1 Alisma plantago-aquatica | reverse complement strand
CGTCTTGTATGGGTCTACTTTTTAAATATTGTTATGAACCTAATACTTTTCTCAAGGAAATCATTGATTTAATAGAATGAAGGAAACATATAAAAAGCTTCATCAGCGACCATGTATTTAATGATTTTATATATAATTATTTGTCAAAATTTTGTTTGTTCATGTTTTATCATCTATTGACTTTCCATGTCAAGTAGGCTTATTGCAAATAATTTGGTAATTCTTGACTATCTTTGTGACTCGATAATGATAATTCTTTATATTTTGCATTTGAAAGATATGGAAGATAACACCTCTCAAACTTGGCTTGGTATGGAAGGCACTACCCCCTCACAAATCCTAGCTGGTTAGATCTCCTCTTGTTATGAGATCTCCTTTTTTATTATTAATTAGATTTTTAAACACATGTGGATGAAAATTTTATTCTTATTTAGGTTTGGATTTTTCTCATGATGTTGATGGCATGACTGGAATAGATTGGTTGGCTTATGACCAAGCACTGGATGAAAATGAAAACCTATCATGCGATGAAAAGGTTGAAGTTCAATCTGAACCTGAACCTTATATGGGATTGGTGTTTGATAGTCTTGATGAAGCAGAGAAATTTTACAATAAATATGCATATCGCATTGGATTTAGTATAAGGAAGGGAAATCAATATGTTTCAGCTAAAATAAAAAAAAGTCACAAGTAGGGTATTCATGTGCTCCAGGGAAGGACTACACAAAGTAAAGAAAAAGGAAGACAATGGTGAGAATGGAACCCCTCAAAAAGATATCATTTCCAATAGAACAGGATGCAAGGCACAAATGCGAGTCAAGCTAGAAGAGGACACAAAGTGGGTGGTTACCAGCTTTGAGAAAGAGCATAACCATGATCTCACAAATAGTCCATCAAAAAAGAGGTTTCACCACTCACATCATCGAATGTCTGTTGAGGTTCAAGATTTGATTCACGCAATGCATGATCAGAATATTTCTAGTGCACAAATAATGTCACTAATTGCTAGCCAACAAGGAGGCATCCGTAATGTGACATTCACAAGGAAAGATCTAAGCAACACACTTGTTGGTTTGCGAAGGAGATACATAGGTGTTGATGTAGCATCTACCATGGGCCATTTCAGAAAATTACAAGCAGAAAACCCAGCATTCTTCTATTATGTGCAATATGATGAAGAGGGTTGTGCATGCACTATCTTATGGGTTGATGCTAAATCAAGAATGGCATATCAAGTTTTTGGAGATGTAATCACTTTTGACACAACTTACATGACTAATAGATACAACATGCCCTTTGCACCTTTCATTGGTGTGAATCATCATAAACAATCTACTCTTTTTGGTTGTGCTTTATTACGGGATGAAACTGCTGAGTCTTTTGTGTGGGTCTTTCAAATGTTTCTAGAAGCAATGTATGTCAAACACCCAAATGCAATCTTAACTGATCAAGAACTAGAAATGAAGAAGGCAATCCATATTGTTTTTCCTAATGCAGTGCATCGTTGTTGTCAATGGCATATAATGAGAAAAGCACGTGAACATCTAGGTGTAATCTATGGTACAGCTGCAGGCTTCACTGAAGAGTTCCAATCTTGCATCAATCACCCCATTGCCATTGATGAGTTTGAATAAAGATGGGAGAAGATGATATCCTCATACAAATTGAGTGATAACAAACATCTAAGTTTGTTGTGGAATATCAGAGAGCAATGGATACTTGTATACTTTAGAGACACTTTTTTTGCCAACATGTCTACAACACAACGGAGTGAGAGTATGAATGCAATATTCAAAGATCATGTGAACAATCACTTGTCCTTGTTTAAATTTTTCCAAGCCTTCGAGAAGGTGGTAGAGAACCGATATGACAAAGAGGATGAAGAAGACTACAGATCCAAGAATGGCCAACCGACATTATGGTCTTTATATCCCATTGAGAAACATGCAAGGGATGTGTATACTAGATCAATTTTCAAGATTTTCAAAGGGAAAATGAAGCTCACCTCATGTTATGACATAGAAGAGGTTAGTAAAGACAGTGTATATCAAATTTTACGTGTAGGTGGTGAGGTACCTGGCTTCATATCTAAGAAGAGCTACAAAATACAAATCAACCAGAATATGCAAGAAATCTTTTGTGAATGTAAGTTATTTCAATTTGCTGGCATCTTATGTGCTCATGTTCTAAAAGTGTTGCTTTATCTTAAAGTTCGTGAGATACCACCTTTGTATGTGTTGAATCGCTGGACAATGGATGCAAAATCCACAAAGACAATTCATTGTGCTAAAGAAACCCAGGTGGATGTTGATGGAAGTACCCCTTTGACAAGATATAATTCACTATGCAGATCCACAATGCGACTGGTTGCCATAGCTTCTCACAACAAGGAAAATTACATTATGATGAAAGAGTTATTTGAAAAATCATATGATGACATGCTGGTTTTGCAACAAAACATGTCGTCGGGCTGTAGTGAAGAAGGCATACCATCTTCTCAAACTCATATTCCAACTCAGGGAAGCCAATATGTGCCAAGAATCCAATATGTAGAACATGAAATACCACTGCGAGATCCACCCACATCTCATTGTAAAGGAAGCAGAAAACCTCAACGGTTTAAACCACAAGCTGAGTTAAAAGCTAAAAAACAAAGAACTTGTAGTACCTGTAATGGAAAGGGACATAATAGTCGAACATGCAAAATAGGGGTATGTAACAATTTAATCTACATTTTTGGTTTCTAGTCTAAGGGAGCTTGTATTGAAAATTAAGTTTTATGTTATTGATTTCATTGGTAGGCTACCAAAGATTGCTCCACTTCGGATGTACTTGGAGATCATTTTGAATCAAGTGAAGAATAACTCGTGAAGCATGTGTTATTGATTTCCTGGAGATCATTCTGAATTCAAGGCAGTGTCTTATGTACTGAACCATTTATTAGTCAGTTCTTGGTTTGTGGTTTGTAATTCAAGGCAGTGCCTTATGTACGGAACCATGTGTTAGTCAGTTCTTAGTTTGTGGTTTGTAATTCAAGGCAGTGTCTCCTGTACTGAACCATGTGTTAGTCAATTCTTGGTTTGTGGTTTGTAATTCAAGGCAGTCTCTTATGTACTGAACCATGTGTTAGTAATTTAAATTCAAGGCAATATTTTATGTAGTGAATCATTTTGAACCGAATTTACTGAATAAATCTTGAGTTGTGCATTTATGCGTGTTTGGTTCTTCTTCAGACGTGATCCATTAGCAGCAACAAATATGTTGTTTACTTGGGTGTACATTTAATCCAGTATTTTGTAACAGCAACAAATTTGTTGTTTAGGTGGGTGTACATTTAATCCAGAGCTTGCTATTTCTTGATGGCAGTGGGTGGTTCTTTTTCAGACATGATCCAGCAGCAACAACAAATCTGTTAATTATGTGGGTGTACATTTAATCCAGTACTTTGTAACAGAACAAATCTGTTGTTTACGTGGGTGTACATTTAATCCAGAGCTTTCTATTTCTTGACGGTAGTGGGTGGTTCTTCTTCAGACATGATCCAACAGCAGCAAAAAATCTGTTAATTATGTGGGTGTACATTTAATCCAGTACTTTGTAACATAACAAATCTATTGTTTACGTGGGTGTGCATTTAATCCAGAGCTTGCTATTTCTTGACGGCAGTGGGTAGGGCTACTAAGATGGGTATCAAGTTCAATAAGAAAAGAAAAAGCTTGAGCTGGCCTTGTACAAGAATTAAAGAATTAATTCCAAGAATCTGATATAGCAGTCAGTCTCTCATCTGCAGCTATATATAGTTGTGGGGTTGTCGTGGTAACACAATCTGTTCATGTTTCGGCTGCACATTAAGCCATCACTGGATTAGATTTCATAACCAAAACATTTGGGTGTACATTTAATTCATAACCAGCAAATGTCACACAACAATCAAGAGCATTCAGCTGCACATTTAATTAATTGAATTTCATAACCACGAATCAGCCATCACTGGATTAGATTATTAGGTTGCACATTCAATATTTGATGGTTTCTTGTAATTGGTTGCTGGATGGATGAGTCAGTAGAATATAACATGTCCTGATCCATTCACTTGTCAATGGATCACATTCAGAAATTTATAACATGTCCTGCTGCACCCACATCTCATTTTATAGAATAACACATATAGTCAGAATCATGGCGGATCCAATTCACAACGATAAGAAATATCTGAACAAGGGTATGATGGAATACAATATAGCCAGAACCAGCCATTCATTCATTTAGTAATTTGATAAGTACAAGATTAGCAACCAGCCATTCCATACATCTGTTTGATACCCACCCTTCTAAGTACAAGTACACCTTCTTTGATACAGAAGTATAAACATAACCCACGAAGCTACTAATACAACCAAACAACATCGAAATTTTGTTGTTGCTCTTTGTTCCTTAGTCATGGCAGCCTGTAATTCTGCATCATGTTGCAACTTCTTAGACTCTTCCTTAATTATTGGAGTTGGATCTGCCCATTCGAAAAAATTGCAATATGGATGTCCCTGCAAACAATAAGACATAGATTACCCAATAATACTAATACCACAAGTACTAAATTTCATAAAAATTTAAATAAGCATTCAATAAAATATACCTCTTTGTTGTAGTTGGGACACCCAAAGAACACTCGACCATATTTTTTCTGTGTCTTAGCTATTTAAGCCTCAATTAACTCACCGCATTTGCAATGCTTGGCCCCCCTTATCATTACAGATTTCTGACTAAAGCTATTACATGTTGACGAACATCTATTTCCTTTGGGATCCGCCATGGTTTGGGGATGACTAACCAAGCATATAAAAAATTTGATTCAGTGGAAATCATTGATTCAGTGGAAATCATTGATTCAGTGGAAATCATTGATTCAGTGGAAATCAAAGAGATGAGGCTTCAGGGAATGATCGAAAGAGGAGAAAAAATGAATGCGACCACATACCAGCAAATGCAGTGAACTAGAAGGTAGCTGCCGATGGGGCGAATTGCTGATGTTGTTGCCCATGGGGGCTTTTGCAGGTGTTGCTGCCGATGTGGGCGGGCGGATTGCTGCCAATGGGGCTCTATCTGGCATTGCTGCTGCTGTGGGAGGAAGGATTGTTGAGGCCGGGAAGATGGCTGGCTATTGGTGCTGTTGCTGGGCGGATGGCGGGTAGGTGGCTCGCTGTTGGTCCTGGCGTCGTTGGCCGTTGGCGGATGGATGGATGATGTTGCCGATGTGGGACGGAGCAGTCTGCTGCTGATCGGAGCTACACGAGTAGAATTGGGGAAGAATCGTTGAGCCCCAGAGAGAGAGAGAGAGAGAGGATGCTTGGGAGAGAACTCAACTATTGGATGGTCGGCAACTGTGGGCAAGACGCCGGCAGCTGTGCAAGACCTCGGGCAGGGCAGTGGATCGTCGCGTCTCCGGTGGTTGTCCGCGACTGAGAGAGAGAGAGTGCGGGAGGGGAAGAGAGAGAAGCCTGAGAGAGGACGCTCGGGAGAGGTCACGAGAGGGGAAGGGTGAGAGGTTACAGAGTGGTGGGGGACCCCATTTGACGGAGAACATCAGCGTGAGTGGGTGTTAAACTGCTGTTGCATGATCTGATCTGAAAACCCAATCCAATGGTTTAAAACTTGAGTGTATTTGGCCTAGAATACACTCGAGTGTATTCTAGCCTCACTCTCTCTCTCTCTCTTTATATATATATATATATATATATATATATATATATATATATATATATATATATATATATATATATATATATATATATTATATATATATATATATATATATATATATATATATATATATATATATATATATATATATATACACGTATATATATATATATATATGTATATATATATATCTATATATATATACGTATATATCTATATATATATATATACGTATAGATATACGTATATATATATATATATACGTATATATATATATATATATATATATATATATATATATATATATATATATATATATATATATATATACGTATATATACATATATATATATATAAAAGACCTTAAAGTCAGGAATCATTACTCATAAATTTAAGGATCAGATTCAAGAATTAATACAAAATAGTAAACAATTTCAATTAATGAACAAATATTTACATGTTTGCATAAAAAGCTCCTTTAAGGAGTTACATAAATTTTACAAAGAATTAACATATACATGTGTGAAGATATACCATTATGAATAAACCTTCAAGAATAACTTTAGTGTCTTCAACATCATTATCCTGAAACCCCATGTCCACGAATCAAGTATACCTGATACCCAAAATTCCGACAAACAAATTTGCAGACAGTATATTTCTATAATGGTATGTGGGTTCATCCAGTAATCACAAGTAAGCATAAAACTAGCATCAGTTATTTGCACATAAGAACATAAATTTGTTTTCATATTCTAACCCATATCTGGTCTACTGCCTCAGGTGTAATCACTATCCCTCCGGGGCTCATGTGCATTACCCTTATGATCAATTTAACCTCGTGTTTAGAATATTGTTATTTACTTTACATGATATTCATAGGAACTTTATAGTTTGCATGAAGTAAATAAACAAGCAAGAAATTATCATTCTTTCAATCTCATCGAGAAACCTCGTCAAACTCAAAATTCGATACATATATTCATAAGTGTAACCACGTACCTTATGCCATTGTAGAAACCATGCAGAATATATCATGTACTTTAAGAGTGTATCCAAACATCCAAGCAACAAAGCATTCAATCTGAAATATACATACTACATATGTGTCACCATGTATTCACATTACATTAATCAGATCTAGATCTACTCCTAAACTAAGTTTTAGGATTATGTCATGTTTGAACTAGGGATTAGGGTCACAAACCCTAATTCCATCATATCATGGTTTCTAAGTTTACAACCTTTAGTTATGCATATTAGGTGAAACCCTATTCATCATATTAAGTGTATTAGATTATCCATGATACCTAGATCATATTACTAACATTAAGATCATAGCAAGATGTCCATATTGGTTTCAAAACCCTAAATCAGTATGAGTAAGATTATTAAACAATTATTCATCATTATCAAGGATTTCCTCATTATACATGACAAGATCAAGTATTAGCTCAACAAATACTAATCTACTCAATTAAGCATCATATTAACCAAAATCTAGGTTTTCCTTTATACTAATCACATTAATACATGTATTTCATATACTTTTGGAATAAAAAGTATAATTTGGTTTGGATTCTATATTATTTGGATTCTATTCATTTTTTATCAACTTTCATATATTATATGTCCCCATCAGAGTTACCAATAATTAACTATAATTATTTCAAGGTTATTCAGTTTTGGCCAATCGTCGAGTGACATGTAGGAAACTAACTCCCTCTTATATATATTCACGGACCAGGTTAACTTTATAATGAAAAGACACCTTTGCACATCCTGTGGTGGCTTGGGCTACCACACGCCCAGGGGCGTTTTTGTCCAACGGCTACGAGTCGTCTTCAACCCAGTGTTCACTCGACCTGTCGCAAGCGTGCCATCCCAGTGATGCACCCAGCCCTGCTCCTGGTCTCAGGGAGGGCAGAGGACGTCAAGGAGGTCCTCATACATTATTGTCGAATCTAGATAGGCCCAAGGCTTAACCAACAGTGGTTGGAGTCAAGGGAAACCACATGCAGGGAACCTAGGGTTGGCAGACCTAAACAGGCAGGAAAGTAAAGAGATGAGGATCCTACCTCAAGCTTCAGCATCGAGAACTCTCATGTGCTGAAGGTGTCACAGTCCCTCGTCATCCCTATCGGGCCCTACATCCTAGTGGCCAGACATCGCTCCTCGTTTGTGGACATGAGAGCACCGTCGATGTTGCAGCAGTCTCAACATCGAGTTTTTGATAGCCAGAGTGTCGCTTCCCTATACTTATTACATGAACACCAATGTTGGTGATGGAGGCTAGACATTCGTGGTTTCTGGATCCCAAAGGAACATGGCACTGCTTCGTTGAAGGCCTTGTTAAGGAAAGCCTTAGGCGTGACTGTCTCCCTCATGGACTGTTGTGACTTCATGACTATCACCTAGCTCCATTCTCCTCGAAGGCCAGACGTCTTAGACGCAATGTTGCTACTGCCACTTGTTCCCAGGTTAGGAGAAGACATACCAGGACATGGAATTTCTAAGTTTGCAGATCCTTTATAGGGAGGTTGGCTCTAGGCGGCCCCATGCTGGAGGAAGTAGGTAGCTTGGGGAACAGGGATCTCTGCATGGTTTACCATAGTTATCCTAGCGATGGTTGGTTGTGTACCCATCGAGTATCGTGGGGATTATATATATATATATATATATATATATATATATATATATATATATATATATATATATATATATATATATATATATATATATATATATATATATATATATATATATATATATACGTATGGACTCCTCGTATCTTCCTTTGTTCCCACCTCCAAACATGGCAAGATACTCCCTTCCAAAAGTGGCAAGGAGCGTATATTGGAAGGAATTAAATACAGGCTCACTATATTTCCTTTACTAAAACTCCACCCCACATGGAAACTGATCAAGTCCTTTTCCAATTATACTTCATAATCAGGGTTCATTGTGTATGCTTTTATATACCAAACTTCTCCTTTTCTTTAAACCATGTTTCCTATTTATTTTAGTAAACTTACATATTGTTCCTTTATTTGACTTCTAAGAAAAAGGTGGATAATCCTTTAATTAATTATCTAAGCAACATATTATCTTGGATTATCCTAGAAATCCTCTCATTATCTTCTATTCTGATTATCCATCAACCGTAACTACTTTGGATACCTATTATGATCATGAATATCCAAAATATCCAAAATCATATCCCAGGGACCCACATGTAAACTCAGGTTACCCAAGTGGGCTACAAAGTGTCCCTAAGGCCCATGAATCATCACTTTGGCCTTCTAAAGGTTCCATGATCTCAACTATATTCCTATGTACATACTTACGGCATAGATAAAGATTGCATTTTATATTAGCCTCATACGATCACATATGCTCAATGTACATTATTTCCTTAAATTGATCATTTAATCTAATTCTAGGCTTTAGAATTGTCAACCAAGATCCCTCAATCACTCCATTGTTATATGCTCCCTAATTTTATTTACGCTTGAAATCTACAAATTTCAAGGATGTAACAGACATTGTCTTCCATATAGAGCCTCATAATGAGCCATATCTATACTTCTATGATAGCTATTATTATAAGAAAACTATATCAAACTAAGATATATATCCCAACTACCCAGAAACTGCAAGACACATGCCCTCAAGAGATCCTATAAGGTCTGAAGAATCCTTTCAGACTAGCCATATGTCAGTGGATGGAAAGCTGTGTTGAACCTCAGTTATGTTCGCATCACTGAATGCAGACGATACCAATAACGACTTGTGAATTGTAGACCTCTGTCTGAAACTAGAGTCACTAGAATTCCATGTACATGGACTATCTCATTAACATATAATTGTGCCAACTTCCATTTTGTAAAATTCATCTTGACTGGTAGAAAGCGAGATGACTTAGTCAATATGTCCACTATCACCCATATGGAATCATGACCCTGACGTGGTTTATTATTGCACTAACAAATTCACTTGGGGTTGAGATCCCTGAGCTTTTACCAAAACCAATGTGCAATAATACCACCCGCAAGAGGACGGGTCTTATCGCAGTATAGTTAAGATCGAATCCCAAGAGACAATTTTTTAAGAATCTTTGTCAGTCGAATCTAGCTCAAGTAAGACTAATATTTAAAATGATTGATTGGTTTGTGGTTAATTAAACTAATTGTAAGAAAGTAAAGAGCAGAATTTAAAGATGATCTAGATTAATGATATGGAATCACTAGGGTGGTCTTGAGTTTCACCACCACTGCACATGCAAACACATCCAAACATCCAGGCAAGATAAAACTATCCAAATGGAACTGTTGTGAACCCTCCCTAAGGGATGTTTAGATCCGTGTAAGCATCCCCTTAGGCATCAGATTTCTTGTCGCCATCCGGATCATACAGTTACGGTTCCGAAGATACAAAATCCAACTAAGGCTACGGCCCTCCCTAAGGGATGTTTAGGCCACAGAAGCGTTACCGTGGGCTAGATGGCTCATCCCGTCACGGATCATACACTTACTACCTCAAGGAATCCCATTCTGTTTCTAGTTTGGGAGTCAACCACATTAATTGACAAGCAAGTAGGTGATTAATCTACCAACGTGAACAATTAACAACGAAATGAAAAGTTATATACATTTCCATGGAAAGTTTAACAAAGGAACATGCTTGCATGGGCAGAGGGGCTAGTCCCCGCACCCCAGTGAAAAAGAACTACTCACTCATGATGCGAGAAACAAGAAGAATAAGAGAGAGGGAATTTTCCGCCATGAGTGTGATGCAGAAGGTAGTCGCAGCTTGGTGAAGATGATGCGGTCTTCTACGTCGCGTCAGGGCAGATCTGGATGAGCAGGAAGAACCACCAAGGCATACCGAGCAGATCTTCTTCTCCACCTTCCTTCTCGACTAGGCCTCCTTGCTCATAGTAGGAGGAGCAGGTGAAGTGGCGATGGCATGGAAGAAGTTGATGAATATGGATGAAGTGGACAAATTTGGATGAAGTGGATGATGGGCGGATGCACAAGCCTACCACAAAGCTTGGCCTTGGAGATCATCCTTCACCAGGGGATGATTACTTCTTAGGCACAACCTGGTGGTGGAGTGGAAGATGAGAAGATAACATGGATGGAGGAGTTGCCCAAGGGTCAAGTACTTCTCAAGCATAGCTTGGTCATGGAGTTGTGGTAGTCGATCAGAGGGAGTAGGGATCAAGCTCACAAGTAGTAGCCTGGTGGTGTCCCAGATCCGATGCCCCAAATGAGGACCCTTGTGGTCCTATTTATAGGCTTGGATGGGGTGCTCACATTTTTGTTGTGAGTTTGCTCCAAATGGTTTGGAGCAAATGGTCTTGGAGACCGTTTGACATCCAAACGGTCTTGCTTTAAACTTTATAGGGTTCTAGCTTGATCGGTCTTGAGTCTCTGTCCAAACGGTCTTAAAGACTGTTTGATGGCCAAACGGTCTTGGATTCTGAATAGTTTCGGGACCCAATCGGTTTTACTTTGATCAATCTTGATTATCTGCACGGTCTCGAGTCCAAACGGTCTTCACTTCAAACGGTTTCTATTCCAACTAGTTTCAGAGACCATTTGACATCCAAACGGTCTTGAGTATGTACGCAGGCCAAATGGTCTTGGAGACCGTTTGATGACCAAACGGTGTTGCGTGATTGCATCCATACAATTTTGATCTTTAACCGATCTTGGAAACCATTTGATGGCCAAATGGTCTTACTCTTGATCGGTCTATGCTTGATTGTCCAAACGGTCTTGAGTTCCAAACGGTCTCGGTTCCAAATGGTCTCGTTTCCAAATGGTCTTCATTGTTCAAATGGTCTTGAGGATCGTTGGCCTCCAAACGGTCTTTAGCATCCTATCGGTTCTTGGTCCAAGCGGTCTTGAAACTGTTTGGGCTCATGCGGTCTTGAAACCGTATGGGCTCAAATGGTCTTGAGACTGTTTAGGTGAATGTCTAAGACCGAGGGGTCAAAACCGCATGGGCAGACCGTTAGGGCAAACCTTTTGGTCAAGACCAAAGTTGAGAGGATCTTTGAGTGAATTCCATACGATGGTTGATCCTCATCACTACCTGCACAAAATCAATATAAATCTAGTTAATAATCTTGATAATTGAATCAATTAAGAAATCTTGCATTTTGTGAGATTTAGGAGATGAAATCGAAAGTATTGAATCCATTTGGTCCCAAAAAGGTGACTGAAAATCATGATGAATATGCATTCATCAAAACACCCTGAACTTAAACATTGCTCGTCCTCGAGTAACACAAAATCTGAAACAGTCGCCAAATGAATACATTCTGATCATGTGATTGCCTCCTCTTCACATCACTATTGTTTTCCTTTCTGCTCAGTATGACTAAGCATCTCAACTTCCTGAGAGCACTGAACACATCTTACCATATCTTAGTTCCTGAGTTTGCTTTCCAACTTCACTTCCTCCTCACTTTTTCAAAAACAAGCATGTCAAAGTGTTTTGTAAGAGTCCAAAGATGCCCGCAGAACAACAAGTGTGCATCTGATCTGACAATGGTGTTTTTCAAGATAGTAGAGGCATTCATTGTGCCTTTAGGTAGAAAAGGGAGTGAAGGGTAGTATGGAAGGAAGAATTAAATCTCCCCTCTATTCGACTCGAGATTTTTATTATATTATTTGCAATTTCATTTATTGCATTTTTTTGTGTGAATCTCTCCTCTATTTGACTCGAGATTGCATTTATTTTTGTGTGCACTTTAGCATCTTTTCTTGGTGGTACGCCCCTATTTAATTTTGAGGGGTATGGAAGAAACAAATATAGAGGGAAGTGGCGTGCCACCCCGAACTTAGGGTTTGGCACTATTTTGGCTATTTTTGTTTCTTTTTTATGAATGGAGGGGTACGAAGATGATAGAAGAAGTGTAGAAGAGAGTTTAGATCAGAATGCAACTTGGTTTACAATTCGGTGCATCGGGTCGTTCTCTTTATCATATTGTGCTCAAATAATGACTTGATGGGGATTCGGTGGGGATTTCATGTTGTTGTTCCACTAGTTAGTTAGGAAGCACGATGTGTTTGATCCCTATTAGTTCGACAGACACTTGCCATTTTTGCATAAAAATCATGATGTTAGGATTCATAAGCTTCACAAGATGATTTCAATCAAAAGGCTAGTTTTCAAAAAGTGTTCCTTTTGAGGATCTGCTTCAAATAAGGAGGGTATAATGATTCAAAATGTAGAGAGATTGAAAAAGTGACAAAACTTCATCCGATATCTGTTCAAATTTCTTTAGAAAACTTTTAAAAATTTTGAAATTTTGGGTCAAAATGCAATGATGAAATCTTAAATCTAAAATAGATGGGTGAAGGTGGAAAGTAAGATACGTACCACCCACCCTCCACCCCGAACTTAGAAATATGCTCGTCCTGAGCAAACTCTGAATCCAAGATGGAGGAGAAAATGCATGATGGTCAGACCACAAAATGTGGTTGCATTCCAATCAGCGTGCATCCTCCATCTGAAAATCTCAAAAATAAAGACTCATCAGAACTAAAGATGGCATCTCGCGATGCAATTTTTATTTATTGCAAAATTATCTAAAAAGAAAAAACAAAATTAAGAAAAATTTCTAAAAACTAAATACGAATTTATTTATTGGGTTGCCTCCCTACAGGCGCCTTTGTTTTACGTTGATGGCTCGACGTGGATACTGTCACCATGGTGGTGCTCTGAGTGGAGCTTGAGCTAGATTTGCATATCTTCTTGGAACAGTTGACTTGTCATATTCTATTAGTGGTTCATTCTTTAACCATTCATTTACACTTGCTTTGATCTGAGCCTATTGTATTCTTCCCTCAATAGCGTGAGTGATGTTAGAACAAAAATGTAGTTGCTCTGAACAACATCATTGATGAAGTAGTATTGTTGAGGCTCGTAAGGAAAGCTCAGTTGTTGATGCCCCCATCCCTTATTTGTAGAAATTTTGGTCACAGATGTCCATCAAATATTGATCTGGGGGTGGTCTGGGTAGAAACTGCAATGCAGATCTTATTGTGGTGGAAAAATGAAATCAGTGGTCTCTGTTTGTTGGGTTACCAATGCATCCCAAAGGATAGTTGTTTGAGGGGACTCATTGATAGCTAAAAAAATATTGGAATGTGTAACCACATGGTTGGGAGGTGACTCCTCCACAATTGGTGGCGTTTCTTTTGTTTCTACATATACTGGTTCACTATTAGCTTTCTCTTCCACATGTTCTTTTTCTGAAGGAGCATCAGCTTTTGAAGAAAGGTATTTCCATTGCATCTGAGTGAATTGATTAACACGGCCGACAAAATATGCTTCTTTTTCTTGAGTGCGCCCCTTAGCACTTTTGGTTGCATAGAAATCAAAAGATTGGTTTCCAACTCTTAGGGTCAAAATTCCAGCTTCAATATCTATAAGAGCTCTGGCCGTTGAGAGGAGAGGCCTTCCAAAAAGGAGGGGGTGTCGTGGATTTTCCTTGATATCCATTACTACAAAATCGCACAGGACATATAGATCTCCAAGCCTTACAGGGATATCTTCTAAGATGTTGATTGGTTTGACCAATGAGGAGTCAGCAAACTCAATGGACATTCTTGTAGGTGAAAAGTTAGTGAGGCCCAGTTTGTTGCATAGGTTGAGAGGAATGATAGAAATGCTAGCTCTGAGATCTGCTAGACCTGGTCAGTTATAAGCATCGCTTATAGAGTAGTTAATTCCGAAAGTTCCTGGGTCCTTATGTTTTTGAGGCATCTTATCTATCACTAAATTAGATGATGTTCTTCCCAGTTTCACTGTGTGATGGTCCTCTATTTTTGGTTTCCGACTACACAGGAGTTTGAAGTACTTTGACCATTGAGGCATTTCAGCTATGGTATCTAAGAGTGGAATGTTGACATGCAACTTTCTCATGATTTCCTTGAATTTGTTGAATCTAGTAGTTGTCACAGCCTTAAGTTGTTCCACGTGCCTCAGATTATCTTCTGGTTGCCCAGCCAAAACTCCAGCAAGTGGCTTCATGCTAGATGCAAGTTGAGCTAGTTGAGATTCAATAGCCTTATGATGGGCTTGCTGGTTAGCTATCATAGTTTGCTGCGACTGTAACATCTTTTCAATGGTTAACAGTTTGTCATCGGAAAAGATGGTATTGGCTTGATGCCCTTGTTGAGGATTCTAGTAAGGAACTTGGTTTGGATCTTGAAACTGGTTCCTATTTTGAAAATTACTTCTAAAGTTACCTTGATTCCCGAAATTTTGTTGTTGGTTGTTTGGACCAAATGGATGTGAGTTTACCTCCCCCGAAGGATTTCCATACCGAAAATCGGGACGGTTCCAATTTTGATTCGGGTTATAGTATCTTTGACCAGGGATAGTGTTGACAGCATTCAGACTTTCATCTGGCCATTATCTCTTTGTTCACTATAATAAGAAGCAAGAGATGATTCTATATGATCTTGCTTGGCAACTAAGAGTTTGAGGGTTTCAGCAATAGACTTGTATTCAGGAATAACTTCAGCAATAGCTACCTTTAATACTCCTTTGCCTAAAGACCTACCCCAATTAGCTTGATTTTCAGCTCCAAGGTCGACAACCTTCCATGTACTATCATAACTTTGACGCATGAAGTTTCCTCCAGATGAGGAATCTAAAAACCTCTTGATATCATCGTCCACACCCCTATAGAAGATCTCGATGAGTTGATTCTTGGGAATGCCATGGTGTGGACACTTTCATAAAAGATATTTATATCTATTCCATGCTTCAGCAAGGGTTTCTCCAGGGACTTGAGTGAAATTTGATATATGTCCCCTGATTTCATAAGTAAGAGAAGGAGGGTAAAAATTTTCTAGAAAGACATTTTGAAGTTGTTCCCATGTAGTGATGGGTTCACATCGCAAGGAATTGTACCAACTTATCGCTCTATCAGCAAGAGAATACTTGAAGAGACGGAGTCGAATTAATGGCATCGTCTGAGACTCCATTTTGCTTTGTCATAGCACATAGATCGATAAGCCTCAAAATATGTTCTGGGCTATCTTCTCCTTGTTTTCCATAGAATGGGTTGTTTTGAAGCAGGGTGATCCAATGCACTCTTATCTCAAAGTTAGGAGCATGGATGGGAGGAGGTTGAACTGGGTGATGAACATTAGCAGCTCTAGGGATAGAGAATTCTCTAAGGTCCTTTTGCAGTTTTGCTGCTTGTGTTGCTGCTTGAGCTGCTAAGATTTCTTCTTGAACTGGGGCTATGGCTTCTTGCATGAGCCTCTCTCTCTATGCATTGATGGCTTGAGCCACTCTTCGTGTACTTCCTCTTCCTGAGCCATTCTTGCATGATTTTCTCTATTTTGATGATGAATGGCTCTGTCAATCTCCAGATTAAAGTTGGTGGTTAGTTCGGGATTGTTCAATCGGTGCATGAACTAGTCCTTCTTGAAGTAACTGAAATAAAAAGATTTGAAGTAAGATTTATGGAGTAGAGTGAAATTCAAGTAGATGATCAATGGTTTCAAAGAGAAAAAGTAAAATCCTATATTAGCCTTATAAGAAGTAGATTTGACTAACTGATTATGTTGTCCCCGGCAACGGCGCTAGAATTTGACGTGGTTTATTATCGTACTAACAAATTCACTCGGGGTTGAGATCCCTGAGCTTTAACCAAACCAATGTGCAATAATACCACCCGCAAGTGGACGGGTCTTATCGCAATATAGTTAAGGATTGAATCCCAAGAGACAATATTTTTAAGAATCTTTGTCAATCAAATCTAGCTCAAGTAAGACTAGTATTTGAACTGATTGATTGGTTTGTGGTTAATTAAACTAATTACAAAAAAGTAAAGAGCAGAATTCAAAGATGATCAAGATTAATGATATGGAATCAGTGGGGTGGTCTCGAGTTTCACCACCACTGCACATGCAAACACATCCAAACATCCAGGCAAGATAAAACTATCCAAATGGAACTGTTGTGAACCCTCCCTAAGGGATGTTTAGATCCGCGTAAGCATCCCCTTAGGCATCAGATTTCTTGTCGCCATCTGGATCATACACTTATGGTTCCGAAGATATAAAATCCAACTAAGGTTGTGGCCCTCCGTAAGGGATGTTTAGACCACAGAAGTGTCACCATGGGCTAGATGGCTCGTCCCCTCATGTATCATACACTTACTACCTCAAGGAATCCCATTCAATTTCTAGTTTGGGAGTCAACCGCGTTAATCGACAAGCAAGCAGGTGATTAATCTACCAACATGAATAATTAACAACGAAATGAAAAGTTATATACATTTCCATGGAAAGTTTAACAAAGGAACATGATTGCATGGGCAGCGGTGCTAATCCCCGCACCCCAGCAAAAAAGAACTACTCGCTCATGATGCGAGAAACAAGAAGAATAAGAGAGAGGGAAGATTCTGTCATGAGCGTGATGCAGAAGGTAGTCACAGCTCAGTGAAGATGATGTGGTCTTCTACATCACGTCGGGGCATATCTAGACGAGGAGGAAGAACCACCAAGGCAGACCGAGCATATCTTCTTCTCAACCTTCCTTCTCGACTAGGCCTCCTTGCTCACAGCAGGAGGAGCAGGTGAAGTGACAATGGTGTGGAAGAAGTGGATGAATATGTATGAAGTGGATGAATGTGGATGAAGTGGATGACGAGTGGATGCGCAAGCCTACCGCAAAGCTTGGCCTTGGAGATCGTCCTTCACCATGGGACGAGTGCTTCTTAGGCACAGCCTGGTGGTGGAATGGAAGATGAGAAGATAATGTGGATGGAGGAGTTTCCCAGGGGTCAAGTACTTCTCAAACATAGCCTAGTGATGGAGTTGTGGTAGTCGATCGAAGGGAGCAGGGGTCGAGCTCACAAGTAGTAGCCGGGAGGCGTCCCAGATCTGATGCCCCAAATGAGGACCCTTGTGGTTGTATTTATAGGCTTGGATGGGTGCTCACATTTTTGCTGTGAGTTTGCTCCAAACGGTTTCGAGAAAATGGTCTTCGAGACCGTTTTGTTACCAAACAGTCTTGGAGACCGTTTCACATCCAAACGGTCTTGCTTTAAACTTTATATGGTTCTAGCTTGATCGGTCTTGAGTCTCTGTCCAAATAGTCTTGAAGGCCATTTGATGGCCAAACGGTCTTGGCTTCTGAATGGTTTTGGGACCCAACCAGTTTTGCTTTGATCGATCTTGATTGTCCGCACGGTCTCGAGTCAAACGGTCTCGAGTCCAAATGGTCTTCACTTCAAATGGTTTCCATTACAACCGGTTTCGGAGACCGTTTGACATCCAAATGGTCATGAGTATGTCCGTTGGCCAAACGGTCTTGGTGACCGTTTGATGACCAAACAGCCTTTTGTGATTGCGTCCATACAGTTTTGATCTCTAACCGGTCTTGGATACCGTTTGATGGACAAATGGCCTTGCTCTTGAATGGTCTTCGCTTGATTGTCCAAACGGTCTTGAGTTTCAAACGATCTCAGATCCAAACGGTCTCGATTCCAAACGGTCTCAGATCCAAACGGTCCTGAGGATCGATGGCCTCCAAATGGTCTTTAGCATCCTATCGGTTCTTGGTCCAAGTGGTCTTGAAACTGTTTGGGCTCATGCGGTCATGAAACCATATAGGGTCAAACGGTCTTGAGATCGTTTAGGTGAATGTCTAAGACTGAGGGGTCAAAACCACATGGGCAGACCGTTAGGGAAAACCGTTTGGTCAAGACCGATTGGCCAAGACCAAAGTTGAGAGGATCTTTGAGTGAATTACATATGATGGTTGATCCTCATCACTACCTACACAAAATCAATATAAATCTAGTTAATAATCTTGATAATTGAATCAATTAAGAAATCTTGCATTTTGTTAGATTTAGGAGACGAAACTGAAAGTATTAATCAATTTGGTCCCGAAAAGGCGACTGAAAATCATGATGAATATGCATTCATCAGACCCTTGGCGATCCTAGGAAGACCAACCACAAAGTCCATAGTAATATGATCCCATTTCCAATGTGGTATTAGAAAAGGTTGTAATGTCCCTACATGCTTCTGGTGCTTAGCCTTTACTTGTTGACAAACTGGACATTTGGCAACAAACTCTGCTACATCACACTTTAGACCTGGCCACCAATGCAAATCCTTCAAGAAATGACACATCTCGGTACTTCTAGGATGCATTGAATACATCGAGGAGTGATCCTCCTCAAGTACCATCTTCATCAATCCATCAACATCAGGAAATACTGTCCTATTGTGGTAACAGACGGTACCATCATCTGCTTCATGGAAGCCATCATCCTTTTCATTGGCAATCCATGATCAAGTATTCTGTATCACATTATCATTTTGTTGTGCACCATTAATCTGATGTCTCAATGTAGGTTTAACCTGTAATTGTGGCAACAAACATGCCAGTAAGGAAGCTTCCATCTGTACATTCATCTAGAGAAGAGACACTAGCATATCTCTCTTGTGGCACACGGAGGAATACAATTGTTCATTATCTACCATTGATGATGAAGATGACTTCCTACTTAATGTATCAGCTACTAGATTCACCTTTCCAGGATGGTAGTCTATTGTACAATCATATTCTTTAATTAGCTCATCCATCTCCTCTGTTGCATATTCATTTCTTGCTTTGAAAACATATACTTTAGGCTCTTGTGGTCAGTGAAGATCTGACACTTCTCTCTATACATGTAGTGTCTCCAAATCTTTAAAGCATGGACCACTACTGCAAGCTCTAGATCATGTGTTGAGTAATTCTCTCTGTGCTTCTTTAGATTTTGTGATGTAAAAGAAATCACATTCTTATCCAACATCAACACACATCCTATCCCATTCTTCAAAGCATCACAAAAGAAAATATAGCCTTTCCCTTGCTCTGGCGGCATAACATCAGTGTATTGGTGAACTTTTCTTTCAATAGCTGAAAAGAGTGATGACACTTGTCATTCCAAGCAAAAAGAACATCCTTCCTGGTTAACCTAGCTAGGGGTAATGCTATAGAACTGAAGTCCTTGGTGAACTTCCTATAGTATCCTGCTAAACCTAGGAAACTACAAATCTCTTTTGGTGTCTTGGGTTGTTCCCATTCTAGAACAAACTCTACTTTCTTGGGGTCAACAGAAACATCTTTAGCTGATATAACATGTCCCATAAAAGATACCTCAGATAACCAAAACTCGCACTTACTAAACTTAGCATATAGTTGAGACTTCCTCAACAAAGTCAATGCTTGGCGAAGGTGTTGCTCAAGTTGCTGACTATCCTTAGAATATATCAGGATGTCATCTATAAACATGACCACACACTGATCAAGATAGCATCTAAACACCCTTTTCATTAGATCCATAAAAGTTGTTGGTTCATTGGTTAGCCTAAATGGCATAACCACAAACTCATAATGACCATACCTAGTCCTAAAAGCTGACGTAGGTATGTCATCCACCTTAATCCACAACTGATGGTAACCAAACTTGAGGTCTATCTTTGAAAACAAAGTGGCACCTCTCAACTGATCAAAAAGATCATCAATCCTTGGCAAAGGATACTTATTCTTTATTGTCACCTTGTTCAACTATCTAAAGTCTATACATAACCTCATTGAACCGTCCTTCTTTTTGACAAACAACACGAGAGCATATGATTACAAAGGTACCTCAACAACATCTCCCAAAGGGGTTTGTATAAAAGATACATCATAAGGATCCATGTAGAGGAAATCTAAACCATAACAAGTTTGTCTCCAAGATTCATCATCACAAGTTAAGTTTGAGCCCATATGTTAAGCCATCCATGTCCTCCACGTAGGGTTGGAAGCATACCCCAGTAAAAGAGAAACAATAGGAAACATCAGCAAAAAGATGGTATGTGCATACTAAAAAGAATCTTTGAGCAATGTAAGGAAGTGAGGGCATCAAATATAAATGCTTCCCATACAAGAGATAAGGACTACCCACATGGGCATAAAAGAATAGATTCATCATCATAGTAAAAGAATGATACTTGTTATAATTAAAACAATAAAGTAGTGCCACATGCACATATCATGACCAACATCCTGCATACATGTGAGATAAGCATAACACTAGAATATTATAAAAGACAAAGGCGGTCAAGAATCACACATCTTGAATCTGGTGAGACATGGGCCAAGAATCACACATCCTGCCCTAGCATGGGGAATCACACATCCATAATCCAAATATAAAATGGTCCAAGAATCACACATCCTGCCCTAGCATGGGGAATCACACATCCACCATCCAAAATATCATAATGTTTCCATAAATCACAATGAGACAAAACCAATGCAATTATACTACTCTAGGGCTATTGAATCACATAGCAGGTAAATGTAGAGGCAAGAAAAAGGTATGATCAGAAATAATACTATGTTTCCATATCACACAATGAACAACTCATGCATCCACAAATAAATATCCATATCAGAGTGGGTAGATACCATCAACAAGTCTATCAAACACCATAGCATAAGATGAGATATCAAGAAATTATCCAAGACCACAATAAGCAGGATAGTTCACATGAACCATGATATCAAGATATAAGACATATTGTGTAGGCCAAATTCAAGAGAATGAACAGATAGGTAATTTGCTCAATATAGAGAAATAGGGGATACAACATACCTTATTTCAAGATCCTAGAAACACACGCCATCAATCTAGAGGTTTCCAACATCAACTTTACCTAACTACAATTATTCACATGTATTAGGGTTTTTCGTATGCATTAATGTAAAAGAAATCTGACTTTTGAACTTTTTGCACAAAACTCTGATTTAGACTCTAAAAATATCACCATTGTCTTAGTTAGAGTTTTCTGATCAAAATGATATATAATATTATGTATTTTGAAGATATAGACTTTTAGATGCATTTTTTATGATTTTTATTTAATTACTGGCCATTTGGCCACTGCATTTGATGGAGGGATTGTAATTAAGGATGGTATTTTAAGTACCGACTATTATAAATACACAGTTTGGCTAATTTGCTGATGGAGTCAACAATTACCTGCATTTCTGGACTGGTATTCTCACGTGAATAAATGCCACTTTCTGAAACATGTCAGGATCGACGTGATTCGGAATGTCCACGAAAGGATCACATCCAACACCTATCCCCACTTGTCCTTCCTCTCTCCTCAAACTGCATCCTCCTACCCTGTATTTCTCAGCTGGGCCGCCTCCCATTCACCCTCAATCTCCGTCCATAGATCCATCCACTGTTCTTTTTAACCATTCCTATTTTCAGCAGCAATACCTTTTTTGGTCACCGCTTCTCCTGACATCCCCCATACTCCTGCTTGGTCCTTCCGTAAGCATGCCGATCCGACCATGCTTCTCTATAGCCACCGTCAACTGCGAAGTGTGAACAGCTTGGTGGACGGACGCCTGCTTGTCTGCTATGAATAGCTTGGCAGAAGGAGCAGTCCATTGTCCCCAGATCAGCCCAGCGTGGGAGGCAAGCAAACCCAGCCCAAACAAGAGATTTCCGAATTGTAACAGTCCGCTTTGCCGCATTTAGACTCCTAAAACTTAGGAATACAGCTGTAATCTTGAATGCGGCATCCAAAAAGGACCTTAGTTCATTCTCAAAAACACATTTTTGAAAAACATAGAATCAGGCATCAAAAATATTTTTATTGGAAAGCTCATCTTTTTTTATTTCAGAACATATCTTACTTTTATTTTTCGACCAACGAATCAAAACATATTAGTTTTCTAGTTCTGACCAATGAAAAGCTTCCACATAGGCAGAGGCGCTTGAAACAGAGAGAAGAAGAAGGGAGCGACCAGGGGCAAAATTGTAAAAAGCCACACGACCCTTCTTCAACCTCTACAAGCCGCACACTAGCGGCTGCTTGGGAAGATTTTGGGCATTTTTGCAATTCAAGACCAAACTCAAAACTGAAAGATGCGTATGAAAGCTAAAGCAAAGAGGAACTCAATCGTACCTTCAATTTAGACGAAGATGGTGTGTACAAGGACAAGCAAGGGCCGCAAGCCAAGGGAGGAAAACTTGATCTATGCTGTTCCACGCTTGGTCTCTGTAAAAATTGAGAGAACAAAAACAAAAAGTGATGTCTAACGCGCACATAAGTACCCTTATTTATAGGTATGGGTGTGAAACACTCCGATTTAGTATGGAACATCCCAACCATAGAAAACAGAAGTCTAGGTTTTCTCAAATACTTCACAAATACTGCAAATAAGGACTTAAAATGTGCGCATTCATATTTGGAACATAATGGAGAAAGAATCATGTGAAAAGATGGACTACAGCCCGAGAAATCTGCAAAATATCGAGCACCTATACGATTCACACGGCACAATCCTACCCAAGGTAGGAGACAAGTCGAGAACTATTGGATGTGGGTCCACGGTTGTTACAACCCCAAATTTTGGGTTCCTTTGGTGAGAAATGTAATTTCTCATATTAAAGATATTTGGACAAATAATGATATAATTTGTTGTGAATAAATGGATTTTGTTTAAAATAGCCTTGTTGTTTGATTTGTGGGCTTTATTGGTTATTGGGCCCAATAACAAGAAAATAACAAAGAAAATTCAATTAGTGAATGAATAATTGAACATTTGAGAAAAGAAATATGTAGAAACCTCTAGAAGGTAAATCCAAAGAGGGTTTTTGTGCCTCTTGGGTTCCTTGGGTTCCAAGGAGTCCAAAGTTGCATAAAGAGTGCAATAAGAAAAGATTAATTAAGTATTTCTTTATTAAGAAAGAAATTGAAAATAATGATAAAATATGGAAAATGAGTGGAAAGAGGCAAAAATGAGATTTCTTGGTGAATTTTCGTATCCATGAGGTTGCTAATATTAAAAGGAATATCCATAAGGAAAATAAAAGAGAGATAAAGAGAAATCCTCAAAAAGAGATATTTTAATAAAGAAAAAGTAACATAATGAGAAAATGGATGAAAGATAAGGAAAGAGGCTAAGGAAATATTCTCAAGAAGGGATTTCGACCTATTAAGGTTCCTTGAGGTTCAAGGAACTCAAAATGATAATTTAATAGCAAAGGAAAGAGAAAATAAGTGAGAAATATATATATTTAAGAGATATCTTGCACTTAAAGAAAAGGAACATTTTCTTTGAGATAATGAACCAAATTTTTGTAGAACGGTAGATTAAGTCATTATGGACTTTCTCTCTAAATTTTGGATTAATTGGATACTTGGTTTGGAAGTTATAGCTTTTACAAGATTCCCTAAAGTGTTGGGTTTATAATAAATGTCATGATTTTCTCTAATATAATGGAAATAGACGGAGCAATGCCAGTCGTCGGATCTTGATCCAAGGCAAGCTATGCATCGCCTTCCTTGAGTCTGAGAAGGACTGAACCGCAGCATCAGAGGGTTATTTCCCTCGAATTTCCTCGCGAACCGATGCATGTGCAAACTGGGAAATCACTTTGTTGGATTCAGGATGGTATTCCGAGTTGGTTAGACCCAACTTTCTAGAGCTATGGATGCATCTCGAAGGAACACCCAATTGGGCTAGTTGCTTAGTTTGTTTAGGGTTGGGACTCCTCATAGGGACGCCCCATACCCTATAAAAAGGGGACCCCTCGATCCCTTGTTCCATTGCGACCTCGAACGGCTTCTTCTCGATTCCCTTTACTCGTTATCCCGCTTGTTTGGTTCCACTCCAAAGAGGGCGCCGCCGCGTCTCTAGCAGCTGAGGAAGAAAGAAGATGACATACAGTCGTCATTAGATTGAGATCTCACGGCACGTGAAGGGCCCGGCTGAGTTTGGGTGCTCAAATCACGGAGCGTTTGATCCAGAGACCATCGTGGACTCAATTAAAATCCAACGGACCAAGCTTGGGGGCGCGCACATAGAGAAGGTAGTGGAGGTGGCTGACGCGGAGCGTCAGATTAGGAAGGGTCTAGCGGCGCATCGATCCTACGTTCGAGAATTTTCTGGTAATTTCGCTCTCTAATCGAATAATTCAGGAAAAAGGGTTTTTCTTGCGAAATTGATAGAAATAGCTAGGAACCTCTAATGGAAAAACTTTATATATGAAAGTTGTGTAGAAAAATACGAGGAATCTGATAAAAATACTTTTAGAACCTGATTCTACTCCATTTTTCAAAAGTACCCTAATTTCTAGTAAAGTGTATTAAAAATTGATGAGAAACCCTAATCGAATATTAAGGGTGTAATTTGATAGATTAATAGGTCAAATTGATAAGATTAACCCTGTTAATTATAAAGGTGGTTTAATTATCTATTTTGAATGAAAAGATGCCTAAATTAGAGTTGTAATCCATGAAAGAAGGCTAATCTATATGGAAACCCTAATTTGGGATAAAAAGAGATAAAAACCATATTTATTTGGAATAAGGAAATCAGATGCTTAATAAAGATTCTAAACTTGATAAGATGTGCCATAATGAGGAATTAGGGGTTTTATGTAGTTTTGATAAATTAGAGATCATAATATTAATGATGGAGGCAAAAACCCTAATTTCCAAAGAAACCCTAAAATTGGAATTGAAATCCTAAGGAATGTGATGAAATTGGATAAATATTAATAAAAGGAAATTGGTGCTTTTATTTTAGGATTTCTATTCTTCATTTCTTGCTTGATTGGGTTTCTTTGCATAATCTTTCTTGAAATCTGCAATTGAAGGTATGTGGTTAATTATGAGTAACCGCTTTAGTTTCCTGATGGATTCCCAAATGTTTAATCACATTGAATGCAACTAAACTGTTTGGATGTTCATATTGCAATTATAAAGTGACTATGAATATCACATAATGTATATGCCTTGTAGCTCAGATCCTGGTCCCCTCTGTGTCGTAATGGCTGACCTTGTATATGGCTACCTAGAGGGTAGGTCCATCAGGTCATGAATGACTTAGTATATTGATGCCTAAAGGGTAGGTCCATCAAGTCACAGTGAGTTAGATATTGGGCTACCTTTGGGTGGTGCCATGCGACTCTACCTTTACAGAGGTACCATATAAGTCCTTACAGGGACAACACAGAGTTGTGGATAGGTATGGATTGAGTAGTTTGGCTTAAAATGTAATCTTGATTGTTAAATGATTAATTGAATGATGATGTTGTTATCATAGTTGCACGTTTATTGTTTCCCCCACATACCAGCTTCGGCTGACCGACGTTTTGTTTGTCGAAGTTTTAGGTACAAGCCAAAAGGACAAATAGTAAATTGTCATATTGTGTAATACATGAAGTAAAATACAAGGAGGATTAGTTAGAGTAGAATCCTTAAGTGGATAGAAGTTTAGAGATCCAAGTTTTCAAAAAGGTATGAAAAAAATTATTTTCTTACAGCTTTCAGTATAGTATGTTAAAATTTGATAATTATTCTTGGTTAATTGCCGAACCTTTGATCCAGAAGTTATGGGTGCAGCTTCGACCTCTCGGTCTCCCTTAATTGGGGGTTATCGGGAGGTGGGGTCGTAACATTTGGTATCAGAGCATAGGTTCCTCGGTTAACCATTAATAATTATTAAATTTTACAAACTCCATAGAACCCAAGGGAGTTATTAGAGGATTATCCGAAAGACGGAGGTGTCTAGAAAAGGATCACGATCGGGGGATGGCAATATTTTCCTCCGCACCGCTAGTCGGAATACGAGGACTCTCGGATCCGTGTGACTGCCTGGCCAAAGTTTTAGGGTATGAATCGAAATAAGATACCTTTAGGACTTTCTCATCTTATTCATCCCTTCTCATCACAAAATTCTGATAAGGACCTAAAGGATTAGGGTTTTCTTTCTTCTTCTCACCCTCTCGAGGTATGAGTAAGGTTAATAAGGTTTAAGGAATCCTCCACCAAATTAATGAAAGGCATGTAAATAAGATGTCATGGACATAAGCTTAATAGATTAAGCGCAAACTAAAGAATAGATACATGCTTAGATCATATGATATAAGTTGTCATGTCCTCAGAAGAGACGTGAGGCTAGACCTTCCTGTCAGGAGGATAAGTTAGTCTTGGAGATAGAGATCTCCATTGCAAGTAGAGACCTAGCACATCCTCTGAGGATGATGCTAACCCTAACCCTAAGTGAAGGTTAGAGAGAGATGAGTTGGACCAAGTGTTTGAAAGGACATGCCTTTGGGATGCCATATGATCCATGGGTGACCTAGCACCTTTGGCAACCCAACCCTGGGAAGGGTTGTGCATATTAGGGTAAAGGATAGCACCTTAGATGATGATGTTAGTGAAGGACCTTAGAAACCCTATGGGCTTGTGCAAGTAGGGTATAGCTGGCATCTAGGGCACGTCATAGTGCTAATAGTAGGATGAAACCCTGGATAAGGAGTTATGATGGAGCATAAAGGGTTATGGATGATCTTGAGCAACCATAAGTTCGAACCTAGGCTTCACCCATGTAGAGCATGCTTTTGAGGTTGATCCTTCATGAAGAGAGGACTTCTAATGGTGAGGTTGGATGTGGGGTTAGAGAGAGCAGGAAACCCAGCAAGAAGGTTGGAAGCCTAAAACCCTGAACAATGGATGATAGTGGTTGCCTCATGATCGATCCCTGAAAGTTGATGATATCTTGGTTGCCTTTGAAGCATCTGGTGCCTATGTTCCTACGGTATGGGTGTTTACCTTCTGAGGTAGGAAGAAGAGTTCCTTAGACCTAGAAAAGTTTAGTAGCAGGTTATGAGGCCTTGTACCTTGTTGGTTGTCCTTAAGGAGGACCCAACCCTAAGTGTTGCTCGAGTTGAAGGATGACAGGAAGTGCATGTCATGCCTTTTGCATGCTTGAATCGTAGTTAAGAGATAGAGCATGCGGTTGGACACCTACAGGTGAACCTAGGGTTCCTAGGTCTAAGAGGGGAAGTGGTATACACTATGCTCATGATGAGAGTTGAGTTCCTATAGAGAGAGCATGGTACTCCTCATGTATAGAGGAAAAGGGAAGCCCCTTAAGTTTAAGGTGCGTTTGATGAACCCCTCACAGCTAGGTTGATGATCTTGATCCAACCTTGAGGAAAAAGGACAAGTATGACCTAGCATGGTACAGTAAGTGATCTGTTGTGCCTTAATAGCTTGCTAGGTTAAGTAGGCTCGTGGGGATGTAAACCCTAGACCTAAGAGCTTTTGTGACCTTGTTGTCAAGAGATAGTTTCCTCCCATCATGGGAGAGGGACCCCTTTTGTAGGGTGTTTTGTTGGTTTAAGGCAACCTGATGAGGTCTCATAGGATCTTGAGAAGCTAAGTGAAAAGTACATGGTATGAGAATGAACCTGTAGACCCATAGATATCCATCTCTAATTGCATATGAATGTGTTACCATGGAGGTAACCGGTATGGGGCTTGACCAAGGTAGGCAGGTTTCCATGATCCCTATGAAAGGATGAAAGCCAGGCCACGAATGCAGAAAGAGAGATGATGAAGACTTGGGTAAGGTTCTAAGTGAGCAGGTACTATAATGGTGAATCCTAAGTCTACCCTAGGGTCAGGTAGGGATAAGACCGATAAAAGTAGGAGTTTCCTAACTCCCCAGTTGCACATGACCATAGGATCGGGAGGTAACAGCTATCATTGTCTGAGGGCCATTGGTTAGGAGATTGATCACCTTCATGAACTCATGGGACCCAAAGGGCAGATGAGTAGGGCACTCTCTTGATGCATAAGGGGAGGAGGATGACCCCAAAGGAGTCGGTACCCTATAGACCTAAAGGAGATGACCAAGGATATAAACCTCAGTAGGTTCAAGTCTAGTTTTTCATGGAAGAAACTTTGATATCAAGATGAATGTGATGGTGAGACATATGAGGCATGTTTCAACTGAGATCTGAAGGTGTACTGACAAGGTGGGATGTACCATCTCTACTCTTGGAACAAGAAGAACTCTATATTTGGACTGCAGCCAAATGCTTATTTCCTCTTGTTATGGGAGTGAGAGATAGGACATTACGCATGCCATACACCAAGGATAAGAGATGATGTAGGTTGGAACGTTGCCACAAGAAATGGGGATAGAGAAGATAACCTACCCTAGTAAAGTGATTGATACATGGATGGCTTACAAACACTAAGAGGAATGAGGTAGTCATCTTATGAGGATGTTTTTATCATGAGCTATGTGGAACTTACAAGTTATACCAGGTTGAGTTTGATCACCACGATGATGAAATCAGAGAGTGTTCTTAATAAAGATAGACAGAGAGTTTAAGGTGAGACAATAAGTGAAATACATGGAAGTGTATGCCTTCAACGTTACCTAATACCTAAGGATGTGAAGTGGTAATCGATGCTCTGGTTGAGATACATCTGACTTGTTTGACTAGAAGCTAGAAGAGGTTGTTTGGCTAACCCTAAGTTCGAAAAGGAGAGGTGTTTGGATAACACTCAGATGTAACAAGATACATTGGAAAGTTAATGGTTGTTTGGTTAGCCAGTCTAGTCTTTGATGCAATGAAAGGATGGTGGTAGAACCGCATATGCACTTCATTGGAAAAGAAGGTGATGAAACCTCGACTAGAGTGGTTTAGGGTTTCTGAGGAATTGATCTTGAAGAATAATAACATACAGGAGATCATGATTTTAAGATCACCATACAATGTGGTAAATGGCAATAGCACTTTGGATGCTTAAGATGAAGTTGCATGTGGTTTATGACCATGCAAGCCAGGAGGTAAAGGACGAATCCCAGTAACCCAGTGTATCGATATAGAGGATAAAAGAGTCCCAGAGAGGGAATGGGAGTTCATCACTATGGATGTTGCGATAGGTCTCCCCTGGACCAAGGAAGGTCGAGATGCAATATGGGTTATGGTAGATTGCCTTACCTAGATGACATGAGAAAGAAAGAGTTTTTTTAAGGGACAGATCGAGTTGAGCTACATATGAGAGAGATGATTCAACTACACCATGATGCGAGTTCAAAAGTTCATGAGTATGACTTAAAGGTTCACTTCCATAAGGTGAAAGTAGGTACATGAAGAACTCGATGATAGTACAGTTTATCACCCCAAATTAATGGTTAGTATGATCCAGACTAAAGGGTCTGATGAGAGCATATGTGCTCATTCGGGGTGATAGCTAGAGACAGATGTTGTCTTATGAAAGATGTGACAATGACCACCATAGCCAGTATCGGGTTTTATAAGAAGCTCTGTAATGGAGGTTGTGTCGGTCACCACTTCAGTAAGGTGATGTTGGTGAAAGGACCACATGATGGTTAGAAAAGGGCCACATGATGGTTAGAAAAGGACCACATGATGGTTAGAAAAGGGACCACAGTGCGTGTAGATGAAGTCACTTTGATTGTGCCAGGGGCTGAAAGGAGCCTAGAGACGATGAGAGTCATGAGCAGATGCAAAGTAGACTGACATACAAGTTATTGTGGAAGAATATGTGAAAATCTGACCCCTCTGAGTTATAGTTAAGAGAGTTGAGTCCCCGATGCATGGGTTCTTTTGATATGGTTTGGTGGAGAAGGTTAAGTTTGACCTTACCCCTCAGGATAAAGTAATGTGTGATGAGTTCCATGTGTCCAGTTTAGAGCACTATGTGAGGTACCTCGGCCATGTGCTGAGCAATGAATCTAGTGAGCCCCAAGGGAGGCTGAAATGGCCTGAGTCACCTGTGCAGTTTATAGACGTCGGGATGAAAGAACTCAGAGAAAAGAATATGTGATGATAAAGGTTCTATGGAAGTGCCATGAGTACGGTAAAGCCACATAGGGGCCAATGATGGACATGGAAAAGTCTTGAATTGTTTGTTTGCTTGTTTGAATTTTGAGGAAAAAATTACTATAAGAGGGGAAGGATGTTACAACCCCAAATTTTGGGTTCCTTTGGTGAGAAATGTAATTTCTCATATTAAAGATATTTGGACAAATAATGATATAATTTGTTGTGAATAAATGGATTTCGTTTAAAATAGCCTTGTTGTTTGATTTGTGGGCTTTATTGGTTATTGGGCTCAATAACAAGGAAATAACAAAGAAAATTCAATTAGTGAATGAATAATTGAACATTTGAGAAAAGAAATATGTAGAAACCTCTAGAAGGTAAATCCAAAGAGGGTTTTCATGCCTCTTGGGTTCCTTGGGTTCCAAGGAGTCCAAAGTTGCATAAAGAGTGCAATAAGAAAAGATTAATTAAGTATTTCTTTATTAAGAAAGAAATTGAAAATAATGATAAAATGTGGAAAATGAGTGGAAAGAGGCATAAATGAGATTTCTTGGTGAATTTTTGTATCCATGAGGTTGCTAATATTAAAAGGAATGTCCATAAGGAAAATAAAAGAGAGATAAAGAGAAATCCTCAAAAAGAGATATTTTAATAAAGAAAAAGTAAGATAATGAGAAAATGGATGAAAGATAAGGAAAGAGGCTAAGGAAATATTCTCAAGAGGGTATTTCGATCTATTAATGTTCCTTGAGGTTCAAGGAACTCAAAAGGATAATTTAATAGCAAAGGAAAGAGAAAATAAGTGAGAAATATATATATTTAAGAGATATCTTGCACTTAAAGAAAAGGAAGGTTTTCTTTGAGATAATGAACCAAATTTTGATAGAAAGGTATATTAAGTCATTATGGACTTTCCCTCCAAATTTGGGATTAATTGGATACTTGGTTTGGAAGTTATAGCTTTTACAAGATTCCCTAAAGTGTTGGGTTTATAATAAATGTCACGATTTTCTCTAATATAATGGAAATAGACGGAGTAGTGACAGCCGTCGGATCTTGATCCAAGGCAAGCTGTGCATTGCCTTCCTTGAGTCCGAGAAGGACTGAACCGCATCATCAGAGGGTTATTTCCCTCGAATTTCCTCGCGAACTGATGCATGTGCAAACTGGGAAATCACTTTGTTGGATTCAGGATGGTATTCCGAGTTGGTTAGACCCAACTTTCTCGAGCTATGGATGCATCTCGAAGGAACTCCCAATTGGGCTAGTTGCTCAGTTTGTTTAGGGTTGGGACTCCTCACAGGGACGCCCCATACCCTATAAAAAGGGGACCCCTCGATCCCTTGTTCCATTGCGACCTCGAACGGCTTCTTCTCGATTCCCTTTACTCGTTATCCCGCTTGTTTGGTTCCACTCCGGCGAGGGTGCCGCCGCGGATCTAGCAGCTGAGGAAGAAAGAAGACGACATACAGTCGTCGTTAGATCGAGATCTCACGGCACGTGAAGGGCCCGGCTGAGTTTGGGTGCTCAAATTGCAGAGCGTTCGATCCAGAGACCATCGTGGACTCAGTTAAAATCCAACGGACCAAGCTTGGGGGCGCGCACACAGAGAAGGTAGTGGAGCTGGCTGACGCGAAGCGTCAGATTAGGAGGGGTCTAGCGGTGCATCGATCCGACGTTCGAGAATTTTCTGGTAATTTTGTTCTCTAATCGAATAATTCAGGAAAAAGGGTTTTTCTTGCGAAATTGATAGAAATAGCTAGGAACCTCTAATGGAAAAACTTTATATATGAAAAAAAATACGAGGAATCTGATAAAAATACTTTTAGAACCTGATTCTACTCCGTTTTTCAAAAGTACCCTAATTGCTAGTAAAGTGTATTAAAAGTTGATGAGAAACCCTAATCGAATATTAAGGGTGTAATTTGATAGATTAATAGGTCAAATTGATAAGATTAACCCTGTTAATTATAAAGGTGGTTTAATTATCTATTTTGAATGCAAAGATGCCTAAATTAGAGTTGTAATCCATGAAAGAAGGCTAATCTATATGGAAACCCTTATTTGGGATAAAAAGAGATAAAAACCATATTTATTTGGAATAAGGAAATCAGATGCTTAATAAAGATTCTAAACTTGATAAGATGTGCCATAATGAGGAATTAGGGGTTTTATGTAGTTTTGATAAATTAGAGATCATAATATTAATGATGGAGGCAAAAACCCTAATTTCCAAAGAAACCCTAAAATTGGAATTGAAATCCTAAGGAATGTGATGAAATTGGATAAATATTAATAAAAGGAAATTGGTGCTTTTATTTCAGGATTTCTATTCCTCATTGCTTGCTTGATTGGGTTTCTCTACATAATCTTTCTTGAAATCTGCAATTGAAGGTATGTGGTTAATTATGAGTAACCGCTTTAGTTTCCCGATGGAGTCCCGGATGTTTAATCGCATTGAATGCAACTAAACTGTTTGGATGTTCATGTTGCAATTATAAAGTGACTATGACTATCACATAATGTATATGCCTTCTAGCTCAGATCATGGTCCCCTCTGTGTCGTAATGGTTGACCTAGTATATGGCTACCTAGAGGGCAGGTCCATCAGGTCATGAATGACTTAGTATATGGCTGCCTAGAGGGTAGGTCCACCAAGTCACAGTGAGTTAGATATTGGGCTACGTTTGGGTGGTGCCATGCGACTCTACCTTTACAGAGGTACCATATAAGTCCTTACAGGGACAACACAGAGTTGTGGATAGGTATGGATTGAGTAGTTTGGCTTAAAATGTAATCTTCATTGTTAAATGATTAATTGAATGATGATGTTGTTATCATAGTTGCACGTTTATAGTTTCCCCCACATACCAGCTTCGGCTGACCGATGTTTTGTTTGTCGGCATTTTAGGTACAAGCCAAAAGGACAAACAATAAATTGTCATACTGTGTAATACATGAAGTAAAATACAAGGAGGACCGATGTTTTGTTTGTCGGCGTTTTAGGTACAAGCCAAAAGGACAAACAGTAAATTGTCATATTGTATAATACATGAAGTTAAATACAAGGAGGATTAGTTAGAGTAGAATCCTTAAGTGGATAGAAGTTTAGAGATCCAAGTTTTCAAAAAGGTATGCAAAATTTTATTTTCTTACAGCTTTCGGTATAGTATGTTAAAATTTGATAAGTATTCTTGGTTAATTGCCGAACCTTTGATCCGGAAGTTATGGGTGTGGCTTCGACCTCTCGGTCTCCCTTAATTGGGGGTTATCGGGATATGGGGTCGTAACAACGGTGGTCCACTTCACGCCCAGCCATCTAATGGAGTGAGACACATAAATCAAATCCAAATCAAATTAGAATAAAGTGTGATCACATTAACTTCTCTTTTTCTCTTTCTTCTTTTGGAGGCTTAAATGAATTCCAAAATTAACCGATATTTACACCCTGATTGATTTTGATGTGTAGATCAGAATATAGAACTAGTTTTGCCTTTTGAGAACTTTTAATGGGCCGATTAATTCATACCTCATTTTCTCTTTCCTCCTTCATTAACGACATTAGGATTATCCAAAAATTATGAAACTTTACCCACAAATCATATTCGATGTGTTGGATACAAATTTACCATTAGTTTTATTTGTTGAAGTTGATTGTTATTTTAGTTAATGATATGAAGGTTTTGCACATGTTCTCTCTCCTAAATTTACCTTCTCATCATATATTTTTCAAATGGAGTCAAAATTAATCTAAAGATATATTTTTACATGTAGAACACGAATTTGTCATTATTTTATTTTTTCGATGACTTTTATTATTTTATTTAATACATTTAAATTTTATCACTTATTTTATTGTTTTAATTTATTAGAGGCATCTAAAAACTTTCCAAAAATATGAAACTTGGCCTATAAGAAATACTAAACATGAGAAACACCATTTTCATATTAGTTGATTTTTTTTCAACTTATATTTTATATTTTAGGTGTTTAAATCATTTTCTCTCTCCTGGTTTACCAAATTAGATGCAAATTTGCCCATAGTCTTATTTCTATGTTTAGATCACGAATCTAATGTTATTTTCCTCTTTTGGAGTCAATAATTATTTTATTTGATAATTTGGAAAAACTTAGATTTTCTCTTTCCAAAATGAATTAAATTAATTATATTTATGTGAATAATGTGAAACTTGACCCCCAAGGTAATTGGGACCCAAGGAACATGATTTTTAACTTAGATTTCACTCTTAAGACTTTCTTATATGAGTTATGTCACTTGGCCCACTAATGGCCCATTATCATAATTACTTATTCAATTAAGTTCTTTATCATCTTATTATCACCAAATGAATTTTATGAAACATTAAATTACATTATTTATGCATTAGATTATTAGGATTATTATAACCTCAACCTTGTTTGGTCAAAACCAAAAGGTCAAACTTTTAGGGTGGGATCTAAGATCTGGTATGTTACAAAGAGCACGCTTCATGCAACTCGTCAGAACCAACCAAAGGAGTTTCTAGCTGAAGACTACTAGATCTACAACTAACAGGTAGATAACAACTATCTATCACCTCTCTAGTGATAAAGGAGTGTGTTGCACTCAGATCTACTAACACTGATATGAAATAAGAAGCAGACAAATTGGAATGAAATAACTCCATATGACATGTCCCGACTCGTGGATTAACCACTACTTCCAGCTGGCTCATGTGATAGAACCTAGCAGTCGCCTATTTTCATCCACGTCCTCTACTAGCTTGTCGAGAGAAGAATGTATGTGACACTTGTCCACATCCTCTTCCACTACCAAAACCAAATTGTCATTGTTGTGATCCCTGCTAACTCTGTCGTGGCTGCTAAGTCACTTCCTCATTCTTCATAGGGCAATCCGGTCTTGTATGCCCCACCTGCCTACACTTGTAACATGTTCTGGAGTCATAAAAAGACCTAGGAGGTCCTGTCACTGAAATTGATGAGGTACTACGAGCTCCTGTAGGTGGAAAACTGCAACCTCTACCCCTACTTGGGGTCCACTGAGATGGATTAAAAGACCTCTATTCACTAAAAGTCAACCTCAGTTGCGACTGTGGTGGAGTAAACATTGGCTTCTTAAAGCCTCTAGATTAATGTCCCTAGAATTAAATCGGTCATTTATTAGCATTAGCTTCACGCTTCTCAATGGATCCTTATAGATTCTATAAAGGTGGAAAACCTTTCCCTCTCTAGAGTTGATGTTGTTGTAGTCAACTCAGTGCTTAGGCCCTTCTTGAATCTATAAATCATTTCCTTATTAGTGGCTACTATGTGAGGGAAGAACCTCAGAAGTTCCATGAACTTTGATTCATACTCATTAACAGTCATTGTGCCCTGACTAATCTTCTCAAACTGAGAGATTTTCTCATCTAGATATGTCTCTGGCAAGTATCGGCTAACAAATTCATGCCAAATTCCTCCCAACCTATCACCACTCCTGGCCATTTCTCCTCTTCTATGGACCACTAGTGCCTAGCACTACCCTTCAATAGGTAGACTGTTGGTATGTATGCCCTGAGAGCCAATCATGGGATGATTGGTGGGATACATTAAGATTGATTTGATAAAGATCAAAGGCAAGCTTCCAATTCTTTCTGGTTCAGTCAATGAGATAGTGATAGAACAGATTGAATGTCTACAGAATGACGGTACTCAATGATGTATGCTTTTAGGTTCAGGACCTAAATGATGAGATCATACATATGCTAAGAGTTTGTACATTCTTATTATGTCCCTAGTCAGATTTCATTATGGAAGGTAGATAGACAATAATGACACACAAGACTAGATTGTGGTGTTGGTTGATGACATAATCTCATTAGTCATGATATGGAGATATCAAACCAAACACATAAGTACTTGTTAGAGAACAAGTGTACCGGACAGACCCACCATGAGTTTGACACATGGAACCATGACATGGTAGTCACAGTCAGTTCTCACAGTGATGGTGGTGAGTGTGATTCTTTGACCTGAAATCACTACACTCAACACATGTCATTGGGCACACTTTGACATCATCAAACACAGTCCTAAAACATGGGTTGTTATAAAGGTGATGATTGGGTGGCTTTGACACATGGGGCTTTTGAGGGGTGAGTGATAGATATGGGATTTGTCCCTCCTTAGGGAGTTTGATATCCATACCCACTTGATGAGTAGGATTGAGATAGGTGTTCTCATGCATGTGTGAATCAGTATGTGATATTGATGTCATACATATCTCCACCAATCTACTCTGAGATTAAGAAAGTGAATGAGCGTTGAAAGGATGATTGTTCCATGCCTTGAGTTCATTCGGGATATCAGTGACAAAGGAATTATACATTCGCTGTAACACCATTCATGGATTGTAGGATTGAAAGTTGTTCTACAACTTTCTATTTTACTTGGGTAGCACTGATGTGCGACTAGGCACCGCTCTTTGCTTGTGAAGTCATAAGTGTTGTTGACTTTTACTGCCAACGTGAAATGGACATGTAGGGTCACACACATAGGATTTAACCTGGAAGAGGAATTTATCCACAAATAATGTTTAGATTGATTACTAAAAGAGTTTAGTAGTTAAATTAAACACTCAACTGATTGATTGGAGTATCGGATTGATTGAAACTACAATTGACTGATTTGTACAAGTCTGCTGCCCCAACCGATCGACTCATGAGATGAACTGATCGGCTCAGGTTGGTGAACCGATCGGCTCATCTAGTGAGATAATCGTCTCAGGTGCAATGAGACGATCGGATCAATTTTTGAACTGGTCGGCTCATGTGACCAACGGAGATCGTTTGGAAAGTCGATTTTGCAAATACAATTTGTTTCACTTGTACAAATTTGATTTGGACAAGGATTATTATTTGATTAATCGGAGACAAATTTGAAAGTCAATTTTAGTTGGACCAGGACCATGAACCGATCGGCTCATGTGATGAACCGATCGGATTCGGGGTCCCAACCAATCGGTTGAGGTTGAACCAATCGGCTCAACTCTCTAACCGACCGTTTCATGTATGAAATGACCGGTTTAGGTGGCGCAGTTGGTTGTTTTCTGTGGAAAATTCTGAACCCTTCTACGCCTTCTTTAATCCCACATTACATGGGGTATAGAACCCTATCCCATGACCCTCATATATATAGGGGTAGTGGGGGCTTCTCAGAACAACAACTCAGTGCACCAGTTGCTCTGCAAAGTTGTCGTTCTCTCTGGTTTTGGTAACCAAGAGAGAGCATGAGCAAGTGCTACCCAATAAGGGAGGCACAACAACGGAAAGACAACTGCAGAAAGTGACTGGTGGTAGGAGAGTGTGTTGGTGACTAGTACGCCAACAGGAGGGTGTGACTGTTGGGTTTTAGGGGAGGCAGAGAAGGCAGCGGAAACAAAAACATTTCTCCTCCCCAAACCCAGACCAAGGAAACGCGTCAACATCTATACAATAGGAAAGGGATGGTTTGTGGAATCATACCTTATCCCAAGGCTTGCTCAGCGACAATACCTCACGGCTTACGCGGTCTTCACCTCCGGTCTTGGACGGTGTCTATGCAGCTCCTGGTCGCACCGGGACTGATAAATCCTGGTCTCACCAGGACTGTCGGGATTGACAATTGTCCTCCAAGCGACAGAAATCTCCCGCCTCTGAAGTAGTCCACACGGACCACCTGGAACTCCAATCTCCTTGTCTCACAAGGAATTGGAAGGAGTCGCACCCTCCTTTCAGCGTACTAGTCACTGACACACTCTCCTGCCACCAGTCGCTTTCTACAGTTGTCTTTCCCTTGCTGTGCCTCCCTTATCGGGTAGCACTTGCTCGGGCTCTCTCGGTTACCAAAACCAGAGAGAACAACAACTTTCCAAAGAAACTGGTTGCACTAAGTTGTTCTTTGAGAAGCCCCCAATACCCCTATATATAGTAGGGTCATGGGATAGGGTTCTCTATCTCGGGCAATGTGGGACTAAAGCAGGAGTAGAAGGGTTCGAGATTTTCCACAAAAACAACCAACTGTGCAACCTGAACTGATCGTTTCATTCCTGAAATGGTCGGTTGGGGATCTGAGCCGGTCGGTTGACACCTCAACCGATCGGTTGGGACCCATGAAATGATCGGTTCACTTCTGAACCTGTCGGTTCGTGGTCCTGTTCAGTTCTCGATTAACTTTTCATCTTTTGTTTCTAATTGGTATCAAATACCAATCCTTGTTCCAATCAAATTGAGTAAGTGAAACGAAAAGAAATTTCTCACCAATCCTACTTTCCCAACTTGCTCGGTTGCATCAGTTGAACTGATCGTTTCAACATTTGAAGCAATTGTTTCATCCTGTCCATGATCCGATCGACTCACAACCTGAGCCGATCAGTTCACCAAGCTGAGCCGATCGGTTCATCACATGAGCCAATCGGTTAGGAGTGCAGATTGTGCAGAATTAGTCAATTGCAGTTTCAATCAATCTCATACTCCAATCAATGTGTCCAACACCTTGAACATTATGACATTGAGCTATCAATTAATTAAGTGTTTAATTGAACTACTAAACTCCTTTAGTAATCAATCTAAATATTATTTATGGACAAAAATCCTCTTCCAGGTTAAATCCTATGTGTGTGACCCTGTAGGTCCATTTCTCGTTGGTAGTGAAAGTCCATAACACTTATGACTTCACAAGCAAAGAGCGGTGCCTAGTCACACATCAGTGCTATCCAAGTGAAATAGAAAGTTGGAGAACAACCTTCAATCCTACAATCTGTGAATGGTGTTACAGTTAATGTATAATTCCTTTGTCACTGATATCCTGAATGAACTCGAGGCATGGAACAGTCATCCTGTCAATGTTCATTCACTTTCTTGATCTCAGAGTAGATTGGAAGAGATATGTATGACATCAATATCACATACTGATTCACACATGTGTGCACGCCTTTCTCAATCCTACTCATCAAGTGGCCATGGATATCAAACTCCCTCAGGAGGGACAAATCCCATATCTATCACTCACCCCTCAAAAGCCCCATGTGTCAAAGCCACGCAATCATCACCTTTATAACAACCCATGTTTCAGGATTGCGTTTGATGATGTCAAAGTGTGCCCAACGACATGTGTTGAGTGTAGTGATTTCAGGTCAAAGAATCACACTCACCACCATCACTGTGAGTACTAACTGTGACTACCATGTCATGGTTCCATGTGTCAAACTCACGGTGGGTCTGTCTGGTACACTTTCTCTCTAACAAGTACCTATGTGTTTGGTTTGATATCTCTATATCATGACTAATGAGATTCTGTCATCAACCAACACCACAATCTAGTCTTGTGTGTCATTGCTATCTATCTACCTTCCACAATGACATCCGACTAGGGGCATAATGAGAATGTACAAACTCTTAGAATCTGTATGATCTCATCGTTCAGGTCCTCAACCTGAAAGCATACATCATTGAGTAATGTCATTCTCTAGACATTCAATCTGTTCTATCACTATCTCATATGACTGAACCAGAAAGAATTGGAAGCTTGCCTTTGATGTTTATCAAATCAATCTTAATGTATCCCACCAATCATCCCATGATTGGCTCTCAGGGCATACATACCAATAGACTCCCACTTGCACTGCGAGCCAATCACCCTTAAATCATATTCATAGTGATCTTCAAACGTGTCCCACATGTTACTCTGCTCTAGTGCGATCAAAGTGATTAATGGCAACACCTTGCCAAAGTCAGTATAAATTGCATGTCTCACATCTCTTCGATGTACATCACACGTATGAGATGGAGTTGTCGTAATATGCGATCTAGCATTCCTTTGCTAACCTTTAGCCATACTGCATGATCAAGGATTCCATACTTGTCATCAATAAGTGAAATATCTATAAGTTCATCTCGTGAACTTCCAGATCCATAAAGTATCCACTGTTGTTCTCCAACACCTAGATACTAGACATTTCCTTTTAAATGGTTTTATTGGAACACTTCCAATTATCAACAAACTTTCACTTTTATATATCCTATATATATATTGCAATTAATTTTCTGTCCTTTCGGAAGTTCGCATCAATATAACTCTTTGCATTGAACTCTTCCTTATATCCATAGAACCAGTACTTCTCGAGTACTTATCAAGTTCTCATGGTATTTCAGTAACCCTTACTGGAAGTAGACAGACATCCACTCGTCATGTCTTACATACGAGTTATCAGGATGAGCACATCATATTTCCGTGTCCTACATACAAGATGATGAATGCATTTTGTTCTTGCCATGTCGATACATGCAAGATAATGGGATGATTACATACATGATAGATCCATATATATTCTTAGTGTTCCCATTCTTCATAAGAATTGGACACTTGGCCTTGGGATACTAACTCCATGTAACATGGACAAGTTTTCTCCCATTGAATCTGTGCATACTGAACCCTTCAGTACATATTGCCAATGTATGCTTTCTCTTTTCAGGTCAAGAGATTTTCGAGAACTATCTCTATAGATCTCTATTCCTATCACATAGGAAACATCTCTATCTCCCTTAAAGATAATTTCCACTTTTGGATTTCCATTCTAGAACATTTCCATTTCACATCAACATGTGGAATGTGAACACGCTCCCACTAAATCACAGATCCCTTCTTCATCTTTGGCATATCAGTCAAACCCTTTGACTATATCATCAAAGTAAAGATCCAATTATGACTTGCTTTTACTCAATCAATCACATTGATTAGTCTATTGTAACTTATAGCCTTCATTTGCATTAGTGGATTCATAAACCTTATAGGTTGTGTCATGTACACATCCTTGTTCTATTCCTCATAGGAATGTGGTTTTAGTATCCATATGCCAAATGTCTTAGTCATTAAGTTGCAATCAATAAGCATCATCCTTCTCAAAATGTTATCCATGTGTCTTAACACTTAAGATTCATTTGCACTTATGGATTTCATCCAATGGGTGCTACCATCAAGGTCATACCTTATTGTTCACATGGATTTCATTTAGGATGTAATGGTCATAAACCATAACTCAAAATTTGGTTCCTCATATTCATCTAGATAGTTGACTCATCACATGAACAACTTATCACATAGATAAACGAGGTGTGTCTGTCAAGGATATAAGAACTTATAACTCCTTGTGATTCTTAATGTCCTTTATTAGTGTGGGGTATTCTTTTGTTAAGAAGAATTCAGTTATTTGATAATCATTCTTTAACTCGTTAGAGTATGATTCCTTCTTAATTTAGACATCACCATGCCTTAATCATGAGTTCACTATGATATACTATCATAATCACTCATAAGGATCTCAAACATTTGGTCCAAGTATTTCATTCATTGATTTCATCAAGAAGTAACACTTTACCAAATTTGTACTTCATCTATGATAATCTTGAACACTTCAAGATATTCATATTGGTATTTCTCTAAACACCATTTGAATTATTAGCATTTGTTCCAATAGGTATGTAAATTCATCACATGTATCATACCTAATAGGATAATCATTCTCCCACTACCTTTAGTGAAGATTGATTAATCATGTCCAAGATATTCATGTCTCTTACTAGTTCTCTAACCAAAAGAGTCTAGATTTATCCATCACATGGAAACTAGAAATGAATTTCTCATGATTGATGCTAATTTGATTGTTTGAGTTATCTCTAACTTTTAGGTATCATTTTATCTTATGCATATCAAATACCACAAGATAAACAAGGCATTGCCACAAAGATCATATCATTGGAAATTGAAACATCTCTTTATTGATTGCCATCATTGTCACACAATATGCAAAAAATAAAGTGTTTCTATCTATTGGCAAATATGAAATAGCAGTTCATAGTAGTATTACATGCCTTTTAGGCTGAAAATAAACTAAAGTACTCCTATCTATGGCGGCAACACTTACCCCATTTATTGAGTGTTTTACACTTTACATCTTGGTATCATATACCTCAAAAGTGTTACAAGTTTACTTTTATGACACCTTTAGGTGGAGATTTCCATCCCCTCCTTCATCTTCTTTTGTTCTTCCAAATATGGAAGGCACTTTCCTTCATACACCCTTTCCCATGTGCCTTGAGGCTGAAGATGGCTTGGGCTGTTGGCTAGCATCATAACACTTCTTAGCTTTTCCCTTGCCCTTAAGACTTACCCTTCATTGATCATATCAAACATTAGGGTTTTTCTTTCTTCGTAATTGCCTCTACTGTCCTCAACATGTCCAACAACTTTGTCAACGCTTGTCAAAGTTGTCCATGTTATAGTTCATCATGAATTGTATGATTCTTGCAACATTTGCAGTATCATACCAACAGCCAACTCTTGGCTCAGAGGGAATCCTTCTTAGTCAGGTTTTTTCCATATACCCAATCACATTGAGTTTGTGAATACCTTACTAGATCTCCTTCTGTCATGACATACTAGGACAGTGTCTTGGAAACATCATATGTCTCATGTTGTCTCTGCAACTCATAGTTCAAGGAACACAACATCATGCACTCCACATCAATGCCATCCTCAGTATGCTTCCATAAGCATACTTTCAGCCATTGGTGTGGTGGGATCGAGTTCATCTAGTCCTGGTATAACTAGGACTTAGAGCTTTCGCTCTTTGATTTAGAACACTTCTCGCCATCCTAACCAATCGTAGAATTATTCCCATTTAATTTGTTGGTCTCAAGGACTGATCGCAAATAAAATGATTATTGTTGATTAACCATTTATTGTACAAAAGGAAATATATGAAATTTTAGTCCAAAACTCCTTTTGACTTATTTGATTGATTTGAAAGGTTGACAATATAAATTAGGCCTTTAATTAATTATCGCTCCCACTATTTTACTTCAAATTGATAGCCCTCATCATCAATTCGGAAGATTGCAGCGTACAACCTTCTAGTGGGCAAGATCTTGAAATCCTATAAATCATGGACCAGCTAGGGCTGTCACCCACAACTTAGATCTCTCAGGTAGGCAACTCTTGCCAATTCCATCATATGCAACTCTTGATAAGATGTCATATGCAACTCCTTGCCATGATCATCTCCATGCCTCAAGGTGCTAGATCCTATCTAGGTCACCTTGTTAAGTCCAACCCAAAGCAAACATGATGAATATGCACCCTGCTAGGGCAGACCCACATATCCATCCTTCACGCTTCCACGAGATAGACAGTGCACCACGCTAGGGCATGCCCACACTTGGTCGATCAAGCTTTTCACGTGTCGCATTTGGAAGGCATCTAAAACTTAATATTTAATGAGGGATTTGGTTTTTATATACATATACATATCCAATCACCACAATACATAGTATGTATCATATACATGCTATATCCCACAGAAAACATGTGAAATGATAAAAGCGATGATTATGGCCATCCTAATGTTATTCCTCGAGCCAAGAGGAATCACAGTCATCTAGGTCTACATCACATGCAACCTGTATAAGATGAACTATGTGTCTTTCCTTTCTGGGTTTGATCAACTCATCACATGACTGATCGGCTCACCATCAGGCGAGTCGGCTGGGTGCCACCAGCCGATCGGTTGGCTCCTCCAACCGATCGATTCACCTAGTCGTCGTGCATCTCATCATGACCGCCACCCGCTCGTTTCGCTCCTCGAACTGGTCATCAACCGATCGGCTCACTCCTTGAACCGATCATCTGGAACGTCAACCGATCGGTTCACTCCTTGAACCGATCATCTCAACTGTTGTCAGGATGTCCTCCGTTCTTTGACATAACAGGAAATAAAATTCTATCCTATTTTACATTGTAAAAAGAGAAACCTCGAGTTACATTCGAGGGGAGAAAAGGTAGGAAATAAATCTCGAATTATTTCGAGTTACATCAGGAATAGGAGAAGGAAGATCGGTGCGCAGACTGAGATGCAAGCAACCACATACAACCATACAGAGATAGGGTTTATTGTCCATAACCACTCTATACATCCACCACAAAACTCGTTTAAGGGTGACGCGTATCGAGTGCATTCATTATACATATCATATATGTAAATTGGGATTTGTGGATTTAGGATTGGACATGCATAAAGCCAATTTTATTTGCATCGTATGCAATAAATAAAGGGGACAAACCAAAATTGATCATATCGATAATCCTAAAGTATAGAGCAGTTGGTGTGGCTCTGATACCACTGTTGGGGTTTAGGGGAGGCAGAGAAGGCAGTGAAAACAAAAAAATTTCTCCTCCCCAAACCCAGAACAAGGAAACGCGTCAACGTCTATACAATAGGAAAGGGATGGTTTGTGGAATCATACCTTGTCCTGAGGCTTTCTCGGCGATAATACCTCGCGGCTTGCGTGGTCTTCACCTCCGGTCTTAGACGGTGTCTGTGCAGCTCCTGGTCGCACCGATACTGACAACTCCTGGTCTCACCGGGACTGTCGGGATTGACAGCTGTCCTCCGAGCGGCAGAAATCTCCCGCCTCTGAAGTAGTCCACACGGACCACCTGGAACTCCAATCTCCTTGTCTCACAAGGAATTGGAAGGAGTCGCACCCTCCTGCCACCACACGGACCACAACATACTAGTCACTGACACACTCTCCTGCCACCAGTCGCTTTCTGTAGTTGTCTTTCCCATGTTGTGCCTCCCTTATCGGGTAGCACTTGCTCGGGCTCTCTCGGTTACCAAAACCATAGAGAACGACAACTTTCTAGAGCAACTGGTTGCACTGAGTTGTTCTTTGAGAAGCCCCCAATACCCCTATATATATATAGGAGGGTCATGGGACAGGGTTCTCTATCCCAGGCAATGTGGGACAAAAGCAGGAGTAGAAGGGTTTGAGATTTTCCATAAAAACAACCAACTGCACAACCTAAACTGATCGTTTCATTCCTGAAACGGTCGGTTGGGGACCTGAGCCGGTCAGTTGACACCTCAACTGATCGGTTGGGACCCATGAAACGATTGGTTCACTTCTGAACCGGTCGGTTCGTGGTCCTGGTCAGTTCCCGATTGACTTTTCATCTTTTGTTTCTAATTGGTGTCAAATACCAATCATTGTTCCAATCAAATTGGACAAGTGAAATGAAAAGAAATTTTATCACCAATCCTACTTTCCCAACTTGCTCGGTTGCATCAGTTGAACCGATCATTTCAACATTTGAAGCAATCACCAATCCTACTTTCCCAACTTGCTCGGTTGCATCAGTTGAACTGATCATTTCAACATTTGAAGCAATCATTTCATCCTGTCCAGGAGTCGATCGACTCACAACCTGAGCCGATCAGTTCACCAAGTTGAGCCGATCGATTCATCACATGAGCCGATCGGTTGGGAGTGCATATTGTGTAGAATCAGCCAATTGTAGTTTCAATCAATCCGATACTCCAATCAATGTGTCCAACACCTTGAACATTATGACATTGAGCTATCAATTAATTGAGTGTTTAATTGAACTACTAAACTCCTTTAGTAATCAATCTAAACATTGTTTGTGGACAAAAATCCTCTTCTAGGTTAAATCCTATGTGTGTGACCCTACAGGTCCATTTCTCGTTGGTAGTGAAAGTCCATAACACTTATGACTTCACAAGCAAAGAGCGGTGCCTAGTCACACATCAGTGCTACCCATGTGAAATAGAAAGTTGGAGAACAACCTTCAATCCTACAATCTGTGAATGGTGTTATAGTGAATGTATAATTCCTTTGTCACTGATATCCCGAATGAACTCGAGGCATGGAACAGTCATAATGTCAACGTTCATTCACTTTCTTGATCTTAGAGTAGATTGGAAGAGATATGTATGACATCAATATCACATATTGATTCACACATGCGTGCACGCCTTTCTCAATCCTACTCATCAAGTGGCCATGGATATCAAACTCCCTCAGGAGGGACAAATCCCATATCTATCACTCACCCCTCAAAAGCCCCATGTGTCAAAGCCACCCAATCATCACCTTTATAACAACCCACGTTTCAGGACTGCGTTTGATGATGTCAAAGTGTGCCCAACGACATGTGTTTAGTGTACTGATTTTAGGTTAAAGAATCACACTCACCACCATCACTGTGAGTACTGACTGTGACTACCATGTCATGGTTCCATGTGTCAAACTCACGGTGGGTCTGTCCGGTACACTTGTTCTCTAACAAGTACCTATGTGTTTGGTTTGATATCTCTATATCATGACTAATGAGATTTTGTCAACAACCAACACCACAATCTAGTCTTGTGTGTCATTGCTGTCTATCTACCTTCCACAATGACATCCGACTAGGGACATAATGATAATGTACAAACTCTTAGCATCCGTATGATCTCATCGTTCAGGTCCTCAACCTAAAATCATATGTCATTGAGTATTGTCATTATCTAGACATTCAATCTGTTCTATCACTATCATATGACTGAACCAGAAAGAATTGGAAGCTTGCCTTTGATGTTTATCAAATCAATCTAAATGTATCCCACCAATCATCCCATGATTGGCTCTCAGGGCATACATACCAATAGTGACTCCTTCTGATTCCTTGTAGGACAAGGAGATCGGAGTTCCAGGTGGTCCTTGTGGACTACTTCAGAGGCGGGAGACTTCTACCGCTCGGAGGACAGTTGTCAATCTCGACAGTCTCAGTGAGACCAGGAGGTGCCAGTCCTGGTGCGACCAAGAGTTGCACAAACACCGTCCAAAACCGGAGGTGAAGACCACGCTAGCCGTGAGGTAACGTCGCCGAGCAAGCCTCAAGACAAGGTACTCCTCTACAAACCATCCTTCCTACTGTATAGACGTTGATGTGTTTCCTTTGTTCTGGGTTTGGGAGGAGAATTTTTTTTTGTTTCTGTTGCCTTCTATGTCTCCCTTATAACCCAACAGTGGTATCAGAGCCACGTCAACTGCTCTATACTTTAGGATTATCAATGTGATCGATTTTGGTTTGTCGCATTTATTTATTGCATACGATGTGAATAAAATTGGCTTTATGCATGTCCAATCCTAAATCCACAAATCCCAATATACATATATGATATGTAATATGAATGCACTCGATACGCGTCACCCTTAAACGAGTTTTGTGGTGGATCTATAGCGTGGTTATGGCCAATAAACCCAATATGTGTGTGCTTGGTTATATGTGGTTTCTTGCATCTCGGTCTGTGCACCGATTCCCTATCTCCTATTTCTGATGTAACTCGAAATAATTCGAAATTTCTTTCCTACCTTTGCTCCCCCTGAATGTAACTCGGGGTTTCCCAATTCAAATGTAAATATGATAGTTTTTATTTTCTATTGCGTCAAAGAACGGTGGACAACCTGACGACAACTAAGATGATCGGTTCAAGGAGTGAATCGATCAGTTGGCGATCCAGACGACCGGTTCGTGGAGCGAGACGATCGGGTGGTGACCTGAGGAGAGGCATGATGACCAGGCAAACCGATCATTTGGAGGAGCCAACTGATCGGTTGGTGGCACCCAACCGACCGGCCTGATGGCGAGTAGGTCATTCATGTGATGAGTTGATCAACTCGGATGGCAAAGCATCATCTTGTATAGGTTGCATGTGATATAGACCTAGATGATCGTGATTCCTCTTGGCTCGAGGAATCACATTAGGATGGCCATAGTCATCACTTTTATCATTTCTCTTGTTTTCTGGGGATATAGCATGTATATGATACGTACTATGTATTGTGGTAATTAGATATGTATATGTACCTATGAAACCAAATCCCTCATTAAATATTAAAGTTTTAGATGCCTTCCAAATGTGACACACATGAATAGCTTGATCGTCCAAGTGTGGGCACGCCCTAGCGTGGTGCACCGTCTATCTCGTGGAAGCATGAAGGATGGATATGTGGGTCTGCCCTAGCAGGGTGCACATTCATCGTCTTGGCTTTGGGTTGGACTTAACAAGGTGACCTAGATAGGATCTAGCACCTTGAGGCATGGAGATGATCATGGCAAGGAGTTGTGCATGATATCTTTCAAGAGTTTCATATGATGCAATTGGCAAAAGTTGCCTACCTGGAAGATCTAAGTTGTGGGTGACAGCCCTAGCTGGTTCATGACTTAGAGGATTTTAGGATCTTGACCCACTAGAAGATTGTACATTGCAATCTTCTGAATTGATGGTGAGGGCTATCAATTTGAACAAAATAGTGGCAGCGATAATTAATTAAAGTCCTAATTATATCGTTAACCTTTCAAATCAATCAAATAAGTCAAAAATTGAGTTTTAGACTAAACTGCATATATTTCCTTTTATAGTACAAATGACAACAAACAACAATCACTTTTCATTGCGATCGGTCCTTGAAAAGGATAAGATGAATGGGACTAACTTCCACGACCGGTTTAGGACATTGAGAATTGTTCTCACTCAAGAGCGAAAGCACTATGTTCTGGATACTCCAATTCCAAAGGAACCTGCTCCTACCGCACCAAAGGCAGAAAGGGATACTTATAAGAAGCATTTTGATGATTCCATTGATGCAAAGTGATTGATGTTGTTCTCCATGAACTACGAGTTGCAGAGACAACATGAGAACATGGGTGTCATTGAGATGATTCAGCATCTCAAGAACATGTATGAAGATCAAGCATGACAAGAGAGATATGATGTCTCCAGGGTGTTGTTCAAGTGTGTCATGACATAAGGAGATCTAGTTGGTCCTCACACGCTCAAGATGATTGGGTATGTGGAGAACCTGATGAGACTGGGATTTCCCTTGAGCCAAGAGTTGGTTACTGACGTGATACTACAATCGTTGCCAGAATCCTACAGTCAGTTTGTGATGAACTACGACATGAAAAACTTTGACAAGCCGTTGACAGAGTTGTTGGGCATGTTGAGGACATTCGAGACACAGATGAAGAAGGACAAACCTAAGTCTGTGATGATGATCAGCAGCAAGAAAGGCAAGTCCAAGCGTAAGGACAAGGGCAAAGCTAAGAAGGGTTATGATGCTAGCCAGGAGCCCAAGGCGTCTTTAGCTCTCAAGGCCAAGGGAGGCGTGACCAAGAGAGGCAATTGACACCATTGTCAAAAGCCAGGACATTGGAAAAGGAATTGTCCACTCTATCTGGAAGAACTAAAGAAGAAGGAGGTGACAGACGTCTCCACATGAAGGTGTCATGAAACAAACTTGTAACATTTTTGAGGTATATGATACCAAGATATAAAATGTAGAGCACTCAATAAATGGGACAAATGTTGCCGCCATAGTTAGGAGTACTTTAGTTTATTTTCAGCCTTAAAGGCATGTAATAGAGTTATGAACTGCTATTTCATATTTTCCAATGAATAGAAACACTTTAATTTTTTGCAATGATGGCAATTAATAAAGTTGTTGTTTCAATAATTGTGGCAATGCCTTGCTTATCTTGTGATACTTGGTATGTATAAGATAAAATGATACCTAAAAGTTATTTGGTTGATGACAGAATCTCATTAGTCATGATATGGAGATATCACATAGGTACTTGTTAGAGAACAAGTGTACCGGACAGACCCACCGTGAGTTTGACACATGGAACCATGACATGGTAGTCACAGTCAGTTCTCACAGTGATGGTGGTGAGTGTGATTCTTTGACCTAAAATCACTATACTCAACACATGTCATTGGGAACACTTTGATATCATCAAACGCAGTCCTAAAACATGGGTTGTTAGAAAGGTGATGATTGGGTGGCTTTGACACATGGGGCTTTTGAGGGGTGAGTGATAGATATGGGATTTATCCCTCCTTAGGGAGTTTGATATCCATGGCCACTTGATGAGTAGGATTCATGCATGTGTGAATCAATATGTGATATTGATGTCATACATATCTCTTCCAATCTACTCTGACATCAAGAAAGTGAATGAGCGGCGAAAGGATGACTATTCCATGCCTTGAGTTCATTCGGGATATCAGTGACAAAGAAATTATACATTCGTTGTAACACCATTCACGGATTGTAGGATTGAAAGTTGTTCTCCAACTTTCTATTTCACTTGGGTAGCATTGATGTGTGACTAGGCACCGCTCTTTGCTTGTGAAGTCATAAGTGTTACAGACTTTCACTGCCAACGTGAAATGGACCTGCAAGGTCACACACATAGGATTTTACCTAGAAGAGGAGTTTATCCACAAACAATGTTTAGATTTATTACTAAAGGAGTTTAGTAGTTCAATTAAACACTCAACTGATTGATTGGAGTGTCAGATTGATTGAAACTGCGATTGACTGATTTGCACAAGTCTGCTGCCCCAACCGATCGGCTCATGAGATGAACCGATCAGCTTAGGTTGGTGAACCGATCGGCTCATCTGGTGAGATGATCGGCTCAGGTGCAATGAGACGATCGGCTCAGGTGCAATGAGACGATCAGCTCAATTGTTGAACCGATGGGCTCATGTGACCAACGGAGATTGTTTGGAAAGTCAATTTTGCAAATACAATTTGTTTCACTTGTACAAATTCGATTTGGACAAGGATTAATATTTGATAAATCAGCAACAAATTTGAAAGTCAATTTGAGTTGGAACTGATCGGCTCATGTGATGAATCGATCTGCTTAGGGGTCCCAACCGATCAGTTGAGGTTGAACCAATCGGCTCAACTCCCCAACTGACCATTTTATGTATGAAACGAATGGTTCAGGTGGCGCATTTGGTTGTTTTTTGTGGAAAATTCTGAACCCTTCTACTCCTGCTTTAATCCCACATTGCCCGGGGTAGAGAACCATGTCCCATGACCCTCCTATATATAAGGGTCGTGGGGGATTCTCAGAACAACAACTCAGTGCACTAGTTTCTCTGCAAAGTTGTCGTTCTCTCTGGTTTTGGTAACTGAGAGAGAGCCCGAGTAAGTGCTACCCAATAAGGGAGGCACAACAAGGGAAAGACGACTACAGAAAGCGACTAGTGGTAGGAGAGTGTGTTGGTGACTAGTACGCCAATAGGAGGGTGCGACTCCTTCTGATTCCTTGTGGGATAAGGAGATTGGAGTTCTAGGTAGTTCGTGTGGACTACTTCAGAGGCGGGAGACTTCTTCCGCTTGGAGGACAACTGTCAATCTTGATAGTCTCGGTGAGACTAGGAGGTGCCAGTCCCGGTGCGACCAGGAGCTGCACAGACACCATCCAAGACTGGAGGTGAAGACCGCGCTAGTCGTGAGGTAACGTCGCCGAGAAAGCCTCGGGACAAGGTACGAGTCTACAAACCATCCTTCCTACTGTATAGACATTGACATGTTTCCTTTGTTCTGGGTTTGGGAGGAGAATTTTTTTTTGTTTCCGCTGCCTTCTCTGTCTCCCCTATAACCCAACATAGACAGTGTGCTTAACTTTGTCTTCTTCAATGCCTTCTCAAGTTCAGTCAACTACATGTCGACATCTGCTGGATCAGACGTACCAGCATATTCAATTTCCCCAACATGTATAAGTCGTTCAAATGTCTTCCCGACACCTTGGTATTCCATATTAGTGATGGCTGCCCTAGTTTGAGGTGTTGGTGTTCTTTCCACTACATGTGTAATTGCGGCCATCATCTGTCTAAACATAGACTGAAACTCAGGATTGGCCATCATTGCCTGGTCTATCTGAGGAATTATGAGCTGCTTTGGCCCTATCTCTAGCACTCTATCTTCACATGCCTGCCTCCTAACACCACTTCCTGGTGCAACATAGATACTTTTCGCGTGTTCTTCATCACCTCCAAACATATCTGCATAAGCATAATCTATGATCGGATATGTTGGATACATAAGAACAAACTCAAACCTAAGTCATGTCCCTATAGACTCAGCAAACCTACTGCACTGATACCAACTATACTATGACACCTCGTCACGCTAAATGAGATTACTCAAAATATAAAACACAATCAACTTCTAATTAATCATACATTCTAAATGTAGAATAATTAAAACCAAAATTCACATCATGAACAAGTTCTGAAACATTTACATAAAGGTCCATCTTTCCCATTCTCATATATTATAACAAGAATTTACATTTGTGATCAATGGCTACAGCCACCTCCTATGTACAAAAGAAGCATTTACATGTAATGACATATCTACATACACTGGCATACTACCAAAATCTCGTGTCGATATGAATATCTTATCTACAAAACACGTCCCATACCCAAACCTGAGAGTACATGAATGACACTAGGACTCTTCTACTAATATCTACAGCCGGACAACCTTCTAAATCTATTGATCACCAGACTGGTTCTCTTACACAAAACGACTTCAACTACACATCCCACAACCACCTAAAAATGTGGTGATCAACGGGTGAGACCCAATCCTAGAGGGAGATAACTTTCTGCAACAGATATTGATTATAATATATTAATTAACAATAAATAAATTGAGCAGATAGGGTATTGAATAAGCAATTTCAGTAGATTAAATAGCTTAAGCATACTAAGAAAAATTAAGCAATTAAACTTAACAATAAGAATAACTATTCAAATAATATAGGACACCATCTTATAAACATTGTGTAGTATAAAAGCAAGATAACGGATAATTCAACCAATGTGAAATGTATTTGATCTTAACAAATATACTACACGTCTTGTGTTACATCTTTTATTATGCCCTGGGTAATTTGAGTTGTATCACTCAAACTCCAACTGACCACTACAAAGTGTTATTTAGTTTTGCAAAAGATCTAGGAGTTTCGATATCCTAAGATCTCTTCCCCTCTGTTAGTACAAGTGAAGTGTAGTGACATACCAGTCAAACTGCCAATAGCGACATATAGTCAAACTGATAACAACTTGTATGTACTTGGTACAAGTTACAACACTAGAAACCACGATATACAAATCCCTTTTATTCGAGGTACAACCACAACTCTCCTCAATCACATTAAATATTTGAGGTATGACCATAGCCATCCTCCATAACCTACATCTTGATGACAATGATATATCCTCAACTTGCCACCCCCACATACTCAACAGTATGTGCTCTGAGTTTCCCGTAGGAATACTTATTTCACCATCCAGCAAGTTCTGACACTGAAGATGGCTATACGGCACATGTCACTACATGATTAGGATTTTACTTGATTAGTTATTGCCAATTGGGTGAATTAAGGCTGCATCAAATAAATGGACATACAAACCCTAATTCATTTCTATCAAGTGTATAATCATTAAAACTTCATAAGGCATAAAATGTTTGAGGTATAAATCTTGATCACATTACCACATGTTATCATTCATTCCAAATTAATGGACCATACTTGTCATCATACCATTACAAGGTACCAACTACTTATCACACGATCCAGGGTTTCAACCTTATTGGATCATGAAGAGGATATCACATCAGTCAGGGCTCAAACATGCCCAAAGGTCATTAAAGCCATCACATTAGTCCTTGTAAGATCATCATTATCATTCTAGTCCTTAAACAAGGCTCAAAAGATCATCAACACACACACACACACACATATATATATATATTTATATATATATATATATATATATATATATATATATCCCATCAATTTTAACATAACAAGGTACTATGATATTCAATTAGCACTATATTGTGGTTTCAGTACAAGGAGAGTGTAATACATTGACACATTGATCATTCAAGAGATCTAATTATAACCAATCACCATCAATTAATCATATTAGAGTTGTTGTAACAATCCAGGTATCATTAATGATACACATCTACTTATTATGGTGATTTATCAAATATATTTATACGAGGGCAAAGGTAAGACTAATAATCAAAGGCATAAACCCATATAATTCTTATCACTAGGACCAATATATAACACTATGTGATTCATTCTAATACATAGGTGTTAAAACATCCAACCTCACCCATTGGATCGGGTTCATTGTTCAAAGTCATCAATTAGGGTATAGATCCAACCATTAGATCAATTGAACCAAGGAACCATTGGTTTAAGGTTTAGTTGAATCTAAAATTACATCCTTAACTCACCATATGTGGTGATGACCTGATCCAGCATTAGTTGTGATCATTAAGTCACCATCGGTTGTTAGATCAACACTATATTCATTTAACACCATCAAATATTAAGCTAATGTCATCATTGATTGATAACATCATTAGAGAATCAAACCATTGCTCATTGAGATTCGAAGAGAGCCTAACACTGACATAAGATGTGACTATCAGTTCAAACATTGTTCATAACCCTTGGTCACCACCTTCGGTTGTCATGAAGACCATACCATCGGGTCATGTTTTTAGAGGAGAAAACAACCTAGAAACCCTAATATGAACCATCGGTTGATAGGTGCTTAGCATCATAGGTGGTGATACCAACTTGAACTAACTCATATATTTTCTTAGGAAGAACATGCAATTGACTACAGGTTCATCTAGAACTGGAAACAAAATAGGAAACACCATAAAAATCGAAATCCCAAACAAGCTTAGCTTCTTAATGCTTCAAAAATCATTTCTAAGCAAGAACATGAGCTAACAAGCTTATAGTAACTAATATAAGTAAAGAGGGTTATAAAACTTGTCTCTAATGATAAGAACAGACTTGTAACAGCAAGGTTCTCGAGCAAATTAGGCAAGGAACCCAAACTTCCAGATCTAAACTCGGCCAAATAGGTACCCTTCTCCACAAGGAAGGAAAACCCTAGAAGAAAGAGCAAGAAAATATAGGTTCTTGAGTTCTAGAGCAATTTCTACCGTGGAACAGCAAGGTTTCAACCTAGAGAGAGGTAAGAGGAAGAAGAACAGAGAAGGAAACGGAGGAAAAAAGTAACTACTTACTCGTTTAGGTCAAGTTCACCAAGAAGAAACTTTAGAACACCTAGAAGGAAGCAAATCGGAACCCTAGATGCTTCTTCCAAGGAGATCGCCTTCTTCTTCAACATTGGATAGGTTTTCCACAAAAGAACACAGAGAGAATGAGACTATTATCAGGAGGGAAGTAGAAGAAAGCAAAAGCTTTGTATTGGAGGCTAAGGATAAGTATATAAAGCTTGGGAGATAAGGTAGAGAAGAAGCATGAGGTGTACAAGTAGCTCCCCATTCATCCATGGCCTTAAACTATTAAGGATATGCAAGCAACCACACAAGAAGTTGCACCACTATTCATGGAGACCTTCTTAGGCACAATTTTGAATTTCCAAGCCAAACAAATAAATCATTGGTCGATAGCTCCAAAAGGTAGCTCATCCATAAAGGGGTAAACCCTAAAATACCCTTGAAGAAAAATACCTCCTAACAAAGGTTCAAATAGGTGCCCCATGGCTCAAAAGGCTCAATAATGATAACTTAACATCTAAGGAACATAATAATTGTGAAAAATTGCAAAGAAAACCTCTCAATTGGATAAATTGTAGAAAAATCCAAAATGTACATAAAATTACATAACTTGCTCAAACAGTGTCCAAATTTGAAAATTAAGTATTTCTTATGATTCCAAAGCATATAACAAGGTTATATTAGGGTTCTAAGTACTAAAATATTGTAATTAATCTTATTCAATATTTTAAGCAAGTTTAGGGGCCTTATAGTAATATATTTATATGAGCTATTTGGATTATCACCCATGGTAACCTGATATGGGTTGTTGTATGTGACCTTACCTTCAGTAGCAATGTGAGGTTCTTTTAGTATTTTTCTATGCAAACATATCCGTGTGGCTCTGTTGGATGATGTCACTAACTTTGATGGTGATCTAAACCGTACAACTATGATGTTGGTGCATCCTATGGGTTTTTGAAGAAGCGTTTCTAGGTGGTGGTGGCATCCCCGGTGGTTTTCATCTTTTACTAACCAACCTCGATCGAAAACCTTGAAGAAATAACACCAGGTATTATTTAACAGCATGATATTATTATTGCTAATGATATTTTGAATGCCTCCTGCTACTTCTAGAGCTATAGCATTTTGTTATTCCCCGTGCATCCACCGGTGCCGCTCCAAAAATTAAGTATATAGTTGTATAGAACTACCAACATCACAGAACCCAACAACTAGGATCTATATAGTGATGTAGGAAAAGATTCCCAGATCTCTTGCATAAAAAGTCACACATCCATGGAGTTCCATGGCGTCAGTAAAAATCAAACTTGAGCCATCATCCACACTAATCCATTACTATTTTGGTTGGCATGGTAGGTTTGGCTATTTGCATTGACTATGCTATCTTTGTATAGGCCACAAATATGTTGCTTCTCATGCTAAAGTATCGTGGTCTTACATCACCAACTAATTAACATGGATACAACATGACAACATTTCCTCTGTAATTTTCTTCTGCATGCTCGTCTTTGATATTGTGGTCTTAACTATAAGGATACCTTCTCACATAATACCACCGCCTACATCACTGATGGCGTCTCATGAGAAACTTTTGTGTTGGCAGATGAAAAATATTATCTCATTGTCCCAGGCACACTTAAATTTTGTTATTGAGTTTTCCTATGAATGGGATTATTTATAATTGAGCCTGGCTTCCAATGCAACCTACCTGACTTGGTAGGTGGTTTCGTTAAGTTGATGCATACTTTGGTAGGAAATGTAAATGTTTCTCATTCCAATTTGTTTGATCCACCTTTTTTAGTTCATCATCTTTCTAAGAGTTAAGTACTTATACAATACTAACCTTTTGTACCAAATCTTAACAAATCAAAGCATGAAAAGCCTGACGACAGCTCAAATTATTTTCAAAGTGTGATTTTAAACTTAAAAAATCTAATTCAAACTGAACATAGCCCCCCAAACAAAAGAAATGAAAAGTATGATATTTTTGTGGTACTTATGCATAGGTATGAGCATTGGGTCCAACCAGCACGATCCAACTCATATCTCAACAAACGTAACCCAACCCATATCAGGTCACATTAGTTCAATTGGGGGGGGGGGTTGTCAGAAGATATTTTAGCCAACTTCCTATAGGGACTGAGATAATATCAGAACCAAAAACCAGAGAACCAAATTTCTTACGTATCATAAAGATGCATGGAAGTAATAGAAAGTGTATTGCATCCTAGCAGGCTTTCTGCATCTCATTACAAAAATGTTTGATAGGCCTTGTTAATAACTATGTATTTACATATATGCAAAATATACCTTCATTTTAGTGTCTTATCTAGATTTTCTTGAATCTAACCAATTCGTATGTAACAAACCTTCACAAAGTAAAATTTGGATACAATAACAACTGAGGAATATGTCGCATGTTCGCACAAGCAAATTTTTTTTGTATATCTATAATTATCTAATATAAAATTGACACTTTTATCCTGACACGTGCATTGGCAAGTGTGTGGTTTATATATATATATATATATATATATATATATATATATATATATATATATATATATATATATATATATATATATATATATATATATATATATATATATATTCTTCAGTAAGTGAGTTGGAGATCCAACCTTTGAGCAGTCGGTCTATGCCCATCCAAGATATATATATATATATATATATATATATATATATATATATATATATATATATATATATGGGATTATCTTTAATACCCACGCAGGTAGCTATTGACACGATTTTACCGTGCGTATAACGCAAGTGCACACGTCAATGTAGTATAGGCCCTTGTGAGGCCCGAGTCGAACTCAGGGACACTAAATTATCGGTAGACTACTACTAACTACTCACAATCAGCTGGACCAATAAAAAGTTTATGAGAGTTGTTGTGAAATAAAAGAAAATTAAAATAAAACAAAGAAATCGATTAAGTGTTTAAGTTAATCAATTCAATTGGAGATCTTTAGGATTGCGGTTTCACCGCGGGTTTTCATTGTATGAATTCCCATATAGTTACTCAGGTTCATCTCTTAATCCGGGTAGTGGCCTGTAGTCAGAAATGTTCATTGTCGTGATACAATTCACTACCTAAGTCTAGGTCGGTTCCACCGTCGTAGTAACCTATACCCTAAACTAGGTGCATTAGAATCAACCTCTAGGTTTCCACCATTAACCTTACATCACCTTGTTCAAGGGATTTGTTAATTAATGTGAATTTCGTCTCTTTTCAACCATTAATTCTTCTTTCAAAGTAATTAAAGGCATTAGATTATCATTATGATGATCAAGAATAACAATATAATTGAGAAAACGAAATCATACCATGGATTTAAGAGATAAATTATGAATTACTATGATACAAATGTCATACAATGCTTCCCCAGGCTACTCCCGGTCCTAAAGATAAAGGGGATTAGCTCTGCATGTTCATCTCAGAGCAAGACATGGTTGAAGAAAGGGGAAACATGGAGAAAAACGTGGATAAAGTAATGAAACCCCTGAACGGAGAAGATCCAATCGTTCCTCGATGCAGAGTGCGCGATCTACAGCCTTTCGGCGGTGGAAAACGTCTTCTTCGGCCTTCGGAATGGCTGGGGCGTGCTTTTGGGCTCCGTTCTTCTCTCCACCCTTCTCGGGACGTGTGCAGCGGCTAATGATGTGTTGCCATGCTCTAGGCCGCCGTCATTTAGTATTATCACCGAGTTAGGTTGCAAAAATATCACAACCATTGGATTAGAGCCGATCTGAAGCAAACTCTAATCTGACGGTGTCGATACCATCAACGCGGGTCGATGGTATCGACCCCTCGCGATATCGGATAACCTTCTTTCTTTTCCGTCATTCTGCCTGCTGCTGACTTGATACCATCGACGCGGGTCGATGGTATCGACACCCTTAGGCGTCGGATTTATCCCTTTTCTGTCGCTGAAGCTGAAGTCGTCGATAGTATCAACTTTGAGGTCGATAGTATTGACTGGCTGGTCGCCAGGAACCTGATGGTAACTCGCTACCATCGACTTCCCAGTCGATGGTAGCGACTCTGCGCTGCTCCTTGCGGCTGCCTGCCTGTGGCTGTGTCGATAGTATCGACTGCTGTCGATGGTATCGAGAGCTGCAGATATGTGTTTTTCCTGAAATTGCAAAACAAAACCACATTAGCCGAGATAAAACATATTATTGTAATCATTTATGCTCAGAACAATAAAATAAGAGAGATTTGACACTGAGAAGGATCATATACTAAAGTAAGTGAATTATGCAATATTAACCACCAAAATGACCAATAAACGCATAAATCGCTAGTAAAACAAGTCTATAAATGCGACTCAAAATCATCGCATCAGCTATCCGCGCACCCTTCCTGATATTATTTTTTCACAATTGTAGAGGATAATTTTATCTAGCTCCCCAAAAAAATTGATTCAAAAATAATATCATTTGCCCCCCCCCCCAAATCAAAAAACCCGTCCATATATTTACTGACTGTATATTTTCTGCACAATTACTCTTTTGCTCTCAGAGTTACTCCAACGTACCATATTTTGCCCACTGGAGTAACTCGAGGTCCAAAGAGTAACTATATGGTACACTGGAGTAACTCTTCTGAAGCAAGTCAGATAGGATCGTAGGCGTACGGTGACCGGCTTCGCAAGACCACTTTTGGATCTACTCATGGCTACTATTAGGCGATGCTTTCTGGATATTCTTTCTGACTCATTTCTCCTCATATGATCTTTCTTTCTGTGTCTGAGACTCACTTCTTTCTTTTCTTCTTTCTCATATTCGATTCTGATTCTCCCCCATGAGAAATGCTTACAAAAGCGGGTAGGCCAAAGCAAATATTTGGGATACATTGACCGGACATCGCTTTCCGAATTGGAAGCTGTATCGGAACTGCTCTATTGCAACGACAGAGAAGAGACACACAAACAAGCAACTGACTGAGTGCCCACACGAACCGCGTACTAAATGAGAGTCACCCATTTCCATACTTTTTTAATAACCCATTCTCATGTTGTTTCAGAAGTCAGAATGCGTTAGCCGATGTGCTCACCCGTTCCTCCGCATCACTGAGATGGCTTATACATTCTTTGCCAACAGGGGGGCGTCCCCTTCATTCTATGTTGACCCCTATACGTATACGGGCTGGATTTTTGGAAAGCCCGTTCCCACCGCGCTCATGTATGAGGGGAGGATGGCACCGTGATCGTGTGTCGACATGCATCCTAAAAGTGGGCAGAATGTGGCATTGAACAACATGGAAAATTGTGTCACTCTCTCGTTTGCATATCTTTAGTTTAAGGCAAATAGTCCCTAGGATTGACCTGTCAACACTCTTGACGGTTGTGATACAAGGGGTCAAGTCTTATTCGTGAATATCCTCCTGGGGGCTTCCACGATTTCTAGGGGGGTGCAGACGTTGATTCCTTCCCTATTCAATTATGTGTCTAATCCTGCTCTACGTAAGTAGTAATGTAGACAGCATGACAGTGTGGGTGTCTACTAGCATCTATATTCTCAGATGAGAATGTTCTTGGTTGAAATGCCCTTATCTGGGAAAAGATAGACTGAAGTTCTCTATCCCTAGGGATTCATGCTTATCTAAGAAGGGTGTAGTCTATAGCGGTGATAACGAAATGGTGACCATGACTAGAGGAAGAATTGGACGTTTGAAAGTGAGTGTGAAACAAAAACGTTGAAGAGGCATGGCGTGGCTCATCTATACTCTCTTTATGGTTATAGAATTGGTCTTCCTAAGTTTATAGTCTTAGATAACACGAATCGGGAGATTTTGACGCTGGATTTTCTTGCAATTTCTTGATAATCAAGAGAAAAATGAGCTGATTTGATTGACATAAGCTTAGGAAGCAGCACAAGCGAGGTACTCTCATGAAAAGAAAGAAAATAGCCCGTTCAGCTCGTCATATATAGGGTTTGTTGTTGAGTGAAAGCGTTCAGAAAAAACTTTCGGTTAGCGTAGTTCCAGGTCCCCTTCTCCGTCAATGGACTACTAGGATAAGGGGATGGTGACTTTGAGAAAATCTCTCTTTCCCATGCAACTCTATTAGTTTATAGAAAGTCTCTGTAATAATAATAACAAACTTTCCTATATGGGAAAGGAGTTCATGATTGAAATTCTTCTTCCTCTTTCTTTGTTGAGATTGAAATCAACATTCTTTTGAGGTGGCATGTCGAGGATGGCTTGAAGCTGACTTGAAGAAGGGAAATTTTGCCTCACTACTCATATTTACAAGGAAGACTATAGCCCTTGTTGGGAGAATCCGAAGAAGAATCGGACTACACAGATCATGAAAGAGACCAACATACCCTACAAGGTTTCGAAGGGCATGAAAAAACCCTTGCGCAAAGGGGCACCATCCAACTGGGTTTGCAGTAGTGGAGTCATGCCTCCCAGAACAAACTCACTACCTTGGGAAGCAACAAATATGCCCCCCAATCACGCTGCCTATGTGAACAAATTCAAAAACTTTGCATAACCAGCTCGAGGGAGTAGAAAAACCTAATCGGTAGTTGTTAGGATGAATCACACGTGGGAGAGATATGAAATCTCTGAGCTGACTGAAATCCCTAACTTTGCCATTCTTTCCAGAATAGGATTTTTCTTAATATCATTTGGATGGACTCAGATCCTTTCATGTAGGAGAGTCTTTGATTTGAATTTGGATAGATCCAGTGGGCCTTCTTGCATGGACTTGGGCTTGCTTACTGGCTTCACTGAGGATGGGATTCCCTACCCGATGAGTCAGCCTAGGCTATTAGGCACCTTTGGTCTAGGCTTTCTTAGGCCTATCCAGAAGTCTGAAGTTCCGCCTACAGAAGGTCAGCCAAAGATCTATTTATTGCCCTATTCCCTTTCCTAACCAAAGTCACTAAGGAGGGGCTGGGGCGGACTGTAATTCATCTGAGCTTAGTCTTCTCTTCTGAGTCGATTGGAGGCCGGGGAAAGGGCACTCTTGAAGAAGGGCCTGCTGGGAGATTTGAGGGGGGTGAAGACCTTCTCTTATAGGAAAGGGGCTATTTCATGCAAAATCAAGTCTTCAAGAAGTGAGATAAGGAATCATAAAAGAAATCACTTTCACACAGACAATGAGCAAAAGTATGCTTTAATAAAGTAGCTCGGGCTCCCGACAGGACATCGGGGTGAAGGTATGAAGCCAATGTAGCCCAGCCTGGTCCTGAGAAGGAGTGGGACTGTGAAAGCTACAGAAAAGGGAAAGGACTTGAACCAGTTTCTTCAGTAATGAGATTTGGGCTACAGAGTGGAACCAATCCAGATATGAGATTGAGCACGAATGCCAAACCTGAGAGTGAGATACTAAAGCGTAATGCCAAAGCCCATCTCCCTTCATTGCTTACTGAATTAGTTTCTTCTATCTAATCATTTCATTTCAAGTAGTACTATCTCGAGCACTCTGATTCCTAGATACATACATCTCCGATATACCACTCTCCCTTCCATGGTTTTCGGCGGTAGATGAGGGCATGGTGATCAAGAGAGTGACTGACTTGAAAATGACTCAATGCCTGGCCTGAAGGTGAATGCCGAATGCATCTGCGCAAGGAGTAGCGTGAAGATTCACTAAGTCAATTATATAGCTCCTATAGGGCGGTAAACAAGGTAAGAAAGTAACTAGTCTCACAGTACGCAAGTGAATGAAATCCCTTCTTCCCCTTTGGGGGAGTTTACACAATCAAATCTGCTGGGGAGTCCAGTCCAATAGAATAGTGAGGAGTGTTTGCTGCAAATAAGGTGGGTCGGGCCCGAGAGACCAGAGGAGGAAAGTGAAGAAAGAAAGTGCATGGATCTCCTAAGGTTTCTGAGAGGCGCCACAAGGGTAACGTGAACATGGGTTGGCAAAACAAAAGAAGAAAGTCTAGATATGGCTTGCTTATTGAAGCAAACATGTGGACCTAGTCTCTAATGTCCATTGGATCTTTTTCCTTGTTTTGGAAATTTAGAAAATGATGTTGGACTATTTAGCTTGTTCTCTTTTCTTTGGACCTCTTGTATGTCTTAGTTGAATTCCCCCTTTTGTGATGTAGACATCTTGGCTCTTTTGCTTCCATATTCTGGCTGCGGTATGTAGGATTTTTTCTTTTTGATCCAATGCATGCATGTCTTTCCACGATTCTTGAAATGGGTGACTCTCATGATTTGGAATATGTTTTTCCATTCTTTTCACATTCAGTTCGGGATATTTCCGCACCTTTTGATCGACCTGAACAACAAATACATATCCCCTCCACCCCTTTTGTCCTCCTAGAGGAAATATCCTTGACTATGTGACTCAAAATGGAATGAAATGATCTTCTTTTATTCCTCGGTTGAAAAGAGATGTCTTGAGCAATCGGAGAAGCACTTTAATAAACATATTTGATCTTTACCGACTCAATGGAGGTCTCCGTCTTTGTTCTCTCTGACAAAAAGGATCGCATTTTTTTCACTTCGTTCAAATAAGAGTTGTACTCGTATGAAATTAATCTATTTCTGTGAATTCTATTTCGATCTAAGTGGTCTTATTCACTGCCCCGTGCTAGGAAGCATTATTCTTCTTTTGATTCCAAATTCAAGAATACGACTGATACGATTGATTGGTCTGTGCACCTCTCTTATTACTTTTTTGTATTCCCATGTTCTTTGGATACAATTTGATCCTTCTATGGCCAAATTTCAATTTTTGGAAAGCCTTCGATGGCTTCATTATGAAAACATTCATTTTTATATGGGTATAGACGGTATTTCATTATTCTTCGTGATATTGACCTCATTTCTTATTCCTATTTGCATTTTAGTGGGTTGGTCTGGTATGAGAAATTATGGGAAAGAGTATATTATAGCATTTCTCATTTGTGAATTTCTAATAATCATCATGTTCTGCATGCTGGATCTTCTACTATTCTATGTTTTTTTCGAAAGCGTACAGGACTGGAAAATGACATGGTGAGTCCTTGAGGTGTGAGAAGGACTGCCCCTATTCCTGCCCCTTGTGCATTCAACATCGAAGTGTAGAACCCACATGTTTTGATTGTGAACTTCATCGGTTCGTATGGATCGGCTCCTCATCCGTGATAGGAAGGCTAGAAAAATGGTCAGCAATGACTTGGGCTTTGAGTTTTGGTGGACAAACTTGAGATCGAATGGACATTGGAGACTAGGTTCACGCGGGCTCTCAGTCCATTGCTTATTTGCGCGTCTCTTCTCTGTCATTGCAATAGAGAAGTTCCGATACAGCTTCCAATCTGGAAAGTGATGTCTGGTCAATGTATCCCATATATTTACTTTGGCCTACCTACTTTTGTAAGAATTTCTCATGAGAGTCACCCATTTAGGATGTGGTTTCTGGAAGTGGGTGACTCTCATTTAGGAGTGAGATAATAAAGCAAAGATTCTGAAATAATAATTATAGTTCATATCTCGAATGGTACGTAGGGGTGGAGTTCAAGTTTCTGACTCTGGTATAAGCTTTAGCATCCACAATGATGGGCAGTTTAACATACAACTGGCCCCTAACGAAATATAATCAAATGAGTGAGGATGGTAATTACTATTTTCTTACCTGAACAAGTCAGGTTCTTCCCAAACTCTTTAACAGGGGCCTTTACCTACTATCTCACTCTCCCTATTCTCTTTTCCTAAAAAAACACGCACCAAATTGGATGTGAACCTTTTTCTAAAGCAGAATTAGGCTCATCTGACGTGAAAAGAATGGAGAGGTCATTTCGCCCCTTGTCCCCAAAGATGGGTAATATGTTCTCATACAATGTGGCTCCAACTTGATTCTATAGGGCTGGGATGGTGAGTGATCCCAGTCCGTGTCAGAGAACAAGACAGCAAGCGAGTGTACCTTTGTTCGCTTCTTCTCCACCAAGCACGAAAGTTTAAGGATAACTGTTGGTCGGTGGCTACCTATGGAAACTCTGATTCGATCCGCCCCCCGGCTGGGAGGCTTCTACCTCATCCCGATCAAAAGGAGAGGTTCACCATGATGAGGGGTAAGGTACTAAGAATTCTTTCCAGAACGGAAAGAATGAAGGGGGACCATCCTTTTTTCGGTATGCTCCTCAGATTTATGGATTCACAGGGTTCGCCCGCCCTCCTCCATTCAATGGCAAATGCTTGTGAAATGGAGAGGAGCCCTTTGACCGGGTAGGGTGCGAAGCGGCCCGGTGAACGAAAGGAATAATGAGATGGTCTCTGAACCATTCTGCAAGTAAGCGAACAGCGGAAAAAAAAAGCCCCGTCGACTCTCCAGCTTCTGAGCAGAGGGAATTCAGAAACTTTGTGTTGTAGAAGAACCGCACTGACACTCTCTTATCTCTCCGCCTAAGCTCACAGAATCGCTCGCCTACTAATAAAAAAATGGGGGGGGGGAATTCCCGGCGGAATCTTCCACGGACTTCGATTGTGGGTTCGTCCCCTTTTCCTTTTTGAATAACCCATTCGCATGTTCTTTCATAAGTCAAGTAGGCGAACCCATAGGTCCGAAGGGGGAATTGGCCCAAAAATTGGATAGGGGTCAAGACACAGCCGCGCACCGGTGGCTTACTCAATGTGCCCCTCGAACCGCATGAAATGGTCGCCTATTACACAGCTCACGGAATCTGCCTCGGGTGGGTGTACCTATTATTCGTAGGTAGTACGGCGCACGCGGGACCTCAGTTTGCTGTGTGGACTTCCCCTTCATTTCCCCCTATGTCTCTTTGACCCGCTTCGCCGAGCCAAAAGGAAAGAACCGTCGGTGGGTAGAGGAGGGATAAGTTCGTCGTCCGTAAAGGATCGGAAAAAAGACACGCTCTGAACTAAGAGTTAAGAACACTTGACCTTACCCTTTGGCCTATGGAATCGACAAGATTGAACCGAGGCCCTGACGGCCCCCGTCGGGGGACAACCACACCCCATTTCAAATGGGATTTGTCCCGTAGACAGACGAGCAAGAGAACCCATAGGATTTCATTTTCCTCTTCCCATTCTCACTTCTGTGGGTTTCCCCAGGAGAGGAAGATCCGCGAGAACTCTGACCCTCATCAGAATTCTTGGGGAAGGACTTATGTTGTTCTCCGAAGACTTCACAGCTCCTACTACATCTGCCTTGACGATATTGACTAAAAAAAGTACGTTTCAGAGAGGGCACGTCCCTAACGCCCTCTTTTTTATCTATATGAGATCCACACCTTGACTCCTGAGATTTCGTAACAAGTATATACTTCCACAGAAGCATAATCGATTTTCTGTTCCAATACTTTACGAGATGTTTTTCCATACTTTCCACATTCAGTTCGGGATATTTCCGCACCTTTTGATCGATCTGAACAACAAATACATATCCCCTCCACCCCTTTTGTCCTCCTGGAGGAAATATCGTTGACTATGTGACTCAAAATGGAATGAAATGATCTTCTTTTGTTCCTCAGTTGAAAAGAGATGTCTTGAGCAATCGGAGAAGCACTTTGATAAACAGATTTGATATTTACCAACTCAATGGAGGTCTCCGTCTTTCTTCTCTCTGACAAAAACGATCGCATTTTTTTCACTTCATTCAAATAAGAGTTGTACCCGTACGAAATTATTCTATTTCTAAGTATGATCTCTATCATCATCTCTATTCCCTTTATCAATTCTCCAGTACTACCGGGTTCCCTGCATTTCTCTATCAATTCCATGACCTTATCCTTACCCATGAGGTTCCAACATTTTTGACTTAATTGACTCCAGAGTTGTTCTCGGCCCTGCCGGGTAGACCCAGCCCCATCCCTGGGAAAGAAAAAGGTAGCACTGAAGAAAGAAAAGAGCGAGATGGTGGTTTTTGTTGTTCCCGCTATTTTTGCCCTCTTTTTGGCTTCGGCCAAACACTTTTTCTCACTGGTCGAGCTTTCTACAAAAAAAAGCGATGCGAGAGCGTATTCGGTGCCTGATAACACCAAATTTTGTGATATTTTAGACTGTTTTTCTGTTATCAAAACTGCCCTTTTCTGCTATTTTCCTCTCTTTTATAAGCACTTTTGCAATAATTGGCCAAGCAATGCTCTTAATCCAATTTTCCTATCTTTTGCAGAGTTTTCCTCATTTTTTGGGCAATAAGGCCGCTCCGGCCCACTAATAAGGCCAAGCCTGTCTCGGTCTCCCTGACGCCCGATACAACCCCTGCCCGACAGGGGTTGGGCGACACAAAGACGCTCGACGAAGAGGTGCCACGTGAGAAGAAGCTGACGGACGACACACCTTCTACCCGACAGGGAGCGCGGCTCGCCCCGACAACCCAGCTTGTCGGGCAACACAGCCACCCACCGGTAGGCGCGCCGCCCGTCACAGCCGATAGCCGACACCATCTACGTCGAGCGACACCTCTGTATCGGCCCGTCCAACGACTGGCGCATAAGGGAGCCACGTGGCGCTTCGAGCACCATGTCTTCTCCCCAACCAGCTGACTATAAATAGCAGCTACAGGGAGCCGAAAATACAGTCCACAGTTTGGAATTCACAGTTCTAGAATTCGGACAGTTGGGAGTTGAGCCATCTTCCGAGGAGACTGCGATAGCATACGTGTCGTGCCCCAGTGCTTGTCTCGGGCGACACTGCGGGCCGATATCGGCCGACGTAGATGAGCGACGCACATGCCTGACAACAACAATGCGTAGCTCTTACCCCGACACGATATCAACCCGATACGCTTAGATTGACGAGCGTGCCGCCTGAGAGGGTGTGCCGCCCGACATGAGCGTATCGGTTAGGTCCTTGAGCGATACGGTTGACAGTCGGTGTGTGCCGCTTTCGAGGGTGTGCCGCCCGACACCACCATATCGGGCTAGACCTCTGACCGATATCGGGCCGGAGAGCTACTGCATCATGTCGTCCTTCTACATCAAGGAGGCGATACCTATCTTTACTTTCTGTCATTTAATTCCTTACTTACGCATTGTAATTAAGACCCCTTGTTTGTTTATGGAAATAGAAGATGCTTAATCACTTGCTGCTCTATGCTTGGTGCATAATGTTGGATGACTACTATGTATGATATCCGAACTCTAGCTTGCATGTTTGGATCGCGTTTTGCTTAGCTAACGAATCGTGTTTTCCCGTTGCAACAACTTCGAGAGTTGTGTTGTGGCTCTAGTGTTTGGTCCGATTCTGGAGTACGAGAGTGCCTGGAACGGAGTTGCTTTAGCTCAAGAGGGGCGCTGATGCCTTGCTAGAGGTACCCGCTTCGAGAGGAGGGGTACAGGACTGGTTCTACCGCGCTTGTTTACCACAGTTTTATCCTTCGTACCTCTCTTTAGCTCAAGCAGTATCTTTCTGTCTCTGTTGCATGAAAACCCCTAAAAACTACTAAATGACTAAAATCTTAAATCATTCTTGTAACTCCACTTGGAGATAGTTTTCTTTGTTTTATTCGTGACATCTTACTGCTTCTTTTCTTGGGAATTTATCTCTTTATATACCTGCCAGAGTGTAGCGTGTCGATTTTGTGTTCTCAACACTACCCCCTTGTCCCTATGTTCGACCCCGTATGTCTACTTCGACCTCGTAAACAAAGTTGCGGGGGCCTAGAAGGATTCGGGTTTATAAATGTAAAAGCTTGACTACCTCAAATCTGCCTCCAATTTTAGGATGCGAGATTTAGGCCGGTCAACTTTTTGGCGCCATTGCCGGGGACAAGGCAAAAGCGGTACTGTAGACGAACCCGAATCCACTAACTACACTCTTGTGCCTCAAGCTTAGCAATGAGTTTGACATCACTCTTTTTCTTTTTCCTTTTCTTTTTCTCTTTCTTTCTTTACTATTATTCTCTGTTTGAAGTTAATAGATCTTTCTTCTAAACTTGATTCCTCATGCCACTAATAGGTACTCGAAAGAACGGTGATCTGTTCCACTGAGCACCAACTCCAACCGTCATGCCACCTCGCATTGAGCCACCCCATTCTGAAGGCGAATGCCAAGGGAGGAGGCCTGATTCGCCCCCGCCTGAAGAAAATGACAGGTACAACGGTGACCATCAACAAGAATATCCAGACTCAGGGGAGTATGAAGAGGACCATCACCGACACAGACGCTGTCACCGTCAGAGGCAAAGAAGAAACCAGAACGATCAGGAACAACGCCGGGGAGAGAGTGACAGTGACGACTCGGAAGAGGAGGAAAAGACGCTTAGCGAGTTGGCATCCTCAAAAGCCAACAACTCCAGGTGTCCTGTCGTCACTCCGCGGTTCAATGCGGCCAACATCGAGCTTAAGCCTTCTATCATTTCTATGATCCAAAATAAGAGTTTTAGAGGGAGCTCCAAGAATGACAATCCCTATCATCACCTGGATGCTTTTAAGAATATCTGTGACACGATTAAGATGACAGGTGTTTACCAGGAGGTGATATACTGTAAGGGCTTCATCTTCTCCCTAGAAGACAAGGCCTTGTCCTGGTATCTTGGGTTACCCCACCAGTCTTTGAATGGATGGGGAGCTTTAGCCGATGCGTTTGTAAACAAGTTCTACCCCACTGAAAGAACAGTCAGGAATCGGCAGAAGATAACATCCTTCATGAAAAATCCGAATGAAAGCCTCCACGACGCCTGGGAGCGGTTCCAGGAGTATCTGAGTGATTGCCCCCATCACAATTACAAGAACGGCTTCCTCATCACCACCTTCTATAATGGCTCGACTCCTGAAGACAGGGTGTCGCTGAACGCGGCCGCGGGTAGTGACTTCCTGGGGAAGAAGGCGAAGAAGTCCGAAAAGATTATCAAGAATATGGCCGAGTTGATGGCGGGTGCTAAGTTCGACTGGTTCGATAGAGGACAGATAAAGAAGGTAGGAGAAGGGTCCACCCTTGAATCTAAGGCGTTGGAAACAATCACCTCGCAGATCCAGAGGATTGCTACGGATGTAAAACAGTTGCGAGAAGCTGGTGGTAAGGGGAAGAAGCAGGTAGAAAAAGTAATGAAATGTGTAACATGCGGAGAAGGCGGCCATGGGGTAGATAACTGCATCTACACCCGGCCAGAAGCTTCAAACGATACCGAGTCTGAGGCAGAAGAGACTGAAAATGTCTCTTTTGTAAACTTCAGAAGACCGGACCACCCTGGCTTCAACTATGGGAACAAGGATGCAGTTGAAAATTCTCATCAGCTGCACAACTCCACCAAGCCACCCCAAGCTTTCGAAAAGAGGGGAGGAACCGGTCAGTATGCTAGAAATTCCCCCTTCCAGCAGAACAAAGGTAATCTCCAAGGTCAAGGCAAGTACCAGGGATCAGCTAAAGAACAAGGACAGAACCAGGCTTCGAACCGAGCAGATGTGGTGGGACAGTTGTTTGATTTTGTGAAAAAGCAGGACACTATCAACAACCAGTTGGCACAGAGTGCGCTGTCAAATTCGGGGGTGTTGAACTCATTGCAGGTCTAGCTGGCGGATATACAGACGCATCAACGGCAGATTGACCAACAATTAGCTCAAATGGCCGAATTGATGAAGAACCCCTCAGGAAAGATACCGTCAAACATCGAACCTGCAAAGAGACAGGGACTGTGACAGATAGAGGGTTGAGATCTAGTTGCCAGGAAAGAACGAAGATGGCAGATAAAGAACTGGAGCCGTCAAGCTGGAGACGATAACTGCAGTGCTTCCCGGGAGGCAACCCGAGCTTTATTTTATTTCTTAGAATAGGATTGCAATTTACTTTCCTACAGAACAAACATTACGAACATTTGGTATGTAATAAGGCCCGAGGCGGTGCATGCGCCACATGCACTGAGTCTTATGTTTTGTGGGCCATCGCCTTAGTTTTATTAACCGGGATGGGTAATACTATCTGAGGCCGGGATCTTAGTCCTAGGCCAATGATGTTTTACTCATCAGCCGCAGCTTAACCCGTTTTATTTTCACGATTCACGGGGGAAGGGGGGCACTCCAACCAGCACTTGAGTGCACCCTTATCAGGTGGTGGGGCTTCGTGGAGCGCAACAGTCGTGTCGACGGTTGGGCTTACCGGCTTACGCGTTGGACTGACGGTCGACGGGCGCCCGGGTTTTACTGTTTAGTCACTATATAAGGAAAGCAAGTTTTACCGTGTCGGGTTCCTTACCTTGCTGTTTTTACGCTCCCGTGTCGAGTGAGAGAACTTGTGCTTCTGCTCCTGTGTCACGCGAGACTGCACTTCTCTTATGTCGCCCGATAGCCCAGATCACAGCGAGGTATAGCCCGACAGATCGTGTCGGCCGACACGCTTCTTTTCTTGTTACAAGTAGGTATCGGTCTCAAGTTTCCTTCGTTGGGTAGTGGTGTCACCCGATATGGGTGTCGTGCGGAGTATCTTTGATTCGCGTCGCCCAATGTCGGGCGATAGCCGTGTCGCCCGATGTTGCATCGCATCACCTATTTTTGTTATCGGACGACGCACGGCTTTTCTTTAAAAAAGAACATATCGGGCACCTCGTTTTATCGCCCTCGTATCGCTCATCACGCCTATCTTTATCGTGCGATTGAATCTTTTGACGTATCAAGTGATACCAATCTCTTATATCGGGTACAGGGCTTCGCTACTGAAACCAGTGTGTCACCCGATACAGGAGTGTCGGACAGTTTTGTACAGGATAATACAGAGTCACACGTCTATTCTTTATTATATTTCTTCCAAGGGCCAACATAATTAATCAAGATAACTCTTTTGTTGACTTACAGATATGGCCCGCATTAAGATGACCATTGTCCCAGTCGACGAGGAAGGCAGGAGGGTCTACCCTGAGACTGCTACTGAAGGGCAAGCTGCCAGACCCAAGCGCCCGAACCCAGGACAGGCTGGGACATCGGGGACAAGGAAGAAGGCAAGGGCTGGAGGAGCGGCGACTCCAGTACCAACACCAACACCACTTGCAGCAGCGCCAACACCAGCAGTAGAACTCCCGGAATCCTTTTCGGGGAGTTTCAAGCCAAGAGATGACGAGCATGCTCGCCGCTATGCTGAGCTGGTACCCAAGATGTACAAGCCAAGCAGGTTCTTCCATAGAGCCTTGTTTGATGAGCTTGGGATCGTGAAGAGGCTGAAGAGCATCCTTGCGGCGGCAGGACTAAAGAAGATCTGCTTCAGCCGGACTTCTTCGTACACCAAGCTGACCATGGAGTTCATGTCCTCTCTCCGCCGGGTGAGGAATTCGGCAATAGAGAAAGAAAAATTCAGTGGGCCAGATAGGCTACAGGCCCGGCTATACAATTCGGAGCACGCCATCTCCGAGAAGCTCTTAAATGAGATCTTCTCTTCCGGCGAGGAAGAGAAGAATCAGATGGACAACGGTGAAAGGATCACCGAGGAAGACGGGTTCAATCCCGTAGAGTTTTGGGGTAGGCTTACCGGCGAGTCTTCGTTCAAGCCGGGAAGAAAGGTCGTGGCAGTGCACTCCTACTTCTGGAGGATCGTGCACAAGCTGGTGGCATGATTGTTGTTCAGCAAGAACGAATCCAGCAGCATCTACACGGAGGAGCTCCACGTCATGTGGCATATTATGGAGGGTCGAGTGATCAACCTCGGTCGGTTCTTGCTGAACAGGTTGCATCCAATGAAGGAGGCCACTAAGGAGTACTGCATGGGCGGCATTATCAACCTCATCGCAGCAGGACTCGGGTACCCGTTCGAGCCACGCAGCCATACTAGAACGCAAGGCGATGAGGTGTTTGACACCAAATATCTGATGCGGACCAACATCATCAGGAAGGAGAGGGGAAGTTTCTTCTACAAGTTTTCAAGGACGTACATACTCCTTCCCCTTCCTTGCTGTGCCAACTACGACAAGGAGAAGTTGATCTTCACCACCGCCGAGATCAAAGCTATAGCTAATAATACGATTACCGCCACCACAATCAGGCCACAGAGAGGCCAGCCCCAGAACTGCCGGCGCTAACTGCTGATCAAGATGTCGTTGCTCCGACCATACCAGCCACCGCACCAACAACGACAGTGGTAGCTGAGAAAGAGCTGGTGATTGTTGAGGTCACTGGGATGGAAACTTCGGGATCTTCCGCGGAAGAGACGGCCACAGTTCCCATCCGTGTTTCTAAAACTACAGAGGCGGGAGATGAGCTTCAGCAGGGCAATGACAACGTGATGTTCAACGAGATCATGAGGGAACTTGAAAGAACATCATCCCTGCCGCCAAAGTCCCCGCCTGCAGCAGTGGAGAAGATCGCCGACAGTGCAAAGGTGGGGCAAAGTCCGCCCTCACCACGACCATCCCCAATCAGAAGAGAAGGCAAGGTGGCAGTACCTGAAAAAGCGCCAACTCCCCGCCTGGCGACATCTCGTTCGCGAACGATTTTCATAGATTCTACCTCTCCGGGTGGACCTTCACGTGGGCTAGATATCGCGAGGACGGAAGGGAGATCCACCGGACCCCCTCCGTCACTTGGAAAGATGCACGGAAACGAACTCGACGATCTGCGGGAGGTAACAACCATCAACTCTGCTACTTGTCCTTCTCTGACCCGCAAACTTGCATCTTTTCAAGACAAGCAGGACAACCACGAGGTCAGGCTGAACAGCCAAGAGAGCGAGTTGCTGGCTCTAGCAAACATACCCGGCGGACTAGAGGCCTTAAATGCAACGATGCAGCAAGTTCTCCAACGGCTTGACAGGCTCGAGGAGAGGATGGACAGAAGTGACGACCATCCACGTTGAAGGCAGCCGAGACGGTCGCCGTCACTTCCCAGCCGGAGCCCTAGTTCCTCTCCTTCAGGTTCCCCCTCGGGAACGGCGTCCCCATCCTGCTCGTCTAGCGGGCGATCATCAACGCCCGAGGATGGGACACAACAAGGATCTGCCGAAGGGTCTCTCAGCAGACAGGAGAGCTCTTTGGGTTTGGGAGATGCCAACATCTCCATTCCCCTGAATGAAGTTGAAGATGATGACGCAGACATCAACATCGGGGGAGACTCGTCTGATGAGTTCGTGGGAGAGCTGGGGGATGTCTACACAGTGAATAACAGACATCCACCCCGAGGAAAGTGCTCGTTTGTGGACAAATTCCACGAGCCGTACGAGATACCCTCCTTCGAGATGGCCGACTTCGATAGAAGAGCCATCAGAAACCTGACGATCAGAGACCAGAAGCTACTGAATAAGGTCTTAAGGTCGCAGGCCAATGAAGAAGATGTCGTTTGGAGCGACTGCTACCTCTCCCTACGACGGAGAGATCTTCGGAAGATGTTCCGCACGCCATCTGTCGTCGGCAAATGAGTGTTCAGGGTCCTGGAGAACGCTATAATAGAGAAGATTGACAGCAGGACAGGTAGGAGACAAATATACACAGCCACCCCGACCTTGGCAAGAAGGCTGATGAAGGGAGATCTAAACTCCCGTGCAGTGGTCGACATGCTGCAATACGTTGAAGAGCATAGACCAAATCTGGTGTTGGCCCCGTACAAGCATCGCAATGTGTGGTTTCTCTGTGTGGTGGACATCAAAAACTGCGATGTCCAACTGCTGTGTTGCAGGAAGGATGAAGTACCACGCTCCGGGGGTATTTTCTGCTGCCCGGAGGATGGGCAGTTGAAACGCCTGCCAATACGCCTTCTACGGGCTTTAAAGTAAGGAATCCAACGTCTTCAAGGACCTTGGAACTTCTTCTCTATCAAAGACCTCCCCGAACAGGCAGAAGAGGGGAGCGGAAACAGCGCTATCGCCGTGTTGGGTGTCATTGAAGTGCTCAATTCAGCCGGAAACTTAGGATTCCTCAGAGGCATGTCTTTCTATCAGCGCAGGGGCGTCTACGACATGATCCTAATCAAGGACAAGCACTATTTCCGGGACGCAGGTGTGCCGGAGCAGCTGCTGGACAGTGATATAGAGGAAGATTCTTCTCGATCCAGCAGCCCAGAAGAAAAAGAAGAAGAGATAGTAACCGAAATTCATGGGGCGAGCAAGCAGCTAGCTATTCTGAAGAAAGTGAATAGGGAGGAAGACACTGCTTTGCCCGAAGCTTCTGAAGGGCAGATCAAAAATTTCGACCACTTTTCGTGTTCAACTCTCACACAGGAGCAGGTCCACATCATCCAGAAGAAGCTTGCTGACTCAACCCCATCAGATGTTGCTTTTCAGACAGGAGATATCATAGTCTTGGCAGATGAGCTAAGGGACATGGTGAAGGAAGGAGGGTGCTTGGCTGTAACAGTTGCAGCCGCTTACATCCAATTTATACAGCCAAAGCTAGAACATGCATATATAGCCCATCCTTTGCTTTTCAACGATATCTGCCTCGCTGACGAAATAGGAGCGAAGAAGATGTTCCTGCAAGAATTGAAGGACGGCGTCGCAAGCACTATCTTCCTACCTATTGTGCATTACAATCATTGGACGCTCCTAGCGATGTATACTCGGCAACGAGCAGACATTTTCTACAACAGCTCGGACAGCAACAAGAACCATCCCGTGCTGTGTACATCAGAACCTCTGACACCCGTCGAACGCTTAGTTCGAAAATATTACGACGAAGTGTCAAAGATGATTGAACCATTCCTGGATATACAGGGAGGCAAATGGCACGACCTCCAGTTCTGCCACCGCAGTCCGCAGCAAATTCCTTTATCCAACGACTGCAACATCTTCATCCTGGAATGGATGGCAAGTGAAGCGACGCCTGACCAGCTCCACCACACAGGATATCACAGCAAACGAGGATAATACGTGTGGGAACTCCTATCTAATGCAGGCGCAACCTCACTGGATTAAACATTACCTCACCTTATTTACTTCACAACTCTGGGGACAGAGTGTGGAGTAAGTTTGGGGGTGTACCATGTACCAGTGAGGGAGGTACAAAAATCTTCTGATCTCTCTGACTTAAATTCCTTATCCTTTTGTTCTTTATCCTTTCGTTCTTTCCTATATCACACGTACATATATATGTTTATACCAAAACTTTTTTTGAAAATTTTGAAAATTTTGCAAATTTCTGTCCCCATGCATATGTACAAAGTTGCTGTAATATTAATAAAAACCTGATGCGACTTCTTGCAAAGTTTATTTTCTTTGTATTGAATGAGTTACAAGTTCTATTATATCTTTTTGATAATGCTTCTTCAAATGAACAAAAAAATATGTTTTGCCATGTCAAAAATTTTCAAAAAATATATATATAATCTCGCAAACAGCTAAGAGACAAGTATGGAGAAGGAAAAAGCTGCCCAAACAGCAGGAATCTCTTTTGTTCCCCCTTACCCAACAAAAATCCCAAAAAGAGAGAAAAGCCTCATGAGCGTGAATAAAAGCATGAGAGTTGTTCCCAATAAAAGAAAAAGAAAATATATATATATATACACCACTTGTTTTTCCAAAAGTACCCATCTTTAGGCATGGTAGATCCGGGGCAGTGGTACGTAGGATGTGAAATCACTGCTCTAAAGCCAACTGGCTTGGACTGCAGGGACCACTTGCCCGTTAACGGACCCTTACCTGGATGGACTGATGGGAGACAAGAATGAAAAACCCAAAAGCCTTAGCGTACCCTATACACAACTCTCTGCCCCAAAAATAAATCTGTTTGGTGTGTAAGCTAACTTCGGAATCATACAACTAAGTCTCGCTGAAGTTGTAGAGAAAAATCTTACTTAAACAATAAGGCAGGGAAAACTAAGTCTTTTGTTCGTATTGAGACAGCATTATATTTAAGGCATTACAATCTTCGTTTCACCCTTTTGAACAAGAAGTTATACCAAGCAAGAAGAAACATCACAAAATATAGTTTAAATATTGATTGAGGACAATCAAAACGCTAAGTTTGGGGGAGTTGATAACACCAAATTTTGTGATATTTTAGACTGTTTTTCTGTTATCAAAACTGCCCTTTTATGCTATTTTCCTCTCTTTTATAAGCACTTTCGCAATAATTGGCCAAGCAATGCTCTTAATCCAATTTTCCTATCTTTTGCAGAGTTTTTCTTGTTTTTTGGGCAATAAGGCCGCTCCGGCCCACGAATAAGTCCAAGACTGTCTCGGCCTCCCTGACGCCCGATACAACCCCTGCCCGACAGGGGTTGGGCGACACAAAGACACTCGACGAAGAGGTGCCACGCGAGAAGAAGCTGACGGACGACACACCTTCTACCCGACAGGGAGCCCGGCTCGCCCCGACAACCTAGCTTGTCAGGTGACACAGCCACCCACCGGCAGGCGCGCCGCCCATCACGGCCGATAGCCGACACCATCTACGTCGAGTGACACCTCTGTATCGGCCCGTCCAACGACTGGCGCATAAGGGAGCCACGTGGCGCTTCGAGCACCATGTCTTCTCCCCAACCAGCTGACTATAAATAGCAGCTACAGGGAGCCGAAAAGACAATCCACAGTTCGGAATTCACAGTTCTAGAATTCGGACAGTTGGGAGTTGAGCCATCTTCCGAGGAGACTGCGAGAGCATACGTGTCGTGCCCCAGTGCTTGTCTCGGGCGATACTAGGTGAGCTTCTCCTCATCCCGAGAGGGAGGGGACAGTTCACTTAGGACCGTCTCGGGCGACACTGCGGGCCGATATCAGCCGACGTAGATGAGCGACGCACATGCCCGACAACAACAATGCGTAGCTCTTACCCCGACACGATATCAACCCGATACGCTTAGATTGACGAGTGTGCCGCCCGAGAGGGTGTGCCGCCCGACATGAGCGTATCGGTCAGGTCCTTGAGCGATACGGTCGACAGTCGGTGCGTGCCGCTTTCGAGGGTGTGCCGCCCGACACCACCATATCGGGCTAGGCCTCTGACCGATATCGGGCCGGAGTGCTACTGCATCCTGTCGTCCTTCTACATCAAGGAGGCGATACCTATCTTTACTTTCTGTCATTTAATTCCTTACTTACGCATTGTAATTAAGACCCCTTGTTTGTTTATGGAAATAGAAGATGCTTAATCACTTGATGCTCTATGCTTGGTGCACAATGTTGGATGACTGCTATGTATGATATCCGAACTCTAGCTTGCATGTTTGGATCGCGTTTCGCTTAGCTAACGAATCGTGTTTTCCTGTCACAACAACTTCGAGAGTTGTGTTGTGGCTCTAGTGTTTGGTCCGATTATGAAGTACGAGAGTGCCTAGAACGGAATTGCTTTAGTGACCTTTCCACTCTAATTTTAGTCCAGTGACCTCGAGAGGGGCGCTGATGCCTTGTTAGAGGTACCCGCTTCGAGAGGAGGGGTACATGACTGGTTCTACTGTGCTTGTTTACCACAGTTTTATCCTTCGTACCTCGCTTTAGCTCAAGCAGTATCTTTCTGTCTCTGTTGCATGAAAACCCCTAAAAACTGCTAAATGACTAAAATCTTAAATCTTTCTTGTAACTCCACTTGGAGATAGTTTTCTTTGTTTTATTCGTGACATCTTACTACTTCCTTTCTTGGGAATTTATCTCTTTATATACCTGTCAGAGTGTAGCGTGTCGATTCCGTGTTCTCAACACTACCCCCTTGTCCCTGTGTTCGACCCCGTATGTCTACTTCGACCCCGTAAACAAAGTTGTGGGGGCCTAGAAGGATTCAGGTTTATAAATGTAAAAGCTCGACTACCTCAAATCCACCTCCAATTTTAGGACACGAGATTTATGTCGGTCAGTGCCCCCACATCGCTCCCCGAATCCCCGATGGTTCAGACAGGCCCGGTGCCACGAAATGATTGAGAACTACGACAGGGTCAAAATTCATTTTGTTTTTGTATTCCTATAATATTGCATGACCGAATAATTCAAGGAGGGGCGCACTTCAGGGAGGGTACTTTTTTGTGGATGAGTCTTCGGGCCGTCAGAGCGGGACTTCTTTGGTAAAAAGAATTTGAATAACTTCATTTTTCTGAGGGACGAAGATGTTTTTCCATACTTTCCGCATTCAGTTCGGGATATTTCCGCACATTTTGATCGACCTGAACAATAATTGTAGTTCATATCACGAATGGTACGTAGGGGTGGAGTTCAAGTTTTTGACTCTGGTATAAGCTTTATCATCCACAATGATGGGCAATTTAACATACAACTGGCCCCTAACAAAATATAATCAAATGAGTGAGGATGGTAATTACTATTTGCTTACTTGAACAAGTCAGGTTCTTCCCCGAACTCTTTGACAGGGGCCTTTACCTGCTATCTCACTCTCCCTATTCTCTTTTCTTGAAAAAACACGCACCAAATTGGATGTGAACCTTTTTCTAAAGCGGAATTAGGCTCATCCGATGAAAGATTTGGAATCCATTGACACGGGTCGATTCTTCTTGATTTATGGTACAACCGAGCTCCTTGTAGGTCTTCCAACTTGAGCAATCAGAAGCAAACGCATCGCCCGCTACGGGCATTTTCTTTAACTTCCAATTTCATAGATATACTTCGAAGAACATCTTCCATTCTTTCTCCACTGGATGGAATTCACGTCAGGCTTTTCCCAGTTTGTTTGCTTTAGAAAAAAGGTTCACATCAGCCTAGACGACGACTCCCGTCCTGGGCTGCAGTAAGTAGATCGAGAGGTCGTTCCGCACCTTGTCCCCGAAGATGGGTAATATGTTCTCGATCAAATGTGGTTCCAATTTGATTCTATAGGGCTCCAATTTAATATATATATATATATATATATATATATATGTATATTATATATATGTATATATGTATATATATGTATATTATATATATACTATAAAAAGAGTGAATAGCTTTTCGTAATTACACATATGCCACTAACCAATCAGATCTCAGTATTTTTAAAACTAGTGAACGCACACGTGCACATGCACGTGACATATAAAATTTGTTAGAAATGTGTGGGGAGAGGAATCGTCCGTGAAAAGGTCCCTATGGTAAAAGATATTTGTATTGGTTATTTGAAAGGAGAGAATCAAGAAACCGTTTCCGTGGGATGAAGAGAGAAATACAGAATTAAAGATAATAAAAGTTAATAGGAGAGTGTGAGAATAAATATTTATATGAGTAAAATTCTTTGAAAAAAGAATAGAAGAGAGTGAATCAAGGAAAGCGCAGCATCAAACTCGCTCTTTTTGTAGTAGTATAGATGTTGAACTCTCCTTAACTCTCCTCTTCTCTCCTTTTTTTTTTCATATTATTTTCAGTTTTGTATCATCTTCCGATTGCAAGTTACAGTAACCCCTCCCACTTCTCCATGATGACGGTAAATGACAATACATTCCACGCCCACTTCTTCCTCCACGTTCTTTTCTCTCGCTTTAATCCAATACTGTTTCTTTCTTTTTATCCCCACTCGGTTGCAGCGGGTCCTTGAATTCTCTTTCCCACCTTCCTGTCCTTATCTTTTTCCTCAATTTAACTCTCTATTTCTTCTAACGATTGTTTTTCTTAAATTTTCCTTTTAATTGGATTCATTTAATTGCACACATATAACTATTCTAACTTATAAAATGTATGAGAATTGTAGTGGTATTCATAATCCATAAAATACTGTGAATATTTTTTTAATTAAGACTTCTATTTTAAATAATATATCATTATGAGACGTTGAGCTTTTCCGCTTCATTAAATGGGTAGAGGCACTCCTTGGTTCTAATTGAATGCAAAGAATCAATTGCCATTTTTTCTATTTTTTTCAAGGCAACGAATCAATTACCATAACAAAACAAACCAACAATTATAAATACATATTCCTCGCTCTTTACTCCAAAATCCTTGAAATAAGGGAAGTTGCCAAGTTTTATAATTTATAAAAAGGATAATTGCCTTTAGTATAAAAATATAACAACGGATTCCCATCCCTACGTCTCGGCCCACTCTCCCCAATAGAACTATTTGCCTTTAATTCTCTATCATGCTCTCTTCAAGTGATTGAAAACCGTCCCTCAAATTCCTCCCATACTTCTCAATATCCTTGTGAAGAAACAAAACTGATGGACTCTCGGTCAAACAAATATCTAAATTGTTATATCTAATATTTCATACATTGAATAACAACAACAAATAAATAAATCTATACCGCTATATTAATTTAATTGATTATTATCTATACTACTATAAAAATAGCGAGTTTACTCTCTTTGATTCTCTCTCTTCTCACAAATTTTCTCAACTTTTTTATATTTATTTAATTTTATATTTTCTCTTCATGATAATAGAATAAAAAGATTATCATTATCCTTTTGGACAGTTATGAGGATTATCATTATCTTTTTTTAAAGTTTTATTTTTCAAATATTTAGTGTAAGATAAACATGTTCAATGGGGCACGATTACCATTATCTTTTTATGAAATTTTATTTTTTAAATATTAAAATAAATATGTTCAATGGGGCACGTGCATATGCACGTGTGTGTTGCTAGTTTATCTAATAAGTCTCACTCCAATTATCCATCCTATTCCCCCATGCCTTTGTAAATAATTACAGTTGTTAGATCCGCAACTCCCTCCGTAACTGTTTGAAGCATTTCCTCTCTCCCCTTTTTAGGATTTATTACTATTGATCATTCTCTCTTTTTTTAAACCAACTCCATTAGATATTTCTCAGCATGTGGTTCATACTTCGTGTTGTCGTGTCTGACTTTGCGGTGGCAATTGCTAAGGCCATGATCAATATGCCCCTCACTATGCCTGCTATAATATATGCATTCTGGAAAGTTCAAACTACTAAAGGTTGGTTTACGAGTTTTCTAACTTCCTCTTTCCCAAATACAACGATCTCCTCTCCCCTTTTACACATACATTGTGATTCCTCTCTTGGCATGAAGTAACCATCCCGAAGCATAAATGCCTCATTTTCTACTTCGGCAACAATACTAGCATGAATGATGGCTCTATTCAGTAACTATGCATTTACATTACTAATGCTTTGATATTTCTTTCCTTCCTTTGAACCCCCCCCCCAAAAAAAAATCTTTCGTTCTTTATATTTCTTTCAGATTAAATGTCACTTCTATTTCCAATGGTCTTTTTTGGTTATATTTCGTCATTATTTACACCTACATAATCAACCCCTTATATATTGGTTTGAAATTATTTGGCACAGATGGAAAATACGCCTGACTATATTTGGATTTCTAGAAAATTTTCAAGAAGATTTAAAGTATCTGAACGTGTTCTATATATCTAAATATTCTATTATATGTGTGCTTTGACAGGAAAAAAATTGAGATGGAAAAAATTTAGTATGGCTTTGATGGTTAAAGTATAGAAGAAGTCAAAGACGGGCACAAATCAACAAAGTGTGGGCTTCAATCTTCACTCCTTACCACTCACCCAACCAAACGGTCTTGTTGGCGAGGAATCTTATCTATGTGGTGTCACTTGGGATTAATATAACATATTGACCCTCTCTGTTGTAAGTACAAAATTCTTCATAACATTGACTAAATGTACATCTTCATTTTACATTTGGTTTGCAGCTATTTGGACAGAGAAGGGTCCTACTGTCCATTATTCTGATAGTCAAATTGATCATTGTGATATGGAACTTACAGGGTAACTACATGCAACAACACCTTCATGTGAGATTATGGACATGTTGTATAATTTTACATGAGAACTGAGTATCACAAGAACTAACAACTCATCCACATTTGTATGAGAGCAAGAGAATGAAGTGTTCCTTATAGAACTACAGAAGACGAAACAATGAACCAGTGACACTATGTCATCCATGCCGGTGGCTAATTAAGACTGAACATGCAGGCTCATGTCTACAACACCCTATTCGTAGTGAAATTAATCTTCTCCTTATACCTTCCCCATGGATGGAAGTCTAAGGTGAGGTTTCACCGCCACAACGAGCAATACAAGTGGAGGGAGGACTTCAAGTCAGTTGCATATACCCAGATTTCTATACAATCTAGCCACATAGGAGAAAACATGTGATCGTTGTTGGAGTTCATGGTCTTTTGTAAAAAATTACCTTACATAAGCCAGTGTCTTCTTTACCCCACCCATAATTTTTGGTAGTCAGTACAAACTTAGTTCTTAAGATAAATATTTATCGCCTCTCTATAGAGTGTTATTGTTGTTGTATATGCCTGCTAAGTTGACATCAGAATTGTGCTCTCAGAGTGCTCATCCTCCCAATTGTTGTCAAGGGAAATTTTAACCACCGCAAAAAGGGTGCCCCCTTATTTGCTCTGATCATGACCATGATAATCACACAACATCATCCATCAAACTTTGAGCTATAGGCTGCTCTCCCACATTATTTTGCAAAAGCTATGATGATTGGAACCAACATAGCTATTCACCATCATTTTTTTACAAATGTAGTGAAGGGTCAGACTTCACACTATGAATAATAGTGACGTGAGCATAAAATGCAATCACAACTACTACACAATAAAGGCCACTTCTATCCTCACCAAATAACCAAAACATCCTTATAAAAGGTCACAATATTAAGACGACAATGAAATCTCTATATATTTATCCTATTTTTGTTATTGATTTAGAGTTAGGTAATGTTTGTATTCTTGGAAACCACGTTGTTGATGAATCCAAATTCACGATGGAAATATTCAACTGGTGTGAATAATTATTTTAAGTTGGAAATTGGCAACAATAAATGTATGACGGTTATGCATCCGAAAATGTTTTATGGTATCTTTGTAGTCTAAATTTCATGTGTTTCTATAGTAAATGATATTATTTCCATTGAAAATGGACTTTATTCCAGGAACTAGACATCATGAAAACTTCCTTATTGCAAATAGTGATGACAATTATGATGGGTAAATAATTAGCAATAAAAATCAAGCTTTTGAATGTGAAAACATCAAACCAGGTTGTTCATTGTTTGTGTACCTTCTTATGAACTTTAGACTTATGAAACTATACTTTAAATAACACCACCTTCAAATGGCGATGAAGAATGTGTTCCAGGTGCATATGACATTAAGGCACTTTGTTGGTTTCAAGGTGGATTAGATTGTGTAATTCATTACTATGCAATGTAATTTTAAATTTCAAAATAGATTATTCTTTGTCTATTTTACATGCTATCTAATATAAATTGGACAAATTTTACTTTTACCATAAATGTGTGTATCAATTATTTCTTTCACCCATGTACCTCCTGTATGTACAATAATCAATTGACTTGTAATAAACTTGCTTTATCTCTAAAACAAGATTCAGTCAACACATTCAATTTCTTTCTATAATTAGTTTGTTTCCGAAAGATCAAGATAAAATGTGATATTTGTTTATACTTCCTCCCCTTCTCTATTTTATATATGCACACTTGCTCCATCACGTTACATAATGCCACTACCCCAGCCCCACACCATAAAGTTTGAGTTTTTTTCAACAAAATAAAACAATACATAAAATGTAATAATGAATTCTGTAAAATTTTGAATAACCATACTCAAAGTCAATCTATTTCAATCATTATCATAGATAAATATTTCCTTTAATGTATGAAGCCTAAACCCAATTTGATAATTATTTTAATAATTTTTATATATCCACTGGCACATGTGTTTTATTAAATTTAGTTCACGTTGTCAAGATCTATGACTATAAAGAATTAAATTCTGAAATTTAGTTAAATAAATATTATCAAATAAAGTAGCAACAAATATAAATGTTCACGTGCATCGGCACGTGTGTGTTTACTATATATATATATATATATATATATATATATATATTTGTAACTATTTACAAGAATGTCTTTTTTACCTTTCAAAATTCTCGTGACCAATCAGATTGCAACACGTTTAAAATGTTGCAACCTCCTTGACTCTCTTTCTTCTCAGAATTTTTCAATTTTTTGTCTCTTTCATTAGTATTCTTTCACACACCTCTCCACTCCGTCGGTTAGTTTGCTTTCATCCCGCCCCTCACTTCTTAAGGAAGAACGTGGTTTGTTTTTGAATGCGTGGGTGCAGTAGAAACTACACACTCAGTCAGAAACAATTGCGCTTCGCATGCATATCACTTCCACGATTCCATCTAACAACACCGACAAAACCGCATGCCACCTCGATACACTCCAACAAGATTAGCTCTTGCAACAAACTTATTGCACCATCCGACTCTCCATTTCCTACAAGTTTTCGGCTGCATGTGCAGCAAAAGGGAGCACGTAACCAAGATCATTGCAGCGCTGGACGCCGTCGATGACGAGGACTTCTTCCAGTTCCTGATCACCTACGGACGGTCCCAAACAACAATCTAACCTTAATTTTTTTTCTAACCGGTCGCACTCACCCAGGCACTTCCTTGATGGCCAAACTGGTCTCAACGAGAAGATCTACCAGGTAAACCTCTATGTGGACATTGTGTCTGCAACATGATCTACTATCAAGCTGCAAAATCATGTGTTTACAACTATATATATTTACGTTTAAAATGGAAAACAATGACACGGATTCTGTCCCTATTCCTGACTGTGTAGATCTACTATCATGTGCATGCTCCTGATCAACATTGTTCGGGAAAATTAGTACACCCACCGAGTCAAAAGTATATATTCGCGAAGAACAGACATATATAATTTTTAAATTATCACTAGATTTCTGTGCTGACTTAAGCCTTTAATGCATGAAGAGATTGGAATGACCCAATCTTAAAGCGAGTTCGTCAGGTCAGTTTCTTTAGCAAGAATGCCGGCCTCCACGAACATGAGGTCGGTAAGTTCCCTAGGGATATCAACGTTCTCTGCTTACGTGCCAGCCTTAATTTGTAGCACGAACCTTTCATTCCCCCCCCCCCCCCCCCATCCTGCTTGCAACCGCGACGCCTTGACGGTTTCGGGGAGCAGCTTCCAGTCGACACCAGACGTCCTATTAGCGGTTTAGAAGAGGCAAAGGTTTAAAACGCTGTAGGTGGAGGCCAAAGTCTTGGAAACCGTGTAGCCATGTGCGATGGTTGGCCGACGCCGCTGCAAGGGAGAATCCAGACACCAGGGCGCGCCACGTTTGGTTTGCAGAATCTAGCTGGCTATAGGTTAATCGTGTATAATTTTCCAGAATTTTAAGGTAGTGTTAACGTTTGGCTTCCTGCGTTAAGAAAGAGTAACGCTACCCACACCCGACAGTCCCACCCGTCAGCCCACCCGGATCTCGGGAACATGTAAGCAGCAACCTGCAGTCGTTTTTGTATTATTACTCATGCAAAAGTCATGTAAAATATATACAAAGCACATGCAAAGTGCAAACAATATATCCACACACCCACACATATTTAATTCCATCACAAGTTGTAAAAACATTCAAATTCAAAATTTTGAATCTCGTATATAGCAGCAAATCTCCCAAACATCCACCTCCCTGTTCATTTCCGCTAAGTACAGTACTCACTCCCTCCCTTACTTTTAATTTAAGCTTGTAAAAATTACAGTATCTATCAAATCATTTCCGCCAAGTACATTACTCACTCCCCCTCTCTATTCATTTTCGCCAAGTACAATACTCACTCCCTTACTCTTGATTTAAATTTATCAAATTTACAGTACAATGCATACCAAATCATTTCAGTAAGTACAGTACACCATTATGATTTTTATTTCTGTAAGAAGCAAAAGTACAATACCCAACAAAACATTAATCACTTATACAATTCAACAATAAATACAGTATCTAATTATTATTGTCAAATCAGAATGGGGTACAGTACCTACCAAATCATTTCCGCTAAGTACAGTACGCACTCTCCCTCCCTATTAATTTTCACCAAGTACAATACTCACTCTCTTACTCTTGATTTAAATTTGTCAAATTTACAGTACATTACCTACCAAATCATTTTAGTAAGTACATTACCCCATTCTGATTTTCATCATTTCTGTAAGAAGCAAAAGTACAGTACCCGAACTAGTTCAACATGAACAAATAGTACGTACAGTACTTACTCAGTGTTGGGCGGAACTAGTTCAACATGAACAAATGGCACGTACAATACTTACTCTGGGCGAAAATAAATAAAGAGGAGGATGATTGAGATGATTTGCAGCTATATACAAAATGCGAAATAAAATGGAGGGAATCATTCGGGGAGATCGAAAATTGAGGTGGTAGATTTGTATTTGGTGGCGAGATAATAATTTCATGCATGATTTTTGCATGTAAGAACATGGAGAATCGGTACTGAAGACATTGTTTTAAATATACATGAGAGCGCAACAGATAGTTGGGCGAGTAGGTGGGCATTACCGATGTCCGGGTAGGACCCCGGGTATATGGCCCGTTATGAGTAGAATTATTCTTAAGAAAGTGGTAAAGCAACCCATAACTCGCAACGGACGCTGGACAAAGTATATTCGCAACTCAAGATACAAAGGGCAGACGTGTGATGAACCGGTGAACCAGTTGGATGGCAGCGTCCGCCGCTTTTGAAATGGAACTCATCATCCGACATGCCTTCAATCACGAAAAACCCTGCATTCCTTACTTTTTCCATCTTTAGCTAATCAAACTTAGATTTTAGATTTTAGTATGATGGATGGACAAATGCAATCCAATCCGGTAAGATACAGGAAAACAAACATGCCTGCTTCGCAATGTCGCGACCATGCGGCCAGCCAACGAGTCCAGTGAGCCCGACTGCGACGTTTCAAAGTGTTGAGAAGTTGTTCCTACGACCACCGTATTCTTTTTTTTTTTAATTATCGAGAGAACCGTCTTCGTAGAAGCATTATATCCGGGAAGAGGTTAAAACGCATAGTTGGTCGGCATGTACGATAGTACTATTTCGGAGGCGGCCGTTGGATTTCGAACTCGGGTCTCTTTATGAAGGGACACCATACCGAACCGCCTGAACCACTCTTCTCCGACTATTTCTTATTTCCAATATTGAATTATTATAGTCATTTAGCATTTTAGTAATTTTCATTGATCATTGATTTGTAATACATTACACGAAAGAAAGAGCAACTTATGTTGATGATGCAATTTAATTTTGACACACGTTCTTTAAGTGTACAGAGGTTTGAGTCTTACAAAGTTCAATAGTCTCCTACCCTATAAAAAAGAGCAAGTGTGCAGCCTGCTTTTCGACCAGCTTATGCTTTTCGAGCTGCTTACAGTTGCCTTTATTAATTTTTTCAGCATGCTTTTCGAGCCTACTTTTCTATTAATTTTTCAGCCGCTTTCTTTCTATGGTAATCTTTTTTCTAGCTGCTTCCTTTTGAGTTGTCTATCCGTTGTAATGGAGACGTTGTCTATTAATCTGTCCGCTTCCTGATTCTCTTAATTTTGAGTTTTCTATTTGTTGTAATGGAGAGGTTGCCACGTGACCGCTTTACTTCGTCAATACATACTCCATGCAAAGCGATAATAAATTGCAAAGTGATAACAAATTGAACTGACGTTGAAAAAACCTATAAAAAAGAGGGAGTGTGCTGTGTGCTTTTCGAGCTGTTTCACCTACTTACTTGCTAGCTGTGTTTGCTAGATTGCTGAATTTGTGTGCTTGCTTTGACGACGGATAAGTTTAAAGAGTATTCACCGTGAGGACAGTTTCAATAGTGCAGCTCCTAGCTTGCCAGGTTTGCAAGCTTACGGTGTGGATAAGTTTGAAATTGTTCTTATCTATCTAGAGGCTAAGTATAATATATTTTTATCTTCAATTTACTTTTTACGTCGCCACTGATATTTCCTGCAGTTTGCCTGGGTCAGCCTATCTATTAAATTACAGGTCCAATATGTTTATGTGCTTCGGCAGGATTATCATCAAGTCAGCCCCCGTCTAAAAACATTGAACATCTAAAGTTTTTACACTTTGTCACATTCTGTATGCATCTTTTAGCAGCACGTATGCGTATTTTATATAGCATTTTATATAACATTATAGGTTGCAGGGAGTCACACAACAATTGATCAAATTATTCTCTTTTTAAAGATTGCAGGAAAATTATTAGTTATATATTAGCAATAAGGCATATATTTAACTATATCCCTATAACAAAGTAAAGTCTTCCTGTTTGTCTGTCTGCCTGTTTAAACTTTTTTTCGTTTGTATTCTTATATTCATTTGTCAGTTGTCGAAGTGTCTGCTTATCCTGCTACTTTTTTTGCATTTTCGTTAGTCATACCTTCACGGCGAGCAAAGCTTAATTGGATAAACATGAGAAATGAGTACTCGGGACTTGGATGCACAATTGGATAAATATGAAAAATCTATATCTCTTTAGAGAATATTATCCACTGTGTGCATCTTTTTTACCAGTTGTCGGGTTGTTCGTTTAATTCTAGCAACCTGTTTGTGTGTTTATCCTTACAGGTTGAGGGAGCCAGCTAACTACTTGATTGATTAGGTCTCTCTTATTGGGTGTAATAAATTATTATTAAAAATATAGTACTGTCAATCTCTGACAACCAAAAACATTGAACATCTAAAGTTTTTGCACTTTGTCACATTTTGTATGCATCTTTTAGCAGCACGTATGCGTATTTTATATAGCATTTTATGTAACATTATAGGTTGAGTCAATTTTGGTTATCACATATTGCAGAAAAATTATTGGTTATATATTAGCAATTAGAAGGCATATATTTAAAAAAATAAGTAACAAGAAGGCATATGCTTGAATAGGAGAGCGTGTGTAGCTTTTATAATCACAAATCACAGATTGGAGGGGTTCAGTTGGTAATTAATCAAGTTATTATCTTTCAATGAGTTGTGAGTATTAGCTACATATTTTTTTAGAACCGAGTCAATTTTGGTTATCACGCGTAAATGTTGGAGTATAAGTTATTTTGAGTATCATATATATAATTTTTTAGACTATAAATAATTTTGATAATCAAATGAATCGATTTATTTTCTTTCGGTGAGTTGTGGATATTAGTTATATAATTTTTTGGAGTACAGATAAATTTGATAATTACAGATACATGTTGGAGGGAGTCTCAATGGAGCACTTCTCTTTTAGTTTGTTATATTTAAATTATTTTGAGTATTATATAAATAGTTTTCTAGAGTATAAAAAATTCAAATAACTAAATGAATCGAATTATTCTCATTTGGTGAGTTGTGAGTATTAATTACATACTTTTTTAGAGTAGATAAATTTTGATAATCCAACATACATGTTGGAATGAGTCAGTCAGCCAGTTGATTGAATTCTTCTCTTTTACTGTGTTATATTTAAATTATTATGAATACAATATATATAAATTTTTAGAGCATAAATGCTACAAATGGAAAGAATTTTCCTAAAGGTTAATCACCAATTGACATATTCTCAAGAAGGGGATCATGTATAATTCTAATACTGACATGTTATGTCGCTTGAAAAATTGTTGAATTGTTGTATTTTAGTATGTTTATTCAATTGGATAATTTTACCGATTAATTCAATTGTGTAACACGTGCTTAGCACGTCTCTTCCTACTAGTCATTAAACAACGTGCATCCTCCATGATGATATATTGAAGTACACGGAAGTTTGGATCAATAAACCGCTCCTGGTTACAAGCTAAAGCAGATCTAAAATGACTGTGGCATGCGAACCAAAACGTTACAATTGCAGGATTGTAACATTTACGCTTAAGATTTATATCACTAGTCCCTTCCAAAATATGTGTCTTTCTTACGGTTGTCATTCTTTGGTCTTACGGTCATCAATAACACTATTGATATGCTTAAACCATTCTCCTACGAGCTGCATATCTATTTTTAGAGAGCTGCATCTCGGTGCTTGTTTAATTGAATGTCTAATTTGTTGAGTAGTTTTCACGAATATTTCATGGAGACAAATCATGACCAGCCATTAACATCCAAATAAGGCCATCATGTGAACCTATCCCGGTTCAATCATGAAAATTCTGTTTTTGGTTTTAGATTTTGTCCATATGAGCCGGTTCCGAATTTGAGGTTAACGTCCAAATTAATACTTATCGATTCTAGGTGGCGATTCCGTCTAGATTGAATCTGGGTTGATAAAAGTTAGACAATCTAACTCTTAATAAGATATAAAATATTATATTTATTAGTAATTAACAAAATTATAGAATCAGAGTCCAACGTTGGCTCTTCCAAATCTACGATCAATGTTGTTGATGTGGGAAGCACCATCTCAACCAAAGGACTACTCACATAAAATATTCAAAGGCCATATTATTTTTAGCTTCAGAGCTTAATTGTGTGGTTTATCATAATATGATGTTTTGTAATGGAGTGCAACCGAAAGTGAAATCATATGATGATAGAGGGCCGCCGACAAGGAGTGGCTCAAGTGGTCAAGCACAGTGTCCCCTAACAAAGGGATCCAGATTTGATTCCTAGTTTCTGTCTTGATTTACCACCTTCCGATGCGTTTGGCCTACATCACGGGCATGGGAGGAAGAAGGAGATATCTTTCTCTCTTAATCCCATATGATGACAGAGGGTCGGAGAGGTGAGGTTGTGAGACATCCTATTAGACATTCATTTGTGCAAAATGAAAAGCATGTCATCTTTTCCCTTATTTTTTGGTTTTCCCTTCTCAACATATCCCCTTTATTTCCTTCTATGTGTTTATTTGTGCACATTTATGTGGTACATCAACAAAAATAATCTTGACCATATACGGTAGTATGTGGTAAAATGTTATGTTATTTCACCGTTCACTAGTTTACATTTTGTTAATTTCAACATGGTACATCTACATACTTAATGAACTTGTACTAGAGAAACCTTAAATGTGTTGACGTTTCTCATTACGCCTTAGCTTCATTTTCTAATTATATTTAGTTTTCAATTTTTATTTCTGACCAATGATGTATCTAGGGTATTTCATTTTTCAAAGTGTCTATATTTCTTATATATTATATCTTTACAAAATAAATATGAGATAACAAGAAGATTCTTCATATGTATCCAAATCATACATAGTTTGCATATGATGAGCATGGTACTTGGACATATTTTATAAAGAAGTGTTGTCAACAACCAAAAGGGCCTTCATTTTTTTTAAAAAAGTCAAGTTCGAACCATGTCTCTCTACAATAAGCATGTTATATGTTTTATATCATATTTAGGGGGTAAGTTGTATTTTATCAATGTTGGAGATTTTGTGTAGATTTTTCAACAAGAATAACATATTTATATTGATGTTATATCACTAAAATTGTTAAAGGAGCACTCTTAACATAATTTTGTCAGAAACATCATGAATATTAAAACATTGTTGTGAAATACATTATATATAACATTTGAAACATGTTGTTGTAAATTACTATGTTTAATTCTATAGTTATCTACACTTTACATACTTTAACATTTCAATTTTTAATGAAACATTTGGGCTTCATGCAAACCTAAAGATTTTATTCCTTTAAAATTGCATACTTCTATTGCTAAACCAAAAATATATGGTATATAGTCGTATATTATGTATTTCAACTGCTCCAAGCAAATAAAAGCAACAATAGTTCCCTCTCTCAAATTATGATGCATTCCTATTTGTCTCATTGAACTACAATAAGAAAATACTAATAAGGATCTCCTAATGAACATTACGCTCTTCCAAACTATGTATCAATCTATCAGACTAGGGATATCATTATCTCTTTGCCCTCTCTCTATCTCTCTAAGATGTTGTCTAAATTTTAATCCTTTTTACTATCCATCACGGCATCAAGCACACATGTACATATACCTTATTTTACTAAAATATACCTATATATAAAGAGAATATTTATTTTATAAATAAGTACATAATAACAATGACTTTCAAAAATACTTTTTGTAATATCACTCTTACAAAATGTACTTTATCGGGTTTTCACGTGAACGACATGTGTCTGTTTACTAGTATTATATATATATATATATATATATATATATATATATATATATATATATATATATATATATATATATATATATATATATATATATATTCGTTTTGACAAGAAATTATCTATATATATATATACATAGATCGAACTACTGAATCGGAAAAATTGAGTGATATCATAGTATCGACTAAGTTCAGGGGCTGGAGATAAGAGGACTCGAACCACTGACATCCGCCACAGGGTAAACCACCGCCTCTCAGGCCTCCCCGACTGATTCTACCATAGAGGCCAACGATAGACAATAACTCCCCCCCCCCCGAACACAACTTACAACTTTCATCGTACTGTGCTCTCCAAAGAGCAACTCTTCTCAAAATAGCAAAAGGTACTGAGTTGGAATCCCATCCTAAGGATTGGATTCTTGTGGTTCCAGAGGATCCAGCTACAGTAGAACCAGGAACGGAGAGCTCTCCCCCTTTTTCTGCCCAACTCTTTGATTTTAAGAATACAGGTTTTAGTTTTAAGAATGAGTGATTGCCCTTCTCCGACCCTTACTGTCCAACCGAAGAGCGGACAGCTAATATGTTCCACTTATTGATATTGAATAGGTTCTATGGTCGGTCCGTGACCCCTGGATGTCGAAGGCGTCCTTGTGGTGATCTCGTAGTTCCTACGGGGTGGAGATGATGGGGTCGGTCCATCGATTTTCTTTCCTTTTGCCATATTTCTCTCAAAGGGTTGAAAGGAGATAGTGCATCAAGCTGTTCGCAAGGGCCAACTTGATCCTCTTCCCCAGGGATCCCAGATGAGGGAACCCTAGGAGAGACGCCGACTCCAACTAGCATCCATGTACGATCCATACTAGATTTGACCAACTGCCCATCCTACTTCCTCAAAAATAACTATAAGTATACGAAAGAAAAAGAACCTCATTTTTCTAGTTCCTATGATGCACTTGGAGCTTATCGTCGAAAACGAATCAATTTAGATAGTCCTTTGTGGTTCCGATGGAAACTAGATCAACGTGTAATTGGTTCAAGAGAAGTTCCTATCGAAGTTCAATATGAATCTTTGGGTACTTATCATGAAATTTATGGGAATTATCTAATAACAAGAAGCATAAAAAAAAGAAATCTCTTGTATCTATATTCGAACCACAATTGGTCATATTTCATTTTATCGAGAAATAGAAGAAGCTATACAGGGGTTTTGTCGAGCCTACTTATATGACAGCTAAACTAAGTAATTACCCGATATTCATGAAAGTTTGGACCTCTCTGATTTAACTAGTATCATAATTCTAGAAATTTATACATGAATCAAGATTCAGGAAAGGAAGTTTCCAAATCACTGATTCAGACCCATTGTCGAATCCTACTCAGCAGAATATGGAGGTAGTACTTATGGCATAACAGGCCAATCTGGTCTTTCACAATAAAGTGATAGATGAAGCTGCCATGAAACGACTTATTAGCAGATTAATAGATCACTTTGGAATGGCGTATACATCACATATCTTGGATCAATTGAAAACTCTAGGTTTCCAGCAAGCTACTGCTACATCTATTTCATTAGGAATTGATGATCTTTTAACAATACCTTCTAAAGGATGGTTAGTCCAAGATGCTGAACAACAAAGCTTGACTTTGGAGAAACATCATCATTACGACAATGTACATGCAGTAGAAAAATTACGCCAATCCATTGAGATATGGTATGCTACAAGCAAATATTTGAGACAAGAAATGAATCTTGACAAGAAATTATATATATATATATATATATCGAGGACCTTATTTTCTTACGCATTCTGATAAATGCATTCGAGGAATTTTATATATATATATATATATATATAGAGAGAGAGAGAGAGAGAGAGGTTAGGAAGTGTGTACCGGCCGGTACATGTAACTTATGTGTACCGGCCATTAAAATAGCATATGTAGAGTATGTTGATAAAATCTAACCATATGGATTGATTCAAATCTATATAGCTTAGATGTCTTTAAAAAATCATAATCATATCTTATGTAGATCATGAGATATAGCCATACATCATTCAATGGTTTATGCAATTTCTGCAACTTACCATTGATTAGAAAATAGACATTTTCTTTTATTGTATGATCTATGAATATCAAATTGTGATGATTTTTGGTACACATCTTATCTCAGGGGTATACTATACATCCATAAGGTTGGGTTATTCAATATAATTTTACAATCCCCATAAATGAAGGTGGGTACATGTAAGCTACATGTACTCGGGTACACAATTCTTTTAGCCATATATATATATACACACACACACTAGAAACAAGGATGGACATACGGTAGTCTAGGTATATAACTGTTGCTTTTTGGGGAAGTTCTTGTGCCCTGAAAGAAGGAAGTAGAATTACTTAGGTCATCACTGAATAACCCTAAAGCCCCTAGTATAACTTCCTTAGCTTAGAAATGTGATGAGACTAATAATGTATCGCTACAGGAGAACACATACCCTATGGTTACAAAAGAAAATAGGATGCACTGATTAGGGTTTCTTAATGTCTCAAAGAATAAGACCAACAAGCTCAACTATTCTCACTGTCAACCAAGTTAAGAGAGCACTAATTATGGAAGGTAAGAATGGAAATAATAATAGAGGACACTATAATTCTGTGAGTACGAATCCCCCCACTTATGAGTTGTATTAAAACATGCCAATGTGCTTCAATATTCGGAGGAGATTATATCATGGAAAATAGCCAATGTTATTAAGAAAATCCTAGAACAAGGTACCTAACCTGAAAAGAAAATAACCTACCTTCTCGTAGCTTGAAGTACTACCTTGTTTGATGCATGTCTTGATTATTTAGAAATAACCTAGCTATCTTTGATAGAAATGGAATAAGAGGTGTCTATGTTAGGTGATGTCTATTTAAATGTATGCCTCAACCATAATGAAGGTCAAGCTAGGAAAACCTGGCATGACATATAGTAAAATGTATGTATATGTTTGATCGTCTCGGTCTAATTCAATAAGTTCAGGATAGGATATATTGATGCCTTTGGATTAGTAAATCACATGGAAAGTTAGCATTATGGAAATCTAAAAGTTTTGTAACATGTCTATGCCACATATTTTATGTACTGGTAGTTTTGCTTACATTCAAGTATGCGTGTATGTACATATGCAAGTACTTAAGGTATGAGTAACTGGTCATGCAAATATTTTAGTACACATATGTTGTAACGTGAATGCCCCAAACATAGGATATCTACTGTTACATAAGAAAAAATGTGAGACTCAAACACTCTTGTAAGGAATGGTTTTCATAAATGTGGTTTCACCCAATTGATGGGATTGATGTGATGGAGGAAAATAATCCAAAGCCAACGATACCATGTCATGTGACTAGAGAGCCTAACCTCATAAATTTTATGAGAAATGATAGAACACCTTGAGCTAGACTACTTCTCTAAAAGTGAGTTGAACAACCTTCTTTATGGCAATTCTTGATGTCGTATAGGAACATAAACCCTAAAAGGATGACATATATTGTTACTAGATGGTACATAAAGTATTAATGAGAAATATAAGTCCTTAAAACTACCTAATAAAACTATACATGTAGTTATATGTTCTATCTTGAATCTTGAACAGTAATTTCAGCATATACATGTGAAACTATGATAGAAAAAGTTAGTAAATAAATGTGTTATATAAATCTTTTACATTACCAGAAGTTATGAAATGATGTATGCAAACCAGTTTTCTTGGTCTTGAAAGCTTCCGTAATAAGTATTACTTCAAATATTATTTGGAAAAAGGTCCAACTATACACCCCAAATTCCAATTAGAAACTAATTAAAAAATTATTAGCATAATACAACCAACAAACCCCTATATTGTTTTGTTGCTTACTATTATTTTTTCTACTATATAATATATAGTTTATGCTTACCCCATAAGTACGAAACAAATAGTACAAACCTTTATAAAATAATTGAGAATTTAGTCTCTATTGAATTTTAAAATTCTCATTTTTGTATGGTCTACTTGTATCGAGTATTCTCCATATTTATAAAGAATTGTATACAATGGTGAAATTGTTCCTCACTACCTCTATTTTCTTTAAACCAAGATAAAATTATTCATTTGATCCTTCACTAGAAAATACAGACATCACATGCCTTAAACAATATATAGATGTATCCATGCAATATTTAATAACATCTTAGAGCATATATTAAAGGAAACCCCATCTTGTAATAAACTTGATGATATCATTATGTTCTCATGCAATGATGTTGGTGTGAAACTAATATGGATCATTACCAACATCATATGAGTCATATCCATGTAATTTTCACCACAGTCTGGTTACATATGGGATTATCTATCTATATATCTTGACCAATTATAAAAAAGAAACATCAAACATCCAAAAATAAACCAAGGGTGGATCCCCAAGAGCCCTCAAACCCACTAAAATGCAAGATTTCAAGTATAACTACATCCAATGTATTATAACACATACAAGTAAAAGGAAACAAAAAAACCACTCCAATGTTGCAAAACAAGGGATCAGATAGGCAGTGGAAATAAAAAAATTGTCAATATCCCCATATCCAACAGATTGCGTCGTCAACTATGTAATGGGAAGGATGGTTTAACGAGGCCATACCTAGTCCTGGATCGAGTCCAGTGACTAATCCCTCATTTCAGTTGTGCAACTTTCTTCTAGTTGCACTTAGACAGTGTCTGTATTAGCTCTTGGTCTTCACCACGAACAATAGGTTAACGTTGTCCTCATAGAGGAAGGATACGACCTCCACACTATAGTAGTCCACACGAACCACCTAGAACTCCTATCTTTATACTAGAATAGACATGAAGGAGTTGTCCCTCATGTTTGTGTACTAATAACCTACTTACTCTCCCAGAATTGTTCTCCCTTGCTATCACATCCTTTATCGGGTAGGACTTGCTCATTTTCTCTCAGTTACAACAACCATAGAAGACAAACAATCATCAAAGGAAATTGAGTTGTATCTAAAAATTCCCTAGTACCCCTCTATTTATAGGGGGGTTAGAGCCAAGATTACTAGTCTGAGTGGGAGAGCAAGGGACCGGAATTTCACAAAAATTCACAACCTGCGTCAGGAGAAATGGTATGTTGGTGAGAAAACTGATCGGTTGGTATGTGAGTCAACCGGTTCATCCAGTGAACTGGCCGTTTCATTATGTTTCCCAATCGTAATTGTATTAGTGCATCTCTTCCAACTAATGCAGGACATAGTGTCAGCACTAATCCTTGATTCAAACAACTTGAACCACAAACTAGACGTCTCGCTCCATGAAACGGTCATTATGAAAACTCAAACCAATAGGCCCAGTAAGTGATTAGTAATTTTGCGCCCTGGTTCACCCAGAATTCACTCAATGCAATTTTGGATCAACCTAACACTCCAACCAGTCAGTTCAACACTTGAACCGGTCAGTTGGGAATCCATTCAGTTAATTTGTTGCTTAAATTGAATACCTAAATGCATTAGCAATCAATTTAAATATCATTAATTATTGAACTCCTCTTCTAGGTGAACCTTATGTGTGTTATCCTATAGGTTCCACTTTTTTGTTGGAAGTGAGTGTCCATATCCAATTTATGACATCACAAACAAAGAGAGGTTAGTCACACATCATTGCTTCCCAATAAATGGAAAGTTAGAGTACAACTTCAACCTACAATCTATGCCAGATGTTATAGTGATTGTCTGATTCCTTTGTCTATGATATTCTGACTGAACTCGAGGCATGGAATCTTCATCCTTTCAATATTAAATCCATGTTCCTTGAACTACAAAAGACTATCTGAGATATATGTGACCTCAATATCATATATTGATTCATATGTGCATGCACATGCTATTTTCAGTCTCACTTATCAAGTAGACTGAATATCAAACTCTGGTAGGAGGGACAAATCCCATCTACATCACTCACAGTCATCCCCATGTGTCATAGTGAATCCAATCATCACCTTTATGGTAGTCCTTATTCAAGGTTACAGTTGATGATGTCAAAATGCTCTGAACGACATGTTATGAGTGTAGTGATTTTGGGTCTTAGAACCACAATCACAACCTACACTATGAGAGATGACTATGACCACCAATTATGGTCTCCATGTGTCACTCTCAAGGTGGATTTGTCTTATTCACTATTCTCCAACAAGTATCTATGTGCTTGGTTTGATATCACATTTCAATACTGATGAGATTCTCTCATTAACCAACACACACTCTAGTCTTATGTGTTATTGTTGTCTAATATCCTTCCACACTAACATCTGACTAGGGACATAATAAAAATATATATACTTTTAACATCTGTATGTATGATCTCAGTGTTCAGATCACGTACCTGAAAACATACGTCGTCGAGTAATGTCATTCTTTAGACATTCATTATGTTTCCTCATTATTTTATAACTGAGTGAAACAAATAAATCATAATCTTGCCTTTGTTATTCATCAAATCATTTACATCATATGCCATTACAATCATCATAGGATTGGCTCTCTAGCTCCCACTTGCAATTAGAGCCAATTATCCACGGATCTCATTCTTAGTAATATATATTCATGTCCATCATGTTTCTGTTGCACAAGTGAAACATTTTGCCTTTAGTTGGTATATTCCATGTTTCTCACATCTATGTTGTGTGACATTTCGTATGAGGTGGAACTGCCATAATATGATATCTGATATTCCTTGCCTAACCAATAGATCCATTGTTGTCACAATATATCCATTATGTCATTAATGGTTGGAACATCTATAATGTCATCCATATGAACTTCTAGATCCATATAGTACCCACTCATGTGTTCATAACTTTCAACTCTTTTTTTCAAATTAAACACATTTGAAATTTTGATCACTTTCTATCAATCCTGGAAGTTTGTATCAGTGTAACCCTTACACCCAACACTTCCTTCTTGCCATAATCCAACAACTAATCCTTAGTGCTTCTCAAGTATTAATAGATGTCTTTCAAGACATTCCAATGACCTTCATTGGAATCCAACTAATATCATATTGTCACGTCCAATACATATAAGACTATGGGATGACTACATCATACAACATACATGATAGATACAATTATTGGTGCATATGGCATCTTACTCATGTTTTTCGATTCTTCCTAATATTAGAACATAGGGTTCTTTAGAGAGTAATCCAAGTGAAATGAACAGATTCTCTCTTGTTGAATCCTTGATGTTGAACCCTCTCAGAATCAACCATTATAAGTGCTCATATTTAGGTCATGAAACTTTCTAGAACTATCTCTATAGTCTCAATTCCTATCACATAGGATGTTTCACCTAATTCTTCATTACTGAAGGTGTTTTCATGCCAGGTCTCAATACTTGCAGTATTGAGCTGTTATTCCCCATCAATATGTGGAATATTTATTTGCTCCCACTAAATCTTTTATAATCACATATTCTATGTTTTATCTTTAATCAAGTCAAACTCTTTGGCTATCTTGTCAAGTCAAAAGATTCCATCTTTGAGATGCTTGTTTCAATCACAAAATTGAATATTATAGTTTATAGACTTCATTTTCAATAATGAAGTTATATGAACTATAAGATGTGTCATGTACACATCCTTTCAATTATTCCTATTAAGGAATGTAGTTTTATTCTTCGTATGCCAAATCTCATAGTCTATGTAAACTATAATAACAAGTAGGACAATTGAAAAAGGGATATCATTATGTTCAACACTTTGAACTTATTTGAAAACCTTTGCAACTAATCTTTCCTTTTAGGTCATCCATTTTGGTCTTCATTTTGAAAACCAAATTGCACCCTATGGGTTTTACCCCTTTAGGTGGTACTAGCAATTTCATACCTTGTTAGTATATATGGACTCATAATGGCCATCAAGCCATTGCTTAGATTCTCTCTCAATAGATTCTAGTTGATTTGTTGGCTCATAATCTTATGACCAACCTATCTGAGTTGTTGGATTCACAATCTTTCAATCTCATATGTGTTCTATTAGAACAATGAGGTTTTGTGTTACATTAGGGTCTTGAAATTCCACAACAATTTGTGATTACAGTTGTTCCCGTTGTACCTCCTTGTCAACCTCGAACCATTTAAGTTTATACTTTTACTCCTACCAATTCTTTTGGAACTGAGTTATCCTAGCAGCAAACACTTTTGTTATCAGATTGGGAATAAACGTAGCATTCAACAATTATGATCTGTGGATGAACTTCTTAATAAACAACTTTCTTTATATAAATTTCAATCTCTAAGACACATCGGTACATTCCTATACCATATCTCATTTGATGTCTTCCAAACCATTTTAGAAGGAACATTGTTTTAGTGTAAAGCATGTATCTATGAGGAAATTAGACGAATATATTAAATTATAATCTCATCATGATCCATTAGGATGTAATTCCTTCTTTCTGATACGTCATCATGTTTCAGGTGGATTTGAGTTGTGATACACAATCACATTCCTTCCAGAAGATCCTTAAACTATTGATGTAAAGTATTTCATCATATCAAAGTTTCTTAATACTTTATCAAAGTTATTCTTCATTTATAATCTCCTTGAACACATCAATAGATTCATGTTTGCATTTTACAAAATACAAACCCAATATCAACTACGATCATCGCTAAATATAATGAAGTATAAATAACTACCTCTAGAATTTAATTTAAAAGATTTTATACATCAATATGTATAAGCCCTAATAGAATGTTTTCTCTCCCACTACACCTAGTGAGAGGTGGTTTCTCGTGTTGTTCATATATAAGACTTGCATGTTTCTTATTGGTTCAATAACCAAAAGAGTCTAGATAAACATCAACATGGATTTTAGAAGTGCATTTCTCATATGTCTACTCTAGATGACAATGTTATAGATTGTTTGAGTTATCCATTGTAATCATTTAGGTTTTTACATTACATTAACATTTAGATCCTTCCATATAAAGATCACTAGATATTTGGTGCATAACCATAAAAGATCACATCTTTAGTATAGAACCATTAACAACTCTTTATTCATTATCATCATTGTCATAGAAGATGTATAAAGTAAAATGTTTCTATTATTGGCATAATTGAAATAGTAGTTAATTTAACTCTATTACATGCCCTATAGGCTAATATAAATTCTAAATGTAGACAGTAGTTGCAACAACTCTTGCTTCATCACAGTCCATCATTGTCCTTTCATAAAGACTTTACTTCTTATCAGATCCTAGACATCAACATATGTCAGATATACATCCATGATGAAGAAGTAATCAGATTTAACTTATAATGATTATACGCAAAGCAGAGGTTTCTATGCCCTCCTTCTTCTTCTTTAATTCCTCTAGACAAAGAGGGTAATTCCTTTTCCAATGTCTAGTTTGGTGACAATGGTGACAACTGTCTCCCCCATTTACTCCTCCCTTTGCCTTTAGTGCTAAAGACTTGGGCTTCTGGCCAACTTTAGAACTCTTCTTAGCTTTGCCTTTGCTTTTACACTTCCACTTTGTCTTGTTGATCATCATCGCAGACTTGGGCTTGTCTTTTGTAAGGAGTGGGACCTGAGAGGGGATCCACTCCCTACTAAAAATTTGAATAATAGAACCTCCATTCCAAACACACCAAAAGATATGTTGGAGTGGGTGTCAAAATTTTCAAATCTCATAAATGGTATACAAAAAAATCAAAGTATAGAAACGGAATAAAATGTTCATGAATATATTCAATCTTTCACAAAAGATTACAAAAGTACATCTTAACCTCCCACGTAGGGTTTACATGTAAGATATAACATATGGATCTAAGTAGAGGGAAATTTAAATCATAAGAAGTTTGTCTCGAGGCTTTAACTCCTTAAGCTATTCCACATCTTCACCTCATCCAAGTCTTTCACCTAGGATTGGAAGCAACCCAAGTAAGAAGAGAAAAATATATGACATCAACAAAGCCTGGTATGTACATATGAAATAGGAAATTGAGCAATATATGGAATAAAGGACAACAAAATAAAAGGCTTCCCATAGAAAAGAAAAGGACTACTGAAGTGGGCATCAAGAGAAAAGAATCACCATCATATGATAAAGGAAAATACTTACCATAATTTCAATAATAAAAGTGGTGCCACGAAAGCACACATAATCTTTTTGTGCACAAAACCCATAACATAATGCATGCATGTGAGATAAACATAGCCCTTGAACAATATAACAACAAAGTCGGCTAAGTCTCATCAACTGGAAACCTGATAGAGATGGCATAATGCCACTCCAAATTTATATAAAAGTGGGCCAAACCTCATAAATTTGAAACATGAGTATGGGGCCACCTCCATCCCAAAAATAATAGGAACATATTGCCTTGAGCAGGAAATAAACATTTACCCAAAAACTAATGCAATTACACTACTCTAGTGCTACTGAATCACATAGCATGTTAAATGTAAAGGCAAGTAGAAAGTATAGTCAGATTATACAAAGTAGTCGCCACAAAGTGACCAACATATACATCCACCTCACCAGTGGGCAAAAGACATCACATGTCATCATATAGAGTTTCACCATAAATAAAGCACATGAAAGAGACCAAGAGAATGTCCAAATATGATCACAAGATCAATCACAAATAAGATACTTCATATGAAGCATATTTTCTAAAAGAACAAGATAAGGTGTAGGCTAATGTCCATATGACCAAGAGAAAGAAGAAAATAGGTGAATTGCTCAAAAAAATAGGAGATGCAAACATACCTCACTGGTTTTTTTTGGTCGGAAACAGTGTGTGGCCCTCTTTCTATAACAACTTGAAAATATGTACAAGCTAGTGAGCAAAGCTCCAAAACTAAAAAAACTAGAAAACAACATAAATAAACTATACAAGAGTATCTATATCCTTCCTAAGCCGACTCCATCTTCTATCTGCACAATGTTTATACCCATAAAAAATTCTACGGTTTCTCTCCTCCCATAAACCATGAAAAACAGCCAAGATAGTAACTTTCTCCTTCGCAGACAAAAAAGAACAGACATCCACAAGAGAAACAGGGCGCCGATAAAGATAAAGATCTCCAATAGCCTTGCTCCAAATTGCGTGCGTATACTCACAACAGAAAAGAATATGATATAGATCTTCACTGTCCTCTTCACATAAAACACATCTAGAAGGAAACTGAAAGCCCCTAGAATGCATATGATTGAGAGTGAGCAGCTTATCCAAGAAGCATCTCCACCCATGAACCTTATGCCTCATAGCAGTTCTAGCGTTCCACAGCCACCTAGTCCAAAACGGAACAGGAGCCGAAGATCTAATCACCTCCCAGAACTCATGTAACCTGACAGACTTCTTACCTTTCAGCAAAATAGAGTCCTCCTCTTCCTTAATACAGTACCCAGCTTCTTTAATAATCTTGATGATCAGCGATACATGCCTAGACTTGGCATCCACCCAATCACCTACACAACTGAGAGAGTTAAGATAAGCAAACTTTCCAGTACCACTCCTCATAACACAACCTTTACCAAGCTTCTCCTCCAAATAGCCCCCTAAAAACCAGGGGTCCCTCCAAAGTTTAATAAAGCTCCCATTACCCACAGAGAAAGAAATAAACTCAGCAACTTTTTCCCTGTGATAAAGACATTGTTTCCACACCCAAGAAGCATTTGAAGGGATAGTAGACCTCCACACAGAATCACCCTTGAGGTAACTTCCATGAATCCACCGCACCCAAAGCCTATCTTTTTTTGTAGCCACATTCCAGATATTAAGAATAATACAAGCCTCGACAATATCCCTAGCTCTCCTTAAACCAAGTCCGCCTTCCAATTTAGGCAAACACACCTGGCTCCATGAAACCATATGAGTTTTTCTCTCCATATCCGGACCTCCCCAAAGAAAATCTCTGCACATTTTATCTATATCATCCGTGACAGCCACAGGCAAAGGAAAAGAAGCAGCCCAGTACAACTGAAAAGAAGACAGGGTAGAATTGATTAACTCCAACCGACCAGCATAAGAAAGATGTTTTAACTTCCAACCATCTAACCGCCTTTTAATCTTATCAATAAGAGGAGAACAGAGACTACGAGATAATCTTCCCACAAATAACGGCAGCCCCAAGTACTTCACAGGCAGCCTCTCATTCTTTATGTTCAATAACCTTTCCACCATATTTATGTTCACATGCTTATTAGCAAAGAATGAAGATTTCTGACTGCTAATCTTTAAACCAGAAATAGCACTAAAGGAATCAACAACCTCAGCAAATGCCTTAACTGACCCTTCATTACCATCTGAAAACAGCACCACATCATCAGCAAATAAAACATGAGTGACCATAATATCCACACCAGCTTTAAAAGGTTCAATCAGCTTCAATCTGACAGCATGAGCTAACATAGCAGACAAACCTTCCATAGCAATGAAAAAGAGATACGGGGCCAAAGGATCCCCTTGCCTAAGTCCGTTATTTGGCCAAAAAGAAACAGATGGCTGTCCATTTATGAGAATCTGAAAACTAACAGAATGAAGAATTTCAAAAACCCACTCAATCCAACACCTCGGGAACCCCATTTCCACAAGGATACGATGCAAATATCTCCACTTAATAGAATCATACACTTTCATGAGGTCCACCTTCACACAGATATTAGGAGACTTGCTCTTCATGATCATATTCAACATATCATTCACCAGCAAAGTATCATCAGAAATCGATCTACCCTTAATAAAAGCACATTGGGCTTTGTCAATAATATCAGGCAAAATAGGCTGAAGCCTGTTAGCAAGAACCTTAGAAATCACCTTATAGAGAGAATTACACAGAGATATCGGCCTCCAATCCTTCACATTAACAGCACTATTACACTTGGGAATAAGAGTTATAAAGGTTTTGTTCACCTCTTTTAGAAGACGCCCACTTCTGAAGAAGTTTTGAACAGCCTTGACTACATCATCACCAACAACATCCCAACAAACCTTGTAAAACATAAAGTTAAACCCATCGGGGCCCGGAGCCTTATCCCCATCACTGCCCTTAATAACTCTCTCAATCTCCTCTCTTGTAACAAGAGCACAAAGGGAATTAATATGTTCATTAGAGAGTCTCGGAACTTGCCAATCATCATTCCAATCAACACCACCACCTTCATCAGCCTTAAACAGGTCTTTGTAAAACTTGACAAATTCATCATGAATGATTTGTTCATCTGTAATACCAATGCCATCTACCATAAGACATCTGATAGAATTCCTCATCCTTCTCATGTAATTGAAGCATAAAAGAACTTCAAATTCCTATCACCCAACTTCAGCCAATTCACCCTTGATTTCTGCTTAAGGAAAGATTCTTCAGCCTTATACGCATCTTCAGCAATCTTTCTTTTATTGACAGCAACCTGTACAGCCTCAACATCAGTGGGGTTCTGATCAGCTTGATTTTGAGCAATACACGCCTCAAACTCCCTCATATGTCTAACTTCAGTAAGGTCACCAACCACAGCTTTATTCCATTTAGACAACTCAAATCTAACATTATCCAGTTTTCTACAAACCTGGAACATTGGGTTTCCTTCAATCTCTACATTCCAAGCCTTCTTTACCACCTCCTCAAAGTCATCACGCTGGCACCAAGCATTAACAAAATGAAAAGGAGCTTTCCTCCTAATGCTCTTCTTATCCATATACATAAGAATCACTCTATGATCACTATGAATGGAGGAAACCACCTCTCCCCAAAAATTAGGGAAGGTATCCAGAAACTCCAAATTATAGAAAATCCTGTCCAACTTAGACATCACAAGTTTATCACCCACCTATCTATTATCCCAGGTGAACTTCGAACCTCTCAAATCCAATTCAACCAGAGAAGAGTGAAGAATACAGTCATTAAAATTGGCCATGGAACTATAGCAGGGTTCACAAACACCAAACTTCTCATGAGCAAAGCGAATCACATTGAAATCACCACAAACTACCCAAGGACCATTAATAGAACTCTTAAGATCCTTGATGGACTCCCACAGACCATTCCTTTTCCCCAAATTGTTATGAGCATAAACAGCAGTAAGGAAAAAGTTACCAATAGAAGTATCCACACGAACATGAATAAACTGATCGGATTCACTGATATAGTTAACCGTGATATCCTCCTTCAATTTAACCAGAATAATTCTTCCCAACACATGACTACTGTGATTAGAAATCCATGACCCATCACCAAACAGCCTGTTCATAACTTTGCTAACTTTCTTCCTTCGCAATTTAGTTTCCAGAATACAACCAATCGCCACCTCATTCCTAGCTATACACTCCTGAAGTGCGGACTGTCTCCCCATGTAATTCAGTCCCCTCACGTTCCAGGAGGCAATAGTAAGAGACCTAACCATTTGGAATGTGGTTGACTGGTACCCTGCCAGCCTCAGTACACACCTCCTGATCACCATCACCTACAAATAACTGTTGGAAAGAGTTTGGAGAAATAACGACCCCTGACCTGAAAGCAACCTCCGAAGACTTCAAAGGACCCTTTGGTGGTGAGCTATTATTCCTTCTATTTCTTCTAGAGTTACCTAACACTGGAGTAAAACCATCTCCTCTGTCAGTGCTACTATCCAGAAACACAACCGCAGCTGCAACATCAACCCCAACCACTAGCAAAGCCTTGGATACTTCTATCTCAGCCAGACTATCAGATGCATCCACGAACTGGTCAATCTCTGATAATGGATCTTCTTCAGGAGCCTTTTCTTTCTCATTATCATTAACAATCACTTTCTTCGGCACCTAGATTTTGCTCTTTCTGCCCTTATCCTTCACACTTTCACAACCTGCAATCCCATGGCCAAAAGTTCCACACATTTCACATCTGTTTGGAACCCATTCATACTGGATCGAGACCTTGTCTTCAATACCATCATCACTCACCAGGGGAATAGATGTAAGGAAACTTGAGGAAGCCGGTATCAGCACTAACATTCTCGCAAACTCCAGCCTACTGAACTCAAGAGTAGCTTTGTCCACCTTTAACGGAGTTCCAATATAAGAACCGATCATTCCAAAGATTTCTTCATCCCACAATTCCAAAGGCAAATCAAAAACCCGCACCCATACAGGAACCTCTATCAATTTCAACTTATCCAGAGAACTACCTCTCGCCCATCTCTTGATAATAAGGGGCTTCCCCGCCTCGAACCAAGGGCCACCATCAATAGCAGTATCCAGATCTTCCGCTTTCGAGAAATTAATCACAAAGTAGCCATTTCCCCTCGAGATGATCTCAATTGTGCCCTTAATTTTCCACAGACCCTGGAGGTACGATTGCAGAGAAGGCCAGTGCGGTTTTAGATCAACTATGTATCCCGCCGCCGAGAGTATCCATTTGTCAGCATTTCTCTCCGGGATCACCTTCGAGTAGACAATCGCTCCATCACGAATCTCCAGCTGCTTTGGCGACAAAACACCCAGATCTACTCCCTTTGACGGTCTCCTGAACAAGTCCGACCACTGACGCGGTTCCTTCTCCACTCCAACATGATTTATCCTTCTTAGAGCAGGAGCTTGAGGATGACGAGAAAAGGTAGGAATAGACCTAGGAACATTCCCATTGAGCACACTTCCCCCCGATCTTCCGTCCCCTCCTTTTTTGGACACAGCAGCTTCTCCCTGAGATGAACCGCCACCATCTCCTGATGCATCGCCTCCGCCATCGCCAGACCTATTCGCCTCCACCATCAACATACCTCACTGATGTATCTAATAGGTTAGGATCCACAACCTAGGTCCAAACAGAGTATATCTTCACCTAATATTATATTAGTTGTAAATCATTAATCAACGTACTCATTTGAATCCTAGAAAAATCACCTTTTATTAAATTATATTTAGACTCTGAAACCATGACCAAATGATTCATTAGATTCTCCTGATCAAAAAAACATATCTTTTTGTCCAATTTGGAGTTTATATTATTAAGTTACAATTATTTTGAGTTTTATACATATATTTTATTCTTTAAAAAAATTAAAATAAGACTCCTAAAGTATTTTATTATATATATAATATTTTTTTGATTTCAAAACATATTTTTTGTTAATTTTGGATGAGCGCTTTAAAAGTTATGAATTTTTCATTTTTGACCAATCAGATAAAACCACGTCATCAAATCCATTGCAAGTTTGGAAGAAAGAGAGGGAGAGGGGAGGCCCATGACTTGGATCAACCATGAGTCGCCAAGTCACGGTCAGCACCCAGTCAGCCTCGTCAAAGGCCAAGTTGACAAACACCAAAAGACATTTGTACCCCTTGTGCAAGACAGAGATGAAAGAAGAGAGCATCGAAGGGTAAAAAGGTAAATAAGCAGGGGAGGTTCTTCTCCCACACCCTCGACACCATGGGTGACGGGAAGGATCTTCTTTCTCCAGAAAAATTAGATGATTCTTCTATACTTGACCAAATGAAAAACCGTAAATGGGAAAAGAAATAAGAGAAGTAGATGAACTCACTGCTAGGTTGAATTGAACCGAGAAGGCGAGGAGGAGAAGAGAGAGCCACCGCAAGCCAGCCATGATCTGGATCGTTTTGTTGTATAAACGTGTGATCACCACAGCAATCTGCATGATAGGAGGTTCCCTATATGGCCAAAGAAGGTCAGGGTATGGTCTTATATAGGTGTGGTTGAGAGGATTAGAGGACAGGAAAGAAGCCCCAAGGTGTTTCAGAAAAGGAATTGCGTGTTTCCCCAAATTGCAATGAAATTGCTTGAGTAATGGCTCAAAAGATTTGTAGTTAAATTTAGAAACTAATGGCGAAAGAATCGTGCAAAAAGAGTAAGAAATGAGGGAGATACGATCATCTAAAAATCGCAAAACTAGTAGTGCACTGTTCACGTCATTGCGAGGTAGAGGACAACTCATAAGCCGTTGGATTGTGATCCAATGGTCGGGATGCACGCACATCAGTGACATTTAATCAGTTGCCAAATTCAACTCAGACTAAAGTTCCCTATTTAATCATTTAACTTTTCTCTCTCTTCACTTGAGGGTGCAAACGAACTCCAAATTTATGAAAATTGACACCCAGACTAATTTAAGTATGTGGAATCTGAATATGCAATTAGATTTTCCTTTTGAACACTTTTGATTTATTAATTAAGAAAATTTTATTTCCTCTTTCCTCATGCATTAATGACTTTAGGATACTCCAAAATTGATGAAACTTCACCCACAAGTCATATTAATTGTGTTGGATAAGAATTTGCCATTATTTTCACATGTTGATGTCATTTATTATAATTAATGTTTTGAAGATTCTACACACTTCCTCTCTCCTAAATTCACATTTTTATCAAATAATTTCCAAATTGAGTTAAAATTGAATTGAAGGCCTATTTTAGTATGTAGATACAAATTTGGCATTATTTATTTTTTTGAAAACTTTTATTATTTTATTTAATACATTTAAATCTTACCACTTATTTTATCCTTTCAATGAATTAGAGCTATCTAGAAACTTTCTAAGAATATGAAACTTGGCCTATAAGCAATATTAAATGTGAGTAACATGATTTTGGCATTAATTATTTGTTTACATGTTATTTGATATTTGTGGTCTTTAAAATTTTTTCTCTCTCCCGAATAAAATAAAATACTTAAGATTGTCCAAATTTGATGAACATTTACACATAGATTAATTTTGACATGTAGATTACGAATTCAAGGTTCTTTTCCACTTTTGAAGTCAATTATAATTTATTTAACAATTTGGAGAAAAACTCATGTTTTCTGATTTCATTTAATGCAAAAATAATTATTAATTTTTCAAAATTGTGAAACTTGTCATTCAAGCAAATTCAAACTCAAGGAAAACGAATTTGGGCTTACAATTATCTTTTGATTTTCCATTTTATGAATTTTAGGCAATTTACTTCACATTATCATCACTTGTCAAATTAAACCATTTAATGCCACATTTTCATGTTTATAGATAATCTATTTATTCCTTTTTCTCTTTCTTGTTCTAAAAGGTCGTAGAAATTTCAACGTCAAATTTATTTTATCATTATCCCACTTAACTGGTTAAATTGTATTATAGAAGACCCTCATTGAAACTTCTACTAAGATATTTATGCATATAACCTTACATTAATATAATTAGTTCTCAATTATATTCCAAACCATTAATATTTCCACAAATTAAATGTCAAGGACAAAAATGATATAAGGGTTATGAGAAACTTAGACTAAGGCTAAACTAAGAATATACCCATGTTTTGGTATGTTACATCTTTCTACATTTGTGCCTAAGCTATTCTCAACATGCCAAGTAACTTTATCTATGGCTTGTCAAAGTCATTCGTGTTTTAGTTCATGGAAAACTGACTGTATGACTCTGGAAGAAACTACAAAATCACATCAATGTCTAACTCTAGACCCAATGGGAATCCCAGTCTTGAATGGTTCTCCACATACCCAGTGAGCTTGGATACATGAGGACCTATTGTATCTCCTTCTGTCATGTTACATTTGAAGAATGCCTTGAAGACACCTCTCTTCTTTATTTTCTGATCTTGGAACATGTTCTTAAGATGTATGACCATCTCAATAACATCAATGTTCTAATGTTATCTTTTCAATCCATACTTCATAGAGCACAACATTAGGCACTTCACATCAATGACATCTTCAGTGTGCTTCATGCAAGCATCCATGTCAGTCTTAGGTGCATTGGGAAGAGTTTCATCTGAATCTGGTGTCTCCAGGACATGGAGCTTGGGCTTATATGTGAGACTGATGCTCAGCGTCCTAAACCAGTCATGGAAGTCATTCCCATTTAATTTATCCTTCTCAAGGACTGATCACAAAGAAAAATTGTTGTGTGTTGTCATTTGATTCTACAAAAGAAATTTAAAATTTTGTCAAAAACTCATTTTGATTTGATTTGATTTTTATAAAACTTCATGATGTTTATTAGGCCTTTAATTAATAATCACTCTCATTATTTTGTTCAAATTGACAACCCTCAATTATCGATTCATAATATTTGCAGTGTACAAACTTCTAATGAGCCATGATCCAAAGTAATTCAATTATTACTCGGTCAACATGAGCGTCTATAATCAATAATTAAGGTAGACAATGTTTGCCAATTGTATAAAATGTAAATCTTGGATAGATGGTCAGTGAATCTCCTTGCCATAATAATTTGTATGCCTCTAGGTGCTTATTCTCATTAAAGATACCAAGTTAATCCCAACCCAAAATCCAACACGATAATAATACACCCTGCTTGGCATGCCCATACTATTACCATCACACTTCCACAAGATAGACGGTGCACTACCCTTGGGGTGCCCACACTTAGTTGATAAAGCTTTTCATGTGTGTCTCTTATGAAATTCATCTTAGAATTAATATATTTTATTGGTCCATTGAGGGTTTTATATATATCATACATATATATACATATACATATCCAACCACCACATATATAGTATGTAACATATACATGCTATATCCCACAACATAAATATGTAATATAAAACATTACCAATGATTATGGCCATACTATGTAATTCCTTGGATCCATATGGAATTACTACCACCTAGGTCTACATCTCAAGAAAGAATCTATTGTTGGTGTAGATCTGTGCTTGCCAATCTGGGTTGATCGGTTCAACCCTTGAACCGTCAGCTTGCCTCTTGGTGGTCTAAAACGATCATCTGGCCTCCTGTTCAATTGATTTCTGGACACCTCCAAACAATCTGTTGGGTTCACCAGTAGGTCAGTTTGCTCCTCCTACAGTCTGTCCTCCTCGATCCTCCATCTAGTCATCTTGTATCGTGAAGCAGTCGGCTCGTCTGAGGTTGATCATCAACTTTGTTGTAGAAAGAAAAGAAACTATCCTATTGCTATTAAACTTATTACATGGTAATGAGAAACCTCGAGTTACATTCAAGGGGAGAAAAAGTAAGAAAGAATAATACTTTTAGATTGGGAAGACGAAGATAGAGGCTTGGTATGCAAATTGAGATATAAAAAACCATCCAACCACACAGATATTTGGGTTATTGGCCATAATAATACTACACATCAACCATCAAAACCAATTTAGGGTGACACGTGTAAATTGCATAAATATCATATATATATATATATATATATATATATATATATATATATATATATATATATATATATATATATATATATATATATATATATATATATATATATATATATATATATATATATTATTTATATATATTTGGGATCGTATGTGGTCTTTAATCAAATATGCACATTTATAAGTTTAAGTATTCACATCGTATGCAATAAATAAAAGATGAAAACCAAAAATCCACGATTTATCCTAAAACATAGTAAATTGATGTGACTTTGATACCACTGTTTGGAAATATGGGATCAGATAGGCAGTAGAAACAAAAAAATATGTCCATATTCCCCATATCTAACGGATCGCGTTAAAAACTATATAATGGGAAGGATGGTTTAACGAGGTCATACCAAGTCCTCGAGCAAGTCCAGTGACTAGTCTCTCATTGGTGCAACTTTCTTCTTATTACACTCGGACGACATCTGTAACAACTCCTGATCTTCACCATGGATAGAAGGCTGACATTATCCTCCTAGAGTTAGGCAACTGCCTTCTCTCTTCTATAGTAGTCCACACATACCACTTAAAAATCATGCTATTCTACTAGAACAAACATGAAGGAGTTGGTCCTCCCGTTGGTGTACTAGTCACCAACTTGCTCTCCCATATTTGTTCTCCCTTGCTATCCCTCCCTTTATCGAGTAGAAATTGCTCAGGTTCTCTCAGTTATCACAACTAGAGAAGACAAACAATTGTAAGAGGCAATTGAGTTGTGTCTAAGAAGCCTCCAATACCCCTCTATTTATAGGGGGTAGGGTCAGGGTTCCTAGTCTAAATGGGAGTGGAAGGGAGAGGGGTTTCACTAAAATTTGCAACCTACAATAGGAAAAATGTTCGGTTCACACGAGAACCAATCTGTTGGCATGCGAGTCAAGTGGTTCACCCAGTAGAAAGGTCATTTCATCATGTTTCCCAGTCACAATTGTATTGGCAATTCTACTCCAATTAATGCACAACATGACATCAACACTAATTCGAGATTCAATCAAATTGAACCACAAATTGTACATCTTGCTCCATGAAATGATTGTTTGGTGGCCTCGAACCTATCGGTGCACTAAGTGAATTGGTCTTTTAGAACCCTAGTTCATCTATAATTCAGTCAATGCAATTTCCATTCAACCTGACACTTGAACCGGTCGGTTCAACACTTGAACCAGTCAGTTAGGAGTTCACTCAGTTAATTTTTTACTTAAATTGAATACCTAAACACTTTAGCAATCAATTTAAATATCATTCATGATGAAACTCCTCTTCTTGGTGTATCCTATGTGTGTGACCCTATAGGTTCCGATTTACATTGGCAGTGAATGTACATAACCATTCTATGACATGACAAACAAAGAGCAGTGTCTAGTCACACATCATTGCTACCCCAAATTAATAGCAAGTTGGAGAGAATAACTTCAACCTACAATATGTGTTAGTTGTTATAGTGATTGTGTAATTCCTTTGTCTTTGATATTCATAATTAAGTTGAGGCATGGAATCGTCATCCTTTGAATATTCAATCCATGTTCCTTATATTAGAGAAGACTGTTGATAACACCAAATTTTGTGATATTTTAGGTTGTTTTTCTGTTATCAAAACTTCCCTTTTCTGCTATTTTCCTCTCTTTTATAAGCACTTTCGCAATAATTGGCCAAGCAATGCTCTTAATCTAATTTTCCTATCTTTTGCAGAGTTTTCCTCATTTTTGGGCAATAAGGCCGCTCCGGCCCATGAATAAGTCCAAGTCTGTCTCGGCCTCCCTGACGACCGATACAACCCCTGCCCGACAGGGGTTGGGCGACACAAAGACGCTCAATGAAGAAGTGCCACGTGAGAAGAAGCTGACGGACAACACACCTTCTACCCGACAGGGAGCCCGGCTCGCACCGACAACCCAGCTTGTTGGGCAACACAGCCACCCACCGGCAGGCGCGCCGCCCGTCACGACCGATAGCCGACACCATCTACGTCAAGCGACACCTCTGTATCGGCCCGTCCAACGACTGGCGCAAAAGCGGGCCACGTGGCGCTTCGAGCACCAAGTCTTCTCCCCAACCAGCTGACTATAAATAGCAGCTACAGGGAGCCGAAAAGATAGTTTGGTCAGTTCGAGTTTTAGAACTCGAATAGTTGGGAGTTGAGCCATCTTCCGAGGAGTCTGTGAGAGCATACGTGTCGTGCCCCAGTGCTTGTCTCGGGCGACACTAGGTGAGCTTCTCCTCATCCCGATAGGGAGGGGACAGTTCACTTAGGACCGTCCTGGGTGACACTGCGGGCCGATATCGGCGGACGTAGATGAGCGACACAAGTGCCCGACATCAGCAATGCGTAGCTCTTAGCCCGACACGATATCAACCCGATACGCTTAGCTTGTCGAGCGTGCCGCCCGACATGAGCGTATCGGCCAGGGTCCTTGAGCGATACGGTCGACAGTCGGTGCGTACCACCTGAGAGGGTGTGCCGCCTGACACCTCTGTATCGGGCTAGGCCTCTGACCGATATCGGGCAGGGGAGCTACAGCACCTTGTCGTCCTTCTACATCAAGGAGGCGACACCTATCTTTACTTTCTGTCATTTAATTCCTTACTTATGCATTGTAATTAAGACCCTTTATTTGTTTATGGAAATAGAAGATGCTTAATTACTTATTGCTCTATGCTTGGTGCACAATGTTGGATGACTGCTATGTTTGATATCTGAACTCTAGCTTGCATGTTTGGATCGCATTTCGCTTAGCTAACGAATCGTGTTTTCCCGTCGCAACAACTTCGAGAGTTGTGTTGTGGCTCTAGTGTTTGGTCCGATTCTGGAGTATGAGAGTGCCTGGATTGGAGTTGTTTTAGTGACCTTTCCACTCTAATTTTAGTCCAGTGACCTCGAGAGGGGCGCTGATGCCTTGTTAGAGGTACCCGCTTCGAGAGGAGGGGTACAGGAATGGTTCTACCACCGCTTGTTTACCACAGTTTTATCCTTCATACCTCGCTTTAGCTCAAGCAGTATCTTTCTGTCTCTGTTGCATGAAAACCCCTAAAAACTGCTAAATGACTAAAATCTTAAATCTTTCTTATAACTCCACTTGGAGATAGTTTTCTTTGTTTTATTCGTGACATCTTACTGCTTCCTTTCTTGGGAATTTATCTCTTTATATACCTGCTAGAGTGTAGCGTGTCGATTCCGTGTTCTCAACACTACCCCCTTGTCCCTGTGTTCGACCCCGTATGTCTACTTCGACCCCGTAAACAAAGTTGCGGGGGCCTAGACGGATTCGGGTTTATAAATGTAAAAGCTCGACTACCTCAAATCTGCCTCCAAATTTAGGACGCGAGATTTAGGTCGGTCAACTTTTTGGCGCCGTTGCCGGGGACAAGGCAAAAGTGGTATTGTAGATGAACCCGAATCCACTAACTACACTCTTGTGCCTCAAGCTTAGCAATGAGCTTGACAGCACTCTTTTGCTTGTTGTCATTCTTTCACAAAAATGAAGATTCAATTTTCTAAACTTGATTTTCTATGCCTTTTCAGGAACTCTAGAAAACTGTGACATGTTCCGCCAAGCTTTGAAGACCATGTCTCGCTGTGAGCAGTCCCTTTCTGAGAGTGAATGTCAAGGCCGAGGTGGGAGGCCGAGCCAGCCTAGCTTGGTTGGTCAGCTTTCTGCCTACATAAAGAGACAGGATACCATCATCGGCAAACTGGTGTAGAACACGCTCCCTAGCCCTGGGGCTCTGAATTCAATGCAACGCTAGATGGCCAGCTTGCAGATGCGCCAGCGTGAGGTAGATCGGCGACTGACCCAGATGGCTGCTCTGATGGAGAATCCTGCAATAAAAGTTCCCCCACAGCCTGAATCTGCCATAATGGCAGTCCTGAGGTCTGGGAAAACGCTGGAGCGCCCTGACGAAGCTAGGCCTAAGCCCGAGCTAAGGCCTGAGAGTGCTACCCCAACAGAAGGAGAAGAAAGACAAGCAGACGTTCGACATTCTTCACAAGAGTTCCCTGAGGAGCTGCCTGGCGGAAGGAATTCTTACGCTCCTAGGATTTCGTTCCCGTACAAGTTGATAAAGGAGAATCTGAAGAAGCGTCACGAAAGGTTCATGGACTCGATCAGGAAACTGCATCTTGAAGTTCCCTTCCTTGATGCTTTGGAAGAGATGCCTATGTATGCCAAGTTCCTCAAGGACCTTATCACAAAGAAGAGAAGGGGAGGAAGGACAGAGACAGTGTATCTAGCTTCCGCCTCCTCCACCTTCTTGAAGCCCGGCACGCCAAATAAGAGAAGGGATCCCGGAGCCTTCACGATCCCATTCGACATCGGAGACAACGTCGAGCGCCAGGGTCTAGCAGACCTGGGGGCGAGCATTAGCCTCATGCCCCTAAGTTTCGCGCAAAGGGTGGGTTTGACCGACATGGTTCGAACCAACATGCGGATCCAACTGGCAGACCACACCTTTAAGGGACATGTCGGCATTGTCGAAGATGTGCCGATCCGGGTGGGCGACTTCTTCATCCCTTGCGATATAGTAGTCATCAACACAGCTGAAGACCCCCGGTGTCCGATCATCTTTGGGCGCCCTTTCTTGGCGACAGGGAGGGCGCTGATTGATGTTTCTGAGGGGGTGATCACTTTAAGGGTCGGGAACGACCATATGGACTTCAAGCTGAAAGAGATCATGAGAAGCTCATCCCTCTCTGAATCATCATGTTTCACAGATAGCTACAATAAATTCTGCAAGGAAGTAGAGGAAGATATCCGGACAGTAGACCCCCTCTTGAGGGCAATAAACTGTCACGATCCCGACCTCAAAGATCCTGAGGTCGTGAAGCATCTCAACCTTTCCAACCTTTCTGACGAAGACTTGCAGGAAGAGGATAAGGTGGTTGAGTCTGTGATGTATGCCTCTCTTGAGGAGGAGCCTCAGGAGAAGGCACCCAGGCCAAAGCCAGAATTAAAAGTGTTTCCCGAAGGCCTGAAGTATGAGTTCTTAGATGAAGAGCAGAGAAACCCCATCATCGTAAACACCGATCTTTCAAGCAACCAACTGGACCGACTCCTTGAGGAGTTAAGGCTCCACAGGAGGGCTATAGGATATTCAGTAGATGATATCAAAGGCCTTAGCCCCACCCTGTGCATGCATCGCATCAACTTGGATGAATCTGCCAAGCCTCTGGTTCAACCCCAGAGGAAACTGAACCAGATGCTCAAGGAGGTCGTCAAGAAAGAGGTAATAAAGCTTAGGGATGCGGGGATCATTTACCCAATCAGCGACAACAATTGGGTAAGTCTGATCCACGTAGTGCCCAAAAAAAGGGCGGGATGACGGTGGTTAAGGGTGAGAAGGGTGACGAGGTGGCGGTTAGGACCGTCACCGACTGGCGGATGTGCATAGATTACCGAAAGCTAAATTAGGCTACAAAGAAGGATCATTTTCCGCTACCTTTTATTGACCAAGTTCTCGAAAGGTTAGCTCATCACGTTTTCTTTTGTTTTCTCGATGGCTTTTTAGGTTTTTACCAGGTACCCATCTTGCCCGACGATCAAGAGAAAACAACGTTCACCTGCCTTTACGACACTTATGCCTTCCGAAGGATGCCCTTCGGACTCTGCAACGCCCCCGCCACCTTTCAGCGATGCATGATATCGATGTTCTCAGATTTTCTAGAAGACATCGTAGAAGTTTTCATGGATGATTTTTCCATCTATGGGAAGGATTTCGATAGCTGACTGAAGAATCTGGCATCGGTCCTTCAAAGGTGCGAGGAAAATAGCCTAGTTCTGAACTGGGAAAAATGCCATTTCATGGTGCGGGAGGGCATCGTTCTCGGGCATAAGATCTCGAAGCGTGGGATCGAAGTGGACGCAAGCAAGGTTGAAGCAATATCCAAGCTTCCTCCATCGAGATCCATGATGGGGGTGCGAAGCTTCCTCGGGCACGCGGGATATTACCGAAGATTCATCAAGGACTTCTCAAAGATCTCCAAACCTCTGTCCAATCTTCTGGTAAAAGACGCTGAATTTGTTTTCTCTAACGATTGTCTCAGTGCTTTTCAGGCCCTTAAAAATTCTTTAGTGTCACCACCTATCCTTCAAGCGCCTGAATGGGGTTTACCTTTTGAGTTGATGTGCGACGCAAGCGACTATGCGGTTGGGGCAGTCCTGGGGCAAAAGAAAGACAAAAAGAACCATGTGATTTGCTACGCTAGTCGCACATTGGATGAGGCTCAAGTAAACTACACAACAACTGAGAAGGAGATGCTAGCGATCGTCTTCGTGTTTGATAAGTTCAGGTCGTATCTCATCGGAGCAAAGGTCGAGGTATACACAGATCATGGGGCAATAAAATACTTAATGCAAAAGAAAGACGCAAAGCCCAGACTGTTGAGGTGGGCCTTACTGCTCCAAGAATTCGACCACGAAATTATCGACAAGAAGGGCGCAGAGAATGTGGTCGCAGACCATCTATCAAGAATCGTGACTGAGAAAGAGCGAGGGTCTCCTATCAACGACGACTACGCCGACGAAGCTCTTATGTTGGCCGAAGCCCAAGAGGAAAGCCTACCCTGGTTTGCAGACATCTGCAATTATCTTGCCTGCGGAGAACTGCCCCCTGACATAACGTACAATCAGAAGAAGAAGCTTTTCGTGGAAGTTAAAAACTACTACTGGGATGATCCTCTCCTATTCAGAAGATGCGCCGACAACTTATACAGGAGGTGCATACCAGAAGAAGAAACCGCGGACATCCTAAAGTGATGCCACGCCTCCCCCTATGGTGGTCACCTAGGCAGCAAAAGAACAGCCGCAAAGGTGCTACAGTCAGGTTTCTACTGGCCCTCCTTATTTAAAGACGTTGCACAGTTTGTGAAGGCTTGCAAAGAGTGCCAGTTTACAGGGAACATAAGGCGGAGGGATGAAATGCCAATGGCGAGCTGGATTGAAGTCGAAATATTTGACGTATGGGGGATCGACTTCATGGGACCGTTTCCCCCATCTCGGGGGTATCAGTACATACTCGTGGCTGTGGATTATGTATCGAAGTGGGTGGAAGCGGTATCCACCCAAACATGCGACGCCAAGACGGTTATCAAGCTCTTCGAGAAGACCATCTTCCCTCGTTTCGGCGTCCCGCGCACAGTTATTAGCGATGGAGGATCACACTTTGAAGAAAGACAGTTTGAAGCACTCCTGTGCTAGTACGGAGTGAAGCACAAGATCGCTACACCCTACCATCCCCAGACGTCAGGGCAGGTAGAGGTTTCCAACAGACAAATCAAGAAAATCTTGTAGAAAACTGTCAGTCGAACAAGGAAAGATTGGTCCATGAAGCTTGACGATGCACTTTGGGCCTACTGAACTGCTTACAAAACACCCATTGGAACCACCCCCTACCGTCTCATCTACGGAAAATCCTGCCACCTACCGTTAGAATTGGAACACAAGGCCCTCTGGGCAATCAAGTTCCTAAATATGGACCTCGACAAAGCTGGAGAAAAGAGATTTTTGCAGCTTCAAGAGCTCGAAGAGCTGAGAATGAATGCCTACAAAAATGCAAAAATCTACAAACAGAGGACAAAGTTGTGGCATGATGCCCATCTCAGGAGAAAAGATGTAAGCGAAGGGGATAAGGTTTTGTTATTTAAGTCCTCTATTCGTCTTTTCCCTAGGAAGTTGCAAACGAGGTGCTCTGGACCGTTCACAGTGTCAAAAATATATCCATCAGGGATGATGGAGCTCTACGACAAAGACGACCCGACCAAGGCCTTTCAGGTGAATGGGCACAGGGTAAAAAGGTTCTACGAAGATGAAGCGTTTGTCAGGAGAGCAGAGATCAGTCTGCAAGATATGGGTATAGTTGAGGGCTGATCAAGATGATCTTACACCGGTCGAGCTGGCGACGCAAACCCCAGTGCTCCTCGGGAGGCAGCCCGAGTTCTCTTTCCTTTCATAGAATAGGTTGCATTTTTATAACAAGTAAAAAAACAACTTTATGGATTGTAATAAGGCCCGAGTCAGAGCATGCGTTGAGCGTGCCGACTCCTCTATTTTATGGGTCGTCGCGGAGCTTTCCGAAAATTTGAAGAGTATTGCACTCTGAGGTCAGGGGCTTAACCCTTGGCCGATGATGTTTTACCCTTTGATTGTTGTTTCTGCTGGCACGCAGGACCGCCTGTACCGGGCTTTGGTCTCTCAGGCATCGCAACGGTCGTGATGGTTGGCATTCCCGGGCGGCATGCACCCTATCGTGCATGGGAATAAATGCCCTTAATGAGACTGATATGACCATCATCTCGAGAACCGCCTGACCCGTTGGCCGACGCACACCTCAGAGATGTCCGTTTCGCACCTGGCCGAGCCGGCTATAAATAAGAACGGAGGTTTTACCGTGTCAAGCTGACACACTTTACTCATTTTAGCCACCTGTAACGCATTAAGTAGTCTGCCCTTTTTCTCCCGTGTCGGCCAGTTGCCTTCACCGTGGTATCGGGCGATGGCTCCTATGAGCAAAGGTATAACCCGACACATCGTTTGCCCGACACGTTTTCTTTAACCCAGCACAGTTTTGTATCGAGCGTAGTATGCTGGGTTGATGAGCTTAGTTGGATGTTTCTCCTATCGCCCAACATGTTTGACGCACTACACGCCGACCAACAGTGCTTGCCTGATACACCATATCGGGCGACATGCTTTTCACGACGCACTATCGGGTTTTTGTCTAATGTGACCTTGTCGCCCGATACGCCAGTGCCGGGGCAGAAAGTCATATCGCGCTGCAACCTCGTGTCGTCCGATCTCGTATCGCCCTGGACTTACCCTTTTGATTAGCGACACCCGGGGTTTTACGGAGGCAAGTTTTAACAGTTTTCCCTTGCCTAATGTGTAAATAAATTTTAAATCCGAATAACAGGTATGGCTCGTACGGAGCAAACCACCGGCCGCGCCAGCAAGCACAGCGCGGGGATCATCAACAACTGTCGGACAGAAATGGTACAAACAAGAAAGGGATGGATTCTTCTTCATGTGATAGCTCAAATGGAGGGTCACCTTGTTATCAGCCTGTCTCTGCGGTGGTTTAGGACCATCTCCAGAGACAGCACGAGTACGACGACCAAGGCCTCCGAACAAGTTCGGGGCATCCCGGTTCCTTCCTCCTAAGGGAGAGGGCCCACCCTGACTACACACTCCTGGGACTGAACTGGGATCGATAATTAGTCCTTTTGTTCATGTTCACAATGAAGATCTAGAGAAAAGGTGGGCCAGAAGTGAATTTTGAGGGTTTACGCTCCCGCTCAACCTCTCATTGGCCGCAGCGAACCCACTAGACAACCTCCCAATGGCATGCTGCAACTTCGTAGGAGCATATTGCAGCACATCAGCGAGCTAACCCTCACTGGCTAAACATTACATTACCCTGCCTTCTTCACCACTCTGGGACAGAGTGTGGAGTATGTTTGGGGGGGTACCCGTGTGCCAGTGAGGGAGGTATAAAATTTTTAACTCTTCAAGCTTTCTACACTTAGGGTTCCATTTTATCTGATGTGCTCTTATAGCTTCCTGTATATCTGATCTACGCATGTATGCCATATAAAATTTTTCAAAAATATGCCCCTTACAAATTTCTGTCCCTATGTATATGTACAAAGTTGCTGTAATAATAATAAAAACCTGTTGTGACTTCTTGCAAAGTTTTCTTTCTGTACTGAACGAGTTACAAGTTCTGTTATATCTTTTTGATAATGTTGCTTCTAACGAACAAAAGAATATGTTTTGTCATGCCAAAAATTTCGAAAAATACAATAATCTCGCAAACAACTAAGAGATAAGTATGGAGAAGGAAAAAGCTACCCAAACATTAGGAATCTCTTTTGTTCCCCCCTTACCCGAAAAAAATCCCAAAAAGAGAGAAAAGCCTCATGAGCGTGAATAAAAGCATGAGAGTTGTACCCAATAAAAGAAAAAGAATATATATATATATATACACCACTTGTTTTTCCAAAAGTACCCATCTTTAGGCATGATAGATCCGGGGCAGTGGTACGTAGGATGTGAAATCACTGCTCTAAAGCCAACTGGTTTGGACTGCAGGGACCACTTGCCCGTTAACGGACCCTTACCTGGATGGACTGATGGGAGACAAGAATGAAAAACCCAAAAAGCCTTAGCCTACCCTATACACAACTTTCTGCCCCAAAAATAAAGTTGTTTGGTGTGTAAGCTAACTTCAGAATCATACAACTAAGTCTCGCCGAAGCTGTGGAGAAAAATCTTACTTAACAAATAAGGTAGGGAAAACTGAGTCTTTTGTTCGTATTGAGACAACATTATTTTTAAGGCATTACAATCTTCGTTTCACCATTTTGAACAAGAAGTTATACCAAGCAAGAAGAAACATCACAAAATATAGTTTAAATATTGATTGAGAACAATCAAAATGCTAAGTTTGGGGGAGTTGATAACACCAAATTTTGTGATATTTTAGGCTGTTTTTCTGTTATCAAAACTGCCCTTTTCTTCTATTTTCCTCTCTTTTATAAGCATTTTCGCAATAATTGGCCAAGCAATGCTCTAAATCCAATTTTCCTATCTTTTGCAGAGTTTTCCTCGTTTTTGGGCAATAAGGCCGCTCCGGCCCATGAATAAGTCCAAGTCTGTCTCGGCCTCCCTGACGACCGATACAACCCCTGCCCGATAGGGGTTGGGCGACACAAAGACGCTCGACGAAGAAGTGCCACGTGAGAAGAAGCTGACGGACAACACACCTTCTACCCGACAGGGAGCCCGGCTCGCCCTGACAACCCAGCTTGTCGGGCGACACAACCACCCACCGGCAGGCGCGCCGCCCATCACGACCGATAGCCAACACCATCTACGTCGAGCGACACCTCTGTATCGGCCCGTCCAATGGCTGGCGCATAAGGGGGCCACATGGTGCTTTGAGCACCAAGTCTTCTCCCCAACCAGCTGACTATAAATAGCAGCTACATGGAGCTGAAAAGACAGTTTGGTCAGTTCGAGTTTTAGAACTCGGACAGTTGGGAGTTGAGCCATCTTCCGAGGAGTCTGTGAGAGCATATGTGTCGTGTCCCAGTGCTTGTCTCGGGCGACACTAGGTGAGCTTCTCCTCATCCCGAGAGGGAGGGGACAGTTCACTTAGGACCGTCCCGGGCGACACTGCGGGCCGATATCGGCTGACGTAGATGAGCGACACAAGTGCCCGACATCAGCAATGAGTAGCTCTTAGCCTGACACGATATCAACCCGATACGCTTAGCTTGTCGAGCGTGCCACCCGAGAGGGTGTGCCGCCCGACATGAGCGTATCGGCCAGGGTCCTTGAGCGATACGGTCGACAATCGGTGCGTACCTCCCGAGAGGGTGTGCTGCCTGACACCTCTGTATCGGGCTAGGCCTCTGACTGATATTGGGCAGGGGAGCTACAGCACCTTGTCATCCTTCTACATCAAGGAGGCGACACCTATCTTTACTTTCTGTCATTTAATTCCTTACTTATGCATTGTAATTAAGACCCTTTATTTGTTTATGGAAATAGAAGATGCTTAATTACTTGTTGCTCTATGCTTGGTGCACAATGTTGGATGACTGCTATGTTTGATATCCGAACTCTAGCTTGCATGTTTGGATCGCGTTTCTCTTAGCTAACGAATCGTGTTTTCCCGTCGCAACAACTTCAAGAGTTGCGTTGTGGCTCTAGTGTTTGGTCCGATTCTGGAGTATGAGAGTGCCTGGAACGGAGTTGCTTTAGTGACCTTTCCACTCTAATTTTAGTCCAGTGACCTCGAGAGGGGCGTTGATGCCTTGTTAGAGGTACCCGCTTCGAGAAGAGGGGTACATGAATGGTTCTACCGCCGCTTGTTTACCACAGTTTTATCCTTCGTACCTCGCTTTAGCTCAAGCAGTATCTTTCTGTCTCTGTTGCATGAAAACCCCTAAAAACTGCTAAATGACTAAAATCTTAAATCTTTCTTATAACTCCACTTGGAGATAGTTTTCTTTGTTTTATTCATGACATCTTACTGCTTCCTTTCTTGGGAATTTATCTCTTTATATACCTGCCAGAGTGTAGCATGTCAATTCCGTGTTCTCAACACTACCCCCTTGTCCCTGTGTTTGACCCCGTATGTCTACTTCGACCCCGTAAACAAAGTTGCGGGGGCCTAGAAGGATTCAGGTTTATAAATGTAAAAGCTCTACTACCTCAAATCCGCCTCCAAATTTAGGACGCGAGATTTAGGCCGGTCAACTATCTCAGATATATGTGACCGTAATATCATATATTGGTTCACATGTACATGTGCATGCTTTTCTCACTCTCACTTATCAAGTGTCATGGATATCAAACTCCAGTAGGAGGGACAAATCTCATCTACATCACTCATAGTCATCCCCATATATCACAATGCATCCAATTATCACCTTTATGGAAACCCTTATTCAAGGTTACGGTGGATAATGTCAAAATGCACCAAATGACATGTGATGAGTGTAGTAATTTCAGGTCTAAGAACCACAATCACCATATAGTGTAACATACCGGATCTTGGATCCTATCCTAGAACATTGACCTTTTGGACTTAGCCAAATAAGGATAAGGTTTTAGACCTAAAAGATGTTTAGTATAAACCAATGAGCTAATGCATGTATAAATCACCCTAATGCAATCTAATGTTTCACATTAGGCTTAGGCCAATAAGGGACACATAAAATATGTCACATGATATAAATGGAGATTTCATAATAACGATATATAATTCTTTTGGCTGTAAATATAAAGATATGTGACACAATTGGATGAATACTAATGATGAAGAAAAAACATTATAATACATATAATGATAACAAGCCAAAAATGTTATAATTCATAAAAGGATATTCTAAAAGAAAAATATAATGTGAAATTCGTGTTCCTTGGATCCTAATTAACTTGGGAGACAAATTTCACATTATTTGCACTATAATAACTACTCTAATTTCTTTTAGGAAAGAAATATGAGTTTTTTTTTTCAAAATATGAAATAAAATAACAAATGACTCCAAAAGAAGAAAATAATCTTGGATTTGTAATCTACATAATAAATATAGCCTTTGGGTAAATTTTCATCAAATTGGGAAGATGTTTGATTAAAAGATGAAATCATGAGAGAGAAAGTGTGTAGAACCTTCAAAATATTAAATAAATGAACGAATAACTCCAACATGTAAAATTGATGACAAATTCGTAACCAAGATACTTAATATGACTTATGGGTGAAGTTTCATTAATTTTGGAGAATCCTAGAGCCATTAATGCATGAGGAAAGAGAAAATGTGATTTGATTTATTTAGCACATTAAAATTCTTCAAAAGAAAAATATAATTTCATAATTGGAATCTACATGATTTACTTAACCTCTGTGCAAAATTTCAACTAATTTGGAATTTGTTTGCACCCTCAAAATAAGAAAGAGAAAAAGTGAAATAATTGCATCACCACTTTATTCGAATCGGATTTGGTTTGTCACACATTATTTTTCCATACTTTTTTTCTATTTTTGTGCCATTGAATGGTTGAGATTGATGGGTCCATCATGGACTAAGATCTGATGATTCTAAAGTCAACTCCTACCTTGAGTAGGAGAGCGACTCAACAGGAACAGTAACTCTTTTTTTTTCTAGTTTCTTTGTTTCTCAGCCGTTTTTCCCGATTCCTTCACCGCTAGTTTCCTTTTTCAAATATATATAGAACTATCCCTAATCCATGTGATTGTGTTGTGTATTTGGGAAATGTCCAAATCATGGGTCCCAATCCCTCGGTCCTACTTGGGTTTGCCCAAGAAACATCGTCCCACCTAAATATATCGATACGTATGCCTTTGGCTGACCACACACAATCATCCCCATGCATCGATATGCTCAAAACTTTCTTGCACATCTACCATGATCACGTTCTTCGATCCACTCTTGTGGCAGTGGGTTTTCTCCCTTTTTGCCTCTTCGACCAAATTGATCACCCTGGTGAGTTTGTTGAACCTTGGTCTTCAATTCCGCGCCTTTACTTTGTTGAATCATAGAGTTCTATGGAATCCCCCAATTATTTACAAGCTCCTACTTGTGGGTCATTGTCCATGGTGTGTCCTGTGAGGAGGATGAACATCTCACGTGTTTTCCCAAATCTACCCTCTTCTTTTCCTCTTTTCTTTATTTTCTAACACAAGGGCATAATGGTCTTTTCCCCTTTCTTTGCTTTGCCTTGGATGAGTCAACTGAGATGTTGGCCCTACAACATTCCCTCCTCTCATTGGGCCATGTTAGAGGACTGGTCCCCTCTCTTCCCCCTCTCTCTCATAATTTCTTGCTTATTTGGCTTTTTAGATTTTTCTGATTAGTCGAGATTTGAAAATTCATAACTAATTCTCTATTCATCCAAAAATTACAAATAAATAGTTTTTGAATTCAAAAAAATATTCTCTATATAATGGTATAATTTTTATATCCTAAATAAAAAGTAATTAACATGTGAATTTAAATGGATTTTCCTATTAGTTATAACTTGTAAAATTCATAACTAAATATATATAAGCCAGAAAAATATAATAAAATATGTTTTGAACGCAGAAAAAGGTATCATAAAATATGGCTTAGTTTTGATAACCTAAATCGAATATAAATAAAAAGGTGATTTTAGGGTTTGAATAATCAAAGTAAAATTCCCTCAGAATCTACATATATGCTTAATAAGTTCTTTGGAGTCCTAGACTTGGATCTAGAAGTGATTTGTATTGTTTAGAATCTGAAGTTGAGTATTTTTTGCATTCCCTATTATTCTTATTGAGCAATAACCTATCTTTATCATTCTCTTGGTCATATGGACAATAGCCTATACACAATGTCTTTTCTTTTGAAAATCATGGTTCATGTGAACTACCTTATTTGATATTGATCTTGTGATCATGGATATTCTTTTAGACTCTGTATTATGTTTTGTGCATGTTGGACTTATTTGATGATATGTGCTTCTTTTCCCACCATGATAGTGGATGTGTATATGGCACGTTATCTGATGGTATTTGGATGGATGTTCTCATCCTTTTTGTTCTCTTATGCTCTTAATCTCTTGTATTCTTGCTTATTCTTTTGTTATGCATCATGTGGTGACTACTAGTATAATGTTGCATGTGTTTTTATGTGGATGTTAAATTCCCACATATGAATGCATATGTTAAATTCCTGTATATTTATATATTTGGGCAGATGTTACAGACCCTGTCACCCCTATTTTGACTGGATGTATACAGTTCCCGCTTGCCCCACATTATTTTTGGTAGATGTATTGTTTCCTACCTACATGTTTATATTGTCTAGTATTATCACATGTGAAATACATGGATGCTTTATTGTTAAACTTTGATCTTATTTATCTCTTTTATTGAGATTCTTTTCTTTTATGCCCTCTTGGGTAGTACTTTTCTCTTCTATCAAAAGCCTTTTATATTATAATGTCCTTCTATCACATATTGCTCGATTTTCCTTTTAGTATGCACACACCAGCCTTTATTGATGTCTTCTATTTTTCTCTTCTTGCTGGGGTATGCTTCCAACCCTAGGTGGAGGACAATGAGGATATGGCATGATGATGTGGGTATAGATTAAGGAGTTAAATCTTGGAGACAATCTTGATATGATTTAGATTTCCCTCTACATGGATCCTTATGATGTACCTTTTATTTAAACCCTTATGGGAAGTTATGTTGAGGTACTTTTCTAATCTTAGGATAAATTGAATACAGTCAATGTGTTTTATCTTCTGCTAAACTTTGGTGTTATGATACATTCATGTTGAATAAATTGGTTTCATCCCTTTAAAGAAAAAAAATTGTTGGTGTTTGGTTTGGGATGTTGCCTTTTTATTTTAGTAGGGAGTGGTTCCCCTCTGGGATCCTACTCCTTACAGTATGGTATCAAAGCCCCTGTCAGAATCTGACTATTTCAATTTTGCCTCCCTAATTAGAACCGTTACTGTTACGACCTCACCTCCCGATAACCCCCAATTAAGGGAGACCAAGAGGTTGAGCCGCACCCATTAATCCCGGATCAAAGGTTCGACATATAACCATAAACAATTATTAAATTCTAACAGACTATACTGAAAATGGTAATAAAATTTTTCTTTACATACCTTTTAAAAACTTGGATCTCTAAACTTCTATCCACACTGATACTAATCTATCTACTCCTCCTTTGTACTTTAATTCTCTTTTAATATCACATGTGCCACTTTACTGTTTGTTCTTTTCATTGTACCTAAAATGCCGACAAACAAAACGTCGGTCAGCCGAAGCTGGTATGTGGGGGAAACAGATAATCATGCAACTATGATAACCATGTAATCATTCAATTAATCATTTAACAACCAAGATTATGTTTTAAGCCAAACTACTCAATCCATACCTATCCACAACTTTGTGTTGTCCCTGTAAGGACTTATATGGTACCTCTATAAAGGTGACTTGATGGACCTACCCTCTAGGCAGCCAAAGTCTTTCATGACCTGATGGACCTACCCTCTAGGTAGCCATGTACTAGGTCAGCCATTACGACACAGAGGGGAATAATGATTGAGCTAGTAGGCATATACATTATGTGATAGTCATAGTCACTTTATACTTGCCAGAAATAAATAAACATTCAACAATTTAGTTGCAATCAATGCGTTTAAACATCCGAGAATCCATCGAGAAACTAAAGCGGTTATTCATAATCGTAACCACATACCTGATCCATAGTAACTTGATGTCCATGCATTAACATTCAACACAATTAACAAGCAATCAACAATATCCTGAAAATAAAGCATAACATTCAAGTGTCATTGTTTTATTCAAACATCCTCAAGATCAACTTGGATTCCACCTTATGATTTCTAGGCCAACTTTAGGGTGTTATTAGGGTTTTAGCCTTCATTATGCATTTATCACTTTTAATGCTCTTTTAGTTCACAAACCCTAATTTCTGCATCATAGGCACAATTGAATGTCAAATAAGTCTAATATGTTTCTTTTACACTAAAACTATTATCTTTATCCTTTTAGGTTATATCCAAAACATTAAGGCTAATTATCATCTTCAGTTTCTTTCAAATTGACAAATCATATTTCATTATAGTTCAACTCACATATATGAACCTTATTTATTACTATTTCCACCTTTATACACTAGGAAACACTAATTATCCAAATAATTCACATTAAAGATCTTTGGTACTCAATTTATCTTCGAATCATCATATCTCCATTTTATTCTTCGATTTGTAAAATTAAAACCATTAGAATTCATATCAACATAAATTAGGGTTTCTAATCCCATTAAGGCATATTCACGTACATAGAACCCTAAATTAAACCAACTATATAAAAAGATCATCTTTTAAATCCTATTTTCACTTTTATTAACAACAGGTTAATATCAGCTTGAATTATCCGTCTATCATCAAAACTAAGGGTTTTTCCTTAGTTAAATCATTAAAGATGATAACTTTATGCCCTTTTTAAATTGCATGCATATTTAAGCACATAAACTCTAAATTAACCATCTTTGTATTCAAAACATATGGAAACTTCATATTATTATTTAATAGGTTAACATCAACCCTAAAGATCCATTAAACCCTATTGAACACATTAATCATATCAAAATAGGGTTTCTTAATCTTTAATTAATCAAAGATGATAATTTACACTACTTTTTGAACAGAATGCAAAATTAGGCTTCAAACATAATTTATTTGTATTCCTCTCGTTCTACTGATCAATTTTCATATATTATTCGCATTTATTCAAGCTACGGTTTACGAGATATGAATTTTGCAAAAATCCACTTACTTTGGGCCACCCGGAGCGCGCCATGTGTCCCCTTTCTCATGTAGCGTGACTTACTTGCATGGAGAACATTTCAGAAAGACTCTATTGCCCTTGTTAAGTTGGCCGACCCCTCAGCCCGCGAAGGGCAAAACCGTCCAACGGCCCCCTACCCTTCTTCAACCTCAGGCAGCCCGAAGGCTTCCGCCCAGGCCGCCGAGCGCAGCCCTAGGGGCGGCTCTAGCTCCCAACTCCGGACCTGAAAACATCAGCAAGTGCCCCATTGGCTCCGCCACGTTCCCACGCATCGGGGGTGCCACTCAGGTCGCGGCCTAGGCGGCTTGTTCAAGAGCTTCTGGCCTGCACACGTGAGCGCCATTGCAGCCCTGCGGCCGCAACTGCACGTCGATCAGGGCGAAAGGATGGCCACCAGTCAACTAGTTGATGTCGTGGGTCCCTATAGCCTCCAACAGGACCACCAAACCCACCCTTGATGCTCCAAAGATAGGTTCACACCCTCGTTAGGGTTTGTAGTGCTAGAAGCAAGAAGAAGGATAGAGAGGGGGTGCGTGGGATCTTTTGGGACTCGGCCAGAGATCAACTCCTTATATAGGGGTGGTTGCCCAGACCCTAAGATGTTTTCCCATGAAGAAACAACACTCTTTCCTACTAGGAATTTGATTCCTTCATGAATAAGCAAACCTTCTCTCTCTTCTATACCCTTTTGATATTCCTTTTTCTTTAAAAACTAGGATTTCGAAAATTCTTTCTATTTCTCTCTCTTATGCTTGATATTTACTCCATAAGCACGAAATTTCTATTTCCTTTAATAGAAATTATTTTCTTTTTAATAATACATCATAATTCCTTAATAATGCATTATATTATCTTCTTATTTTGCCTTTTTAGTATTTTCTCTTTCTTTCCTCTTTATTGGGACTCCTTGGATCCCAATATACTCCATTATTTCGAAATCCTTTTCCAAGGATATTCATTATCCTTCAAAATGCATCTTTATGCCTTGTTTCACATTATCTTGTTTATTTCTCATTTAAATATTCCTTTTTGAGGATATCTTTTTATTTCTCTTTTATTTTCCTCATTGGCATTCCTTTTAATATTAACAACCACATGGATACGAAATTTCCCCAAGAAATCTCATTTATGCCTCTTTTCATTCATTTTCCACATTATATAATTATTTCCCAATTTCTTTCTTCATAAAGAAATACTTAATTAATCTTTTCTTTTCCTATTGCTTTCTTTTTGCAACCTTGGACTCCTTGGTACCCAAGGAACCCAAGAGGCACGAAATCCTCTTTGGATTTGCCTTCTAGAGGTTTCCACATATTTCTTTTCTCGAAAATTCAATTATCCATTTACTATTTGAATTTCCTTGTTATTGGGCCCAATAGCCAATACAGCCCACAAAGCAACCAATCAAGGCTATTGTGAAAGGAAATCCATTTATTCAAAACAAATCATATCATTATTTGTTAAATTATCTTTAATATGAGAAATCATATTTCTCACTAATTGTACCCAAAATTGGGGTTATAACATCCTTCCCCTCTTATAGGAATTTTGTCCTCAAAATTCAAACAAGCAAACAAACAATTCAGGATAAGACTTTTCCATGTCCATCATTGGCCCCTATGTGGCTTTGCCGTACTCATGGCATTTCCAAAGAACCTTTATTATCACATATTCTTTTCTCTGAGTTCTTTCATCCTGGCGTCTATAAACTACACAGGTGACTCAGGCCATTTTAGCCTCCCTTGGGGCTCACTAGGTTCATTGCTTAGCACATGGTCGGGGTACCTCACATAGAGCTCTAAACTGGACACATGGAAAACATCTCCCATTACTCTATCCTGAGGGGTAGGGTCAAACCTAACCTTCTCCACCCATCCATCTCTAATGGACCCAGGTATCGGGGACTCATCTCTCTTAGTTATAACTTATAGGGGTCGGATTTTCATGTCACATTTTCTCCCACAGTAACTTGTATGTCAGTCTACTTTGCATCTGCTCACGACTCTCATCATCTCTAGGCTCCTTTCAGCCCTTTCACAATCAAAGTGACTTCATCTACACGTACTGTGGTCCCTTTTTCTAACCATCATGTGGTACTTTCACCAACATCACCTTACTGAAGTGGTGACCGACACAACCTCTCTTACAGAGCTTCATATAAAACCCAATACTGGCTATGGTGATCAAAGTCACATCTTTCATAGGACAAGAACTGTCCCTAGATATCACCCTGAACGAGCACACATGCTCTCATCAGACCCTTTAGTCTGGATCTTACTAACCATAGTTAGGGGTGATAAACTATACTAACATTGAGTTTTTCATGTACCTACTTCCACTTTATGGAAGAGAACCTTTAGGTAAAACTCAAGAATCCTTTGAACTTTCTTCATGGTGTAATTGAACCATCTTTCTCATGGGTAGTTCAACTAGATCCATCCCTTAACAGAACTCTTTCTTTCTCATGTCATTTAAGTAAGGCGACTTACCATAACTCATATTGCATCTCGACCTTCCTCGATCCAGGAAAGACTTATCACAACATCCATAGTGTTGAGCTCTCATTCCCTCTCAGGGATTCTTTTGTCCTCCATATCGATACACTGGGTTACTGGGGTTCGTCCTTTACCTCCTGGCTTGCATGGCCATAACCACATGCAACCTCATCTTAAACATCTAACGTGCTATTGCCATCTTTCCATGGTGTATCATGATTTACTGTATGTCATGATTCTTTCAAGATCGATTCCTTTAAAACCCTAAACCACTCTTGTCAGGGTTTCATCACCTTCTTTTCCAAAGAAGTGCACTTGAGGTTCTACCACCATCCTTTCATGGTATCAAGAACTAGGCTAGCTAACCAAACAACCCTTAACTTTTCAACGCATCTTGTTACGTCTGAGTGTTATCCAAACACCTCTCCCTTTCAAACTTAGGGTTAGCCAAACAACCTTTTCTAACTTCTAGCCAAACAAGTCTTAACCAGAGCATACATTACCACCTCTCATCCTTAGGTATTAGGTAACATTGAAGACATACACTTCCATGTATTTCACTTATTATATTACCTCAAACTCCATGTCTATCTCTATTAAGAACACTCTCTAATTTCATCATCATGGTGACCAAACTCAACCTGGTATAACTTGTAAGTTCTACATAGCTCACCATAGAAACTTCCTCATAAGGGGACTACCTTATTCCTCTTAGTGTTTGCAAGCCATCCATCATTCATTCACTTTACCATGGTAAGATATCTTCTCTATCCCCATTTCTCGTGGCAACGCTCCAACCTACATCATCTCTTATCCTTGGTGTATGACATGTATAATGTCCTATCTCTCACCCCCATAACAAGAGGAAATAAGCATTTGGCTGCAGTCCAAATACAGAGTTCTTCCTGTTCCAAGAGTAGAGATGGTACATCCCACCTTGCCAGTACACCTTTAAATCTAAGTTGCAACGTGCCACATATGTCTCTTCATCACAAACATCATGATATCAAACTAGTCTTGAACCTACTGAGGTTTATATCCTTGGTCATCTCCTTCTAGGTCTATAGGGTACCGACTCTTTTGGGGTCATCCCTCTTCCCTCATGCATCAAGAGAGTGCCCTACTCATCTGCCCGTTGGGTCCCATGAGTTCATGAAGGTGATCAATCTCCTAACCCATGGCCCTCAGACAATGATAGTTGTTACCTCCCGACCCTATGGTCATGTGCAACTAGAGAATTAGGCAACTCCTACTTTCATCGGTCTTATCCCTACCTGACCCTAGGATAGACTTAGGATTCTCCATTATAGTACATGTTTACTTAGAACCTTACCCAAGTCTTCATCATCTCTCTTTCTGCATTCATGGGCTGACTCTCGTCCGTTCATAGGCATCATGGCAACCTGCCTACCTTGGTCAAGCCCCATACTGGTTACCTCTATGGTAACACATTCATATGCATTTAGAGATGGACATCTATGGGTCTACAGGTTCATTCTCCTGCCATGTACCTTTCACATAGCTTCTCAAGATCATATGAGACCTCCTTAGGTTACCTTGAACCAACAAAACTGATATACACCCTTCCAAATGGGTCCCTCTCCCAGGATGGGAGGAAAACTATCTCTAAGGTCACAAAAGCTTTTAGGTCCAGGGTTTACATCCACACGAGCCTAATTATCCCTAGCAATCTATTAAGGCATAAGAAGATCACCTACTAAACCATGCTAGGTCATACTTGTCCTCTTTCCTCAATGCTGGATCGAGATCATACCTTCCTTTATCATCAACCTAGCTATGAGGGGTTCATCAAACACACCTTAAACTTAAGGGGCTTCTCTTTTTCTCTATACATGAGGAGTACCATGCTCATTTCTATAGGAACTCAACTTCTCATTATGAGCCTTAGGTACACCACTTCCCCTCTTAGGCCTAGGAACCCTAGGTTAACTTTTAGGTGTCAAACTACATGCTCTATCTCTTAACTACGAACCAAGCATGCAAAAGGCATGATATGCACTTCTTGTCATCCTTCAACTCAAGCAACACTTTAGGATTGGTTCCTCCTTAAGGACAACCCATCAAGGCACAAGGCTTCATAACCTGCTACAAAACCTCTCTAAGTCTAAGGAACTCTTCTTCCTACCTTAGAAGGTAAACACCTATATCGTAGGCACATAGGCACCAGATGCCTCATCTTCATTCTCTAGGGTTGGTCCCTCTAAAGGCAACCAAGATATCATCAACTTTCAGGAATCGATCATGAGGCAACCATTATCATCCATTGTTCAGGGTTTTAGGCTTCCAACCTTCTTGCTGGGTTTCCTGCTCTCTCTAGAGCTAACCCTTCATCCAACCTCACTATTGGTGGTCCTTTCTTCATGAAGGATCAACCTCAAAGGCATGCTCTACATGGGTGAAGCCTAGGTTCGAACTTATGGTTGCTCAAGGTCATCCATGACCCTTTATGCTCCATCATAACTCCTTATCTAGGGTTTCATCCTACCGTCAGCACTATGACGTGCCCTAGGTTCCATCTATGCCCTACTGGTACAAGCCCATAGGGTTTCTAAGGTCCTTCACTAGCATCATCATCTAAAGAGCTATCCTTTGCCCTAACATGCACGACCCTTCTCAGGGTTGGGGTTGCCAAAGGTGCTAGGTCACCCATGGATCCTATGGCATCCCAAAGGCATGTCCTTTCAAACACCTGGTCCAACTCGTCTCTCACTAACCTTCACTTAGGGTTAGGGTTAGCATCATCCTCAGAGGATGTGCTAGGTCTCTACTTTGCAATGGAGATCTCTATCTCCAAGACTAACTTATCCTCCTGAGAAGAAGGTCTAGCCTCAGGTCTCTTCTGAGGACATGACAACTTATGTCATACGACCTAAGCATGTATCTATTATTTATTTTGCGCTTAATCTATTAAGCTTACGTCCATGACATCTTATTTACATGCCTTTCCTTAATTTAGTGGAGGATTCCTTAGACCTTATTAACCTTACCCATACCTCAAGAGGGTGAGGAGAAGAAAGAAAACCCTAATCCTTTAGATCCTTATCAGAATTTTGTGATGAGAAGGGATGAATAAGATGAGAAGTCCTAAAGGTATCTTATTTCGATTCATACCCTAAGACTTTGGCCAGGCGGTCACACGGGTCCGGGAGTCCTCGTATTCCGACTAGCGGTGCAGAGGAAAATCTTGCCAGCCCCCGGTCGTGATCCCTTTCTAGACACCTCCGTCTTTCGGATACTCCTCTAATAACTCCCTTGGGTTCTATGGAGTTTGTAAAATTTAATAATTATTAATGGTTAATTGAGGAACCCAGGCTCTGATACCAAATGTTACGACCTCACCTCCCGATAACCCCCAATTAAGGGAGACCAAGAGGTTGAGCCGCACCCATTAATCCTGGATCAAAGGTTCGACATATAACCATAAACAATTATTAAATTCTAACAGACTATACTGAAAATGGTAATAAAATTTTTCTTTACATACCTTTTGAAAACTTGGATCTCTAAACTTCTATCCACACCGATACTAATCTATCTACTCCTCCTTTGTACTTTAATTCTCTTTTAATGTCACATGTGCCACTTTACTGTTTGTTCTTTTCATTGTACCTAAAATGCCGACAAACAAAATGTCGGTCAGCCGAAGCTGGTATGTGGGGGAAACAGATAATCATGCAACTATGATAACCATGTAATCATTCAATTAATCATTTAACAACCAAGATTACATTTTAAGCCAAACTACTCAATCCATACCTATCCACAACTCTGTGTTGTCCCTGTAAGGACTTATATGGTACCTCTATAAAGGTGACTTGATGGACCTACCCTCTAGGCAGCCAAAGTCTTTCATGACCTGATGGACCTACCCTCTAGGTAGCCATGTACTAGGTCAGCCATTACGACACAGAGGGGAATAATGATTGAGCTAGTAGGCATATACATTATGTGATAGTCATAGTCACTTTATACTTGCCAGAAATAAATAAACATTCAACAGTTTAGTTGCATTCAATGCATTTAAACATCTGAGAATCCATCGAGAAACTAAAGTGGTTATTCATAATCGTAACCACATACCTGATCCATAGTAACTTGATGTCCATGCATTAACATTCAACACAATTAACAAGCAATCAACAATATCCTGAAAATAAAGCATAACATTCAAGTGTCATTGTTTTATTCAAACATCCTTAAGATCAACTTGGATTCCACCTTATGATTTCTAGGCCAACTTTAGGGTGTTATTAGGGTTTTAGCCTTCATTATGCATTTATCACTTTTAATGCTCTTTTAGTTCACAAACCCTAATTTCTGCATCATAGGCACAATTGAATGTCAAATAAGTCTAATATGTTTCTTTTACACTAAAACTATTATCTTTATCCTTTTAGGTCATATCCAAAACATTAAGGCTAATTATCATCTTCAGTTTCTTTCAAATTGACAAATCATATTTCATTATAGTTCAACTCACATATATGAACCTTATTTATTACTATTTCCACCATTATACACTAGGAAACACTAATTATCCAAATAATTCACATTAAAGATCTTTGGTACTCAATTTATCTTCGAATCATCATATCTCCATTTTATTCTTTGATTTGTACAATTAAAACCATTAGAATTCATATCAACATAAATTAGGGTTTCTAATCCCATTAAGGCATATTCACGTACATAGAACCCTAAATTAAACCAACTATATAAAAAGATCATCTTTTAAATCCTATTTTCACTTTTATTAACAACATGTTAATATCAGCTTGAATTATCCGTCTATCATCAAAACTAAGGGTTTTTCCTTAGTTAAATCATTAAAGATGATAACTTTATGCCCTTTTTAAATTGCATGCATATTTAAGCACATAAACTCTAAATTAACCATCTTTGTATTCAAAACAGATGGAAACTTCATATTATTATTTAACAGGTTAACATCAACCCTAAAGATCCATTAAACCCTATTGAAATCATTAATCATATCAAAATAGGGTTTCTTAATCTTTAATTAATCAAAGATGATAATTTACACTACTTTTTGAACAGCATGCAAAATTAGGCTTCAAACATAATTTATTTGTATTCCTCTCGTTCTACTAATCAATTTTCATATATTATTCGCATTTATTCGAGCTACGGTTTACGAGATATGAATTTTGCAAAAATCCACTTACTTTGGGCCAACCGGAGCGCGCCATGTGTCCCCTTTCTCATGTAGCGTGACTTACTTTCTTGGAGAACATTTCGAAAAGACTCTATTGCCCTTGGTTAAGTTGGCCGACCCCTCAGTCCGCGAAGGGCAGAACCGTCCAACGGCCCCCTACCCTTCTTCAACCTCAGGCAGCCCGAAGGCTTCTGCCCAGGCCACCGAGCGCAGCCCTAGGGGCGGCTCTAGCTCCCAACTCCGGACCTGAAAACCATCAGCAAGTGCCCCATTGGCTCCGCCACATTCCCACACACTGGGGGTGCCACTCAGGTCGCGGCCTAGGCGGCTTGTTCAAGAGCTTCTGGCCTACACACGTGGGCGCCATTGCAGCCCTGCGGCCGCAACTGCACGTCGATCAGGGCGAAAGGATGGCCACCAGTCAACTAGTTGATGTCGTGGGTCCCTATAGCCTCCAACAGGACCACCAAACCCACCCTTGATGCTCCAAAGATAGGTTCACACCCTCGTTAGGGTTTGTAGTGCTAGAAGCAAGAAGAAGGATAGAGAGGGGGTGCGTGGGATCTTTTGGGACTCGGCCAGAGATCAACTCCTTATATAGGGGTGGTTGCCCAGACCCTAAGACGTTTTCCCATGAAGAAACAACACTCTTTCCTACTAGGAATTTGATTCCTTCATGAATAAGCAAACCTTCTCTCTCTTCTATACCCTTTTGATATTCCTTTTTCTTTAAAAACTAGGATTTCGAAAATCCTTTCTATTTCTCTCTCTTCTATACCCTTTTGATATTCCTTTTTCTTTAAAAACTAGGATTTCGAAAATCCTTTCTATTTCTCTCTCTTATGCTTGATTTTTACTCCATAAGCACGAAATTTCTATTTCCTTTAATAGAAATTATTTTCTATCTAACAATACATCATAATTCCTTAATAATGCATTATATTATCTTCTTATTTTGCCTTTTTAGTATTTTCTCTTTCTTTCCTCTTTATTGGGACTCCTTGGATCCCAATATACTCCATTATTTCGAAATCCTTTTCCAAGGATATTCATTATCCTTCTAAATGCATCTTTATGCCTTATTTCACATTATCTTGTTTATTTCTCATTTAAATATTCCTTTTTGAGGATTTCTTTTTATTTCTCTTTTATTTTCCTCATCGGCATTCCTTTTAATATTAACAACCACATGGATACGAAATTTCCCCAAGAAATCTCATTTATGCCTCTTTTCATTCATTTTCCACATTATATAATTATTTCCCAATTTCTTTCTTCATAAAGAAATACTTAATTAATCTTTTCTTTTCCTATTGCTTTCTTTTTGCAACCTTGGACTCCTTGGTACCCAAGGAACCCAAGAGGCACGAAATCCTCTTTGGATTTGCCTTCTAGAGTTTTCCACATATTTCTTTTCTCGAAAATTCAATTATCCATTTACTATTTGAATTTCCTTGTTATTGGGCCCAATAGCCAATACAGCCCACAAAGCAACCAATCAAGGCTATTGTGAAAGGAAATCCATTTATTCAAAACAAATCATATCATTATTTGTTCAATTATCTTTAATATGAGAAATCACATTTCTCACTAATTGTACCCAAAATTGGGGTTATAACACTTACCTTGAATAGTTTCTCTCTAGGTGAGATGTTCACCCTAGAATCGATCTATGTTAAATATGTGATGAGGTTTAGGAGATCTTACCCTATCATATAGATTGATTATGATTTGTATCTCTTGATGCTATGAGGTTTGACTTGAGGATGCAATTAGATTGAGGAGGTAGTAGGATGAAGAGTTCTTGTTATGGATATATTGTGACTTGATTTTCACATTGAATTTTGGTCAACTTGTTGGTTTTTACTATGGGAGATGACTATGACCACAAATTATGGTTTCCATGTGTCACTCTCAAGGTGGATTTGTCTGATATACTGTTCTCCAATAAGTATCTATGTGCTATGTTTGATATCACATATCATGACTGATGAGATTTTTTTCATCAACCAACACACACTCTAGTCTTATGTGTTATTTTTGTCTATCAACCTTCCACAATAATATCTGACTAGGGACATGATAACAGTGTATATACTCTTAACATCTACATGCTCTCATTGTTTAGGTCATGTACCTGAAGCCATACATCATTCAATTATGTCATTTTTTAGACATTCATTATGTTTCCTTATTATCTCATAACTAAGTGAAACAAAATAAATTGAAAGCTTGCCTTCATTATGAATCAAATCCTTTACATAATATGTGATTAAAATCATCATATGGTTGGATCTCTGGGCGTACATAATAACATCCAATGCATATAATGTATTGCTTTTTAAAATGGATCTCTGTTACAAGAAAAACAATAATATAAAATGATGAGCGCAATTAGAGAAGACATGCATGATTTAATTTCAAGACAAATTGATTAGTTCCTGACGATATCTAGAAGAGCTTGCCCAAATATAGAGATGATGCAACTTTTTAGGAATACAAACAAGAAAAGAAATATGACAAAAAGGTATCTTAATAGGTAAGGTCCAGATACTTTGATGAGATATACAAGAAGTTTAACACTAGAGAATGGGAAAAATTATTTATAAAATGTATCATATAAGAGAAAGGAAAGGAAAAGACTTAAGTCAAGTAAATTGCATCAAGAATGAATTTGACAAAGTGTTGGTGAAGGATTATAATATAAAGAACCAATGTAGAAACTACTTTCATGAGCTTTTCAATGTAGATATTGCGAACAAAGTAAGAGACTCGGGTGATATGAACGAAGGACATATCACTTACACACGATGATTGTCACTATCTGGGGTCAAGAATGCATTGAAAAATATGATATTGAGAAAGGCATGCAGTTCATACGATATTTAGATTGATGTATGGAAGAGTATGGGGGATGAAGGATCTATGTGGTTAACAATTTTCTTTGACAATATTATGAAGACAAAGGAGATGTCAGGTGGATGGAGAAATAGTATTATAGTCCCAATCTACAAGAACAACAAAGATGTTTAGAGCTGCACAAACTATATCAAGTTCATGAGTCACACTATAAGACCTTGGGCGAGGATTACTAAGCAAAGGATAATATTGATAACATAGATATCATACAAACAATTTAATTTTATGCCTAGATGATCAACAAAAAATGTTATTGTTGTGATCAGGAGGCTTATGGAGAAGTAAAGAGAAAACAAAAGAGATAGGTGTTCATTTATATAGAAAAGGCCTATGATCGAGTACCTAAGGAAGTGTTGGGGAAGGTTTTGCATAAAAAGGGTATGTCTATTCAATCATTGACCTGATTAAAGACATGTTTGATGTCTCAACTACAAGTGTTAGGACTCCTGGAGGAAAGAAACAAACTTTTCTTATAACCTTTGGGGTACATTAAGGATCATCACACAACCCACATCTATTTGTTCTTATTATGGATGAGTTCAGAAATAATGTTCAAGATAATATCCCTTAGTGTATGTTATTTTTCAATGCTATTGTATGGATTGATGAAATAAAAGAAATATTGAATGATAAAGTTGAACATTGGATAAATGCATTGGAATCTAAAGGACTTTGATCAGTAAAAGAAAAAATGAGTATATGCATTGCAATTTCAGCCAATCTAGAACTGTGAATAGTGGAGTCAAGTTGGATGGAATGGATGTACCAATATATGATAAGTTTTGTTACTTGGATTTCATTATTGAAAAGGGAGGGTAAGGTCCAAGATGATGTTTGTCATAGAAACACAATATGACTGTTGAATTGGAGTAGTGTAATTGGAGTATTATGTGATCCAAAGATCACTCTTAGATTAAAAAGTAAGTTTTATATAATAGCTATATAGCCATCCATGTTATATGGGCTTACATGTAGAGCAGTGAAGAAACTAGATCTCAATAAGATGATTGTGGTTGAAATGCCTTTGTTGAGATGGATGTTGGGAAGACAAGAAAAGATTGTTTGAAGAATGACTATATCAGGATCGAAATGGGGGTGGTGAGCATCAAGGACAAGTTTTATGAAGGTCGTCTAAGAGAGTATGGATATGTGCAATGCAGACCGACAACAGCACCTATTTGAAGTAAGGTCATTGAGTCAAGAACAATGAAAAGAAATGCAAACAAACCTAAATTTAGTTAGGAAGAGCTTGTAAAGAGAGATTTTGAATCTTTACATCTTGATTGGAGTATGGGCCGTAACAATGTTGATTGAAAAAGAAGGTCCATGTAGTCGACCCCAACATCGTTCGGATTGAGGCTTACATGATGATGATGATGATGAATGATTAATGCTTTGATGTTTTTGTGAAATTTTTTTGGTAAATTATGTGCACAAAATCATGACAATGGGAATTTTAGTTGCCTAAACAACCGCTTGTAAATTAGCATATTGTAATCTATATTCAGAGGACACTTTTGTTACTCTCTATTTGTTGGATCTAGGTTCATGTTGGCCTCATATAATATCTTTCTATCTTTTGTAATATGTGAATATATATTATTGTGCCTCCTTCATACATAACTTTTAGCTATTATATTAGTAACATAACTTTTAGCTAATATATTAGTAAAGAATGACACTGTGAATTTTGAAAATGTGTACTTTCATAAGTATTTAAACTTTGAATTCGTGAGTTATGTGAAATGACACTTGTACTTCAATTCAACAGTCGACTATAATAATGGATGGCTTTTATTTTATTGTACAACTTTGTTACCGACTTCAATTACAAGGTTATTTGCAATTTTGTGTGTGAAGAACAAAACGGTCATTGTGTATAAATCGATATTAGAGTTTCTTCAACATTGTAGTGCAATTATAATGGAAGAACACTATGTTGTGTGATATAGATGAAATTATATTGATGGATATCAATCACTTTTTGTTTTTTTATTGTAATGAGGAACAACAAATTTGGAAGTATGTTCAATGTGCATTTATGTACCAGCAAAACCATTATGTTAATGAAAAATCCACTTATGTCTATTGCTTAATTTTATGTTTAGTGAAAATTCCTATGTGTTCGACAAATTAGTGAGTATAGAAATTGTATTTTTGATTGATTTGCTTCTGGATAAATTAGTAATGTGGGTGCCATTACTATTAGCTAAATTTACATAAATATATGCTATTTAATGAGAGTGGTTCGTCTTAGTTGAAGCTTCTCTAAATTGATACTTCAATGTATTTATTTTTGTGTTTGCGTTAGTTTAGCAGCCCATTCTGGCTCACGCTTAAATGAGACACCTAAACTAACATACGTTAGAAAGTCACCATAAAGGCGTTTCTATTTCGCTAAAAGAATCTCAAGTTCAAGTCCAACCTTTTCCCGGTTTTGTACTATTACTAGTTTTTACGAGTGCGGATCTGTTGCACTCAACTTAGGAGGGAGTAGGCTATTCTTTATCTTATCTACGTTCATCTTTAGAGGCAATTACAAAAAAAAGATCAAGATTTAAAATTGCGAACAAATGGCATTATATGTCATAAGGAGCAGCGTACTCCTTCTAAAACCGGGACCAGCAGATATGGTGGCAGTTTTTACATGGAATAAAGTTGTCATGAAGTGACAGCACGTATGCCGAACTAGCCACCTGCTACAATTGACTGGATTCACATATGTGCCAAAATATAGAACTGGATAATTTATATTTGTCAAACAACAAGTGCAAAGACTAACGACAATCTATTCCGCATCTGGCTTTCTTTTATGATGGCTAAGCACAAGATATTGTGTATCTCACTTTATATTTTGGCTTTAGATTGTTTTGGTCCGACAGGCAGGGCGAGTGAGGAGGACATCATGGAAATGAGGAAACAAGGAAGGAAAGCGTAATATGCTAACTAGTGGACTTGCATTACAAATAAGATGCACGTTGGGAACCTTTTGTGTACATTATAACACAAGCTGGTAGATAAAATAACAGCAAAATGGTTGATAATATCAAAGCCAAATATTTTATTCCATTCATAGCATCGATCCAACTGAGTTATGCCAACTGTATCATAGTATACCACAGACATTTCACAATGACTTATTCGCTGCTAATTTTATTATAATTTTCTGCTAAAGAGGTAGAAGCTTGCTTTATTCTTTTGCAGGGACGGAGCAAGATCTCTCATCAGTGTAGTAGCTTGATTTTATACATTGTTCTACTCAAAGATGCTCTTACACAGATCAAAGAAGTCATCTTTCAAAGGCTTCTCAAAGAAAGCTATCGCTCCTTCACCCAGACACCTGCATTAAATGATATTGTGAATGTATCCATGTTCGGAAACATCAACCATGGATGTGCAGATCAAAATTTAAAGCGTAAAAATATAAGATTGGTTCCGTGATCTTTTGAATATCAGTCCATTGAGCTACCCGATATGTATAAGACAAAGATCATAAAGTGTATAGGGAATTGGGAAGGGCAATGACAGTTAACCTGTTAACTATGTCCGGACTTTTGTCAGCTGAAATGATCACCACAGGGATGTCACGTAATGTTGAGGATTCCTACACACAAAAGTCATTTGATAAATGTGACATAATGAGTCAAAGGTGAAGTGTATAGATATGTTAAAAGCTCTATCGAGTAAGACAGTGGCTTCCAGGGATTTGAATGTCACCTTGACCCTTTTGAGCAGATCATAACCAGTCATTACAGGCATATGATAATCTGTAACTATCAAGTCCACTTTCGGATTCTGAGCCAACAGATCCAACGCCTTCGTGGCACTCTTTTCCGTAGTGACTAACAAACACCAAAAACTCGTCATCAGTTTATAGCTATGACAAAATATGGATTGACACGAAAACTGAAAAAGCCAGCACTGTACCTGTGAAACCGGTCTTGCGCCTCAGCATTACTTTAGCCACCAAAAGGGTTACATCATCGTCGTCAACCACAAGCACATGAGGTGGCTCCCTGTTGACGGCTGCTGACATGTCTGCCATTCTTGTTTATCTATCGTAGCCCAACAACAGTGACAGCAAACTCACGCAGCCGGTACTGTCTCGTTACGTATTGTATTGTATTGGGCTCCTCTTATATAACCCGTGATATTCAAATACATCCTTGGATGCACACAGCTGTTGAATGCATTTTCCTCTGTACTTGATGAATCAGGACAAGTGCAGTATTCTTCTTGATTGCTTGAAGAGGATAGAAATACTAAAGCAGCAAATGTGCTTGTGTCAACCTGCTGAGACACTATTAGCAGCATACCCTCGTCATTTTGTATAGCGCATTGTGCCTCGAGGAACCTCGGCAACAGGAGGAAAACATTTCTTTTTGCTGGCTATATTCAGCTTTTGGCTTGTCTTATTGTTTACGGGAATGTGGGGTAGAAGTAATATGTACATTAATGCTTGCCGCAGCCAATTTTTCGTTCTTGGTTTGTAGTGGTTGAACTACTAGCGGCTGCGTAACTTTTCTCGAAGCTTCTACGTAAACAAATTCATTTTGATTGGTTAAAGTGGTATAGATGCTCTTCTCCAACCAAAGATGCTGCTTTCAATGTTTGCCATGTACGGTACTCGTTCCCGAACGTCAGGCAATTTCAGTGGACTGTCTCAGTTCCATCCTCACTGCTGGTTGACAGTATATTGGCCCTTGGATTTGTGCATAGTTGATTCCGGGAAAAGCCGAGTGTATGTTGTGATATAAATAAATAACCGAGAACATGCAAACATGTCCGCGGATATCCAAGGGGCTGAAGTAGCTTTCCTACTGGTGGAAAAAACACTGTCATTTGGCAAGAGATAAATATCGGGATCTTTAAAACTGCGAAATAGCTGTCTCCACAGAGTGGATTTGCTGCACCCAACTTAGGGGGGAGGAGTAGGCTACTCCTTGCCTTATCTACGTTCATCTTTGGAGGCAGTTATAAAGAAAAGATCAAGATTTAAAATTGCAAATACATGACATTATATCCCACAAGGAGCAGCCTACTCCTAAAACTAAGACCAGCAGATCTGTTGGCGTCTCCACACCACCCCAATGGTTAAAATTCATGCATTCAAAGTACCACCTAACACGTTGTGATGCAGACTCCAAAATCGTTACGTACTGGTTTTCTAGACCCAACAGAGAACCTTTGTCATGCCAATTTTAATTTTGATTTTGGAGCATATTGTTTTTCAGGTTGCAAAACTACAAGCTCGCCTAAATATATTTTTTTCTGAGCATATTGATTTCTGGTTTCAAAACATAAAATACAGATTCTGAGGATTGCTTCTGACACTGGCGGAGCCACATAAGGGCCGCATGAGGCCCAGGCCTCACCCAACTTTTGGAGACAGAGAGATCCACTGATAGGTATCTATTTAGCTATAATATGATCAGTACGACCATGTACATAAGCTTTAGCACATACATACTGTTGAGCGCTGCTGCATTCGATAGCTGCTGTTTGAAAGATCTGCCATGGCGTAAGCCAACCGAGCTGGCCGCTGCCCATGGTTCCTACATGCCGAGTCCAATTAGTGATTTCTTATCATTCAGTATACGGGGTCTTTTTATACTTGCCTCCATTTCTAGCTTCGTAATGCTGACGTTTGGTCATAGATTATGTGCTTAGACCTCAACATATTTAGGTTCCATTGATACTAAATCTTACTAGATTGAAGTCGGAGGTGGGTCAGCCCCTACTCTCAAGTAAGAATGCACTGGCATCCGCAAATAAATTTGAACTTTTGTTGTCACTCCCCAGCTGTTAACAATTTTCACCAAAAAAAAAATTGTCCATTTCGTATTACTTCTCATGATTGCATCATGCTTTCCACCTTTCTTTGTGTATCAAATTCGTATCCCAAATATTGTGGTTCAAAAAAGATTTTAAGAGATCTCACCCACTTTGTGTTTTTGGCTCTTACCATTGGCTTAGTGCCTCACCCACCTCAAAATTCTGCCTCCGCCACCTTCTGAACGGGTTGCTTTGCTAGTGCCATTAATAAAATAGCGTTTCTAGTTACATATATGTTCAATAGTTATTTTATGAGCTTAAGAAGTTGTTCAAACACCCAATATCCCTTTTTATTCAGATACAAACTCATCTCACATTTTTTGAATTAAAAAGATTGTCTCCGAGAAAGGCCACCCTTTTACTTAATTTAATTATTAGCAACCCTATATGTCACTCCCCTATCCACTAGCTGCTATAATTCTGTCATTAACTATTTTTACTATTTCCTCACCTTATCTATTACCCGTCTATTTTCTTTATCTGCAATCTTTCGTCATAGTCGTGTCCAACCTATTATTTTTAGGAATATGTTATGCGAACAAGCTTTTTTTTCTGCCTACCCCCGTCCTCATTACTTGTTTTGGACTTGAGCTCTTTCATCTACCCATCTTCCATTTTCTTCTGATATGTCACTAACAACCAGCTTAGTCACTCTGAAAAGTTGGCTTCTCTTCTACTCCTTTGGCAGGAAACTTGCTCATCTTGTTTACAAGCAAGTTATTTCTCCCAGTTCAAAATACCAATCTCGACATGAGCATCTTCCTTAAGTAATCATTCATTAACATTACTAATGTTGAATAGATAGGCGGGGTCTGGGACTTCCCATTGATGTGCTCCACCACTAAGTTTGAGTTAGATTGAATAATGGCAGCACGGTCCTGCATATGTTGTTAGCCTGAACTTAATTTCAATCAAAGTTAACGCACACAAGCACAAGTGATCTGTAATTCTGTCATTAACTATTTTTACTATTTCCTCACCTTATGTATTACCCGTCTATTTTCTTTATCTGCAATCTTTCGTCGTAGTCGTGTCCAACCTATTATTTTTAGGAATATCTACGTGAACAAGATTTTTTTTTTCTGCCTATCCCGGTCCTCATTACTCATTTTGGACTTGAGCTTTTTCTTCTACCCATCTTCCATTTCAATTCAGATATGTCACTAACAACCAGCATAGTCACTCTGAAAAGTTGGCTTCTCTTCTACTCCTTTGGCAGGAAACTTGCTCATCTTGTCTGCAAGCAAGTTATTTCTCCCAGTTCGAAATACCAATCTCGACATGAGCATCTTCCTTAGGTAATCATTCACTAACATTACTAATGGTGAATGGATAGGTGGGGTCTGTGACTTCCCATTGACGTGCTCCACTGTTAAGTTTGAGTTAGATTGGATAATGGCAACACGGTCCTGCATATGTTGTTAGACTGAACTTAATTTCAATCAAAGTCAACGCACACAAGCACAAGATTCACAACATTGAAAGAGAAGAACGTGAGAGCACGAACTGAGTTGCCTCTCCCGTTGATAATTTCTTCTATTTATACTGAATGGGGTTACAACATTACTAATAACAAATCCTTCTTATTTTATCATGGACCACTACTTCTTGTGGTCATAAATAAACACATTTTTGACCTCTTATTTACGCCTATACTTAGCATAAATAAACTGATAAAATTAAAAAATGATTACATATCATATTTATCCTCCTAATCATGTTCCTGCTTGACGGACTGGATTCCAATTCTTTGTCGCATCTCTCTGAACTTGACTCATCCTAGTGGCTTTGTGAGAATGCCTGCCAACTGAACACTAGTAAAAACGCACTCCAGCTTAAATTTTCCTTCTTCCATGCACTCACCTATGAAATGATACCTTGTGTCAATATGTTTGCTCCTGTCATGTTGGACTAGATTCTTATAAAGTGTCGTTGCTAATTTATTGTCGACCTTGAGTACCACTTGACATTATTTTGCATCTTTAATTCACCAAGTAGATGTCTAAGCCAAATGTCTTGACAAATTGTGGTAGTAGTTGTAATGTATTCTACTTCTCATGAAGACAATGCCACTGTCTTCTGCTTTTCTGATGCCCAAGTCACTAGGTTTGATCCAAGAAAGAACACAAAACATGTGGTGCTTTTTCAGTCATCTACATGTCCAGCCATATCGTTATCAATGTAGCATATAAGATTTGGTTCTTCCTTATTCTTCTTTAGGTAACAACATCCATAATCAATTTTACCACAAACATACCTTAAAATAAGCTTCATAGCAGTCGTGTACTACTCTATTTTTGCCTCCATGTAACAGCTCACAATCCCAGTTGCACAGGCTATGTCGGGTATGGTATTCACCAAGTAGCAGAGGTTGTAGGGAAATAATGGCACAAATGTGACAGCAAAAACAAAAAATTTACTGTCGTATTCCTCTAGAATAACAAGATCGCGTCAACAACTATGTAATGAGAAGGATGATTTAACGAGTTCATATCTGGTCCAGGAGTAAGTCCAGCAATTATCACTTGTTGCAGTGGTGCAAGACTCTTAGTTACACCGGGATTTGTCTATAGCAGCTCTTGGTCTTCACCACGGACAACAGACTCGAACAACATATACAGTAGCTCCTAGTCTCACCACAGACTGCATGCTAACATTATCCTCTTAGCGACAGACAATAGTCTCATTACCTCTATAACGGTCTAACGGATCACCGAGAACTCTTTTCATTGTACTAGAACAAACAGGAAGGAGTTGTCCCTTCTGTTGGTGTACTAGTCACCAACTTTCTCTCCCACCATTATTCTCTCATGATATCCCTCCCTTTAATGGGTAGGACTTGCTTGGACTCTCTATTGGTTACCACAACTAGAGAGGACAACAATTGTCACAGGCAATTGAGTTGTATTTTTGAGAAGCCCTTGTTACCCTTTTTTATAGAATGGATTAGGGTCTGGGTTCCCAGACTGTGTGAGAGTAGAATGGACCGAAAGACGATGAATTTTCATAACATGTGAGCAACAAACCGGTCGGTTCACAATCGAATCGGTCAGTTTACATGTGAGCTGATGGGTACACTCAGTAAACCGGTCATTTCTCCATGTTTCCCAGTCGCATATGAATCGTCAATTTGAATCCAAGTAATGCACAACATGGCATCAACACTTATCCTTGATACAATAAAATTTCTCCACAAATTGGGTGTCTCGCTCATGTGAGCTGGTCATTTCATGACCCCAACCGGTCAATGGGTGAGCTGATCTAGCCGGTTCACAATGTGAACCGGTCGGTTCTCTCCCCAGTTCTGGTAGAACTTAGACAATTCAATTTCTAATCAACCTGACACTTCAACTAGTCGTCTCAACACTGAACTGGTCAGTTGGGTGTTCAGTCAGTTAATTTGTTGCTCAAATTGAATACTTAAACACTTCATTAATCAATTCAATCATCATTCATGATAAAACTCCTCTTCAAGATGAATTCCTATGTGTGTGACCCTATAGGCCCTATATCATATTGGTAGTGAGTGTCCATAACTAGTTTATGACATCACAAGAAAAGAGTGGTGACCAGTTCTCACATCGATGCTACCCATGTGAATGGGAAGTTAAAGAACAACTTCAACCTACAATTTGTGTAAGGTGTTACAGTGTTGTCTCTAATATCTGGAATGAACTCAAGGCATAGAATCGTCATCCTCTCAATGTTCAATCCATGTTTCTTAAACCTAGAGTAGACTGTCTGAGATATATATGATCTCAATAGAATATATTGATTTACATGTGCATGCGCATGTATTTCTTAGTCTCACTTATCAAGTGTCTAGGATATCAACCTCCAATAGGAGGGAAAATCCCACCTACATCACTCACAGTAAATCTCTATGTGTTACAGCTACCCAATCATCTCCTTTATGAAAATCTGTATTTAGGGTTATATTGGATGATGTCAAAGTATACCGAATGACATGTGATGAGTGGCCCAGAATGAAGAAAGACATAGTGGCATATGTGTCCAGTTGTCTCACTTGTCAAATGATGAAGGCTGAACACCAACGACCCAGAGGATTATTGCAATCAATTGAGATTCCTGAGTGGAAATGGGACCGGATCACCATAGACTTTATGGTTTATCTCCCCAAGACCAAGAAAGGTCATTATGTTATATGGGTTGTGGTGGACCATTTAACTAAGTCTTCACACTTCCTTGCCTTGATGATTACTGTCAAAGTGTCAGACATAGTTGAGTTGTATATCTAGGAGATAGTCTGACTGCATGGTATTCCAAGCTTGATTATTTCTAATCATAACCCCAAGTTCACCTTGAAGTTATGGAAGCAGATGCATGAAGAACTAGGGACAAGGCTGAAATTTAGTACCGCCTACCCCCCTCAGACTGATGTCTAGTCAGAGAGAACTATCCAAACTTTAGAAGACCTATTGCGAACATGTGTGCTCGATTAGGGTGGATCATGGGAGCAATACTTGCCTTTAGCTAAATTTGCTTACAATATTAGTTACCAAGCCAGTATTGGGATGCATTCGTACGAAGCACTATATGGGAGGTCATGTCGATCACCACTTCAATGGGATGAGGTTGGTGAGAGGACCTTATTGAGGTTAGAGGAACTTCATATTTATGTTTATAAAGTCGCTTTGATCAGGCAAAGGCTAAAGAAAGCCCATGATCGATAGTGTAACATCCCTGACCTGGGTTATGTGTTAACCCTAAGTGTTTTGCCTAATAAGGTTGAGTAGATACTTAATCTAATCTTGGGAAAAGTAATTAGGGCTCATGAGAAACTTATGTTTCAATTTTGGTCATGTTTGAACAATGTTGAAGCAATGTTTGTTTGTTTTGGACTAAAGTGCAAATTACCCAAGTTGAGGGGTTAAATTGCAAATTTTGCATGAAAAGATGTTCCTCTGATGTTGAGACATAATAAGAATGAATACGATGTAGTGGTATGGTTTTCACAAGCTTGGGCACCAAGATTAAGCTTGTAAAGCAATCCTTGTGCATTAGAACCTAGTTTTGGTGTAATGTGCAATTTACCCAAAACCTAGGGTTCAATATGCAAATTACCACTTCAATAAGTTCCCTAATGTTTATTGGCATCATGTAGAGAAAATAAAATGAGAGGGGCGCCTCATTTGAATTAAGTTGGAGGAGAGAGAATCTTGATATTAAAATAGTCAAGATTTAGTCCTAAGTGAAACCCTAATTTAATTTAGGGAAAAAATGAATGTATTAATTAAAGGACCTTCAACCAAAATTAAAATGGTTGGATCCAGATGTGTGTGGATGAGTTTAAAGCCTTGCAAAGGCACGAGCATATCCTAAGGAGGTGAAATTCCACTCACCATTATTATAAGAAAAAGAATTTCCACTCAAATATGGATATTCTTATTATAAGGGTTAAGGTGCTTAATTTCTTTTCCCTTAATTCATGGATAATGGAAGGGATCTCGGTGGGGATAGAGATGCCCTTTCATTCAAGAAACCAAGGGGGAAGTGGTGGAAAAATTTTTGGAATAAATAGACTTTTATAAGAGATTTTCTCTCTCATCAATTTTCTTATAAAAGTACCTTTTCCCAGCCAAAACAAAGGATTTTCAGATTTCTTTCTTTCCCCTTTCTTGGAAAACGACCAAGGAGCTGTGTAGGATCAGGAGGATGACCCCCAACCTGTTGGTAAGGTTCTTTACCTCCTTTCACCTTGAATCCATGGTGAAAATCGAAAATCAATGCATGAATTCTTCATATCTTGATCCCCTCTTCAATTCTAACCATTCCTTTTCACACAAACCTTGAGGACGAACCTTGGAATGGTGAAAGGAGTTTCATCCACCATTGTTTCCGTAAACATGGAGCTTTGGAGCTCAATTGGAGGTCGGTTTTATAACTCAAACCCTTAATTTTATTATTGCAATCAATTCCTTATTAATTGGCGATCATTTCTACATTTCCTAAATTAAGTTTGGTTGATTGATGCAATCTCCATGGAAATCACAGTAGATTTCGTGAGTTTGGAGCTTTATGATTATGACATCATCATAAGCACACACCTCCCCAAATATCTAGGGCAAACGGTTTCAATGTTGGGACCAAACGGTTTCACCAAACTGTTTGGTGACCAAACAGTTTGCAAACCGTTTGGTGGTTTGGGTCCCAAACCGTTTGGGATGGTTGACCATTTGAAATGGTTGACCGTTTGGAGATTTATGATGTGGTACTTGTATCTTGATCCAATGGTTTCAATTGGTTTGATCTTGAAGGTTTCAATTGTGATTGATTCCTTAATTGCAAACCCTAATCGGCTAAGTGCTGATTTTGAGATTGGTTGAGATGATGTTTTGGGTTGATTGACCCAAACGGTTTCAAAACCATTTGGGGATCACCGAAACGGTCTCAACACCATTTGGGGGTCACCCAAGACCATTTGGAGATCTAGGGTTAAGTATGGCTAAGTGTTTGAAGGTCCAATGGTACTAAATTGAATTGCAACTAAGTGCTGATTTGATAATCAATCCAATGGTCCAAAACCCTAATTGAATGTTATGGATTTTAATGATGGAATGGGCAAACGGTCTCAAGACCATTTGGAGATCAACAAAACGGTCTCAAGACCGTTTGGTGGTCATCCAAGACCGTTTGAGGTCAGATCACATCATGTGATGATGATAGTTCATTGTTTTCAATTGATTTGATTTTACAATGTCAACCATTGATGGATCCTTGATTTCAAACCCTAAGTGATGGGTTCTTGATTATCAAACCTAGTTAAATTGGGTTCAAAATCCTAAATTGAATGTCTAATTGAATGTTGATTCAGTGGTCCAATTGATGAATGCTTTAGTGGTTCAATTTATAATTGGTCCATAGATTGAAACTTTGAGTCGATTGAGTGTTGAAGTGCCTTTTTGGTCCATGCAGTTTTGAGAGGGTTTGGACCAAATGGTCTTAAGACCATTTGGGTCCAAACGGTCTTAAGACCATTTGGGTCCAAACGGTCTCAAGACCGTTTGGGACCAAACGGTCTCAAACCGTTTGGAGACCCAAAGTGCAAACGGTTTCAATACCTACTTTGTCTAATTGATTTCAAGTACACCTTGTTCAAATGGTTTTCAACCAATTGATGTATGAGAACCAAGATCATTGAGGGTCTAAGTAATTAACTTTGTGAAGATCAACATGGTTAATCCATTTGAGTATCTTATGTAATTGAAGTTCCAAAATGGTGAACCTATTTGGATACTTAATGTAATTGAAGATATCAATGGTTAACCCAATTGATCACCTTGTGGAATTGAAAGTTTAATTGGTCAATTCTTTTGAATTCCTTATATAATTGATTAGACCATTTGGACATCTAATATGATCAAAGGTCAATTAGCTATGTGATTATTAAAGATGTAGACCTATGATGATTGTGAAGGTTAACCCCAGCTATGTGTACTCAAGTGAAGAGTTGACCTAGTTTAATCTTGGTATAGTCAATATCCTAAAGAGGATGAGAAAGGGAATGAGAGGGATGAATGCTTATATAATTAAGCCCTAATTCTCTCATTATGAGCAAACTATGTGATAAGGGTTGATCCATAATAATGAGATCATGAGACCCTAATCAATGAGCCCTAACCCTAATTAGAGCAATGCTATGTGTGAAACCCTAATCTAGGGCAAAACTGAGTGTTATCATAAATCTAAGGTGATGATGTTACCCTAACTTAGTGTAATAAAGTAAGAAACCCTAATTTAATGGGAATTGTACATCCTAACCTTAATTTGGGTATGAAGAAAGAGAAACCCCATTTGAATGTGAATAGAAAACCTTAATCCCTAAAATGGGGTAAGGTGTATGGAACCCTAATATAGGGTAGAGCCACTAATCCTATGTGAAGACTTAGCACTTTGTGATGTGTAGTAAAATCCATAAATATATGGAATATGCTATGTGAATCCTCAAATTATAAGTATGGAGAATATTATTCCTAATAGTGGAATAAGTGATTAATGTTATGACAAATGTGATGAACTTGTGCATAAAGTATTAGGATGGGGAATACCCTAATAACAACTAAGTGTATGAACTCAAGTAAGATAAAGGTGTTGAGGGAAGTGATACATCAAGATATAATAGATATTACATCCAACACCCCAATACTGGTATACCTTGATGTGTTATAGGTCCAGTATAATTGGATGAATGACACATGAAATGAGTCATGTCAATGGTTACATTGAAATGTAATGCACACTGTTGAATGTAGGCTAACATGCATTATGAAAAGGTTAATCAAAACCTATAAACTATGATGTAATCATATTCTGGCAAAGATGAGAGAAACTCAAGCTGTGTGTTGATAATTCATTTATTGATGAATAATGAGAATAAAGAGTATAATCGAATACTTATGATTATCCATATTGATTCCATGCTATGTGAAACCCTAATACAAGTTAATGTTATGTGAAACCCTAATACAGGGTAATGCTATGTGAAGTTCTAACACAGAGTAATCCTATGTGAATCTCAAATACAGACTAATGGGTTATGAATGTAATAAGATAACCCTCATATTGCATGGTACTGATATGTAATTGTATCATGATTACTAATCATGCGGATATGTTGAGAGGATGAGCATAGACAGGTATGAGCTATGATGTTCTGTATATTGAAATTATTCTATAGGCCTTATAAGCCTTCATATGCTTTGTTGCTTAGTTAGAGGTAACTTACAATTAATGAGTCATGTGTGTCACATGATGTGCTAATTATCTTAGATTTCTTATGAGATTTATAAGACATAATATGCCTTATTGCCTATTAAAGGGTAATAAGAGGTGGTATGAGCCTTGTGAACTATGTGCAATGCTTTGTGTAGCAGGAATTATAATGTCCCTGGGTCAGATGATATGAAGGTATGAAGTTACCTAATAAGAGGTAACAAGTGTTCTATGGTGAGTTATGGGTTCAAATACCCAGATGCTATAATCATGATGAAGAACCTATTAAGAAATGGAATTATGCTTGGTGAGTTGAGGGACTAAGATCCCAACACTTTGTGAGAAGAGTATGGCTACATGCCACGACTCCACAATGACAATGCCAGGCTTTAGATATATAATCTATGCCTGAAGAGAGTAAATGTTGTGATAATAATTCTATAGTGAATAAATTTTATACATGTTCTTCATATTCCTTAAAGGATTAGTGTCATGTTGTTTTATCAAGTTAATAGCTGCAATGCTTTTGATAAGAATGAAGTCCTAATCTGTTAGACATTGAACTAGCTACTGTCAATCAAATATGATTCTACTGTGCATATTTATCTTCTTAAACTGCAATAATAATGTTACTGGCGGAGAGTTATATCTCTCGCTTGGGCAATTTACAATTGTCTCACCCCCGTGGGAACTACATTTTTAGGTGGACGCGGACGAGGAGGCAGGAATCCTTCTGTAGGTGAAGGACAACATCAGCAGCAGCAGGAACAGTACTGAAGTCTCAGGTGGAGACACCAGTTGTTATGCCTTGTATAGATGTAAATAGAGTCCTATGTGTCGTCTCTGTACTCTCATGTCCTCAGAGTAGTAGTTAGTTTTTCGAGATTTTGGCTCAATGCCTCGAGATTTTGAACTGCCTGTGTTTAGCTTGTCAGGACAGTTAATGCTTGTAATTCTCAAAAGGAGATGATACAGAATATGTACCTGTGAACAAGAATGTAATTATGTTACTTTGGTTCTATGTGAGAAAGCTTTCCTTTGATGGATCTTTTGATAAAAAGGTTTTAATTTTTAGTGATTTTTTTTGGTAATTCGTTGCTTAGTGAACGCTTCCGCATTAGTTAATCTTGTTTTCATGAGTTGTATGCCACAATTAAGTGGTATCAGAGCTCTAGGTTCACTGAGTCTACAGAGACATAGGACTAAGGTTGTAGAGTCTGTTCTAAGTGTCTTCCAGTTTATCTAATAGTATCTTCTACTCACATAGGAGAAGAAGAACTTGAAAATGACTGGAGAACATGAGGAACACATTGCTAAGGGCAATGTTGTTGCACCAGGAGAGGGTGCATGGGACCAGGCAAGAGGAGAACAAGTGCCTGAGAATTCCCACCTTGACCTAATCATGATAGAGAATCCTATGTTATGCTCTTGAAGAGCAGGATAGGACAACAATAATGCATATAAAAGACTGGATATTAGTATTACAACTTAAGTTACCAGTCTTTAATGCATAAACTTTGGACTTTGAAAGGATTCTTGAGTGACATGGTCATGATTGGAACAGTGGAAATGTAGAAAAGATTAATAAATGGCAAGAAAGTAGACTCTGCCATAAGCTTAGACAGATAAGTACATCTGTGATGAAAGTGCCCAAGGAGGGGCAATAAGTTGAGAATTAAGGTAAGGTCTCTATAATTTTAGAGACATTTTCCTAGATACTCTGAAAAGCCAAAGTTTTTGGTGACCCCAGTGCAATAAATTCCCAGTGCACCAGGGCAGTAGCCACTAAGTGAAGGCAAAAGCAGCAACATGAAATAACTAAACACTATGTGTTGAGCCAACATAAAGTAGTAGATAACCATGAATGGTAATAGTCAAATGAAATATATTCATTCTGATACTTCATTTCATGATTCTATGTGTTGTAGTTGTTTTTGAGCTTCCTTTGACTAGTCCTATAAGGATACAAGGAAGATGAGAATCTATATTTTACTCAGTGATTCCTTAAAATGTTTTATAATCTCCCTTATCTGTGTGTTATAAGATGAAATATAGAAATGATGCTTGGAGAAAATCTAGAAATGGAAAATCCTGTGTGTATAATGATATGAAAAGTGAGGAAATGATAGTGAATAAAGTGCATACTACCTAATCTCAATACTTGTATACCCTGGCTAGGTATATGATTATTCTAGATTAAGCAAGTATGAAACTCTTAGATTGTTATCTTTTTTATTACTCTGATCAAATAGTCATTCTGAAACAATCTAGAGAGCATAATGAAATTAAATAGGAAGAGCTAAGTGAAATTTTCTAAACAAATTACTTAGTGAACTTGCTCAGTTGATATTTTCAAAACAAATTACTTAGTGAACTTGCTCAGTGGATATTTTCAAAACAAATTACTCAGTGAACTTGCTCAGTGGATATTTTCAAAAAAAATTACTCAGTGGACTTGCTCAGTGGATATTTTCAAAACAAATTACTCAGTGAACTTGCTCAGTGGATATTTTCAAAACAAATTACTCAGTGAACTTTCTCAGTGGATATTTTCAAACCAAATTACTCAGTGAACTTTCTTAGTGGATATTTTCAAAACAAATTACTTATGAACTTGCTCAGTGGATATTTTCAAAACAAATTACTTAGTGAACTTGCTCAGTGGATATTTTCAAAACAAATTACTTAGTGAACTTACTCAATGGATATTTTCAAAACAAATTACTTAGTGAACTTGCTCAGTGGATATTTTCAAAAACAAATTACTTAGTGAACTTGCTCAGTGGATATTTTCAAAACAAAGTACTTAGTGAACTTGCTCAGTGGATATTTTCAAAAACAAATTACTTAGTGAACTTGCTCAGTGGATATTTTCAAAACAAAGTACTTAGTGAACTTTTTCAGTGAACTATTCCAAATAAATAAAGTATTGTTGAATGAATTATCTCTGTTAGATATATATATTTCTCTTTTGGAAAATATTCTTGGATGATGATAGAAGTATGTTCTTTTATGCTTCTTCCTTTCAAATAATATGGACATCACATGTTAGGGGTTTATGCTCTGCATAAATATAAACAGTGATAAAGAGGAATTAATGAAAGGAACTTTGTGTGAATTATAGATCTATGGTATCTCCATAACATTAAGATGATATGTGGAGACTTGAGGCCATGATTAATGAATAATCTGTCCCTCCTTTTCCTAGGATTTCGGGGACGAAATCCTTGTTAGGGGCTTATAATTTGTAACATCCCTGACCTGGATTATGTGTTAACCCTAAGTGTTTTTCCTAATAAGGTTGATTAGATACTTAATCTAATCTTGGGAAAAGTAATTAGGGCTCATGAGAAACTTATGTTTCAATTTTGGTCATGTTTGAACAATGTTGAAGCAATGTTTGCTTGTTTTGGACTAAAGTGCAAATTACCCAAGTTGAGGGGTTAAATTGCAAATGTTGCATGAAAATATGTTCCTATGATGTTTAGACATCATAAGAGTGAATATGATGTAGTGGTATGGTTTTCACAAGCTTGGGCACTAAGATTAAGCTTGTAAAGCAATCCCTGTGCATTAGAACCTAGTTTTGGTGTAATGTGCAATTTACCCAAAACCTAGGGTTCAATATGCAAATTACCACTTCAATAAGGTCTCTAATGTTTCTTGGCATCATGTAGGGAGAATAAAATGAGAGGGGCGCCTCATTTGAATTAAGTTGGAGGAGAGAGAATCTTGATATTAAAATAATCAAGATTTAATCCTAAGTGAAACCCTAATTAAATTTAGGGAAAAATGAATGTATTAATTAAAGGACCTTCAACCAAAATTAAAATGTTTGGATTCATATGTGTGTGGATGAGTTTAAAGCCTTGAAAAGTCACGAGCATATCCTAAGGAGGTGAAATTCCACTCACCATTAATATAAGAAAAAGAATTTCCACTCAAATATGGATATTATTATTATAAGGGTTAATGTGCTTAATTTCTTTTCCCTTAATTCATGGATAATGGAAGGGATCTCAGTGGGGATAGAGATTCCCTTGCATTCAAGAAACCAAGGGGGAAGTGGTGGCAACAATTTTGGAATAAATAGACTTTTATAAGAGATTTTCTCTCTCATCAGTTTTCTTTAAAAAGTACCTTTTCCAAGCCAAAACAAAGGCTTTTCGGATTTCTTTCTTTCCCCTTGCTTGGAAAACGACCAAGGAGCTTTGGAGGATCAGGAGGACGACCCCCAACCTGTTGGTAAGGTTCTTGACCTCCTTTCACCTTGAATCCATGGTGAAAATCGAAAATCAATGCATGAATTCTTCATATCTTGATCCCCTCTTCAATTCTAACCATTCCTTTTCACTCAAACCTTTAGGACAAGCCTTGGAATGGTGAAAGGAGTTTCATCCACCATTGTTGCCGTGAACATGGAGCTTTGGAGCTCAATTTCAGGCGGGTTTTATAACTTGAACCCTTAATTTTATTATTGCAATCAATTCCTTATCAATTGGTGATCATTTCTACATTTCCGAAATTAAGTTTGGTGGATTGATGAAATCTACATGGAAATAACAGTAGATTTCGTGAGTTTGGAGCTTGATGATTATGACATCATCATAAGCACACACCTCCCCAAACATCTAGGGCAAACAGTTTCAATGTTGGGACCAAACGGTTGAAACTGTTTGGTGACCAAACAGTTTGCAAACCGTTTGGTGGTTTGGGTCCCAAACCATTTGGGATGGTTGACCGTTTGGATATTTATTCTGTGGTACTTGGATCTTGATCCAATGGTTTCAATTGGTTTCATCTTGAAGGTTTCAATTGTGATTGATTCCTTAATTGCAAACCCTAATCGGCTAAGTGCTAATTTTGAGATTGGTTGAGATGATGTTTTGGGTTGATTGACCCAAACGGTTTGAAAACCATTTGGGGATCACCCAAACGGTCTCAAGACCGTTTGGGGGTCACCCAAGACCGTTTGGAGGTCTAGGGTTAAGTATGGCTAAGTGTTTGAAGGTCCAATGGTACCAAATTGAATTGCAACTAAGTGTTGATTTGATAATCAATCCAATGGTCCAAAACCCTAATTGGATGTCATGGATTTTGATGATGGAATGGGAAAATGGTCTCAAGACTGTTTGGAGATCAACCAAATGGTCTCAAGACCATTTGGTGGTCATCCAAGCCCGTTTGAGGTCAGGTCATATCATGTCATGATGATAGTTCATTGATATTAATTGATTTGATTCCACAATGTCAACCATTGATGGATCCTCGATCTCAAACCCTAAGTGATGGTTTCTTGATTATCAAACCTAGTTCAATTGGGTTCAAAACCCTAAATTGAAGGTCTAATTGAATGGTGATTCAGTGGTCCAATTGATGAATGCTTTAGTGGTTCAATTCCTTATCAATTGGCGATTATTTCTACATTTCCGAAATTAAGTTTGGTTGATTGATGCAATCTCCATGGAAATCACAGTAGATTTAGTGAGTTTGGAGCTTGATAATGATGACATCATCATAAGAACACACCTCCCCCAATATCTAGGGCAAACAGATTCAATGTTGGGACCAAACGGTTTCACCAAACGGTTTGCAAACCGTTTGGTGGTTTGGGTCCCAAACCGTTTGGGATGGTTGACCATTTGAAATGGTTGACCATTTGGAGATTTATGCTGTGGTACTTGGATCTTGATCCAATGGTTTCAATTGGTTTGATCTTGAAGGTTTCAATTGTGATTGATTCCTTAATTGCAAACCCTAATCGGCTAAGTGCTGATTTTAAGATTGGTTGAGATGATGTTTTGGGTTGATTGACCCAAACGGTTTCAAAACCATTTGGGGATCACCAAAAAGGTCTCAAGACCGTTTGGGGGTCACCCAAGACCATTTGGAGGTCTAGGGTTAAGTATGGCTAAGTGTTTGAAGGTCCAATGGTACCAAATTGAATTGCAACTAAGTGCTGATTTGATAATCAATCCAATGGTCCAAAACCCTATTTGAATGTTATGGATTTTAATGATGGAATGGGAAAATGGTATCAAGACCGTTTGGAGATAAACCAAACGGTCTCAATACCGTTTGGTGGTCATCCAAGACCGTTTGAGGTCAGATCACATCATGTGATGATGATAGTTCATTGTTTTCAATTGATTTGATTTTACAATGTCAACCATTGATGGATCCTCGATTTCAAACCCTAAGTGATGGGTTCTTGATTATCAAACCTAGTTCAATTGGGTTCAAAACCCTAAATTGAAGTTCTAATTGAATGGTGATTCAGTGGTCCAATAGATGAATTCTTAAGTGGTTCAATTTATAATTGGTCCATGGATTGAAACTTTGAGTCGATTGAGTGTTGAAGTGCCTTTTTGGTCCATGCGGTTTTGAGAGGGTTTGGACCAAACGGTCTCAAGACCGTTTGGGACCAAATGATGTCAAACCGTTTGGAGACCCAAAGTGAAAACGGTTTCAATACCTACTTTGTCTAATTGATTTCAAGTGCGACTTGTTCAAATGGTTTTCAAACAATTGATGTATGAGGACCAAGATCATTGAGGGTCTAAGCAATTAACTTTGTGAAGATCAACATGGTTAATCCATTTGAGTATCTTATGTAATTGAAGGTCCAATATGGTGAACATATTTGGATACTTAATGTAATTGAATATTTCAATGGTTAACCCAATTGATCACCTTGTGGAATTGAAAGTTTAATTGGTCAATTCTTTTGAATTCCTTATATAATATATTAGACCATTTGGACATCTAATATGATCAAATATCAATTAGCTATGAGATTATTAAAGATGTAGACCTATGATGATTGTGAAGGTTAACCCTAGCTATGTGTACTCAAGTGAAGAGTTGACCTAGTTTAATCTTGGTGTAGTCAATATACTAAAGAGAATGAGAAAGGGAATAAGAGGGATGAATGCTTATATAATTAAGCCCTAATTCTCTCATTATGAGCAAACTATGTGATAAGGGTTGATCCATAATAATGAGATCATGAGACCCTAATCAATGAGCCCTAACCCTAATTAGAGCAATGTTATGTGTGAAACCCCAATCTAGGGAAAGACTGAGTGTTATCATAAATCTAAGGTGATGATGTTACCCTAACTTAGTGTAATAAATTAAGAAACCCTAATTTAATGGGAATTGTACATCCTAACCCTAATTTGGGTATGAAGAAAGAGAAACCCCATTTGAATGTGAATAGAAAACCTTAATCCCTAAAATGGGGTAAGGTGTATGGAACCCTAATATAGGGTAGTTCCACTAATCCTATGTGAAGACTTAGCACTGGGTGATGTGTTCTAAAATCCATAAATATATGGAATATGCAATGTGAATCCTCAAATTATAAGTATGGAGAATATTATTCCTAATAGTGGAATAAGTGATTAATGTTAGGATAAATGTGATGAACTGGTGCATAAAGTATTAGGATGGGGAATACCCTAATACCAGCTAAGTGTATGAACTCAAGTAAGATAAAGGTGTTGAGGGAAGTGATACATCAAGATACAGATATTACATCCAACACCCCAATATTGGTATACCTTGATGTGTTATAGGTCCATTATAATTGGATGAATGACACATGAAATGGTCATGTCAATGGTGACATTGAAATGTAATGCACACTGTTGAATGTAGGCTAACATGCCTTATGAAAACGTTAATCAAAACCTATAAACTATGATGTAATTATATTCTAGAAAAGATGAGAGAAACTCAAGCTATGTGTTGATAATTCATTTATTGATGAATAATGAGAATAAAGAGTATAATTGAATACTTATGATTATCCATATTGATTACATGCAATGTGAAACCCTAATACAAGTTAATATTATGTGAAACCCTAATACATGGTAATGCTATGTGAAGTTCTAACACAGAGTAATCCTATGTGAAGCTCAAATACAGACTAATGGGTTATGAATGTAATAAGATAACCCTCGTATTGCATGGTACTAATATGTAATTGTATCATGATTACTAATCATGCAGATATGTTGAGAGGATGAGCATAGCCAGGTATGAGCTATGATGTTCTGTATATTGAAAATATTCTATAGGCCTTATAAGCCTTCATATGCTTTGTTTCTTAGTGAGAGTTAACTTACAATTAATGATTCTTGTGTGTCACATGATGTGCTAATTATCATAGATTGCTTATGAGCTTTATAAGCCATAATATGCCTTATTGCCTATTAAAGGGTAATAAGAGGTGGCATGAGCCTTGTGAACTATGTGAAATGCTTTTTGTAGCAAGAATTATAATGTCCCTGGGTCAGATGATATGAAGGTATGAAGTTACCTAATAAGCGGTAACAAGTGTTCTGTGGTGATTTATGGGTTCAAATACCCAGATGCTATAATCATGATGAAGAACATGTTAAGAAATGGAATTAAGCTTGGTGAGTTGAGGGATTAAGATCCCAACACTTCGTGAGAAGAGTATGGCTACATGCCATGACTCCACAATGACAATGTCAGGCTTTAGATATATAATCTATGCCTGAAGAGAGTAAATGTTGTGATAATAATTCTATAGTGAATAAATGTTATACATGTTCTTCATATTCCTTAAAGGATTAGTGTCATGTTGTTTTATCAAGTTAATAGCTGCAATGATTTTGATAAGAATGAATTCCTAATCTATTAGACATTGAACTAGCTATTGTCAATCAAATATGATTCTTCTGTGCATATTTATCTTCTTAAACTGCAATAATAATGTAACTGGCGGAGAGTTATATCTCTCGCTGGGGCAATTTACAATTGTCTCACTCCCGTGGGAACTACATTTTTAGGTGGACGCGGATGAGGAGGCAGGAATCCTTCTGTAGGTGAAGGACAACATCAGCAGCAGCAGGAACAGTAGTGAAGTCTCAGGTGGAGACACCGGTTGTTATGCCTTGTATAGATGTAAATAGAGTCCTATGTGTCGTCTATGTACTCTCAGGTCCTCGGAGTAGTAGTTAGTTCATTCGAGATTATGGCTCAATGCCTCGAGATTTTGAACTGCCTATGTTTAGCTTGTTAGGATAGTTAATGCTTGTAATTCTCACAAGGAGATGATACAGAATATGTACCTGTGAACAAGAATGTAATTATGTTACTTTGGTTCTATGTGAGAAAGTTTTCCTTTGATGGATCTTTTAATAAAAAGGTTTTAATTTTTAGTGACTTTTTTTTGGTAATCCGCTACTTAGTGAACGCTTCCGCGTTAGTTAATCTTGTTTTCATGAGTTGTATGCCACAGATAGAAGTCGTATGCATATACAAAGCAGGATGATTTACATTTCACCATGGGTGAACATGTGTTTCTAAAGATCCGACCCCTCCGAGCTACAGCTAAGAATAGAGGAAAGTTGAGTCCCTAATATGTAGGTTTTGTTTGAATTACTAGAATGGATTGGTGAAGTAGCATACCGTGTAGCCTTACCCCCATAGTATAGTATGATGCATGATGTGTTCCATGTATCCAATCTGAAGCGATATGTGAAAGATCCAAACCATGTGTTGAAAATTAAACCTATTGAGCTCTAGGAGATCCTGACATATCATGAGTCACCTATGAGAGTATTTGATACTAAGGTGAAAGAACTCAGAAATAAACACATAGAGATGGTAAAGGTTCTTTGGAAGAACCATGGAGAGGATGAAGCTGCATGGGAGATGAAGACAAATATGGAAAAATCATATCCTAAATTGTTTGAATGATTAGCTAGATTTTGAGGACAAAATTCTTATAAGTGGGGAAGGATGTTATAACATCAATTTTGGTTGTACTATCATGCAATTATTTAATAAAAGGGGTTTACTTGAAAATTTGTGTGCATGGTTTTACAACTTGGGTTTCTTTGCAAAATTGTCTTGAATAATGAATTTTATGCTTTTCCTTGTTTTAGTAAGACAATGGAAATGTAAAAGGAAAAAGGATAAAAGAAAAACCCATAATGAGTGAAAAGGCAAGAAGAAAATAAATTTATTAAAGAAAAACATGGAATTCTTTAGAAGGTGGCATATGTGGCCACAATAGGGTGATTTTAGTTCCACTTGCCTTCTAATATCAAGAAAAGTCGAAATTAAGAGAATGGAAAAAAATAAAGAGAAAATATGAGTTTTAATACATAATATATGCCTTTTTAGTGTATGACTTGCATATGGAGAAAAATGGTTATATATTTCGAGCTTTGATCTCAAATTGTGTCCATAAGTATATTAAGTCATCAAGAACTTTCTCTTAAAATTTGAGATTAAAGGGATGAGCAGAGGAGATATGAATTTTCTAAAATTCCCTAAAGTGAGGAATATCTTTAAATGTTACAATATCCCAATTTCTAATTGGATTATATTTTAATCCGTACACACGATGGCAACTGTTGGATCAAAGATCCAACAGCTCACGTCTTGTCCCCCACCTCGCAATAGATCGGGAAAGGTAACATGTACACACGAGGAATCGAGATCCCTATCTCCCTCTCTAGACCACCTCCGCGTAAAATAACCAGATCATTGTCTTCACCGCACAAAAATGAAGGGGAAACAAGTAGGTTTTGGGGGCAAAGAAGGTCTGTAGAAGAATTTTGAACCCTCACTGCCAAGCCTAAACTCAGGCGAGTTCGAAAACCCTAAACAAGACCTTGCACCCCTGTAAAAGCACCCCCATCCAACTCACTTGGATCCTTAGAGCACCAACAACATCCTCTCATGCCCTATCTCCCTCTCTTTCCCTTGATTGTTGATCCTCTGGCAAGCTCTCCATTGTGGCATCTCCGTGTACAAGACTTGGAAGATGAAGAAAGGGGGAAAGCTGGGGGACCGTTAGATCAGGTCAATTTGTGGACCGATAGAGGCAATCAACGACCTAGGTTCTCTCTATATGTCTGAGTAGCGCAAGTGGGCACAATCAACGTGAGCCCTAAAATCTCTGCCTGGTCAACAGAGGTTGACCATCCGACGACACTCATTTTCCCTAATTAGTTATTTTCTTCGCTCCTCTGGTTAGAAAATCAAGAAAATAGTCATATCTTGTAAAATCAATTAAAAATCTATCCTTTGGCCAAAAATTACAAGTAATGTATGTATTTTGATCAGAAAAATGTAAGCTACATGATAAAAATATGATCTTGGCGTATATCTACTTCCAATTCAAAAAGTGGTCAAAATTTCTATCTTTAAAGTGATTAAATGGATCAGAAACCTAATTTGTGAGTGTTGATGAATTTGTTAGACTCAGTTGATGTTTTTAGTCAAAATTTGATCTGTTGTGACTAAAAGGAATACCTTGGACTCATATGAACATTATAATCCAAGTTTTGAAGAATTTGGGTTTCCTTGTGCATGAAAGTACCTTTAATGATAGAATTAGGGTTTGTCAACCTAATAAAGATAAAAGTGACAAATATTCATCTTTCTATCTATCTAAGCCTGATTTGACTTAAAAAGGTAAAGATGGGGACTTTTGTATAAAATATACCTTTTGTAGCACAATCTTATATATGAAACCTAAAAGTAGGGTTTGTGAACTAAGAAAGTGAAAAAGAGCAATAAATGGACTAATGAAGTGTTATGCATAATGAAATAAGAAAGTGGACATAAAAAACTAACTTGAGAACCAAGTTAGTCCTTGGATAGGTTTTAGAATCATGTAGTGACACATGGATGTATACCTTGAATTTCAGGTTGGCTTAGATGGTTGATTGTGTGGTTAATGTTACTTGTTCTGATTTGGACTGCAAATACTCCTGAGACAGGTATGTGGATATGCCTAAGAATATTCATTGTAGTTTCACATGGTTTCCCAGAGATTTTCTTGCATGGTTTGAAGTTATATTCTTCTTTTTTATTTCCTTCCATGCAAACTTTAAAGTGACTATGATTATCACTTTATGTATGGGCATGAGTAGCCCATTTCTAGGCCACCTCTGGATCTAAGGAAAGGCCAACTACCTGAATAGGGGAAGGCACATTTTGGTACCATCCTGAATAGGGGGTACATGAAAAGTCACCTGCCTGAATAGGGTAGACATGATGAAGTCATCTGCCTGAATAGGAAAAGATAGTGAATATTATAGTATGAGGTTGTTCCTCAAAATCTTAAACCTATCAATGATCCTTAATTTGAAACCCTAATTTGCAAATTTAAAAATTTATCTATCAAATAGAATGTAATGTGATCTTTAAGTCCTAGATATAAAGAAATACTCTCCTAACCTCAAATTTTGTCTCAACCAACTCAATAAAGAAAGGATAATCTCATTAATATCACCTTGTAATAATATATGCATTAAAATAGTGACCTATATAAGGTTGATGAACAAAAGTTAAGGAAACCCTAAATCTAATTGGATAGGTAGATTTTAGAGGTCCTAATTAGCTTGTGGTTCAAATTTGAAGTCAACAGGGCTTTATTTGACCCTTCAAATCAATTAGGAAGGTTAACATATGGTTTTAGTGGTATATTAATCGAATATTTGAAGATTTAACCTAAGATCCCATTTTATTTAAATGTCACACTCGTGATTTACATCGTTTTAGGATATGGTTTAAGTGTCATGTGCTCCCTTTTGATTTCGGATTCTATCTGGGTCGTTGGATGCCCATCAGATGCCTCTAGACTCGTCTCCTACCTCGAGCCAGAGACCGAGGACAGTCCTTTCGGCTAGGTATTATTCTCTGACCCTGATCATCCCCCATAGTGTCCCACTTTCCATGTTCTCTTCGCCGATGAATTCAAGATCTCCACTTGAATCTAACCAACCCCAGTTTTGGGGAACTTTGTACCCTGTCAACGAAACACCCAAGAGGGTTGGGACTCTTCTTGCCGCCATCGATTTACATACAACCTTCTCGACCCTTTAACCTATATATAAAGGATACAAAAGAACCACCAAACCCTACTCTCTTTATCTCCTCACTCAATTTGGTTGGAAACCCTCTGAGTCAATGCCACCAATCTGGTTTCCTCTCCAATGATCATCGTCTTCTGACAGATGTGTCCACCTCCATACACGCAATTGGCGCTTGGGTAAGCACCAATGGACCTCCACCATTACTTTCCTCTATGTTTTTGTCTTGCATGTTCCCCAATCTCTATAACCAGTAGCTCTTTGTCTGTATCTCATCGACGTTCATTACCTGGGTCTTCCAGTGGCACATTAGCCAGGGAAGTGGTGGTTTTGGCTTCGCCTTCCTCCAGTGGTTGTTTCCCCGACTTTTTTGGGCACTTGGACGCCATGTTTCTCGATTATCTTGAAATAGAATTTGATACATTATTTCTCATGATCTGGAGTTAGGAACAATTGCATTGTTGGCACAATAGGCCTCGAGTCAACACTCGTTGGGACCGCAATTATCCTAGGAATTGGTTCCTCTAGATAGTTTGCAACAAATCCATCATGTTTTTTTATTTTGGTTCCTAAATTTGAGCTTCGGTGATCTATGTCGTCTTCAATTCAAGGATGAAGATGTCAGGTAGGGTTTTACTAGTTTTTGCCCTGTGGATCTAATTTCATCTACTGTGCAACCATGGGTATTTTTGAGGTTTTACGCACCCTTTTCTACTTTTCACAAATGTTGGTTCGATGGATATTTTCTCTAGATGGAGGCACTTGATTGGGCCAGCTAGATATGGGCCCCAGGCCTACATGGATTTTTTGTGATTTCTAATTGGTCGATGATTTGATAATTCACAGTAAATCATAGGATGATCAAAAAAATACCCAAAAATATTCATTGGAAAGCTTTTTCAATAAGGAGTTGATTTTTAGGGTTTTAAAGCATAAATCTGTCATCTCTAAACTAGTTCCTTCAAAAGTCCCAAATTAGGTTTTAAGATGGTGTTTAACATGATAAATAATGAAAATCATATAATTTCAGGAACTTAGGGTTTGACCAAGATCAAAAGGACTAAGCTAGAATTTTCTTTGCTCCATGTAAGTGGGTCATGCCACTGTGCATATGTATTTTGGATGAATTGCATGATTATGCATGTTTTAGGATTTATGCTTTAAATTTTCCAAGTTAATGAAATTAACATAATGATGATGCCTCAAATTTATTATTGCTTGATGGTTGTATGCTTATCACTAATGCTCATTACTTTAATTGTATGATCATGTAATGGTTAAGAAATTGAAGAAAGACTCATGTAAATCATGTAATGATAATTTCAATATTAATAGGGAGAAATCCCATGATGATTAAGATAATGTTCTTAACTTGTGAATCATTCCTCTTTATGTTGTTTTGTCTTTATGGTATGAGCACTTTGGTGCAACTAAGATGAGCCTTAACCGGCCTAATGAGCACTTTTGATGCAATTATTGGATGAGGACAATTTTCATTGATGGCAAGATAAGAACAATGATGTTAATGTTAAGTTAAGAGAATTAAGTAACTTATTATATGTTTCTCACAATGATGGACCTTTATGGTCGTTATGGACTTCCTAGCAATGATGGACTTTCCGGGCATGATGTGCCCCACGTGGGCAATGTTAGATAGAACACAAATAGTAATGTTTCTTAATTCATGGATGTAATGAAAGATAAAGTGTAATGGTAATTCATAATGTTAAGCCATGTCATGTTTATTTCACCTTCAAGTATACATGCTTACTTTTCATTTATTATAACATGCATAGTGTCGCTTAATTACATTGTTGCTTTGTTTCACATGGTTGTGGGATGGTGTGTCCCTAGATCAAGGAGCAAGAGGAATTTGAAGCAAGCCCTTCAAGTATAGCTAACATCAAGGAGACTTTAGCTTGGTAGGGTGCCATCTACCACTCCATAGATTATCTAGTCTAGTTTATTTCATGCTTTAGATTTGCTTAGCCTATATGTATTTGGTTTGGAATCAAGATAGTTGATGTTTTTCCTTTCAAAGAACAATGTATGAAACTATATTTTGAGTTAATGCATGGTGTTTCATTTTTCTTATTGCTATTGAATATCATGTTGTGTGATGTTCCTTCAAACCAAGTGACCCATGTTATGGACAATATAGGGTTTGCTTCCACTGTCATGTATGTTCTTGGAGGTGTGTTATAGAGGCCCTGAGGGGTTATGACAAAGGGTGGAGACACCTAGATTGAGTAGTCGTGATGAAAATGTTAAATTCATCTTGTTAAACAATAATTGTTGAATTATGTTGTTACCACTACTTGTGAAGTTTTGTTTCCCCCACATACCAGTATGACCTGTCATAATGACTGACGTTTTAATTGTCGATATTTTTAGGATAATCTTGCTGGAAATTGGACATTCAAGGAAGGAAGACATTGAAAGCAAACATATGAAGTAAGGCCCGAAGGATAAGATAAATGATTTAATTTTTGGCAGATTCTAGAATCCATATTTTGTAAACTTTGGAAAAATATTTTTTATCATGTACTAAGTTTAGTTATTGTAGTAGAATTTATTAATTATTTTTTATTATGTGCAAAACTATTAGATCCTATTTTTAGGATAACGGCTCTACTTTCTTGGCCTTCCTTAATTGGTGGTTTGTGAGGAATGGGGTCGTTACAAGTGTAGTGACTTTAGGTCTAAGAACCAAAATCACCACCTTCACTATGAGAGATGACTATGACCATCAATTACGATCTCCATGTGTCACTCTCAAGGTGGCTCGATCTGATAAATTGTTCCCTAACAAGTACATGTGTGCTTGGTTTAATATCACATATCATGACTGATGAGTGTTACTGTTGTTTATCTGTCTTCCACAGTAACAACTGACTAGGGACATAATAAGAATGTGCATACTCTTAACGTCCATATGGTCTCATTATTCAAGTCACGTGCTTGAAGACAAAGATGGTTGAGTAATTGTCATTCTTTAGACATTCATTATATTTCCTCATTATGTCATAATAGAATGAATTCAGAGCTTTCCCTTATAATTATTAATCATATCCTTTATCTAATATGGCATTACAATCATCACTTGATTTGTTGATTTGTTCTCTAGGCATACCATTCAACAGACTTCCACATTTGCACTTAGATCCAATCACCAATGAATCTCATTCTAAGTGATCTAAACATGTCCACCATGTTTCTGTTGTGCAAGTTCTAATCTAGTAGGTTAGCAATATTTTGATATTAGTTTGTATATTGCATGTTTCTCATCTCTTCGTTGTGAGATGAAATTGTTATAATATGGTATCTGATATTTTTTGCCTAACCAGTAGCTCCATTGTTGTAATAGTTTTGCTATTATGTCATCAATGGTTGGAACATCTTGAGTTCATCCATTTGAACTTCTAGATCCATATAGTATCCTATCTTGTGTTCATGTCACTAGGCCACTCGAATTCTATTTTAGAATGGAATTAATGGTCTTATAGTTCAAAACCCTTCCAACTTACAACTCTTTTCTTTAAAATTAAACGCATTCTATATTGTGATCATTCTCTTGTCATTTTGGAAGCTTGCGTCAGTGTAACTCCTTACACCCATCTCTTCCTTGTTACTACAGTCTAGCAACACATTCTTAGTGCTTCTCAAGTACCAATGCAAGTTTTTTAATGACATTCCAATGACCCTCATTGGAATCTAATATCATGTTGTCATGTCCAATACATGAAAGATTATGGGATGAGTACATTATCATACATGATAGATCCAATTGTTGGTGCATATGGCATCTCATTCATGTCTTTCCATTCTTCAAAAGAATTGGAACATGGGGTTCGTAAAGACTAATCCCAGATTCTCTCTCATTGAATCCTTCATGTTGAACTCATTCAACATCTTGCTATTGTATGTGTTGATATGTATGTTATAAAACTTTCAGATCTATCTTCATAGATCTCAATCCCTATCACATAGGATTTTTCACCTAATCCTTCTTTGCTAAAGGTGTTTTTCATGCCAGGTCTCAATACTAACAATGTTGAGATGTTATTCCCCATCTATATGTGGAATATTCATATACGTTCCCACTGAATCTTTTGTAATCACAAATTCCATCTTTTATCTTGGATTTAAGTCAAACTCTTTGACTATCTTGTCAAGTCAAAAGATCCCATGTCTCATATGCTTGTTTCAATCTTTAGATTGAACTTTGTAGCATATATATTTTATTTGCATTAATGAAGTTATAAAACCTTTAAGTTGTGCCACATACACATTATTTCAAATATTCCTATCAAGGAATGAGGTTTAAACTTCATATGCCAAATATCATAGTCTATTCAAGATGCCACAACAACCATGGCAATTGGTGAAGGGATTTTCTTTTCATGTTTGATAATTTAAACTAATTTTGAAAATTTCACAACCACTCTATCCTTTAGGTTATCCATTTTGGTCTTCCTTCTGAAAACCCAACTACACTCTTTGGGTTTTATCCCTTTAGGTGCTACTAGCAAGGTCATACCTTGTTAGTTAACATGGATTCTGTAATTGATTTAGGTCATTTCTCAAATTTTGGTTCTCAATATCTTCTATTTGATTTGTTGGCTCATCATCTTATAACCAACCCATCTGAATTGTTCAATTCAAAATCTTTCAATTTCATATGTGTTCTACTAGAACTATGAGGTTCTGTGTTACATATGGAACTTGAGATTCCACTATAATTTGTGATTCTCCCTTGTTCTTAGTGTACCCCTTGTTGATCTCATACTTTTTGAGCTCTAGCTTTACTCCCACTGGTTCTTTTGGAATCCAATTATCCTATTAACAAACACTTTTTTGTCGGATTGGGAATAAAGGTAGTATTCAACAATTATGGTTTTTGGATAAACCTTTTCAAGAAACTACTTTCTTTATGTAGGTTTCAATCCTTAAGACATGTCAGGACATTCCCATATCATATCACATATGATGTCTTTTTAAACCATTTTAGAAGGTACTTTGTATTAGTGTAAAACATGTATCCATGAGGAGATTAGAAGATTAGATTAAATGATAATCACATCATGATCCATCAGGATGTTATTCCTTCTTTCTGACACATCATCATGTTTCAGATGGAGTTGACTTGTGATACACTATCTCGGTCTATCCAGAAGGTTCTAAAACTATTGATGTAAAGTATTTCAACATTTGATCACATCAATGTTTCTTAATACATTTATCAAAGTTATATTTCATTTATAATCTCCTTAAACACTTCAAGATATTTATGTTTGTATTTCACCTAATACAAACCATATATAAACTGAAATCATCAGTGAATATAATGAAGTACAAACAACTACTTCTAGCATTTATTTTATAAGATCTTCATCCATCAATATGTATGAGGTCTAATAGAATGCTTGTCCTCCCACTACATCTAGTGAAGGTTGTTTTGTCATATTGCACATAATTAAGACTTTCATGTCTCTTATTGGTTCATTAACTAAAAGAGTCCATATAAACATCAATATGGATTCTAGAAATGCATTTCTCATATATGCTCTCTAGATGACAATGGTAAAGATTGTGTGAGTTGTCAATTATAATCCTTTAGGTATTTAAAATTTCATCTTTAGATCCTTTCATATATAGATCACTAGATGTTTGGTCATAACCATTCAAGATCACATCTTTTAAATAGAATCATTAACCACTCTTTGTTGATTTATCATCCTTGTCATACAAGATGCATAAATTTAAAAAATTCTATTTATTAGCATAATGAAATAGAAGTTCAACTAACTTTGTTACAAGCCCAATGGGCTAAGATAAATTTTAATGCAGACTAAAGATGTAGAAACTCTTGCTTCACATAGTCCATCTTTGTCCTTTCATAAATGCTTTATTTCTTATCATATCATGCACATCAATGTATGTCAGATCTACATCCAATATCACATACCAAGATGAAGAAGTAATCAAATTTATGGTATAACATTTATAATTGAAGTAGAGGCCTTTGCCGCTTCCGTATTCTTATTTAATTCCACCAGAAAGAGAGGGGATTCCTTTTCTAGTATCCAGATTGGTGATAATGTTGATGATTGCCTCTTTTCTTTACTCCTCCCTTTGTCCTAAGATTTGAAGATTTGGGCTTTGGCTATTTTTAGAAACCTTCTTAGCTTTTCCTTTACCTTTAAACTTTCCCTTTGTCTTGTTGATCATCATCACAGGCTTGGGCTTGTCTTTATTCATTTGTGCCTCAACTATTTGTAGGGTTTTATGGTCTCAGAGAAGGCAGCAAAAACAAAAAATTTACTGGCTATTAATGTATAACAGGAGATCGCAACAATGACTATGTAATGGGAATGATGGTTTTAGTGAGATATACATGGTCTTGGGGCTTGCCCAGCAACAATACCTCACAGCCATGTGCAATCTTCAATGCCATGTCTTGGATGGTGTCTGTGCAGCTCCTGGTCTTCACCATGGACTCTGGCCTCCACCGCAGATTGCTACTGACGTGCCCTCCTGAGTGGTAGACATGTCCGACCTCTGTAGTTAGTCCACATAGACCACCTAGAACTCCTACTGTTACGACCCCACCTCTCGATAACCCCCAATTAAGGGAGACCGAGAGGTCGAAGCCGCACCCATAACTTCCGGATCAAAGGTTCGACAATTAACCAAGAATAATTATCAAATTTTAACATACTATACTGAAAAGCTATAAGAAAATAAATTTTTGCATACCTTTTTGAAAACTTGGATCTCTAAACTTCTATCCACTTAAGGATTCTACTCTAACTAATCCTCCTTGTATTTTACTTCATGTATTTCACAATATGACGATTTACTATTTGTCCTTTTGGCTTGTACCTAAAACGTCGACAAACAACACGTCGGTCAGCCGAAGCTGGTATGTGGGAGAAACAATAATTATGTAAATACGTTAACAATGTAATCATTCAATTAATCATTTAACAACCAAGATTACATTTTAGATATAACTCCGCGATCCAAGAGTACCCTATCCTCTATGTTGTCCCCATTAAACCCCTCATGATCCACCTATAGGTGAACCAATTTCTAGGGTTGAGTCACATGACACTACTCGTAAGTAGCCCACTCCTTAACTCATGGCAGGCTAATGAGTCTCATGGCACTACACGTAGGTAGCCCAGTTTCTAACTCTCAGTAACCTAGACCTTGCTCTAGAATTACCCCTTTTTTTCTTAGCCTTTTCAAAGCAATAGAGGTGAACCCGGATCTAGTCAGTTATATACACACATTTATAGTGATAATCATAGTCAATTTATAGTTGCATGAAATAAATAAACATCCAACAGTTATTTTCAAGCAACCGATTAAAACTTCGGGAATCGCTGTGAAACTAGAGCGATTATTCATAAGCGTAACCACATACCTGATTTGATGAGTCATGCAGAATATTCAACATATACTTCATGTATATACAATCAAGCCAATCAACAGCTCCAAGCAAGTAATTCAATCATCACATAATTCCTGAAAAGAATATGTACTCTATTTATTTCACACTTTATCAAGAATCTACTGTATTGACTTGGATTCACTTTCTAGGGTTTCTAATCCACATTAAGGTTTCATTAATATTCATTAGGGCTTCTAAGATTAATTTCTCAAACTTTATCCCTTTTAGGTCAACAAACCCTAAAATACTCTTTTCCATTTATATGAACCTTAATTGCTCAACTATCCATTTTAATAGTCCTTTATACCCAAATTGACTTAGGATCATCATATCCCCATTTATTCATGGATTTGAACAATTAAACCAATTAAAAGACATATTCTCCTAAAGTAGGGTTTTCAAGCTCATTAATGCATAATCATGCACGAAACCCTAAATTAAGCCAATTATATAAAAAGATCATCTTTTTAGATCCTATTTTCACTTTTATTAACAACAAGTTAATATCAGCTTGAATTATCCAAATAACATCATTAAGTCCATCTATCATCAAATCTAAGGGCTTTTCCTTAATTAAATCATTAAAGATGATAACTTTATGTCCTTTTCAAATTTTCAAGCATATTTATGCACTTAAACTCTAAATTAGACTAATCATGTGCAAAGTTCTTCCTTTTTGAACATAATGTACCTTTTTACATTTAACAGGTTAACATCAACTCTAATGATCCATTAAACCCTATTAAACACATTAATCATATCAAAATAGGGTTTCTTAATCTTTAATTAATTAAAGATGATGATTTACACTACTTTTCGCATAGAAATAGGAATTAGCTTCTAAACATATATTTATTGAATTCCCCTTGTTCTGAGGATCAATTTTCATAAAGATTCGTCTCAATCCGAGTTTCCTAGAATTAGTTATGATTTTTGCAAGGATTCACTTACTTGGCCAATCGGAGTGTGCCACGTCACTCGACTTCATGCAACTTTTCTAATCAGGAAACATAACGCAAAGTCAGTTTTGCCCCTGACTAAGCGGCATGCTCCTTAACCCGCAGAGGGGTACAAACGTCCAATGCTGGTTTGGTCATCTTCTTCCTCTGGAACCCTACGCAGCCGCGACCCTACAGCCAAGCGTGGGCTGCCCTTTCCTCCTTGGGCCATGATCTTCACCGGAAACTCCCTCTCTACCTCCGCCATGATCTGGCGCACACGAGCACCTCTTGATCTCGGCCAAGGCGGTCGCTTCGTTTCTGTCCAGTCTAGACTCCGTCGACCTCCATAGCATCCTAACTGCTACTGCTGCACATAACTAGGAGGAGGAGGATGACCACCGAGCGTCTACTCGACATCGTGGGAGCAGCACGACCCCATTGTATCTCTTCCACGACTCCTCATCTCCAGGGATAGGGTTAAACCTTCATCGTTAGGGTTTTTACGTAAAGAAGAAGAAGGAGGAGGAGAAGAAGAGAGGGTTACGTGAAACTCCTCTGAAATTGTTCCTGGCTCTACCCCTTATATAGGGGAGAGCACCCAAGCCTCAAGACGTTCATATAAGAGGGAACAAGTTCCTTTCCTAATAGGAAACAACTTCCCTTACTTAAGAAGCAATTCTTCTCTCTCTCCCTCATCCCTTTGATATATCTTTTCTTGAATTATTAGGATTTCGAAAATTACCACCTTTATCTTCCTTGTACTTGCCTTTTATGTATTGGCACGAACTTTCTATCTTCTTTTAATAGAAATAACTTCCTTTTCATAAAATGTATCATATTATCCTCTTATTTTGCAATTTAGGTATTTTCTCTTTCTTTCCTTTTTATTGGGACTCCTTAGATCCCAAGACATTCCATTATTTCGAAATTCTTTTTATTAGATACTTATTATCCTTCTAGATGCATCATTATGCATTATTTCACATTATCTTGTTTATTTCTCATTTAAATATCTCTTTTTTAGGATTTCTTTTTATTTCTCCTTTATTTTCCTCATTGGCATTCCTTTTAATATTAGCAACCTCATGGATACAAAATTTCCCCAAGAAATCTCATTTATGCCTCTTTCCACTCATTTTCCACATTTTATCATTATTTTCAATTTATTTCTTAATAAAGAAATACTTAATTCATCTTTTCTTTTCTTATTACTTTCTTTTTGCAACCTTGGACTCCTTGGTACCCAAGGAACCCAAGAGGCACGAAATCCTCTTTGGATTTGCCTTCTAGAGGTTTCTACATATTTCTTTTCTTAAAAACTCAATTATCCATTTACTAATTGAATTTCCTTATTATTTGGGCCCAATAGCCAATAAAGCCCACAACACAATCATCAAGGCTATTGTAAACAAAATCCATTTATTTGAAACAAATTATATCATTATTTGTTCAAATATCTTTAATATGAGAAATTACATTTCTCACCAAATGAACCCAAAATTTGGGGTCGTAACATCCTTCCCCTCTTATAGGAATTGTGTCCTCAAAATTCTATCAAGCAAACAAACAATTCAGGATAAGACTTTTCCATGTCCATCATTGGCCCCTACGTGGCTTTACCGTACTCATGGAGTTTCCAAAGAACCTTTATCATCACATGTTCTTTTCTATGAGTTCTTTCATCCTGGCGTCTATAAACTGCACAGGTGACTCAGGCCATTTCAGCCTCCCTTGGGGCTCACTAGGTTCATTGCTCAGCACATGGTTGGGGCACCTCACATAGTACTCTAAATTGGACACATGGAACACATCCCACATTACTCTATCCTGAGGGGTAGGGTCAAAACCTAACCATCTCCACCCATCCATCTCTAATGAACCCATGTATTGGGGACTCAACTTTCTCAGCAGCAGCTCAGAGGAGTCAGATTCTCACATTATATTCTCCCACAGTGCATTGCATGTTAGTCTACTTTGCATCTGCTTGCAACTCTCATCGTCTCTAGGCTCCTTTCAGCCATTGCATGATTAAAGCGACTTTCGTCTTCATGCACTGTGGTCCTTTTCTAATCATCATGTGGTCCTTTCACCAACATCACCTTAATGAAGTGGTGACCGACACAACCTCCCTTACAGAGCTTCTTAGAATCCCGATACTAGCTATGGTGGTCATCATCACATCTTTCATAGGACAAGAACGGTCTCTAGCTATCACCCTAAACGAGCACATATCCTCTCATCAAACCCTTTAGTATGGATCATACTAACCATTAGTTATGGGTGATGAACTATACCATCATCGAGTCCTTCGTGTACCTACTTCCCCCTTACGGGAGTGAACCTTTAGGATATACTCAAGGACTTTTGAACTCGATTCATGGTGTAGTTGAACCATCTCTCTCATGAGTAGTTCAACCAGATCTGTCTCTTGACAGAACTCTTTCTTTCTCATGTCATCTAAGTAAGGCGATCTATCATAGCCCATATTGCATCTTGACCTTCCTTGGTCTAGGGGAGACTTATCACCACATTCATAATGATGAACTCTCATTCCCTCTCAGGGACTCTTTTGTCCTCTATATCGATACACTGGGTTACTGGGGTTCGTCGTTTACCCCCCGGCTTGCATGGCCATATACCACATGCAACTTTATCCAAAGTCCTACTGTCACTTATTATCTTGGTGGTACGGTGTATGGTGATCTAAAAATCATGATCTCCTGTATGTCATGATTCCTCAAGATTGATTCCTCAGAAACCCTAAACCACTCTAAACCACTCTAGTCAGGGTTTCATCACCTTCTTTTCCAAAGAGGTTCATCTGAGGTTCTACCACCATCCTTTCATTGCATCAAGGACTAGACTGGCTAACCAAACAACCATTAACTTGTTCAATAGATCTGATTACATCGGAGTATTAGCCAAACATATCTCCTTTCCAAACTTAGGGTTAGTCTAACAACCTCTTCTAGCTTCTAGCCCAGATACATCACAACCAGAACATCCATTACCACTCCACATCCTTAGGTATTAGTTCCATTGAAGACATACACTTGCATGTATTTCATTTATCATCTCAAACTCAAACTCTAAGTCCATCTTTATCGAGAACACTTTGAGCTCATTCTTCTGGTTTTCAAACTCAACCTGGCATAACTCATAGCTCATGGTAAAAACATCTGTATAAGATGACTACCTTTTTTCTTTAGCATTTGCAAACCATCCATGTATCATTCACTTTACCAGGGTATGTTATCTTCTCTGTCCTCATACCTCATAGCAACGTTCCAACTCACATCATCTTTTATCCTTGGTGTATGGCATGCGTACTGTCCTATCTCTCACTCCCATAACAAGAGGAAATAAGCATTTGGCTGCAGTCCAAATACAGAGTTCTTCCTATTCCAAGAGTAGAAATGGTACATCCCACCTTGCCAATACACCTTTACATCTAAGTTGCAACATGCCACATATGTCTCTACATCACAGACATCATGATATCAAACTAGTCTTGAACCTATTGAGGTTTATATCCTTGGTCATCTCCTCTAGGTCTATAGGGTACCGGCTCTTTTGGGGTCATCCATCTTCCCTCATGCATCAAGAGAGTGCCCTACTCATCTGCCCGTTGGGTCCCATGAGTTCATGAAGGTGATCAATCTCCTAACCCATGGCCCTCAGACAATGATAGTTGTTACCTCCCGACCCTATGGTCATGTGAAACTAGAGAATTAGGCAACTCCTACTTTCATCGGTCTTATCCCTACCTGACCCTAGGATAGACTTAGGATTCTCCATTATAGTACATGTTCACTTAGAACCTTACCCAAGTCTTCATCATCTCTCTTTCTGCATTCATGGGCTGGCTTTCATCCTTTCATAGGGATCATGGCAACCTGCCTACCTTGGTCAAGACCCATATCGGTTACCTCCATGGTAACACATTCATATGCAATTAGAGATGGATATCTATGGGTCTACAGGTTCATTCTCATACCATGTACTTTTCACTTAGCTTCTCAAGATCCTATGAGACCTCTTTAGGTTACCTTAAACCAACAAAACTGATATACACCCTACCAAAGGGGTCCCTCTCCCAGGATGGGAGGAAAACTATCTCTTGACAACAAGGTCACAAAAGCTCTTAGGTCTAGGGTTTACATCCACATGAGCCTACTTAACCCTAGAAAGCTATTAAGGCACAAGAAGATCACCTACTGTACCATGCTAGGTCATACTTGTCCTCTTTCCTCGATGCTGGATCAAGATCATACTTTCCTTTATCATCAACCTAGTTGTGAGGGGTTCATCAAACATACCTTAAACTTAAGGGGATTCCCTTTTCCTTTATACATGAGGCGTACCATGCTCGAAACTATGGCAACTTAATTCTCATCATGAGCATTAGGTATACCACTTCCTCTCTTAGGTCAGGAACCCTAGGTTCACTTTGGGTGTCCAACTGCATGCTCTATCTCTTAACTACGAACCAAGCATGCAAAAGGCATGACATGCACTCCTTGTCATCCTTCAACTCGAGCAACACTTAGAGTTGGGTCCTCCTTAAGGACAACCAACAAGGTACAAGGGCTCGTAACCTGTTACTAAACCTTTCTAGGTCTAAGGAACTCTTCTTCCTACCTCAGAAGGTAGACACCTATATTGTAGGCACATAGGTACCAGAAGCTTCATCTTCTCTCTCTAGGGTTTGGTCCCTCTAAAGGCAACCAAGATATCATCAACTTCCAGGGATCGATCATGAGGCAACCACTATCATCCATTTCGGTTGCATCATCCTCAACTCCCCACTATACCTCAAATCTCAGAGTCTAGGCTTCCCAACCTTCTTGGAGGGGTTTCCTGCTCTCTCTCTAGAGCTAACCCTACAACCAACCTCACCATTAGAGGTCCTCTCTTCATGAAGGATCAACCTCAAAAGCATCCTCTACATGGGTGAAGCCTAGGTTCGAACTTATGTTTGCTCAAGATCATCCATAACCCTTTATGCTCCAACATGATTCCTTATCCAGGGTTGCATCCTACTGTCAACACTATGATGTGCCCTAGGTGCCAGCTATACCCTACTTGCACAAGCCCATAGGGTTTCTAAGGTCCTTCACTAACATCATCATCTAAGGAGCTATCCTTTACCCTAACATGCACGACCCTTCCCAGGGTTGAGTTGCCAAAGGCATGTCCTTTCAAACACCTGGTCCAACTCATCTCTCTCTAACCTTCACTTAGGGTTAGGGTTAGCATCATCCTTAGAGGATGTGTCAGGTCTCTACTTGCAATGGAGATCTCTATCTCCAAGACTAACTTATCCTCCTGACAAGAAGGTCTAGCCTCAGGTCTCTTCTGAGGACATGACAACTTATGTCATATGACCTAAGCATGTATCTATTCTTTAGTTTACACTTACTCTATTAAGCTTATGCCCATGACATCTTAATTACATGCTTTTCATTAATTTGATGGAGGATTCCTTAGACCTTATTAATCTTACCCATACCTCAAGAGGGTGAGGAGAAGAGGGAAAACCCTAATCCTTAAGGTCCTTAACAGAATTTGTGATGAGAAGGGATGAATAAGATGAGAAAGTCCTAAAGGTATCTTATTTCAATTCATACCCTAAGACTTTGGCCAGGCAGTCACACGGATCCGGGAGTCGTCATATTATGACTCGCGGTGCGGAGGAAAATATTGCCATCCCCCAGGCGTGATCCATTTCTAGACACCTTCGTCTTTCAGATAATCCTATAATAACTCCCTTGGGTTATATGGAGTTCGTAAAATTTAATAATTATTAATGGTTAACTGAGGAACCTACACTCTGATACCAAATGTTACGACCTCACCTCCCGATAACCCCAATTAAGGGAGACCGAGAGGTCGAAGTCACACCCATAACTTTCAGATCAAAGGTTCGGCAATTAACCAAGAATAATTATCAAATTTTAACATACTATACTGAAAAGCTGTAAGAAAATAAATGTTTGCATACCTTTTTGAAAACTTGGATCTCTAAAATTCTATCCACTTAAGGATTCTACTCTAACTAATCCTCCTTGTATTTTACTTCATGTATTTCACAATATGACGATTTACTGTTTGTCCTTTTGGCTTGTACCTAAAACGCCGACAAACAACACGTCGGTCAGCCGAAGCTGGTATGCGGGGGAAATCATAATTATGTAAATACGTTAACAATGTAATCATTCAATTAATCATTTAACAACCAAGATTACATTTTAGATATAACTTCGCGATCCAAGAGTACCCTATCCTCTATGTTGTCCCCATTAAACCCCTCATGATCCACCTATAGGTGAACCAATTTCTAGGGTTGAGTCACATGGCACTACTCGTAAGTAGCCCACTCCTTAACTCATGGTAGGCTAATGAGTCTCATGGCACTACACGTAGGTAGCCCAGTTTCTAACTCTCGGTAACCTAGACCTTGCTCTAGGATTACCCCTTTTTTCTTAGCCTTTTCAAAGCAATAGAGGTGGACCTAGATCTAGTCAGTTATATATGCACATTTATAGTGATAACCATAGTCACTTTATAGTTCCATGAAATAAATAAACATCCAATAGTTATTTTCAAGCAACCGATTAAAACTTCGGGAATCTCCATGAAACTAGAGTGATTATTCATAAGCGTAACCACATACCTCATTTGATGAGTCATGCAGAATATTCAACATATACTTCATGTATATACAATTAAGCCAATCAACAGCTCCAAGCAAGTAATTCAATCATCACATCATTCCTGAAAAGAATATGTACTCTACTTATTTCACACTTTATCAAGAATCTACTTTATTGACTTGGATTCACTTTCTAGGGTTTCTAATCCACATTAAGGTTTCATTAATATTCATTAGGGCTTCTAAGATTAATTTCTCAAACTTTATCCCTTTTAGGTCAACAAACCCTAAAATACTCTTTTCCATTTATATGAACCTTAATTGCTCAAATATCCATTTTTATAGTCCTTTATACCCAAATTGACTTAGGATCATCATATCCCCATTTATTCATGGATTTGAACAATTAAACCAATTAAAAGACATTCTCCTAAATTACGGGTTTCAAGCTCATTAATGCATAATCATGCATGAAACCCTAAATTAAGCCAATTATATAAAAGATCATATTTTTAGATCCTATTTTCACTTTTATTAACAACAGGTTAATATCAGCTTGAATTATCCAAATAACATCATTAAGTCCATCTATCATCAAATCTAAGGGTTTTTCCTTAATTAAATCATTAAAGATGATAACTTTATGTCCTTTTCAAATTTTCAAACATATTTATGCACTTAAACTTTAAATTAAACTAATCATGTGCAAAGTTCTTCCTTTTTGAACATAATGTACCTTTTTACATTTAACAGGTTAACATCAACTCTAATGATCCATTAAACCCTATTAAACACATTAATCATATCAAAATAGGGTTTCTTAATCTTTAATTCATTAAAGATGATGATTTACACTAATTTTCGCATAGTAAGAGGAATTAGCTTCTAAACATATATTTATTGAATTCCCCTCATTCTGAGGATCAATTTTCATATAAGATTCATCTCAATCCGAGTTTCCTAGAATTAGTTATGATTTTTGCAAGGATTCACTTACTTGGCCAATCGGAGTGTGCCACGTCACTCGACTTCATGCAACATTGCTAATCAGGAAACATAACGCAAAGTCAGTTTTGCCCCTGACTAAGCGGCAGGCTCCTTAACCCGTGGAGGGGTATAAACGTCCAGCACTGGTTTGGTCATCTTCTTCCTCTAGAACCCTGCGCAGCCACGACCCTACAGCCAAGCGTGGGCTGCCCCTTCCTCCTTGGGCCATGATCTTCACCGGAAACTCCCTCTCTATCTCCGCCATGATCTGGCACAGGTGAGCACCTCTTGATCTCGGCCATGGCGGCCGCTTCATTGCTATGCAGACCAGACTCTGCCGGCCTCCATAGCAGCCTAACTGCTACTGTTGCACGTAGCTAGGAGGAGGAGGACGACCACCGAGCGTCTACTCGACATCGTGGGAGCAGCACAACACAATTGTATCTCTTCCACGGATCCTCCTCTCCAGGGATAGGGTTAAACCTTCATCGTTAGGATTTTTATGTAAAGAAGAAGAAGGAGGAGGAGGAGAAGAAGAGAGGGTTACGTGAAACTCCTCTGGAATTGTTCCTGGCTCTACCCCTTATATAGGGGAGAGCACCCAAGCCTCAAGACATTCACATAAGAGGGAACAAGTTCCTTTCCTAATAGGAAACAACTTCCCTTACTTAAGAAGCAATTCTTCTCTCTCTCCCTCATCCCTTTGATATATCTTTTCTTGAATTATTAGGACTTCGAAAATTACCACCTTTATCTTCCTTGTACTTGCCTTTTATGTATTGGCACGAAATTTTTATCTTCTTTTAATAGAAATAACTTCCTTTTCACAAAATGTATCATATTATCCTCTTATTTTGCAATTTAGGTATTTTCTCTTTCTTTCCTTTTTATTAGGACTCCTTAGATCCCAAGACATTCCATTATTTTGAAATTCTTTTTATTAGATACTTATTATCCTTCTAGATGCATCATTATGCATTATTTCACATTATCTTGTTTATTTCTCATTTAAATATCTCTTTTTCAGGATTTCTTTTTATTTCTCCTTTATTTTCCTCATTGGCATTCCTTTTAATATTAGCAACCTCATGGATATGAAATTTCCCCAAGAAATCTCATTTATGCCTCTTTCCACTCATTTTCCACATTTTATCATTATTTTCAATTTATTTCTTAATAAAGAAATACTTAATTAATCTTTTCTTTTCTTATTGCTTTCTTTTTGCAACCTTGGACTCCTTGGTACCCAAGGAACCCAAGAGGCATGACATCCTCTTTTTATTTGCCTTCTAGAGGTTTATACATATTTCTTTTCTTAAAAATTCAATTATCCATTTACTAATTGAATTTCCTTGTTATTTGGGCCCAATAGCCAATAAAGCCCACAACACAATCATCAAGGCTATTGTAAATGAAATCCATTTATTTGAAACAAATTATATCATTATTTGTTCAAATATCTTGAATATGAGAAATTACAAATCTCACCAAATGAACCAAAAATTTGGGGTTGTAACACCTACCATTCTAGAAGAACTGGCAGGAAGGAGATGACCCTCCTATTGGTGTACTAGCACCAACCTACTCTCCCGAGCACAGATTGGTTTTCTACAATTGTCTTTCCCTCATTGTGCCTCCCTAGTCGGGCAGCACTTTCTTGGGCTCTCTCAATTACCAGAACCAGAGAGGACAACAACTTTGCAGAGCAACTGATGTTCTAAGTTGTATGTTCTGAGAATCCCCCTGTAACCCTCTATTTATAGTAGAGGGCAGGGTCAGGGTTCCCAGTCTGTTCGAGAGTAGAAGGATCTAGAAATTCCATGAATAATTTGTACTACAGCAGACGAATTGGTCATTTGGCAAGGTCAACCGATCAGTTCACTAGTGAACTAGTTGGTTGGGAGTGTGAGCCATTCATTCACTTCCCAGACTTACCGGCAATTGACTTTCCTCAATCACTTCCAATTAATTCTAAGATTAATCCTTTTTCCAATCAAATTGAACAAGTGATACGCGAAAGTTTTCCTCCAACTGGGAAAATCCAAATTTCCTCAGTTGGCAGGACTGTGATCCGCCCGGTTCACCAAGTGAACCGGTCGGTTGGTTCACACCAGCTGATCGGCTCACAAGGGTGAATTGGTCAGTTGGCAGTCCTGACATTGCCAATGCATTCTCCAATTGACCTAACACTCTTACCAGCTAGTTCAACACTTGAAATTGATAATTCCAAGTCCAATTAGTCAATTGTATGTTTAATTGAGTACCTAAACACCTTTAGTATCAATCTAAACATCATTCATGGACAATCTACTCTTCCAGGCGTATCTTATGTGTGTGACCTTATAGGTTCCTATTTACATTGACAGTGAATGTTCATAACAACTTATGACATCACAAGCAATGAGCGGAATCTAGTAACTCATCATTGCTACCCAAGTAACTCATAAAGTTGGAGAACAACTTCAACCTACAATCTGTGATTAGTGTTACAATGATCATATAGTTTCTTTGTCACTGACATCCGGATTGAACTCAAGGCATGGAAAGTCATCCTCTTCAACATTGAATCCATGTTCCTTGACCTAAAGCAGACTATCTGTAATGCATGTGAATTCACATATCATATATTGAATCACATGAGTATGGTCATACAATTCCCGATCTCTCTTATCAAGGGGCCCTGGATATCATACTCCTTGTAGGAGGGAGAAACCCCATATCTATCACTCACAGTCAAGTCCCCATGTGCCAAAGTCACCCAATCATCACTGTTATAACAACCCATGTTTTAGAACTATGTTTGATGATGTCAAAGTGTACCCAACGATATGTGACGAGTGCAGTGATTTTAGGTCTAAGAACCACAATCACCACCATCACTATGAGAGATGATTGTGACTACCATTCCATGGTATCCATGTATCACTCTCACGGTGGGTCTGTCTCATATATTGTTCTCTAACATATATCTGTGTGCTTGACTTGATAGCACATATCATGACTAATGAGACTCTATCATCAGTCAACACACACTCTAGTATTATGTATTATTATTGTCTATTTTGCTTCCACAGTAATATCCGACTAGGGACATAACAAGAATGTATGTACTCTTAACATACATATGGTATCATTTTTCTGGTCCTTAACCTAAAGACATATGTCATCAAGTCACATCATTCTTTAGACATCTATCATGTATGTGTCATTATCTCATGACTGAGACAAACATAATAGATGGAATTACCTTTATTATTATCAAATCAAGTATCTAATGCCTCATCACAATCATCATATGATTGGCTCTCTGGGCATACCATACCAACAGACTCCCACTTGCACTTAGAGCCAATCACCTACGAATCATATTCCAAGTGATCTTAACATGTACATCATGTCTCTTCTATACAAGTGCTTTTATAGAGGGTAAGAAACTTTTGCTTCAAGTCGGTATAATGCATGTTTCGCATCCCCTTAATGTATGACAACTCGTATGAGATGGAAGTGTCATAGTATGCTATCTGAAATTCCTTTGCCTAACCAGTAGCTCCATTGTTGTCACAATATTACTACTGAGACACTAATGGTCGGAACCTCCCATAATTTCATCCATATGAACTTCTAGATCCATACAGTGTCCTTTACAGTGTTTGTAACACTAAGGTACTCGGCTTCTTATTGTAGAAATAATCAATTGTCTTATGTTGGAACATTTCCAACTAACAATTCTTATTCCAAGGTCAAACACAATTTTATCATTTCAGAAGCTTGCATCGGTGTAACTCTTTACACCCAACTCTTCCTTATTACCATAACTAAAGAACTAATCCTTTTAGTACTTCACAAGTACACAAAGATGTCCTTCATGGTATTCCAATAACTCTTACTAGAGTTCGATAGATATCCATTCATCATGTCCAATACATATGAGATAATTGGATATTTATATCATCTTGTCATATACGATGACGATTTCATATCTTATTGCCATTTCCAATACATACAAGATGATGAGTTCGTATATTCTCATCATGTCCAATACATACAAGATAATTAGTTCATATTTTCTTGTCATGTCCAATACATACAAGATAACGAGATGAGTTCATACATGATAGATTCAATTGTGAATGCATATGGCATCTATCCATGTGTTCCTTATTCTTCATAAGAATTGGGACACTCGGCTCCTGAGAGACTAACTCCATGGAACATGGACAGGTTCTCTCTCACCATGATGAACCCTTTCAGCATCTTTCTGATGTATGTTCTCTTTCTTAGGTCAAGAAGACCTCTTGATCTATCTCTATAGATCTTGATTCCTATCACATAGGATGCTTCTCAAAAACCCTTTTAGAATGCACTTTGCTTCCAGATTTTATAGTATAAGGATGATACTCCCAATCAATATGTGGAATATATATATGTTCCCACTAAATTCTTGTAATCACACATTACATCTTCATTCTGACTCAAGTCAAACTCTTTGACTATACTATCAATTTGAAGATCTAGTTCTAAGGTGCTTGCTTCAATCCAAAGATTGATCTATGCAGCTTTATAGACTTTATTTGCATTATTGGATTTATAAAACCTTTAGGCTATGTTACATACACATCTTGCATAATATTCCATTTAAGGAATGTGGTTTTAACATCCATTCGTCAAATCTCATTGTCATATTAAGCTACAACGGCAAGCATTATCTAGATGGATTTATCAATGGTAACTGTGAAAAAGATTCCACCATGTTCAACACCTTGAACTTGTTAGAAACTCTTTTCAACCAACTTACCATCCATGTCAGTCTTCTTTTGGAAGACCCAAAAGTACCCTATGGGTTTACCCCTTTAGGTGGATCAACCAAAGTCATACTTTGTTAATGTACATGGAGTCCATCTAGGATTTCATGGCTTCAAGCCATATCTCAGTTTCTGGTTCTCATTAGCTTCTAGGTAGACTATTGATTCATCATATGATCAACTCACTACCTTCTTGTCCATAGGATATCATATATCATTCAATCTCTAGGTGTGTTCTACCAGAACCATGAGTTCTATGTGTTACTTAAAGAACATTGAGATTCGACAACATTTTGTGGTTCTCTTTATTCCCAGTGTACCTCTTTCAGTGTTAAGCATGTGTCCAAAAGGAAATTTGAAGTTTTTGCTAGTAATCACACTCTAACTTATCAAGGCGTGATTCCTTCTTTCTGATACACTTCTCATGATATACTATCATTGTGTTTCAGATGAAGTCCATCATGATACATTATCATGATCTTCCAGAAGGTTCTCAAACTCTTGGTTCATAGTATTTCCATATCGATTATATCGAAATATAACACTTATACCAAGAAAATTATGTACTTCATTTTGATCTTCTTGAACACTTCAAGATATTCATGTTTGCATTTCACTAAATACAAACTATCACATCTACTTAGTTCATCAGTAAATATATTGAAGTACTAGTGATTACCGTTAGCATTTAATCTGAAAGGTCTATATACATCAATGTGTATAATCCTTAATAGAATAATTGTTCTCCCACTACATCCAGTGAAGAACCTTTGTCATTTTGCACAATAAATGATATTAGCATCTCTCTATTTGTTCAACCAAAAGAGTCTAGATATCCATCATATGGATTCCAAAAATGCAATTCCCATTTATGCACTCTAGATGACATCATTGTAGGCATTCAAGTTTGAGTTATCATGTCATTCATTACATGTGTCACACACATTTGTCTTTTTAACTATCAAGTATAGTTGATGAGACATAGGAATTTCCATCAAAGATCATTTCTTTAAAATGAAACATCAGTCCATTACACTCTTGTCCATACAAGATGTATGACGATTTCATTGATGGCAGATGTAGAATAGCAACTCACTAATTCTATTACATGCCCTTGAATGTCATAATGTAACTGTAATGGTAGCAACTCTTACTCCACATAGTTTCTAGCTTACTTCCTCTCTGGCCATGAAGTAGAGATATCTATCTCTTTCTTCTTCCTGATATCCTCTATAAATAGGTCAGTTCCCTTTCTAATGTCAAACAAGTGACAATGGTGGCACTTTCTTTCCTTATCTTTATAAGTGAAAAAGGACATATTCCCGAGATGGTTAAACCACATAAGGTTCTTAGTCATCATTGGCATACTTCAAGTAAGCATCCAATTTTAGCCTTAGGTGCATTTAGAGTGGTTTAACTGGCTCTGGTCTTTCAAGGACTTTAGATTTTACACTCACCATTGAGAACACTTCTCAAAGGTCCTAAACCAGATTTGAAGTTTATCCCATTTATGAACTAATCGCAATGAAAATGTATTTATGTTTGTCATTTGGATTCTACAAAAGAATTTTGTAACTTTTCAAAACATTTTCTATTTGTTTATTTGATCATTTCGACGATATTAATTAGGCCTTTAATTAATTATCACTCCCCCTATTTTGATCAAATTGATATCCCTCACCATCAATTCAAAAGATTGCAACGTACAACCTTCTAGTAAGAAAGATCCTGACTTCCTTTAAATTATGGACCAGCTAGGGTTGTCACCCACAACTGGATTCTTTCAGGTAGGCAACTTTTTCCAATTTCATCTTATGCAACTCTTGATAGATGTCATGCACAATCTTTGTCATGTACGTCTCCATGCCTCAGGGTGCTTGATCCGACCAAGGTCTCCTAGTTAAGTCCAACCCAAATGCCAACACAATGAATATGCACGCTGCTAGGACAGACCTACATATTCACCATCACACTTCCATGAGATAGACGGTGCACCATGTTAGGGCTTGCCCACACTGATTCGATCAAGTTTTTCATGTGTGATGTTTTTGGAAGGAATCTTAAACTTAATATTTATATTGAGGGGTTTGATATTAATATACATATACATATCCAATACCACATATATAGTATGTATCATATACATGCAATATCCCACAAGAAAACATGTGAAGAGATAAAGCGATGATTATGGCCATCCTATTGTTAATTCCTTGGAGCCACAAGGAATTATGGTCATCTAAGGTCTACATCATATACAACATGTTTTTGATGAAGATCTTTGTGCTTGAACCATTTTGTGTTGATCGGCTCATCCTATGACATGATCGGATCACCTCCTGGCTGGTTGGATGGTCAGTCTGGCCTCTGTTGTCTGGATGCCTCCAATAAATGGTTGGGCCATCAGTCGGTCGATCCGGCTCCTTTGCAATCCTCTTCGGTCCTCCAGGCGTTCGGCCTATCTGGTGTTGAGCGTCTTCTTCTTTGATGTAATATAAAATAAACTATCCTACTTTTACATAATCTTTGAGAAACCTCGAGTTACATTCGAGGGGAGAAAAGGTAGAAGAGAAAGGATCTTGAATTATCTCGAATTACATGTGGAATTGAAGGTAGAGGCTCGATATGCAAATTGAGATGCAAACAACCATAACCAACCAAGCACACATAGGGTTTATAGGCCATAACCATGCTACACATCCGACATCAAAACCATTTTAGGGCAACGTGTTTCGATTGCATATATACCATATCATAATTGTATATTAGTTTTTGGTCGCATGTGGTATTTCGTCGGATATACACATTAGTCATTTTAAATATTCGCATCGTATGCAATAAATAAATGATGATAAAACCAGAATCTGATCATATCGATTTATACCAAAACATAGTATCTTGATGTGGCTCTAATACCACTGTAGGGTTTTATGGCCTCAGAGTAGGCAGCGGAAACAAAAAAAAATACTGGTCATTAACCCATAACAGGAGATCGCATCAACGACTATGTAATGGGAAGGATGGTTTTAGCAAGATATACCTAGTCTTGGGGCTTTTCCAACAACAATATGTCACAGCCATGTGCGGTCACGGTGTCTGTGCAGCTCTTGGTTTTCGCCATGGACTATGACCTCCACCACAGACTACGAATGACGTGTCCTCTTGAGTGGCAGACATCTCCTGCCTCTACAGATAGTCCACACAAACCACCTGGAACTCCTTCCATTCTAGAACAACTGCAGATAGTCCACACAAACCACCTGGAACTTCCATGAGTATGGCCATACAATTCTCAGTCTCCCTTATCAAGAGGCCCTGGATATCATACTCCTTGTAGGAGGGAAAAATCATATATCTATCACTCACAGTCAAGTCCCCATGTGTCAAAGTCACCCAATCATCACCCTTATAACAACCCATGTTTCAGGACTGTGTTTGTTGATGTCAAAGTGTACCCAACAACATGTGACAAGTGTAGTGATTTCAGGTCTAAGAACAACAATCACCACCATTACTATGAGAGATGATTGTTACTGCCATTCCATGGTATCCATGTATCACTCTCACGGTGAGTCTGTCTGATATACTATTCTCTAACATATATATATATATATATATATATGTTCTTGACTTGATATCACATATCATGACTAATGAGACTCTGTCATTAGTCAACACACACTCTAGTCTAATGTATTACTATTGTCTATTTTTCTCCCACAGTAATATCTGACTAGGGACATAACAAGAATGTATGTACTCTTAACATACATATGGTCTTATTGTTCAGGTCCTTAACTTGAAGACATATGTCATTGAGTCAGGTCATTCTTTATACATCTATCATGTATGTGTCATTATCTCATGACTGAGACAAACATAATAGACGGAATTATCTTTATTATTATCAAATCAGGTATCTAATGCCTCATCACAATCATCATATGATTGTCTCTCTGGGCATACCATACCAACACTATTCTCAATATACCCAATAACTATGTCAACGGCTTGTCAAATTCATTCATGTTGTAGTTCATGAAAAACTGACTGAATGACTTTGGTAGAGACTGTAGAGTCACATCAGTGGCCAACTCTTGATCCAAGGGAAATTCAACTCTATCCAGGTTCTCCACATACCCAATGATCTTGAGTACATGAGGACCTATTGGATCTCCTTCTCCCATGTTACATTTGAACAATGCCTTGGAGACATCATATCTCTCCTGTCTTTCCTGATCTTGCAACACGTTCTTAAGATGTGTGACCATATCAATAACATCCATGTTCTCATGCTACCTCTGAAAGTCATAGTTCATGGAGCATAGCATCAGAAACTTGACATCAACGTCATTTTTAGTGTTCTTCTTGTAAGCATCCATGTCAGCCTTAGGTGCATTGGGAAGCGGTTCATCTAGCTCTGGTGTCTCTAGGACATAGAGCTTGCGCTCATGTGTGAGAGTGATTCTCAACATCCTGAATCAGTCATGGAAGTTGATGTCATTTAACTTGTCCTTTTCAAGAACTGATCACAGAGAAAAGTGGTATGTTGTCATTTGATTCTACAAAACCATTTGGAATTTTGTCAAAAATTGATTTTTGATTTGATTTGATTTGATTAAAATTGACAATGTTAATTAGATCTTTAATTTACTATCACACTCATTATTTTGATCAAATTGACAACCCTCAATTATCAATTCGTAAGATTGTAATGAACACACTTCTAATGAGACAAGATAAAAAATGATTCAATTATTACCTGGCCAATGCCAGCGTCCATACTCAATCATTAAGATAGGCAATGTGGCATACAACTCATAAAAAATAATTAACTATTGCAGAAGCATTCACTAAGCAGTGGATTACCAAAAATCACTAAAAATTAAAACCTTTTTACCAAGCGGTTCATCAAATGAAACTTTTTCAAATAGAACAAAAGTAACACATTTACACTCTGTTTTTCAAAAGTACATATCTTGTATCATCTCTTTCTGTGAATTACAAGCATCAACTGCCCTATTAAACTAAACACAGGCAGTATGAAAATCTCGAGGAACTGAGCCAAAATCTCGAAAGCACTAACTACTACTCCAAGGACCTGAGAGTACAGAGCTGACACATATGACTCTATTAACAACTATACAAGGCATAACAGCCAGTGTCTCCACCTGAGACTTCACTGCTATCCCTGCTACTACTGGTGCTTCCCTTCACCTACTGAAGGATTTCTGCCTCCTCGTCCGCATCCACCTAAAAATGTGATTCCCACGGGGGTGAGACAATTGTAAATTGTCCCAACGAGAGATATAACTCTCCACCAGAAACATTATTATTGCAGCTTAAGAAGATAAATATGCACATAGGAATCATATTTGATTGACAGTAGCTAATTCAATGTCTAACAAATTAGAATATTATTCTTATCTAAAACATTGCGGCCATAACTTGAAAGAGCCTCATGTCACTTATTCACTAAGGAATATGAAGAACATGTATAACATTTATTCACTTCAGAATCATTACCACATCATTATCTCTCTTCAGGTTTAGGTCATATATCTAAAGCCTGGCATTGTCATTGGGGAGTCATGGCCTGTAGCCATACTATTTTCACAAAGCATTGGGATCTCAATCCCTCAACTCATCAAGTACAATTCCATTTCTTAACAAGTTCATCATCATGATTATAGAATCTGGGTATTTGAACCCATAACTCACCATAGAACACTTGTTACCACTTATTAGGTAACTTCATACCTTCATATCATCTGACCTAGGAACATTATAATTCTTTCTACACAAAGCATTGCACATAGCTCACAAAGCTCATACACCTCTTATTACCCTTTAATAGGCAATAAGGCATATTATGGATTATGAAGCTCATAAAAAGTCTAAGATAATTAGCACATCATGTGACACACATGACACATTAATTGTAGGTTACCTCTCACTAAGCAACAAAGCATATTAAGGCTTATAAGGCCTATCAATATACAGAACTTCATAGCTCATACCTGGCTATGCTCATCATTTGAACATATCTTCATGATTAGTAATCATGATACAATTACATATTAGTATCATGCAATACGTGGGTTATTCATAACCCATTATTTTGTATTTGAGCTTCACATAGGATTACCCTGTGTTAGAATTTCACATAGCAGTACCCTGTATTAGGGTTCACATAGCATTAACTTGTCATACGGTTTTACATAGCATTACCCTGTATTAGAGATCACATAACATTAATTTGTCATAGGGTTTCACATAGCATTACCATGTATTAGGGTTCATATAGCAAGGAATCAATATGGATAATCATAAGTATTTGATCATACTTATTTATTCTCATTATTCATCATTAAATGAATTATCAACACACACAACATGAGTTTCTCTCCCATCTTTTCCAGAATATGATTACATCATAGTTTATAGGTTTGGATTAACCTTTTCATAAGGCATGTTAGCCTACATTCAACAGGGTGCATTACATCCCAATGTAACCATTGACATGACACATCTCAGGTGTCATTCATCCAATTGTATTGGACTTATAACACATCAAGGTATACTAGTATTGGAGTGTTGGATGTGATATCTATCATATCTTGATGTATCACTTCCCTTAACACCTTAATCTTACTTGAGTTCATACACTTAGTTTGTATTAGGGTATTCCCCATCCTAATACTTTATGCACCAGTTCATCACATTTATCATGTAAAGTATTGGTCATGAGTCATTCACTTAGATTATACAATCGTTGCCAATACTATGGAATCATCCTTGATTTAGGAACTATTAATATAAGGATATTCATTATCAACCTATCTAGGTGTCACATTTGTCATAACATTAATCACTATTCCATTATTAGGAATAGTATTCTCCATATTTATAATTTAAGGATTCACATAGAATATTCCATACATTTATGGATTTCACATAGTATTACTCTTCAATAGAGTTTCATATGATCAACCTTCTATATCAGGGTTTCACCTAGTATTATATGAAATTAAGATTTCACAACACATCACCCAGTGCTAGATCTTCACATAGGATTAGTGGCATTACCTTATATTAGGGTTTCATGCACCTTACCCCATTTTAGGGATTAAGGTTTTCTATTCACATCCAAGTAAGGTTTCTCTTACCTCACACCCAAATTAGGGTTAGGATATACAATTCCCAATAAATTAGGGTTTCCTTCGTTGTTACACTAAGTTAGGGTTACATCATTACCGTGGATTTATGATAACACTCAGCTTTGTCCTAAATTAGGGTTTCACACATAGCTTTGCCCAAATTAGGGTTTCACACATAGCTTTGCCCTAATTAGGGTTTCACACATAGCATTGCTCTAATTAGGGTTTCACACATAGCTTTTCCCTAATTAGGGTTTCACACATAACTTTTCCCAAATTAGGGTTTCACACATAGCTTTTCCCTAATTAGGGTTTGACACATAGCATTGCTCTAATTAGGGTTTCACACATAGCTTTTCTCTAATTAGGGTTTCACACATAGCTTTTCCCTAATTAGGGTTAAGGCTCATTGATTAGGGTTCCATGATCTCATTATTATGGATCACACCCTTATCACATAGTTTACTCATAAAGAGAGAATTAGGGATTAAAAATATAAGAATTCATCTTTCTCACTCTCTCTCTCATCCTCTTTAGGACGTTAAGTACTCCAAGATTAATCTAGGTCAACTCTTCACTTGAGTACACATAGCTAGGGTTAACCTTCACAATCATCATGGGTCTACATCTTCAATAATCACATAGCTGATTGACCTTTGATCATGTTAGATGTCCAAATGGTCTAATCAATTAAACCATCAATTATATAAGGAATTCAAAAGAATTGACCAAATAAACTTTCAATTCCACAAAATGATCAATTTGGTTAACCATTGAAATCTTCAAATGCATTAAGTATCTAAACAGGTTCACCATATTGGACCTTCAATTACATGAGATATTCAAATGGATTAACCATGTTGATCTTCACAAAGTTAATTACTTAGACCCTCAATGATCTTGGTTCTCATACATCAATTGGTTGAAAACCATTTGAACAAGTTATACTTGAAACTAATTGGACAAAGTAGGTATCGAAACCATTTGCACTTTGGGTCTCCAAACGGTTTGAGATCATTTGGTCCCAAACTGTCTTGAGACCGTTTGGTCCAAACCTTCTCAAAACTGCATGGACCAAAAAGGTACTTCAACACTCAATCGACCCAATGTTTCAATCCATGGAACAATTATAAATTGAACCACTAAAGCATTCATCAATTGGACCACTGAATCACCATTCAATTAGACCTTAAATTTAGGGTTTTTAACCCAATTGAACTAGGTTTGATAATCAAGAAACCATCACTTAGGGTTTGAGATCGAGGATCCATCAATGGTTGACATTGTGGAATCAAATCAATTGATATCAATGAACTATCATCATCACATGATATGACCTGACCTCAAACGGTCTTGGATGACCACCAAACGGTCTTGAGATCGTTTGGTGGATCTCCAAACGGTCTTGAGACCGTTTGCCCATTCCATCATCAAAATCCATGACATCCAATTAGGGTTTTGGACCATTGGATTGATTATCAAATCAACACTTAGTTGCAAATCAATTTGGTACCTTTGGACCTTCAAACACTTTGCCATACTTAACCCTAAACCTCCAAATGGTCTTGGGTGACCCCCAAATGGTCTTGAGACCGTTTGGGTGATCCCCAAATGGTTTTGAAACCGTTTGGGTCAATCAACCCAAAACACCATCTCAATCAATTGGAAATTCAGCACTTAGTCGATTAGGGTTTGCAATTAAGGAATTATTCACAATTGAAACCATCAAGATCAAACCAATTGAAACCATTGGATCAATATCCAAGCACCATAGCATATATCTTCAAATGGTCAACCATTCCAAATGGTTAGCAAACCGTTTGGTCACCAAACGGTTTGGTGAAACTGTTTGGACTCAACATTGAAACTGTTTGCACTAGATATTTGGGGAGGTGTATGCTTATGATTATGTCATTATCATCAAGCTCCAAACTCACGAAATCTTATGTGATTTCCATGGAGATTGCATCAATCAACCAAACTTAATTTTGGAAATATAGAAACAATCACCAATTGATAAGGAATTGATTGCAATAATAAAATTAAGGGTTCAAGATATAAAACCCGCCTCCAATTGAGCTCCAAAGCTCCAAGATCATGGCAACAATGGTGGATGAAGTTCTTGCAACTCCCTTTAGGCTCGTCCTCAAGCTTTTGGTTGAAAAGATTGGCTAGGGTTGAAGAGGAGATCGAAATAAGAAGAAATCAATGATTTATTTTTTATTTCCACCATGGAATCAAGGAGAACGAAGGTCAAGGACTTACCAATAGGTTGGGGATCGTTATACTAGTCCTCCCTATCTCCTTGGTCGTTTTACAAACAAGGGGAAAGAAAGGAATCCGAAAAAGCCTTTGTTTTAGCTTGGAAAGGGTACTTTTATAAGAAAATTGATGAGAGAGAAAGTACTTTATAAAAGTCTTTTAATTCCAAAATTGTTACCACCACTTCCCCCTTGGTTTCTTGCATGCAAGGGCATCTCTATCCCCACCGAGCTCCCTTCCATTATCCAAGAATTAAGGGAAAATAAATTAAGCACCTTAACCCTTATAATAACAATATCCATATTTGAGTGGAAATTCTTTTTCTTATAATAATGGTGAGTGGAATTTCACCTCCTTAGGATATGCTCGTGCCTTTGCAAGGCTTTAATCTCATCCATACACATCTGAATCCAACCATTTTAATTTTGGTTGAAGGCCCTTTAATTAATACATTCATTTTTTCCCCTAAATTGAATTAGGGTTTCACTTAGGATTAAATCTTGATTATTTTAATATCAAGATTCTCTCTCCTCCAACTTAATTCAAATGAGGCCCCCTCTCATTTTCTTTGCTCTATATGATTCCAAGAAACGTTAGAGACCTTATTGAAGTGGTAATTTTCATATTGAACCCTAGGTTTTGGGTAAATTGCAATTTACACCAAAACTAGGTTTTAATGCACAAGGATTGCTTTACAAGCTTAATCTTGGTGCCCAATCTTGTGAAAACCATAACACTACATCATATTCATTCTTATGATGTCTCGACATCATAGGAAAATCTTATCATGCAACATTTGCAATTTAACCCCTCAACTTGGGTAATTTGCACTTTAGTCCAAAATAAGCAAACATTGCTTCAACATTGTTCAAACATGACCAAAATTGAAACATAAGTTTCTCATGAGCCATAATTACTTTTCCCAAGATAATATTAAGTATCTACTCAACCTTATTAGGCAAAACATCTGGGGTTAAGCATAACCCAGGTTAGGGGTGTTACAAATTATAAACCCCTAATAAGGATTTCATCCCCGAAATCCCAGGAAAAAGAGGGACAGATTCATTCAGTTATCATACCCTCAAGTCTCCACATAATATCTTAATATCATGGAGATATCATGGATCTTGTAATCCCACAAAATTCCTTTCATTAATTCAACCTTATCAATGTTTATGTTTATGCAAAGCATAAACCCCTAACATATGATGTCCATATTATTGAAAGGAAGAAGCATAAAAGAACATACTTCTATCTATTGGGTTTTAGAGGAGGCAGAGAAGGCAGCGGAAACAAAAAATTTCTCCTCCTCAAACCCAGAACAAGGAAACGCATCAACGTCTATACAATAGGAAAGGATGGTTTGTGGAATCATACATTGTCCCGAGGCTTGCTCGGCGAAAATACCTCGCGGCTTGCACGGTCTTCACCTCCGGTCTTAGACGGTGTCTGTGAAGCTCCTGGTCGCACCGGGACTGACGACTCTTGGTGTCACTGTGACTGTCGAGATTGACAGTTGTCCTCCGAGTGGCAGAAATCTCCCGCCTCTGAAGTAGTCCACACGGACTACCTGGAACTCCAATTTCCTTGTCCCACAAGGAATTGGAAGGATTTGCACCCTCCTGTCAACGTACTAGTCACTGACACAATCTCCTGCCACCAGTCACTTTCTACAGTTGTCTTTCCCTTGTTGTGCCTCCCTTATCGGGTAGCACTTGCTCGGGCTCCCTCAGTTACCAAAACCAGAGAGAACGACAACTTTACAGAGCAACTGGTTGCACTGAGTTGTTGTCTGAGAAGCCCCCAATACCCCTATATATATAGGAGGGTCATGGGATAGGGTTCTCTATCCCGGGCAATATGGGACTAAAGCAGGAGTAGAAGGGTTTGAGATTTTACACAAAAGAACAACCAACTACGCAACCTGAACCGATCATTTCATTTCTAAAATGGTCGGTTGGGGACCTGAGCCAGTCGGTTGACACCTCAACCCATCGGTTGGGACCCATGAAACAGTCGGTTCACTTCTGAACCGGTCAGTTCGTGGTCCTAGTCAGTTCCCGATTGAATTTTCTTCGTTTGTTTCTAATTGGTATCAAATACCAATCCTTGTTCCAATCAAATTGGGCAAGTGAAACGAAAGGAAATTTCTCACCAATCCTACTTTCCCAACTTGCTCGGTTACATCAGTTGAACCGATCATTTCAACACTTACAGTAATTGTTTCATCTCGTCCATGAGTCGATCGACTCACCACCTGAGCCGATCAGTTCATCACATGAGCCGATCGGTTGGGAGTGCAGATTGTGCAGAATCAGTCAATTGCAGTTTCAATCAATCTGATACTCCAATCAATATCTCCAACACCTTGAACATTATGACATTGAGCTATCAATTAATTGAGTGTTTAATTGAACTACTAAACTACTTTAGTAATCAATCTAAACATTGTTTGTGGGCAAAACTCCTTTTCCAGGTTAAATCCTATGTGTGTGACCCTACAGGTCCATTTCACGTTGGCAGTGAAAGTCCATAACACTTATGACTTCACAAGCAAAGAGTGGTGCCTAGTCACACATCAGTTCTACCCAAGTGAAATAGAAAGTTGGAGAACAACTTTCAATCCTACAATCTGTGAATGGTGTTATAGTGAATGTATAATTCCTTTGTCACTGATATCCCGAATGAACTCGAGGCATGGAACAGTCATCCTGTCAACGTTCATTCACTTTCTTGATCTCAGAGTAGATTGGAAGAGATATGTAAGACATCAATATCTCATACTGATTCACACATGCGTGCATGCCTTTCTCAATCCTACTCATCAAGTGGTCATGGATATCAAACTCCCTCAGGAGGGACAAATCCCATATCTATCACTCACCCCTCAAAAGCCCCATGTGTCAAAGCCACCCAATCATCACCTTTATAACAACCCATGTTTCAGGACTGCGTTTGATGATGACAAAGTGTGCCCAACAACATGTGTTGAGTGTAGTGATTTCAGGTCAAAGAATCACACTCACCACCATCACTATGAGTACTTACTTTGACTACCATGTCATGGTTCCATGTGTGAAACTCACGGTGGGTCTGTCTGGTACACTTGTTCCCTAACAAGTACCTATGTGTTTGGTTTGATATCTCTATATCATGACTAATGAGATTTTGTCATCAACCAACACCGCAATCTAGTCTTGTGTGTCATTGTTGTCTATCTACCTTCCACAATGACATCCGACTAGGGACATAACAAGAATGTACAAACTCTTAACATCCGTATGATCTCATCGTTCAGGTCCTCAACCTGAAAGCATACGTCTTTGAGTACTATCATTCTCTAGACATTCAATCTGTTCTATCACTATCTCATATGACTGAACCAGAAAGAATTGGAAGCTTGCCTTTGATGTTTATCAAATCAATCTTAATATATCCCACCAATCATCCCATGATTGTCTCTCAGGGCATACATACCAACACTATCATCACCCAAGAATATTTATCAAAAGGGAAACATATATATCTAATAGAGATAATTCACTCAGCAATCCTTTATTCATTTAGGAAAGTTCACTTAGCAAACTCTATGTATTTGGGAATGTTCACTTAGCTTTTCCTTTTTAATTAGGAATGTTCACCTAGCTCTTCCTATTAGTTGGGAATGTTCACATAGCTTTTCCTTTTAGTTGGGAATGTTCACATAGCTTTTCCTTTTAGTTGGGAATCCTCACATAGCTCTTCCTATTAGTTGGGAATGTTCACATAGCTTTTCCTTTTAGTTGGGAATGTTCACATAGCTCTTCCTATTAGTTGGGAATGTTCACATAGCTCTTCCTATTAGTTGGGAATGTTCACATCGCTTTTCCTTTAAGTTGGGAATGTTCACATAGCTCTTCCTTTTAGTTGGGAATGTTCACATAGCTCTTCCTATTAGTTGGGAATGTTCACATAGCTTTTCCTTTTAGATGGGAATGTTCACATAGCTCTTCCTATTAGTTGGGAATGTTCACATAGCTCTTCCTATTGGTTTCATTATACTCTCTATATTGTTTCAGAATGACTACTTGATCAGAGTAATAAAAATATAACAATCTAAGAGTTTCATACTTGCCTTATCTTCAATAATCATATACCTGGCCAGGGTATATAAGTATTGAGATTAGGTAGTATGCACTTTATTTGCTATCATATTCCTCACTTTTTATATCATTATACACACAAGATTTTCCATTCCTAGATTTTCTCCAGGCATCACTTCTATATCTCATCTTATATCACAAAGATAAGAGAGATTATAAAGCATTTTAAGAAATACTGAGTAAGATGTAGATTCTCATTTTTCTTGTGTCCTTATAGGACTAGTCAAAGGCAGTTCAAAAATAACTACCTTTATATCTTTAACACATAGAATCATGAAATGAAGTATCAGGATGAATATATTTCATCTGACTATTACCCCTCATGGTTATCTACCACTTTAGGTTGACTCAACACATAGTGTCCAGTTATCTCATGTTGCTACTTTTGCCTTTACTTAGTGGCTAATGCCCTGGTGCACTAGGCATTTATTGCACTGGTGACACCAAAAACTTTGGCTTTTCAGAATATCTAGGCAAATGTCTCTAGAATTATATAGACCTTTCCTTAATTCTTAACTTATTGCCCCTCATTGGGCACTATCATCACAGATGTACTTATCTGTCTAAAATTATGGCAGAGTCTACTTTCTTGCCATATGTTAATCTTTACATCATTTCCACTGTTCCAACATGACTATGTCACTCAGGAATCCTTTCAAAGCCCAAAGTTTATGCATTAAAGATTGATAACTTAGGTTGTAATACTAGTATCCAGTCTTCTATATGCATTACTGTTGTCCTATCCTACCCTTCAAGAGCATAACATAGGATTCTATATCCTGATCAGGTCATGATGGGAGTCCCCAGGCACTTGTTCTCATCTTGCTTGGTCCCATGCACCCTCTCCTGGTGCAACAACATTGCACTTAGCAATGTGTTTGTAAAGACCCCGTCTCCCGGTAAGCCCCACTTAAGGGAGACCAAGAGATCAGCACCGTTATCGAATAACCTGGATCAAAGGTTCGACAATTAATCAATATTAATTATGAAATTCTACTACTAAACTGAAAATTGGTATAAGATAAAAACTTTACTTACATTTTAAAAGTTGGGATTTCTAAACTTCTATCCATGAAGATACTAATCTAACTAATCCTCATGTATACGTTATTTCTCATTTAGTTCCACATATGCCACTTTACTGTATGTTCTTTTCATTTGTACCTAAAATGCCGACAAACAAAATGTCAGTCAGCAAGAAGCTGGTATGTGGGGGAAATAATAATTGTGCAACTATGTTAATAATGTAGTCAACCAAATATCATTTAACATCCAAGATTACGTTTTAAGCAATACTACTCAATCCTTGCCTATCCCCTATCTCTGTACCATCCCTATAGTGGACATGGATACTACCTCTCTCATATGGTAGATCCTTACCCCCATGGCCCTACCACACAGGTAGCCAATTCCTAGGGTTATGGAGTCGCATGGTCCTACCCAAGGGTAGCCCAATCCCTGACTCATGATGACTTGATGCACCTACCCCATTGGTATCCATTTACTAAGTCATTTAATGACCTGATGGACCTACCCCATTGGTAGCTATTTACTAGGTCAATCTATAAAGCTACAGAGTGGACTAGAATCTAAGCTAGTAGGCACTTATCTTAGGTGATAGTCATATCCACATTATAATTTGCAAGAATTAAATGCATCCAACAGTTTAATTCAAGCCATCAATAAAACCTCGAAAATCCTCGGGAAACTAATTCGGGATATTCATAGGCATAACCACATACCTGTCAAGTTGATGTGAGATAGAAATAATCCAATCAATCAATAGGCAAGCAAACATTCAATAAGATCCTGAAACAATTATATAATTTCCTTTTAATACTCATGTCATTAAGATCTATTAAATCTATCTCGCTCCCTAGGGTTTCTAGTCCACTTTTAGGGTTTCCATTGCAATTAGGGTTTCCCTTCATCTTTTACTATTTTAAACCCTAATTTAACGCAATTGATCACAAACCCTAATTATCTCAACATTTAATCCTCAGTTTCAGATTTAAGGCATAATTAACCATTAAATAAGTCCATTAAGCCTCTTTTACATTAAAGCTACTATTTTCATCCTTTTAATATATAACAAGATCATTATGCTCATTTATCGTCAATTCATAGTTCATTATGATTGAATTCACATGTGAACTCTATTTGTCATTAATTCCATCTTGATTCATTCAAAAAAACCCTAATTTCTATATCAAGGTTATTTATCCACAGTTTAGGAACTTTAATGCTTGAAATAGCCTAGGATCATTATGTCTCATCTTTATTACCCACTTTGAATAATTAAATCTATTAAGAGTCGAATTTACCAACATTAGGGTTTCAAGGCCCATTAAAGTATTATTCATGCGCATGAAACTTGAAATTAAACTAATTACATGCAAAGTTCATCCTTTTTGTTCCTAAGGTTCCCTTTCATCATTAACAAGTTAATACCAAAGATAATCATCCATTAAACCCTACTAATCACATTAATCATATTAAAATAGGGTTTCTTAATCTTTCATTCACTAAAGTTGATAACTTCTATTACTTTTCAAATTTAAAGGGGAAGTAGATTCTAAATATATTTTTATTGGATTCCTCTCATTTTTATGAGCAAAATGCATATATTATTCGTACCCATCCGAGCTACTGATTATAAGATATGAATTTTGCAAACTAACTTACCTTGGGCCAATGGGAGGCTGCCACATAGGCTCGTTCCCATTAAAGGAGATCGCTGGTTTGGGAAACATTTCGAAAGGTCGTAATTGCCCTTGGTTAAATTTTTAGCTCTTCAATTCCTGGAGGGGCATAACCGTTCAATCGTTTAGACCTCCTTCTTCCTCACGAGTTTCCCTAATGTCGTCGACCTATAGCGGGTCGAGGGAGCTTTCCTCCTCCAACCTTGGACTCCAGGGCACCGGGGATGGTCCCTTAGCCTCCGCCTCCCTCCGCCATGTTCCCACGCACCTTATGGTGCCCTAATCTCGCAGCCATAGCGGATGGCCAACACTGGCCGGGCCTACCATTCGTGGTCGGCCTGGCAGCCGTGCTACAAGTTTCGCATGAGAGTGGCGGGCAACGAAGGATGGCCACCCACTCCAAATTGTTGTGGATGCTTCTTTCTTCCATTGAGATCCCTCCAAAGCTGCTAGTTGTCACTGAGGTAGATCCATGTGTCCTTGGTTAGGGTTTCAAACTAAAAGAAACAAGAAGAAGATGAGGAGAATAGAGAAAGAGGTGGGATCATTCTTCACTCGACCCAAGGGCATACCTCTTATATATGGGAGTGTATCCACATCCAGAGACGTTGCTCCAAGAGAAACCGAGTCCCACTCTTTAAAGGAACATGTTCCTTCAAGGAGAAGCAAGCTTTCTCTCTCCTCACTATCCCTTTGATTTTTCTTATTTCTTGGATAAATAGAATTACAAAAATCCTCGCACTTATTTTCTTTATTCCTGCCTTTTACTCTGTTGGCAACGAAAATATATTTCCATTAAGTAGAAAATACTTCCTTCTTTACAATACCACATAATCTGTTAACTATGTATCATATTATTTTCATATTTGACATCAATGGTATTTTCTCTTTCCGCTTTCTTCATTGGGACTCCTTGGATCCCAAGAAACTCTATTATTTTCGAAATCCTTTTTATTGGATACTCATTATCCTTCTAGATGCATCTAAATGCATTATTCTTCATTATCATGTGTATTTCTTATTAAAATATTTCTTTTTGAGGATTTCTCTTTATTTCTCTTTTATTTTCCTCATTAGTATTCCTTTTATCATTAGGAATCCTTGGAATATGAAATTCCACCAAGGATTACTCCATTATACCTCTTTTCACTTATTTTCCATATTTCATCAATATTTTCAATTTCTTTCTTAATAAAGAAATACTTAATTGATCTCTTCTTTTCTTATTGCTCTCTTTATGCAACTTTGGACTCCTTGGAACCCAAGGAATCTAAGAGGCACGAAATCCTTTCTTTTCTCAAAAACTCAATCATTCATTTACTAATTGAATTTTCTTGTTATTTGGGCCCAATAGCCAATAAAACCCACAACACAAACATCAAGGCTATTGTAAATGAAACTAATTTATTCAAAATAAATTATATCATCAATTGTTCCAATATGAGAGATTACATTTCTCATCATATGAACCCAAAATTGGGGTTGTAACATCCTTCCCCTCTTATAGGAATTTTGCCCTCAAAATTCCCTCAAGCAAACAAACAACAAGATAAGCCTTTCCTTATGTCCATCAGGGCTCCCATGTGGCTTTACCCTTTCCATGGTGCTTCCGAAGAACCTTCATCATCTCATATTCTTCCATCTGAGTTCTTTCTTACCTTGGTATATCGTACCCTCATAGGTGACTCAGGACATTTCAGCCTCTCAAAAGTTGAATAGGTTCAAGGCTCAACACATGGATTGGGTACCTCACATAGTGCTCTAGATCAGACTCATTGAACACATTACACAACATGTTATCCTGAGGGGCAAGGCTAAACACAACCATCTCCACAAATCCATCTCAAATGGACCCATATATCGGGGACTCAGCTTTCTCAGCTGTATCTTAGAGGGGTCGGATTTTCACATCACATATTCTCCCACAGTGAACTGCATGTCAGTCTGCTTTGCATCAGCTCATGACTCATATCACCACTGGGCTCTCTCTCTCGGCCATTGCACGATCAAAGCGACATCATCTGCACCCACTGTGGTTCTCTTCTGACCTTCGTGAGGCCTCCTTCATCAACATCATCTTAATGAAGTGGTGACCGACACAACCTCCTTCTTGCATCCCGATAAAGGCTATGGTGGTTAACATCACATCTTATGAACTGTCTCTTTGTATCACCCTAAACAAGCACACTTGCTCTCATCAGACCCTCTAGTCTGGATCAAACTAATCATTAGTTAGGGGTGATAAACTATACTATCGTCGAGTTCTTTATATATCTATTCCCACCTCATGGAAGTGAACCTTTAGGTCATACTCAAGAACTTTTGAACTTGCATCATGGTGTAGTTGAACCATCTTTCTCTCTTAAGTAGTTTAACCGAATCTTCCCCTTGACAGCATTCTTCCTATCTCATGGCATCTAGGTAAGGCGATCTACCATAACCCATATTGCATCTTGACCTTCTTTGGTCTAGGGAAGACTTACCACCACATCTGTAGTGTTGAATTCCCATTCCCTCTCGGAGATTCTTTAACGTCTAAGTCAAAGCACTAGGTTACTGGTGTTCGTCCTTCACCTCCTAGCTTGCATGGCCACATGAAACATGTGAAAACCTCTTTTAAGGATGTTACATAAAATTACAACACTCTCTAAACACCCTTTGGACAGCCTTCACCTAGAAGTAATCTTGCCAACCTTGAAGCAGCCTTCCTTGGAGTAACTTCAAGCTCCCCCTTGAAGTAGCCTCCCTCCCGAAGTAGCTTCCCGTCAAGATAGCCTTCTGAAGTAGTCCAAAGTCCTCCTCTTCACACGAAGAGCTTCACCCTCTTCCTATATGCAGCCTCCTCCCTGGAGTAGCAACGAAGAGTACAAATATTACAAGGAACAAGAAAGAAAATAAGAAAGTACAACTTATCCTTTTAAGCTCAAGGCTTGAATTGCCTATATCAAGCGTATGGATTTTCCTAGCCAAGGTAATAGACTTGTGGATGCTAGGGTTAGGAAAATCTAGCCTATAGGACGAGCTTGAGCTAGATGGAATATGGCCAAATGATCACAGTGCTCAATTGCTTGTAAAAGATTGCTCAAGAGTGCTTAGAAAGAATTCTCAAGTGTAGCAAGGTGAATTCTAGTGTCCTATAGCTTGTCCTATTTATAGGGATAGCCTAAGTATGCTTAAGGACCTTCTAGATAGTTTCTAGGGGGTTCCAAGTGCTCAATTAGCCGTTAGGAATAGATTGGTCGTTTTTACAACGGCTAATTGCTTTAACTCTGCAGATTCTGTCAGAGACCGTCTCGGTCGACAGATGGTCGACCGAGACACCTACTCGGTCGAGCTTTTCTCGACCGACAGGCTCTCTGAGTGCAACGTTCACTTCCAACTGCCAACTAACTCATTTGCTAAGTCTAACGGCTACTTTAGGTCAATCTCGGTCGATAAGGTTGTCGACCGAGAGTGTCTCGGTCGAGGAGTGTGTCGACCGAGATTGACTCTGTTTCAATCTATCAATTAAGATACTAAGTGTGTGCATGAGTGTGCATAATGTGATCCTATTGGAAGGGATGACTTGTCTAACTATGGTGTGTAGCTAGGGAAGATCCAATGCTTGATTTACATGCAATCTAGGTACTTGTACATTATATAATTGTACAAGTTTTTACAATAGTGATTACATTGCATGAAAATAAAACTATAAACTTATGATCTCCCTAGTTGCTTCGTCATCCACCATAATCCTGCACACTCAAGTAGCTCGTTAGATAAATAAGAATGAAATGTTTGTCATAATCAAAACAAAGGGATTTTATAGATGTCCATTTAGCCAACAATCTCCCCCTTTTTGAAGATGACAAACATTTCCAAAATATGAATAAAGGAAATATAAAACATATAAATGCCATACCTTTAGATTGCCGTTTGGAACTTTTCCTCTTATTTATAAAATGTGTGCTTAGTATCCCCAGTGAATTATGGAACATGAAATCCAGTTCATTTGGGAATATAGCAACTTTCAATGTAAGCCAAGAGTATATTTATGAAACTCATTGATTGAGTTTGTCATAAGTATTATAGTTTTATATATCTCTCCCCCTTTGTCATCTCAAAAAGATAACCGTTTTATTTAAAAACTCCCCCTTCATTAGATATCCCATCAAAAATGAACGAAAAAGATGTCCATTGAATAGCCAAAATGTAAAGCAATGAGGTGTCTAGCTAAGAGGCAACAATTTGCAAATTACCAATTGAAACGCTCATATCAATATTGATACAAACCATAAAAGCATAAGTAGTTGTTTTTAAGAGCCGCAGATATCAAAGAAAACATCCTCCAACGGAGTGATAAGTAATTGCTTCCTAATGTTGTTGAATTGATCTAATGGAAGCGGTTTTGTTAAATAACACATCATAACCGCTATCACATAGTTGACTTACACTTATTAAGTTATGATGCAATCCATCAACTAGTAGAACATTTTTGATTTCAAGATTTGTGCCAACATTACCTATTCCAACGATTTTGCCCTTACCATTGTCTCCAAAAGTGACCGTCCCACTTTTCTTTTCTTCAAAGGTTGAAAATGCATCCTTGTTTCCGGTCATATGTTTGGAGCAACCACTGTCAACGACCCATTCCTGCATTAGAATATAGATTTTGGTACCCATGTGATGGTCCGATAAGGTTAGAAACTTTTTAATTTGCTGATGTGTAAAAAGTTCTGATACAGGAAGCCAGTCGGTCGACGATTGCTCGACCGATATAATTCTCGGTCGACAATTTATCGATCGAGGAGGTTACTGTATCACAATCAAAAAAGGAGCAGAAAAATTTTTCGGTTGACCAGTGTTCGACCGAAATGAGTACTGGAAGATTTTCGATTTGTTAAAGATATCCAGTCGGTCGACACTACTTCGACCGACCCAGAGCTCGGTCGACAGTACTTCGACCGACGAAGTTTCTGTTTTTGTACAGCAATGCAGAAAAATAATACCAATAAGCATAGCATCGTTTGTTGAGATAGGACAATATAAATTGCACAAATTAAGTATTTTGTCATATCTCAACTACATTCCATTCTTCTAAGTTTGAGGTCTTGGGGTCCAAACTAAGTTGGACTTCTTAGTCTTGTAGGGGCATGAAAAACAGTAATGACCAAGACGTAAACAGAAATGACAAGTAATAGAATCAACTTCGTTTCTTTTTCTAGTCATTGTGTTTTTGGGTACAAACATAGTTTGGGTCTTTTTGGTTTGGTTTCTCTTTGGAACATATCCCAAACCTTTTCTTCCATTGAAGGTAGTACCACTTCTTAATATGTTATCAAGAATATCTTTTCTTCTTAACTCATGAAGTTCTTGTTGCAACTGAGCAATGTTATTCATTTTCTTATGTATATCTTTTCTTGCCTGGTCTAAATCAGAAAGCAATGAATCCTTTTCTTTTACAATAATGTCATAGTCCGAATGATTGCACAAGATAGGTTGAGTTTGAAAAGCTTGTAGTTTAGCTAACAAATCAGTCTTTTCTTTTGATAGAAGATCAACATTAGTTTCCAAAGTAAGTAGCTTTCTAGTGCAATCATCTAAAGATGTTTTTAAAGATACATTTTCAAGTTCAATGTTATTCTTTTCGGAAGAAAGTTCATCTATTTTGGCAATGAGCTCATTGTTTGATTTTATAGTCCTTTTTAGTTTCTTCTTGGCATCAACATATTTATCATGAGTTTCTTGTAAGCTAGCTACTAACTCTTCTTTAGGAAGATCAACTAGGCTTACCTCTTGAGATTCTTCATCTTCTCTTGCCATTAGACATTCTATCTTGTCTTCTCCGCTTTCACTTTCACTCGTTTCATCCCATGCTGCTTTATAAGCTTTTTCTTTCTTCTTATGTGAGCTTTTCTTTCCCTTCTTAGCTTTGGGACATTCATTTTTGAAATGTCCTTTCTTTCCACACTCGAAGCACCTGGGAGTGGAGGAAGAACTAGAAATTTTATTAGATTTAAACCTTCTATATTTCTTACCATTGACGATCAATGCTTCTTCTCCTTCTTCTTCACTAGATTCCTCACTCTCTTGTGAGAGAGCTTTTGATGCTTTGAGAGCCACGTCTTTCTTTGGTCCACGTTGATGTTCATGTTCTCTTCTCTCTTCCTCTTCTAGGTCTGCCTCATGAGCTTCTAAGTTTCCGATGAGTTGTTCCATTTTGAGGCGAGTGAGGTCGTTTGCTTCTGCAATAGCTGTCACCTTTGGTTTGTACTTTGGAGGAAGAGATCGAAGTATTTTTGATACCTGATCTTCCTCAAGAACGGGTTTCCCTAAAGCACTCAAACCATTGACAATAGTAGAAAATTTTGAATACATTTCACTAATAGTTTCGTTTGGATCCATACGAAAATGTTCAAATTTGGTTTTAAGCAAGCTAACTTTAGAGTTTTTAACTTGAACCGTACCCTCATATGTTATAGATAATCTATGCCAAATGTCATATGCGGTATCACAGTTTGATACTCTATTAAATTCACCTACTGAAATGGAACAATATAAAATACTTACTGCCTTTGCATTCATTTGTGCCATTTTTACCGTATTAGCGTCCCATACTTCGAACTCGTCTTGTGGAAGTGTGTATGGTGTAGATACCATTCTCCAAAGATCCCAATTGATTCCTTGGAAGTAAAATTGCATTCTTCTCTTCCAGTATTGATAGTTTGTCCCGTCAAATGCTGGAGGTCGAGCAACGAACGTTCCTTCAATGTTGAGGTTGTTGAGCACTCCATCCCCCATCTTTTCTTCAAGACTTTGTTAGGGCTCCTTGAAGCCTGCTCTGATACCAATTGAAAACCTCTTTTAAGGATGTTACATAAAATTACAACACTCTCTAAACACCCTTTGGACAGCCTTCACCTAGAAGTAATCTTGCCAACCTTGAAGCAGCCTTCCTTGGAGTAACTTCAAGCTCCCCCTTGAAGTAGCCTCCCTCCCGAAGTAGCTTCCCGTCAAGATAGCCTTCTGAAGTAGTCCAAAGTCCTCCTCTTCACACGAAGAGCTTCACCCTCTTCCTATATGCAGCCTCCTCCCTGGAGTAGCAACGAAGAGTACAAATATTACAAGGAACAAGAAAGAAAATAAGAAAGTACAACTTATCCTTTTAAGCTCAAGGCTTGAATTGCCTATATCAAGCGTATGGATTTTCCTAGCCAAGGTAATAGACTTGTGGATGCTAGGGTTAGGAAAATCTAGCCTATAGGACGAGCTTGAGCTAGATGGAATATGGCCAAATGATCACAGTGCTCAATTGCTTGTAAAAGATTGCTCAAGAGTGCTTAGAAAGAATTCTCAAGTGTAGCAAGGTGAATTCTAGTGTCCTATAGCTTGTCCTATTTATAGGGATAGCCTAAGTATGCTTAAGGACCTTCTAGATAGTTTCTAGGGGGTTCCAAGTGCTCAATTAGCCGTTAGGAATAGATTGGTCGTTTTTACAACGGCTAATTGCTTTAACTCTGCAGATTCTGTCAGAGACCGTCTCGGTCGACAGATGGTCGACCGAGACACCTACTCGGTCGAGCTTTTCTCGACCGACAGGCTCTCTGAGTGCAACGTTCACTTCCAACTGCCAACTAACTCATTTGCTAAGTCTAACGGCTACTTTAGGTCAATCTCGGTCGATAAGGTTGTCGACCGAGAGTGTCTCGGTCGAGGAGTGTGTCGACCGAGATTGACTCTGTTTCAATCTATCAATTAAGATACTAAGTGTGTGCATGAGTGTGCATAATGTGATCCTATTGGAAGGGATGACTTGTCTAACTATGGTGTGTAGCTAGGGAAGATCCAATGCTTGATTTACATGCAATCTAGGTACTTGTACATTATATAATTGTACAAGTTTTTACAATAGTGATTACATTGCATGAAAATAAAACTATAAACTTATGATCTCCCTAGTTGCTTCGTCATCCACCATAATCCTGCACACTCAAGTAGCTCGTTAGATAAATAAGAATGAAATGTTTGTCATAATCAAAACAAAGGGATTTTATAGATGTCCATTTAGCCAACAACATGTATCAGGCATCCAAAGCTCTACCATCACTTACTATCTTTGTAGTTTCATGGTGTATGGTGATCATGCTTTCTTGTATGTCATGATTCCTCAAGGTCGATTCCTCAGAAGCCCTAAACCACTCTCATCAAGGTTTTATTACCTTCCTATCCAAAGAAGTGTATCCAAAGTTCTACAACCATCCTTCTACCACATCAAGGACTAGGTTGGCTATCCAAACAACCACTAATCTTGTTCAACAGATCTCGTTATATCTGAGTGTTAGCCAAACTTATCTCTTCTTCTCAACTTAAGGTTAGCCTAACAACCTCAACTTCTTCTAGCTTCCGGCTAAACTAGGCAGCTATATCTCAACCAGAGCATTCATTACCACTCCTTATCCTTAGGAGTTAGGTAATGTCAAAGACATACACCTCCATGTATTATACTTATCATCTCATCTCAAACTCTAAGTTTGTCTTCATCAATAAACTCTGAGCTCATCCTCATGGTGATCAAACTCAACCTTGGTTAACTTGCAAATTCCACATAGCTCTTGATACAACATCCTCATAAGATGACTACACTATTCCTCTTACTGTTGGCAAACCATCCATGTATCATTCACTCTACCAAGGTATGTTATCATCTCTGTCCTCATTCCTTATAGCAACGTTCCAACTCACATCATCTTTACCCTTGGTGTGTGGCATGCGTACTGTACTATCTCTCACTCCCATAACAAGAAGAAATAAGCATTTGGCGGCCATCCAAATACAGAGTTCTTCCCATTCCAAGAGTAGAGATGGTACATCCCACCTTGCCAGTACACCTTCAAATCTAAGTTGAAACGTGCAACTCATGTCTTTACATCACAAACATCATGATATCAAAATTTCCTCCATTGAAAACTGGTCTCGAACCTACTTGGTCCAAGCACAATCCTTGGTCATCTCTTCTAGGTCTTTAAGGTGCCGACACTTTTGGGGTCATCCCTCTTCCCTCATGCATCCATAGAGTGCCCTACTCATATGCCCTTTGGGTCCCATGAGTTCATGAAGGTGATCAATCTCCTAACCCATGGTCCTCAAACAATGATAGTTGTTACCTCCCGACCCTATGGTCATGTGCAACTAGGGAATTAGGCAACTCCTACTTCCATCGGTCTTATCCCTACCTGGCCCTAGGATAGACTTAGGATTCTCTTATAGTACATGTTCAACTTAGAACCTAATCCAATCCTTCATCATATCTCTCTGCATTCTTGGGTTGTCTTTCATCCTTTCTCAGGGATCATGGTGACCTGCCTACCTTGGTCAGGCCCCATACTGGTTACCTTCATGGTAACACATCCATATGCACTTAGAGATGGTTAATTATGGGTCTACAAGTTCAATCTCATGCCATGTACTTTTCACTTAGCTTTCTCAAGATCCTATAAAACCTCTTTAGGTTATCTTAACTCCAACAAAACTGGTATACACCCAACCAAAGGGTCCCTCTCCCAGGATGGGAGGAAACTACCACTCTTGATGACAAGGTCACAACCGTCCTTAGTGTTTACCCTCACATGAGAATGTCTAACCCAACAGCTACTAAAGCACAAGCTGACCACCTATTAAACCATGATAGGTCATACTTGTTCTCTTTCCTTAACACTGGATCAACTTAGTTGTGAGGGGTTCATCAAACATACCCTTAACTTAAGGGGTTTTTGTTATCTCTACACATGAGGAGTATCATGCTCGAAACTATTGAGACTCAAATCTCATCATGATCATCAGATACACTGCTTCCCTTCTTAGGCCTAGGAACCCTAGGTTCACATTCGCGTGTCCAACTACATGCTCAATTTCTTAACCATCAATCAAGCATGTCCAATATATGTCATGTACTTCCATGATCTTTCTACTCGAGCAACACTTCGGAGTTGATTCCTCTTCCAGGACATCCAACTAGGTATAAAGCCTCACAACTGGTGACTTAAACCTCCTCAGGGTCTAAAGCACTCTTTATCTCATCCGGTAGTGATGCAGCTTCCACTTACGTGGAATTGTGTGCGGCACTAAAAATCCTAAAGATGGTAAGTATTTAATTTTAGCCTTGCTTATACTAGATCGAGAACTCCACCCACTTATGCTAAGATATGCGGATGTCTTATCGTAGTATAGTTAAGGTTCGAATCCATGGGACAACGGTCTTTTTGGGAACAACAAGATGAAAAACGTTAGAATTTCACCTAATCTCTTAATAGTTGGTATTTAAATCAAAAGGTTGGTTTGGTTGTTTTTAAACTAAAAGCAAGTAAAGTAAAGCAAGTAAATTTAAGTATGTTAAACAACGATAAGAAGCCACTAGGATGTGATCGGTTTTCACTGCCACTACACATGGATCAAAACATGCAATATAAAACATATCCTGCAACAAGAGTTTAAACAGTTAGCATCTTTGTAGACTTAGTCTCCTTTCAGAGAACTAACTATGAGAAGTGTAGGAATGTTGCAATGTCAGCCATCCCCGAACGAATGGTCACCTACTTTTCATCATTCCCTTTGCAAAGTTTGTTCCTCGACTTATCAAGGTTGTACTTTCATACGTCAACTGATTCCATTTCATAGTATGAAAGTACAACGATGGAAGTGAGTTTACTCCACTTCTTGAAAAACACTCCTAGATATCGAAACAGATGCATGGTGGATACATGCATCAAGAACCAACATTCAATCGAGTTTCGAATCTAGTAGCACAAACATAGACAATTCATACTAAAAGATAAAAGATAACACAAGTTGGTGATCAAGCAACAAGCATTCATTAAACGATTGATGTTGAACTGAAAAGAAAGCATCTCTATATTGCAAACTATGGATTACATTACATGAAATGAAAACATGGGTAGCGGGGCAACTCCCCGCACCCTAGTGAAAGAGACTACTCGCTCATAGCTAGGACAAAGAAGGAGGCGAGAAGAGAGAGAGAACATCATCCCCACAAAGGAGAGAGGAAAGTCAACCCCTTGGAAAGAGAGAGAGTGACGATCTTCAAACTTCACAGGTTGCTCGATGATGAGGTCTCCTCTTCCCACCTTCTTTGATGAAGAGAGAGAAAGAAGCTTCAGGGTGAAGCGTGGATCTCATACCAGTAGCCTTTGGATGGAGGATGAAGGTTGGAATAGCTCTGGATCAGTAGAGGCAACTTCTGTGTATCTGAAAACTTCGTGTCTTTGGGAGGACCCCTTGGGTCTTATTTATAGGCCTTAAGTGAAGTCCAAACAGTTTGGTCAGTTTTGGATCCAAACGGTCTTGAAGACCGTTTAGACTCTGAAACTGTTTGGACCCTGAGACCGTTTGGACCCTGAGACCGTTTGGCTTCATGCAGTCTTGGGACCGGTTGATTCCATGCGGTCTTGGGACCGATTGGCTTCATGCGGTCTTGGGACCGTGTGACTCCATGCGGTCTTGGGACCGATTGGCTTCATGCGGTCTTGGGACCGTGTGACTCCATGCGGTCTTGGGACCAATTAGCTTCATGCGGTCTTGGGACCGATTGGCTCCATGTGGTCTTGGGACCACGTGACTCCATGCGGTCTTGGGACTGATTGGCTTCATGCGGTCTTGGGACCGCATGACTCCATGCGGTCTTGGGACCGCGTGACTCCATGCGGTATTGGGACCGCGTGACTCCATGCGGTCTTAGGACCGATTGGCTTCATGCGGTCTTGGGACCGTGTGAGTCCATGCGGTCTTGGGACCGATTGGGTCCATGCGGTCTTGGGACCGTGTGACTCCATGCGGTCTTGGGACCGATTGGCTTCATGCGGACTTGGGACCACGTGAGTCCATGCGGTCTTGGAACCAGTTGAGTCTTTTATGAATTTTTTGTGTCTTTTTTCTGTAAGTAAAAAGGAGAAAAGTTAATCTAATAGTATATTTGCAATAAGAGAGGATAGTTAGGGATTCTGTCTAATTTTATCTGAGAAAGAGTGTGGAAAACTGAAGAAACATACTAAGATAACATCACAAAATTAGAGGTTATCACCCCCCCTAACTTAGAGTCTAGCTTGTCCTCAAGTTAGATAGAGTTGAGGCACGTAATGGCGAGGCAATTTTATTTAGTTAAGATTTCCATACTCTTGCTCCAATTATAAACCTGAGTTCTCCCAAGGTCGTATCGGGTCTTATTGCTTGCCTTAACTCTTTCAGGTTTTGAGAGTTGCTTGGGTCTTAGGTTCCTTCAGTATCTCGTAGCCTGCATTGGGACCACTTTTTACTCTATGCATGTTGTTGACTCTAATCAGCTTTATACCTCTCTGAAAAACCTACTGGAATCTAGAGTGGGTATGAAGATTGGCTAAAGGCTTGAAGTGTAACTCCCCCTTTAAGTAGGGGAGGGGTTGTCTATGATTTTAGAATCTCAATACCGGGCACGACACATCTGCCTTCGTGAGGGAAGCTGAATGTACCGGTCGGGCGAGTCCTTTATATAAGCCTTTCATATATTTAGATACCTTAGGGTTTCACTACCGGGCACGACACATCTGCCTTTGTGAGGGCGGCTGAATGTACCGGTCGGGTGAGACCTTCATTGGTTCTTTATATAGATCATTATTTATGGCATAACTCTCATAATTTTATTTAACTCTCTGGCTTTTATTCGTAGACTCACAAGCTTAGGATTTGGGGTTTTTCGGGAAATTGTTTTGGGCGGCCAAGCCTCTTTTATTTGAAGAGAGCAAATTTGTTCTTAGAGTTTTTCAACATGCACTTATTTGGTTTCTTTTTAATGGTCCACGTGTGAGACTTCTTGATTTGGAAATCACCTGATGCCCCTCTCATCCTTGAGAGCTTGGCTTATTTCGACCTTGATATTGACCTGTGGAGAGTCAGATGTAGAAGTGAAACAAAAGCATGAAAGTCAATAGTGGAGAGACATTATTAAGTCACCATTATATGTCTAAGCGCTATTACTTTTGAGGACTAATGTGATTCTAAAGTTAGCTGAGGGTGACTTTGTTCCAAAAGGGATGTTCTTCTTGCAGAGTTTATATTAACAGGGAAAACTTTTAAAAAAATAAATGCGCCAAGAGAACTGTAAGAAAAGAAAGAAAATGTAGAGAGGGAAGGGTTTGGAAATGATACCTCTCCCTTGTCAGTGTACTCCCCCCCTAACTTATCACGCACTCTGTCTGCAGAGTGTCAAAGTGATAGTTTGAGAAGTACAAGGACAAGGGCATTAGGTTTCTATTAGTCCTTTATTGGCGCCATGTGTGCGGAGGAAATTAGCGGTGAACTTCCCTCGTAATGCGTGATAATCCACTTCTGTCATGTCTTCTACTGGTCTTCCAAGTACGATGATGGTGTATTCCAGTAGAGGATGTGGAAACCACAATCATTTGACTCGCGAATCTGCTGAGGGCACCTGTGGCTGAAGGTGGGGCGATGAAAGTGTTCTTTGTTGTATGCCCGTGTATGCGTGTTGAGAAGGACATGAAGTTGGTCAGCACACTCCTTCACCACCTCCTCCGTAGGCGTTCTTGGTGTCGTAGTGTAATGTTGTTGATCTGGATTGTACTAGTTGTTGGAACTATTGTATATGATAGTTGTTCCTTCATGAAGATTTGTTGCCAATAACATCCAGTGTTATGAATGAAGGGAAGCATGATGAACTTTAGGGTCGTATGTTGTAAGAAGGAGGTGAGTGCCTCAGTTGTTCTGAAGTTATTTATCTTTAAAAGATCATCCTTCATGTAGGGGGACGCCATATATGTTGTAGGGTGGTTTTGGTCGAGAAGAAATTAATAGGAGGCCATTAAGCTTACGGAGAGAGACCCTTTGAACTGTATAGTTTCTCGAAGCGCGTCTACCATGACTAGAATGTCACCGGACATGAAGATGAGGTCATCCTTCTCGGCGTAAAGCCTTGACATGAGGAGATGAAGTTCATTGCCGGAGAGACGTTTGCAAGCACTGAGGTCGAAGTTGGGGAATGTAGGAGAAATGGCATACAGGGGGTCCATTTGTGAAGATGATCTGTTAATGGACGCCCCGGTTAGCAACTCAGTAAACCCTTCATCGTCCGCCAGATCGAAGGAGTAAGGGTCCCATTTCTTCTTCTCAGGAGCCTTAGCAGGTTGTTGTTTGTCCAACTCCTTTATTGTTTGCCTGAATGGTTGTTTTGGAGGATGTTGGATGGCCGAGAAAAGATAGCGAGGAACATCAGTGGGTGCCATAGTTGGGTCCTTAAAGAACCTTCTATCACAGATCAATTCCATGGCGTAGCGACCTCGCAGAGAATGAAAGTCTTCTATGGCCAGGTCGGTAAAAGGGATTTGTTGATTAAGCGCTTGGATATGACGTATTACGTAGAAAGTGCAATCCCTAGAACCTTCTTGAGTTTGAGCTTGGGGGTTTATGATTTGGAACCAAGGTTGGTTCCAAATATTGGGAAGTGATGGGCAAGCAGCCCAGATCAACTTCAGGAGCCGGAAAGGGATGCATCTGGCCTCCCCGACTTCTGTTCTGGTGAAGTTGATTATTCCTGCTCGTAGTTCAGTGGCGCAAAAGTTGTACACCTTAGCATCGCGGGCCGCGGTGTCCACGATCAGAAGCAGCCAGTGACCCGAGACTTGTAAGGGCACGGTGATGTAGCGTGCCTTCCTTGCAATTCCCTTCTGCAACCGTTGGATGGATTTGCTTTGTAACTTTTTGTAAATAAGGCTCATTGTAAGATCCAGTGATGCATTTAAAATAGGTTGCTACCGCCGAGAGATTCTGTAGGTTTCGATAGAATTGGCGAGGAGGACACGGAAGACTGTCATCTTCACCGTTGATTATGGTCAAAGGATGGAGCGGAAGTCCTCACGCGTCAACTTTTGCTGAGTCTTTATGTTTTGGTAGATTATTTCGCCTCCGTCTTTGGCATCATCTACTATAGTGTTGAGGATAAAGATGTATTGAGGGTCGAGAGTAGAGATGGCCATTGGATAAAGATCATGCATTTGGTTCAGCAGTGGTGGTGGCGGGGGTAGCTCTTGTGGAGGGAGGGGTGAAGTCTGCTCCAGATTGTCGATATATTGTTGTAGATCTTCATCTTTGTCTTAGTCAGAAGCGGATTCTAGATCTTCGTCTGTATCCAAGCCGACTCGTTCTTGATCTTCTTATTCTGGGGGAAAGAGCTCTGATGGATCTGGTGTGGAAAGATGTTGAGCTGATGTTTCCTATTGTGGACCTGTGCTGGTTCCGAATAGACATTGGTGGAACTCAGCGAATGGTTCTGAGTAGACATTGGTGGAACTCAGAGAAGGCTGCTTCCTTAGTAGATTCCCCAGAGATCCCATTACGGAGTAGTCAAGGAATTGATCCCCGTAAGACATATTAACATTGTCAATGTGAGTCGGGGATTTGGGATCTTTATCACCGTCATGGTGATCTTTTTGTTTTGATCCATCTCCTCGGCTTGTGCCCTCCCCAGCATTGCCTGGGTCGTCACATTGGTCATCTGAGGAGGTGCTATTATTGGAGTTAGTCGAGGAGTCAGATTCCTCATCATTGTCATCTTTATCATCATCGTCGTCTGCCTTTTTGTCCACTGGATTTGGTTGTGGGGGCTTCTTGCACTGCCGATGGGTTGCTTGAAGTTCATCAAACGCCACTTGCACATGCTTGTGGGATTTGAGTAGTGCGCCGTGTGTTTCCTTTAGATCTGAGTAACGTCCCTCGGTAGAGAGGAGGCACGCTGTAAGGTCTTTTACTTGAGCGCGTAGTTGGTGAAGCTCGGTGTTTGCTGACTCCTCTTGGCGGCTGTGGAGTTGTGTGAGGGTGTTGGTGATGTCATCCAAGCACGTGCTTAAAGCAGTTTGTTGTTGCTTAAGCCTGCACAGGGTCTCAGGCAGAGGTTGAGTCTGCGTAGAGATCCTGTCAACGTGCTGAGCCAGTGCTTCATGCTAGCATTTTACTCCAAGGACCAGCTCGGGCAGGTGTTTGTAGTGGTCGTCAATATGATTGACTTGCTTGGCCACTACATCCTATCGTTGCTGAATGCATTGGAGAATTCTTGGCAAGGAGTTGTGCTGCTCGTTGATCTTGGCAACCTGTTGAGAGATTCCATGCACACATGAAAAAATAGAATGCATAATATTAGAGGGGTCGGTGAGGAAGTTTTGGATGGCGACAAATTGACGTCTGAATTCCTCACTGATATTTGAAAAAGGGACCCCAGAAGCGGAAGGGTGGTATGGCTGGGGTCGGGGTGGGAGGGTGGTAGTGCCTTGCGAAGGAGACACTGGTGATGGTCCGTCGAACTGCGTGGTGACTGTAGATGGAGTCACCAGCGGTGTCGGGGTGGTGGCGGATGAAGGGAATGGTAGATGGCTGGGTGAGATATTAGGGGGTGAAAAGGTTGAGGAAAAGAAGGTGGAGATGGGAGCTGAGAAAGTTAAGCTGGATGTTGGAGCGAAAAAAGTAGTGTTCGGGGAAGAAATTGGGGAAGTGGAAGATGTTGATGGATGGATTGTTGTGGAGGAAGGTGGAGTGATGGTAGATGGTGGGAGGGTGGTGGATGGGAGTGTGGTGGTGGGGGTGGGGGTGGTGGTGAGCTCATCATGTAGGTTCATGATGAATGAGTCAATAGAGGAGGTAGTGATTGGATCCTCTGGATGGGGGCATTCCGTCTCCAGTTGGAGCTTTGATGTTGGCATCCCCGATAGCTGTGGCGGTTGTAAACGTACTTTGGATGGACATTTTACTGGTATTTTTGTCAACCTAGTTGTCGGGGCAGTTATGCTGAGCTCTGTCCGTCCCGCTTGGGTTGTCTTAGTTTGTACTTTGACCGGAGCTAGGAGTTTGGAAATCTCATTGTCAGTAAAGAGAAATTGGTCTTTGTCGTAGTCTGCTAGCTCCGGAAGGGGTAAAAGGGTTCTGGAGGATCGGACTATTAGGCAGAAGATGTAGTGTAGTTTTGCATCCTTCTGCTTGATAATGTAGGAGTTCTTCAAGGTTTGTTCGTTAGTTAGGATGTCTCTCTTGATCTTCGTGCAGCGAGGGAGTAATCTGTCCATTTTGAGGTATTTGATAATGGAAGTTATGTGTCCGCCCATGCAGATTTCTTTTCCTATGGCATAGGCGGAGAATTTTTGTATCATATGATGTCCGATGTTGACCGTCTTTCCTTGCAAGATAGACCATAGGAGAAAGAGGTCGGTAGTAATAACGTTTCCTCCCTCTATTCTGGGGAACAACACACTGGTAATGATTTTGTGAAGCGTGCACACGAACCCTGATTGAATATTGGAGGCTTTACATGTATTTGCCTCATAAGTGGGGATCCCTGTTACCATCTTCCAGAAGCTATGTCTATTGAACAGGGAGTTCTCCGTGCCTACAACTGTGGCTTGTTTGAGCTGTTCAGGGTTGTCAATGAAAATTTCATTCAGAAGATTTTCTATTATCATGATATCGTTGCCAAAAAGTTTGGTGACCAGTCGGCGGTCACCTCCGTCCCTTGCTCTGTGCACAATGTCCACCGCTTCTTTGGTGAGATGGGCAAAGAATTCTGTGGTGGGTTCGACATATGAAATTTCGGGGACAAAACAAAGTTTGGATAAATTGGCATTGTCGAGCATGGTGAGGACTCTGTCATAGATCCCCATCTTGAGTAGTACGCTTGAGCAGACTTACTTTGTTGGTTTTAGTATTTTCTCGGTGGATGGGATGGTGTGGATGTAGAGGTTTTCTGGTGGTGGCGCGGTGGTGGTGAGAATTGAGAAGATGGGGGTGGTAGCAGAAGTGGTAGTGGCAGGTTTTGCAAGGGTTTGTTCCCTAGCAGTGACGGGGTGGACATGTTTTCTTGCCCACTTCTTTGAGGGTTGTTCGGTCGTGGTTTCCTGGACCTTTCATTTCCCCTTGGATTTTGCAGGTGAGGATTCTTCCTCAGGGTTTGGCTCGTATTCAGAGCCTTCGTCACTGGAAGAGATTTCTTCCACTTCTTGCTCCGGTTCTTTAGCCAGACATTTGTTAATGCGGTCAATCTCGCCCATGACTGCCATGATGTTGACCTTTGGTGGGATCTTTCCGGTTGCTTTGAAGGTATCCACCACTTTCTGGAGCTTGGCACGGGCCTCTCGTAGTTGCTCCTCAGTCCAGAAAGGTGCGTCAGCAGTCCCTGTAGGTTGCTTTGCTGATGAGGCCATTTCTGAAAATGGAAAAATTATGCGTTAGAATAAGACGTTTAGTAAAAGAGAGAAAATTGGATTTTATTTGTGTTTATGTGTTTTTATGTTTTAACAAAAATCAAGCGGTTGTGAATGGACAAACGGTTTCGAAGACCGTTTGGTCCCAAACGGTTTGAAGACCGTTTGGAAGGTAAAACGTCGGGGAGCGGCCGGCGATAGCAGAAGTGATTATTACGATGAAGAAGGGGGGTTCCACGGCGGCGCCGAAGATGTCTACGGTGGTAAAGACGGTTGCGGAGGCGAAAAGGTCAATGGTGCGAACGAAAAGGTAGCCGCGACGGCATTACGGGCGTCGGCAAAGGTGGCGTGTCTACCTTGTTGATGTGGGCGAGGAAGACGACAGTGAGAGCATCGGTAGTGCAGATGCAAAGGTGGTGTCGGCGAGCTGACGTTGTGGGTTGTGAGGAAGCAAGAATCGCGGAGACAGGGAGCGGCGTTCGCGTGAGGGTTTAAGAGAGTTCTGGAGTCGAAAGAAAGAAGAAGGAGGGGGTATATTTATAGGATTCGGGGGGTTGACCTTACAAAACACGTAGGTCAAATGGTTTAGCGACCTTTTGGACTCCAAACGGTTTCGAGACCGTTTGGCTCCAAATGGTTTCAGGACCGTTTGGTTCCAAAGAGTTTCAAGACCGTTTAAGGTTATTTTGATTTTTATATTTTTATATTTGTTTTTGGTTATATAGATTTTTATATTTTCAGAAGATAATCCTAAGGTAACTTAAAAGAACAGAATATAAAAGAAGAATCTCAGATCTTGGGTTGCCTCCCAAGTAACGCCTAGGTTTTACGTCGTTGGCTCGACGAGGTTTTGATGTTGTTATGATGATTTTGTGGCGTCTCTGATCTCAATAGTTTGTCTCGGCATTTTATCTACTGGAGTGTAGTATTTTTTCAATCGATGGCCATTGACTGTCCTTTCTCCTCCATTATCATCAACAATTATGACAGCTCCAGTCGGGTATATATGTTTGATGGTGAAAGGCCCAGACCACTTTGTGCGGAGTTTTCCGGGGAACAATTTGAGCTTGGAGTTGAAAAGGAGTACTTTGTCACCGATGGTGATGCCTTTCCTTTTTAGATGACCGTCGTGCCACATTTTGGTTTTTTCTTTATAAATCTTGGCACTTTGATAAGAGGTCATTCGGAGCTCCTCTAGCTCTTGTAATTGGAGTTGTCTGTTTTCTCCGGCACTTTTGAAATCAAAATTCAGTTATTTAATGGCCCACCAAGCCTTATGTTCCAGTTCTACTGGAAGATGACATGACTTCCCGTATACCAAACAGAACGGGGTTGTCCCGATTGGTGTTTTATAAGCTGTTGGATATGCCCAAAGGGCATTGGGAAGCTTGGTGGACCAGTCAGTGTGGTGCCTATTGACTATTTTTTCTAAGATCGCCTTTAGTTGTCTATTTGATACCTCAACCTGACCACTGGTCTGTGGATGGTAAGGCGTGGCTACTTTATGGTTAACTCCGTATTTCTTTAAGAGGGCTTCAAGGCTTCGTTCTAAAAAATGGGTCCCGCCGTCAGATATGACAGTTCGGGGGACTCCAAATCTGGGGAAAATGATATCTTTAAACATCTTAATAACTTGTTTGGAATCGCTGGACACTGTGGGTATAGCTTTGACCCATTTCGAGACATAGTCTACTGCAACCAGAATGTAGGAGAAACCATAAGAAGAAGGAAAGGGGCCCATATAGTCTATCTCCCATACGTCGAAAAGTTCAATCTCTTGCCACATGGTGAGGGGCATTTCATTCCTTTTAGATATGCTACCAGAAAATTGACATTTGTTGCAAGATTTCACAAAATCATAGGAGTCTTTTGCTATGGTTGGCCAAAAGAATCCTGATTGCAGAACTTTTATAGCGGTTTTCTTCGCACTCATGTGTCCCCCAGTGGGGCTAGAATGGCAATGCTCCAAGACGAGGGTAATCTCTTCTATGGGTAAGCAGCGATAGAAAAGTACGTCTGTGCATAGGTGAAAAAGGTAAGGTTCATCCCTATAGTATTGCTTTACATTGTGAAGGAATTTCCTTCTGTCGTGATGAGAGGCGAAAGGGTGAATGATTCCTGTAGCTAGATAATTAACGATGTCGACATACCAGGGGAATCCATTGGTAACTTTCATTAGTTGGTCATCTGGAAGGGAGTCTCGGATAGGTATTTTATTTTCATCCTCAACTTCAATACGGCTGAGATGATCGGCGACGACATTTTCCACTCTGATTTTATCTTTGATTTCCAAATTGAATTCCTGAAGCATCAATACCCAGTGGATAAGTCTGGGTTTTGCATCTTGCTTCTGAATTAGATATCGTATGGCGGAGTGGTCAGTGTAGACGATGACCTTGGCTCCAATCAAGTAGGAGCAGAATTTCTTGAATGCATAGATGACATCTAAGAACTCCTTTTCTGTAGTAGTGTAGTTTTTCTGTGCTTCATCGAGCGTTTTAGATGCGTAGTAAATTACATATGGTTTCTTGTTGATTCTCTATCCTAATACGGCCCCTATGGCATAATTGCTGGCATCACACATGATTTCAAAAGGTTGTGACCAATCCGGGGCTCTTAGTATGGGTGCAGAGATTAAAGCATTTTTCAAAGTTGAGAAACTTTGTAAGCATTCTTGATTAAAATTGAACTCGGTATCTTTGGTCAGAAGTTGGGTCATGGGTTTTGCTATTTTTGAGAAATCTTTGATAAATATTCTGTAAAACCCAGCATGACCCAAGAATGCTCGTACTCCTTTTATATCTTTTGGTGGCGAAAACTTCGAGATAACATCTATCTTTGCCTTGTCTACCTCAATCCCTCTGTCACTCACTCTATGTCTGAGGACGACACCTTCAGTTACCATAAAATTGCATGTTTCCCAATTCAGGATGAGGTTGGTTTCATCGCATCGTTGTAAGACTTGTCCAAGGTTGAGTAGACAGTTATCGAAGGAATCTCCGTAAATTGAAAAATCATCCATAAATACTTCCATTATAGATTCTGTTAATCCTGCAAAAATGGCAGACATACACTTTTGAAATGTAGTAGGTGTGTTGCACAACCCGAATGGAATTCTTCTGAAAGCATAGGTCCCAAAGGGGCAGGTAAAGGTAGTTTTCTCTTGGTCTTCTGGGTGTATAGGGATTTGGTAGAACCCAGAATAACCATCGAGGTAGCAGAAGTATTTTTGATGCGCTAAGCGTTCTAGGACTTCATCGAGAAAAGGCAGAGGGTAGTGATCTTTTCACGATGATTTGTTTAGTTTCCTGTAGTCAATGCACATCCTCCACCCCGTCACAGTCCTTGTAGGTACTAACTCATTCTTGTCATTTAGCACGACAGTGGTTCCTCCCTTTTTAGGGACAACTTGTACGGGGCTAACCCATTGGGAGTCTGAAATTGGGTAAATTATGTCGGCTTTCAGTAATTTGAGGACTTCAAGGCGAACCACGTCTTTAAGATTGGGGTTCAGCTTCCTCTAGTGTTCACGTGATGGCTTAAATTCTTCGACCATGGGCAGTCTATGCATGCATAAGGCTGGGTTTATACCCTTCAGGTCAGTTATCTTGTACCCAATGGCTTTCTTGTGTTTCTTCAGCTCATCAAGAAGCCTTTCTTCCTGGTTTTCCGTCAGGGTGGAACTGATGATAACTGGACATAATTTTGCTTCATCCAAGAAAATGTGTTTAAGTCCCATTGGTAGAGTCTTCATCTCAGGAGCCTTGGGTGTTTCTATTGCTTCTAAAATAGTGACAGATTTAAGCTCCTCAAAGGTGGTTGTCGGTGCTTCTTCGGCCTTCTCTAAGTGTTGCAAACATTGTTGGACCAATTCATTTGCAGAAAATTCGACTTCTGGGTTGGTTAGAACATTTTCTAACTCATCTGATGGCTCAAATATTTCTAATTAGGACATTTGATGTATTGCATCTAAGAGAAAGACTTCCTCTTGAATGCTGGGACCTTTCATGTTGTTGAGAACTCGGAATTGAATTGCCTCTTTTCCCAATCTTAGAATGATCGTGCAAGCTTCAACATCAATAAGCGCCCTAGTTGTGGCAAGGAAAGGTCTGCCAAATATTATTGGGTATCTCAGATCCTCCTTGATATCCATAATGACAAAATCGCACGGGACATAGGCATCTTTGCCTATCCTGACTGGAATATCTTCGATAATTCCTAGACGTGCAGTGATAGTAGAATCGGCTAACTAAATTGTCATCATTGTGGGCAGCAAGTCAGTGAAACCTAATCGTTTACACATGGAATAGGGCATAATTGATATGCTAGCCCCTAGGTCAGCTAATCCCTTTTTGCTTGAGGCATTTCCAATACATCACTGAATACCGAAGGAACCTGGGTCTTTCTTTTTCTTTGGCATTTTATTAAGGATGATATCGGAGGTGGTTTGGGCTAGTTTGACGGTTTCTTGCTCTTCAGTAATGTATTTTCTTGATAACAAAGTTTTGAAGTATTTAGCCCAAGTCGGTACTTCAGAGAGAGCATCGAGGAGCGGGATGTCGATATAGAGTTTCTTCATCACCTCCTTAAATCTTTGGAACCTAGTGTCCATTTTTGTCTCTCGCAATCTTCCCGGATATGGTATCCTTGGTTTATACTGTGGGATTTCTGGCTCTTTGGAAGCTTGCTCTTTTTCTTTGCCTCTCACATTCTCTGCAGACTTCTCAGTTCCTAGGTTTGGGCTTGCGTTTGGAATAAAGACAGGTGTATCATCATCATCAAGAGAGATTCTAGTAGTTTCGTGAAGGGTGCGTCCAGATCTTGTAGTAACAGAATTCAACTGCTCAGGTCTATTCTGTTCGTGTCTAGGGTTCGATTCAGGTTGTCCTGCAAAAGTGTCTGCTGGAGGCTTCAGCTGCGCAACAATTTGTGCTAGTTGAGCCTCCACTGCCTTCTACTGAGCTTGCTGATTAGCGAGCATGGTTTGTTAGGACTGTAGCATCTGCCTTATCAAAGTCATCTCGTCTGCTGGTTGGGAAGGGGTATTTTTCTGAGCAAGTTGTTGTTGTCCTTGTTGTGATTGTTGCGGAGGCAGCGCTAACTGAGGTTGCTGCAACTGAGGGTGCAACTGTGGGTGTAGAGGGCAATAGGTATATTGATAGTAGGCGGATGGATTTCTAGGGTAGTTATATCTTAGGAAGTTATTTCTGGGGTTCCCTTGATTTTGATTAAAGTTGCTTTGGAATCCAGGTGGCAACCTATTGGAGGATCCGCCTTGTGTCTGGTGTTGCAGATTGGCGGTCCCTGCAGGGTTCCCGTATTGAAAACCTAGGTGGTTTCTTGGTTGATTAGGATTATGGTAAACTTATCCTGGTATGGAATGAATGGAATTAACTTGTTCGGGCATTTTCTCTTCAGGTTGTTCAATGATTGGTTCGTACTGATGTTGTGGTGGGTGCATATCCATCATCACATTGTAAAGCAGACCGCATGACAGAGTTGGGTGATCGGATGCGTGACAGGCTTCACAGGTCCATGTGGCAGCTTTAACCTATTGAATTTGAGGGTTTTTCTTTTTATCGAATTCTCCAAGCAAAGTTTCAAGAGCCTACTGTTTATGAGCTATGGTCTTTAAGGCTTCAGCAATAGCCTTCATTTCCATTGATTCCTCAGCTTTATAAACTTTGAGAACTCCCTTGCCAGATGATCGTCCCCAATTGGATTGATTCTCAGCTCCAAGTGTGACGATTTTCCAAGCATCCTCGTAGTTCTTTCTCATAAAATTTCCTCCAGATGAGGAATCCAGAAATTGCTTGATGTCATCACTCACTCCCCTATAGAATGTTTCTATTAATTGATTTTGGGAGATGACGTGATGAGGACACTTTCTTAGAAGCTCTTTGAACCTTTCCCAAACTTCTGCGAGTGATTCTCTAGGAAGTTGGGCAAAGTGGTTAATCTGCCCCCTAATTTCGTAAGTTAACAAAGGGGGGAAGAACTTCTCCATGAACCTTTCTTCCCAGGGAGCCCATGTGGTGATTATTAGCTCCCTATCAAGCGAGTTGTACCAGCTCAAAGCTCTTCCTGATAGAGTGAAGTGGAAAAGATGTAGCATTATTGCGTCAAAAGCAACTCCGGCCTATGGGACCAGTCGGCAAAGTGCCTTGAACCTCTTTAAGTGATCCATACAGTCATCTCCAGAACCTCTAAAGAATGAGATGCCCTGCATGATCTGAATCCATTGTGTCCAGATCTTGAAGTTGGGTATGTTGATGATCGGAGGCCGAACTGGATGATTGTCTTCATAGTTCTTGGGGACATCATAATCTCTTAATTGCTTGTTTCTTAGCTTTATCTGGGCAGCTTGGTTAGCTGCTTCATTTTCGGCTCGGATGCGGGCTTGTTCTTCCGCTCAGATCTCTACTTGAATCTGAGCACGGGTATCAACAATGAATTGTACTCTTTGAGCGGCTATGGCGGCATTGACCCTCTCCATTACTAGTGCAGCTTGGTGTTGATCTTCAGCCATTTGCCTGGCTCTTTGGCGGTTAACTCTGATGCAGCGGTGGAAGCTTCTCTCTACCTCAGAGTCGTACTCTGGATCAGGGGAGAATTTGAGGTTATGTGATGATTGCATACACGTCTTCTTCCTGAGTAGAGAAAGGGACACACCTTTTAGATGATATCATAGATATGATGAACTTAAGAAGATATGAACTAATGATCAAAAGAAAATGTAAAACCCTAACCAACTAGAAAGATACTAGATGAAATAAAAACGTTTCGTTGTCCCCAGCAATGGCGCCAATTTTTTATGGATCTTCCACTTACGTGGAATTGCGTGCGCCACTAAAAATCCTAAAGATGGTAAGTCTTTAAGTTTAGCCTTGCTTATACTAGATCGAGAACTCCACCCACGTATGCTAAGATACGTGGAAGTCTTATCGTAGTATAGTTAAGGGTCGAATCCATGGGATAACAGTCTTGTTGGGAACAATAAGATGAAAAATGTTAGAATTTCACCTAATCTCTTAATAGTTGGTATTAAAATCAAAAGGTTGGTTTGGTTGTTTTAAACTAAAAGCAAGTAAAGTAAAGCAAGTAAATTTAAGGATGTTAAACAACGATAAGAAGCCACTAGGATGTGATCGGTTTTCACCGCCACTACACATGGATCAAAACATGCAATATAAAACATATCATGCAACAAGAGTCTAAACAGTTAGCATCTTTGTAGACTTAGTCTCCTTTCGGAGAACTAACTACGAGAAGTGTAGGAATGTTGCAAAGTCAGCCATCCCCGAACGAATGGTCACCTACTTTGCATCATTCCCTTTGCAAAGTGTGTTCCTCGACTTATCAAGGTTGTACTTTCATACGTCAACTGATTCCATTTCATAGTATGAAGTACAACGGTGGAAGTGAGTTTACTCCACTTCTTGAAAAACACTCCTAGATACCAAAACAGATGCATGGTGGATACATGCATCAAGAACCAACATTCAATCGAGTTTTGAACCTAGTAGCACAAACATAGACAATTCATACTAAAAGATAAAAGATAGCACAAGTTGGTGATGAAGCAACAATCATTCATTAAACGATTGATGTTGAACTGAAAAGAAAGCATCTCTATATTGCAAACTATGGATTACATTACATGAAATGAAAACATGGGTAGCGGGGCCACTCCCCGCACCCTAGTGAAAGAGACTACTCGCTCATAGCTAGGATAAAGAAGGAGGCGAGAAGAGTGAGAGAGAATGTCATCCCCATAAAGGAGAGAGGAAAGTCAACCCCTTGGAAAGAGAGAGAGTGACGATCTTCAAACTTAACAGGTTGCTCGATGATGAGGTCTCCTCTTCCCACCTTCTTTGACGAAGAGAGAGAAAGAAGCTTCAGGATGGAGCGTGGATCTCAGACCGGCAGCCTTTGGGCAGAGGATGAAGGTTGGAATAGCTCTGGATCAGTAGAGGCAGCCTCTCGGTGTCTGAAAACTTCGTGTCTTTGGGAGGACCCCTTAGGTCTTATTTATTGGCCTTAAGTGAAGTCCAAACAGTTTGGTCAGTTTTGGATCGTTTGGACTCTGAAACCATTTGGACCTTGAGACCGTTTGGACCCTGAGACCGTTTGGACCCTGAGACCATTTGGCTTCATGCGGACTTGGGACCGGTTGATTCCATGCGGTCTTGGGACCGATTGGCTTCATGCGGTCTTGGGATCGTGTGAATCCATGTGGTCTTGGGACCGATTGGCTTCATGCGGTCTTGGGACCGTGTGACTCCATGCGGTCTTGGGACCGATTGGCTTCATGCGGTCTTGGGACCGTGTGACTCCATGCGGTCTTCGGACTGATTGGCTTCATGCGGTCTTGGGACCGCATGACTCCACGCGGTCTTGGGACCGATTGCCTTCATGCGGTCTTGGGACCATGTGACTCCATGTGGTCTTGGGACCGATTGGCTTCATGCGGTCTTGGGACCGCGTGACTCCATGCGGTCTTACGACCGATTGGCTTCATGCGGTCTTGGGACCGCGTGAGTCCATGTGGTCTTGGGACCGATTGGCTCCATGCGGTCTTGGGACCGTGTGACTCCATGCGGTCTTGGGACCGATTGGCTTCATGTGGTCTTCGGACCGCGTGAGTCCATGCGGTCTTGGGACCAGTTGAGTCTTTTATGAATTTTTTGTGTCTTTTTTTTTAAGTAAAAAGGAGAAAAGTTAATCTAACAGTATATTTGCAATAAGAGAGGATTGTTATGGATTCTGTCTAATTTTATCTGAGAATGAGTGTGGAAAACTAAAGAAACATACTAAGATAACATCACAAAATTGGAGGTTATCAAGTAGGTAATCACTTATACCATAGGTACCATAAGCATCATCCTCTCTCTACGGTTTGGTTCCTCTTGAGATAACCAAGACATCATCAGCCTCCAGGGGTCAAGCATAAGGTAACCACTATCATCCAGTTAGGTCGCATCATCCTCAACTCCCCATTGTTCCTCATGTCTTGGAATCTAAGTTTCCAACCTTTTGCTTGGGTCCTGCTTTCTCTTTCTAGAGCTAACTCCACATCCAGCCTTACAACTAGAGGTCCTCTCTCTATGAAGTTGGATCAAGCTCACAAATATATCCCTACTTGGTGAAGCCTATGTTCACACTTATTTTTACTCAAGGTTATCCAGTATTCCTTATGCTTATCTCATAAGCCATCTGTCATATCCTTCTGGCCTTAGTTTTAACTTACTGCTCATACTAATGATGTACTCTGGGTGCAAGCTATATCCTACTTACAACAGCCCATAAGGTTTCTATAGGTTCTTCTCTTACCTCATCCATGAAGGAGCTATCCTTTGTTCAAACATGCACGACCCTCTCCAGGGTTGGGTTGCCAAAGGTACTAGGTCATCTAACCTCTCATGGACCAAAGGCATGTCCATATAAACACCCATTCAACCATGACATCTAACTCATTATGTCATCTCTCTATCTAACCTCCACGTAGGGTTAGGGTTAACATCATCCTTAGAGGATGTGCTAGGTCTCTACTTTTAATGGAGGTCTCTACCTCCAAGACTAACCCTCTCTATCCATCCTCCTAACAAAGAGGTCTATCCTCAGGCCCCTCCTGAGGGCGATGACAACTAGTATCATACAACCTAAGCACGTATCTATTCTTTTACGCTTACTCTATTAAGATTATGTCCATGACATCTTATTTACATGCTTTTCATTAATTTGATGGAGGATCCCTTAATCCTTATCAACCTTATCCATCCTCAAGAGGGTGAGGAGAAGAGAGGAAAACCCTAATCCTTAAGGTCCCTATCAGAATTTGAGTTGAGAAGGGATGAACAAGATGAGAGAGTCCTAAATGTAACATCCCTGACCTGGGTTATGAGTTAACCCTAGGTGTTTTGCCTAAATATGTAATTAAATACTTGTGATTATCTTTTGGCATGTAATTAAGTTCCATAGGAACATACATTTTCATTTCTGTCCTTTTTAAACAATGAAGTAGTATTGTTTTGTAATACAGGGACCTAGGTGAAAATTACCCAATTAGATAGGTTAACTTGCAAAATTTCACAGGTTAAGATGTTCCTCTGACGATGAGACATCATATGAGTGAATATGATGAAGTATGCTGGATTCTCCAAGCTTGGACACCTAGATACAGTTTGTGGAGCAATCTTTGTGCTTAAAACCCTAATTTTGGTGTGAAATGCAATTTACCCAAAATGAGGGGTGCAACTTGTAAGATATACCTTTTAGAATATCTTTCATAACTCTTGACATCATTTAGAGTAATAATGATGAAGGGGGCGCTTCATTTGAATAATCATATAATAAGGAACACCTTTGTAATGGAATCACCAAGTTATGAGTAATGGGACCCTCTTATATGTGCAACTAGGTAGTAAGTTGACCTTCCTTGCCTTTAGTTCTTGGTCTTAGAAAGAGTTTTGCTTTAGAAATAAGGAGAAGGGACGTGCAAAGAAGAAAGGAGGGACTTAGATGAGAAATGGATAAATTAGATGTCCTTATGTTGAAGTTTCACCCAAAGATATATATACAACTTTCCTTTGCAAATAAAGGAACGTTTCCTCTTCTTTCTCACTTATCATCTTGCTCAACCAACTTGAGGCAAAGATCTGGAGCTCAGGGAGACAACCAACCTGTTCTAAGGTAAGAATAGACCATCACCTAGCTCGGATTCATGGAGGAAAGTGAATTACAAGGTTGGTTTCATGGTTTTCTTACTTAGCTTTCTTGTTCTAGCCGACTTTCCCCAACCTTTCCTTGGAGAAACACCTTTGGTCGACCTGTGGAGCTCAAGACGCCATTAAAGGCTTGAAACTTGGAAGCTTGGAGCTCTAGGAACAACCATAAGGTGGGTTTTATAACTCTAAACCTCTTGCTTTATTATGCATATCGTTATTCTTGCAAGTAGTAGTTAAGTTCTTCTTCTTCCCCACTCTTCCTTGCACTTTTGCAAGTAAAATCATGAAGTAACCGACGTGTTCCAAGGTTGAAGATGATGGGCATGATTTCCTAGGTTACTTTACCAAACGACCTTGGACCATTTGGTCTAAACGGTTTGCAAACCGTTTGAAATCAAACAATCTCAGGACCGTTTGATTTCATGCGGTCTTGCAAGACCGTTTAGAATCAAACGGTCTCAAGACCATTTGGTAGGTTTGACCAAGGGAAGACCATTTAGAGGTCTGCTGTAAACATGTTGAATTAATCATCTACAAATAATTGTAACCTATTTGCAAACCAATCACAAGTTGAAGGCACTTCAACCCCCTAAACCCTAATCAGGTTGAATTGGTGTTTTCAATGACCAATTTTGGTGAACTTTGGGTTGAAGGGCCCAAACGGTCTCAAGACCGTTTGGGGGTTCACTCAAACGGTCTAAAAACCGTTTGGTGACTACCCAAGACCGTTTGGAGGTCTAGGTTTAAGGTAATTTGATCAATTGAGGGTCCAAACACAATAGGTTGATGAATTGAATAAAAGTGCTGATTTTAGACCTAATTAGGGTTCAACCCTTATCAAATCGACTTGGATTTTGATGAAACTTTGGGAAAACGGTCTCAAGACCATTTGGAGGGTGTACAAACAATCTCAAGACCGTTTGGGCCAAGTTGGGTCCCAATTGAGTGTCAATTTATGGGTTCAACCTCAATTAGATTCACATTGGTGATTGTTGATGGTTGAGTGACTTCAAACCTTAATTCAATCGGTTTCAACCCTAATTGGCTAGCAATAAAGGGTCAATTGAGTGTTCAATTGGTTAAGGATAACCCTAATTAGCTCAATTTATAAGTTATTAGCAAGGATGCATCCAATTGAAGGCTTCAACATGGAAAACCCTAATCGATTACAACCTTTGAGGCACCTTTGAGGTCCATGCGGTTTTGAGCCCATTTGGACCAAACAGTCTCAAGACCGTTTGGGGACAAACGGTCTCAAGACCATTTGGGCTCAAACGATCTCAAGGTCGTTTAGATCCAATCGATTTCAAGGTCGCATAGATTCAAACGGTTTTAAAGTCAACTCTTTCAAACGGTCAACGCACTCATACGGTCTTGGAGGTCATGTGGTCTTGGGGGTCATGCGGTCTTGGAGGTCATGCGGTCTTGGAGGTCATGCGGTCTTGGAGGTCAAAGTGTCCAAACGGTCAACGCCCCCAAACGGTTTTAAAACTGTTTGGGGGTAAAGGTGTGAAACCGTTTGGGGATTTTCAGGGTTGTGATTGCTTAGTAACTTGAAGGCTTAATTGGTTCAATGGTTGTCTAATCCAAACCTTAATGATACCTAAAGACAATAAGGGGCTAAGTGATTAGTAGGTTGAACCATATGATGATTAATGGTTTACATTACCAATGTGCCCTTGAAGGGTTCAAGTAGATGACACCTTTGTTTAGTCAAAACCCTAATGACATGATAGTGGTGAATTAGCTTATGATAATCAAGATTGATTTGACCTAACCTAATCTAGAGTGATGTAATCACCATCTATTAGTAAGAGGAGAGAGAAGGTACCATTTATGGTTGAAACTCAAGAAAAATACCTTCAATGTATATGAATATGCATATATAGGGTATGATCCATCTATGTGAGATCATGAAAACCCTAGTTATGATAATTGATGAATCTTAACCGAATTTGAAGGCATCAATGATGATGTTTCTCATATATGATGATTCTATGAGCTCAATTCACTATGAATTGAATAGTAAACCCTACTTTTAGGGTAATAACATGTAATGTGAATAGTAAACCCTAATTGAGGGTGATGTGCTGAAATGTACAATAAACCCTAATTCCAGGTTATACTTTTAAGCATGAAGGTACAACTCTTGATATGAATTGTTTATTGCTGTTAATTGAATTAATCATGCAGGTTCTTATAAGAGAATGATCATATCCAGGTAAGGATTATGATATCATATTCATTGAAAGCATGTTATTAGCTTTATGAATAGTGATATGCTATGTTGCCTAAGTTTAAGTGGCATCATATGAGATGATAGGCTGAAAGAGCCATGAGTATCATCAAGGTCATGCTAATTAGATGACTTGTGATGAGATGATTAAGAAATGATAATTGATGCGAGTTAGACCTGATACATTTAGTATTCTACTTTCATAGCTGCTGTTTTAATGATTAATGTTTGAGAACATGCTTGATGTTAAAAGAATACAGAAATGTACCTAACTAATCAAGTATAATCATACTATGTAGAGCCCTGATCATAGATCCATCATTGTTAGAAGCTAAATGATGGTGAAATAGGTTTTCCTAAGGGAACTCCTGGATCACATACTTTTGAGTATGTGGGGGAATATGGATGTGTATATCCTTACATCCTAGTGTAGGAATTAATGTATATGTATCTTAATCTATCAATCCTTCACTATATGTTTATGTCGGGTGATGTAACACTATTCTCCCGAGGAAAATCTTTTATACCGCATCGATGAGAGATAAACAAGAAATCTTTCGATAGCGAAGAGAGTACAGAATTCCATTGTGACTCTAATAGCAAAGTGCCAGAATACCCTGGTAAGCTATAGTAGCAGAGACACTAGATGTCCTGCATGTTGATCCTCACTCTGACTGAGGAAGATGAGGTCATAAGAATCCGGCTCTTTTGATGACCTAGTATGATACCGATGCGACTTACTAGTGATCGGTTGGAGTATGAGCGGTATACCTCATCTCCGCAGGGCATAATAATGTTTTATAAAACATAAACTGCCGCGTAGCATATCTGCTAAGGTTGAACTATGAGACATAATGATTGATGTTACATAGTTTACATTGGTTTACATGTTCTTCATATTGCAGTTGCTTTACATAATATCCAATCTGTTGTTGAGTAATTTAGATTACCTTGTTTATGTTTTCCTTATATGCTACAACAAAGCTTCTGGCAGAGAGTTATAACTCTCGCTGGGACAATTATTTAAAATTGTCTCACCCCATAGATTTCAACGTTTTAGGTGGTCGTCGAGGACGAAGGAACCAGTCTGCAGGAGAGCAGTATCAGAAGCAACAACACCAGGGGCAGCAGTGAGTCTCAGGTGGAGATCCTCACTGTCCAGTCTTTTAGTTAGAGAGTCTTATGTCGTCTCTGTACTCTCAGGCCCTTGGAGTCAGTTGATCTGAGATTTTGGTGTTCAATCTTGGGATTTTGTATCCGGATGTATATAATCACTTGAGAGGTGATTTTTACAATGATGTAAACCGTTAATCTTGTTTCTTATAAAGGAGTTTTATGGTTTAAGATCTTTCTCCAAAAAGTTTTAAATTTTTAGTGATTTTTCGTATTCCGCTGCTAATCGAATCGTTTCCGCTAAGTTTATATCATGTTTTGGAGATCGGAACCCACAATTAAGTGGTATCAGAGCTCTAGGTTCGCTGAGTCTACAGAGACATAGGACTTAGGATGTCGAGTCTATCCTTAGTGTTTCTTTCGTATCTAATAGAGTCTTCTGCTCCTCAGGAGAAGAAGATAACTAAGGATGTCTGAGCCACATGAGGAGTATGTGGCAGAAAGTAGCGTCGCTGCACCTCGAGAAGGTGCAAGGAACCCAGAAGTAGAGCAGCCCGTACCTGAACCACCTATGGAGCCACCTCAGTTTGACCCAGCTGACATGGGAAACCCAGCTGTTCAGACTATGTTCGGGCAATTTATGACTGTCATGACACACATCACAGATAGGATGCCCATGCCTGCACCTAGGGCACCTGCCCAACCTGAAGGACAAGGTATCGGTAAGACATTCGAGCGACTTCATCGTGTCAGAGCAACCGAATACTTTGGAACATCTGATCCTACAGATGCCGATCTGTGGTTGACCGAGTTAGAGAAAGCTTTTAGAATCCTGAACTACCCAGAAGTTGAGAAGGTTAGACATGCTGTCTATCTTCTCAAGGGGAGTGCTAGTCACTGGTGTACTATGGAAGAGCAGAAGAGGCCTGGTGTGGAGGTTGCCTGGGAAGTCTTCCAACGAGAATTTATTAATAGATATTTTCCAAAGACCTTCCTGGACGAGAAAATCTCTTAATTTGAGAGGTTGAGGCAAGGTTTGATGAACATTAGCGAGTACAAAGCTAAGTTCATGGAGCTATTGTGGTATTATCTGCACATGGCTGCTACAGAAGAAGAGAGGATCAGAAGGTTCGAGAAGGGTTTGAATGCCGACTTGACTACTCTCGTGTCTGCCCTAGAGAATCGGGAAAGGTTTTCTACCTTCGTTGAGTCAGTCCGAAGGATAGAAAGGTTCATAGCATAGAAGAGGCAAACCCATAAGAGATATCCTCAGTTCCAAGGATCATCATCTAGAGACTTCAAGAAGCCTATATTTTCTACACCGACACCACCACCTAGACCTAGTCTTCAGACACAGTGGACACTGAGTAGAGGTAGAGGACGAAGCCTACCACTACAAGGGGCTCGCAGTTCAACATCAGTGTCAGTCACAGGACCACCAAGACCACAACAACTGGAGAGAAGCTGCTACAACTGTGGGAAGGTGGGACACCTGATGAAGGATTGTAGAGCTAGGCCTATCAGTATGACATAGCCACAAAGGAAGAGTCAACAAGGATCCCAGAGGAGGCAGTTTCAAGGAGCAGCTAGAGGATGTGGACAAGCGTCCCAAGCTGGATCGTCAGCACCGAATCAACCTCAGGTGATAGCAAGGTTCTATGCAATGAACCCACCTGATGCAGTGATCAACCCTCGAGTTGTAGCAGGTCAGATGGAGTTGTTATATTCTAATATGTCTACATCCTGTGTTGTATCTATTTTGATTGACCCGGGTGCTACGCACTCCTTTATCACTCGAAGAGTGATTCGTAACTGCAATATGACAGTCAGTCATAAGGCAGATAGCTTGTTGCTTGAGACTCCGTTGAGAGGGTCTGTTGTGTTGCAAGAGGTATGTTCTCCCTGCATCCTCTTCTTTTATGATCATCGCATTCAAGTGGATCTTATACCACTTGAGATGCAAGGATTTGACATAATCCTTGGGATGGATACCTTGGAAAGGTATAGGGTTGTCTTGGATTGTGAATCCAAGCAAGTTGTGTTTACTGCTGATAGCGACATATGGATCTTTCAAGGAGAGATAAAGATTCTACCTACCTGTCTTGTGTCAGCTATGGTTGTTGAAAAGCTGATGAGGCAAGGATGTTATGGATTCTTGGCCCATGTGGTAGATACTACCATGGAGAGTCCTAACCCTACTGAAGTTCCTGTAGTCAGGGAATTCGAAGATGTATTTCTTGAAGAACTTCCAGGTATACCACCGCCTCGGGAAATTGATTTTGAAATCAATTTGGTCCCAGATACACAACCCATAGCACAGACACCATATAGGATGGCGCCTGCCGAGATGGCAGAACTCAAGAAACAACTTTAGGAGTTGCTCAAGAAGGGTTTCATCCAACTGAGCACTTCACCATGGGGTGCTCCGGTTCTTTTCGTTAAAAAGAAATACAGATCAATGTGGTTGTGCATTGACTACAGACAATTAAATAAAGTAACAATAAAGAATAAGTACCCTTTGCCGAGGATTGATGATCTCTTTGACCAGTTGTGTGGTGCAACCGTCTTTTCAAAGATAGATTTGAGGTCGGGATATCATCAACTCCGTATTAAGGATAGTGACGTATCCAAGTCTGCTTTCAGGACAAGGTATGGTCACTATGAGTTCACAGTTATGTCGTTTGGACCAACTAATGCACCAGCTGCATTTATGGAACTCATGAATAGAATCTTCCGACCTTTCCTCGATCAGTGTGTTGTTGTCTTCATAGATGACATTATGATCTATAGTAGAGATGCCCAGTAACATGAACAGCATCTTTGTCAGGCTCTAACTTTGCTAAGAGAACATAAGCTATACGCTAAGTTTAGCAAATGTGAGTTCTGGTTGCCAGAAGTATCTTTTCTTGGACATGTGGTATCTGCCTCGGGTATTCGTGTTGACCCTAAAAAGGTATAATATGTTCTACAATGGGAACAACCGAAGACACCGACGGAGATCCATAGTTTCCTAGGGTTAGCTGGCTACTACCGAAGGTTCATTAAGAACTTCAGTTCTATAGCCCTACCCTTGACCAAGTTGACCCGGAAAGACATTCCTTTTGTCTGGAGTGATAAGTGCCAGCAATCTTTTCAGCTGTTAAAGGAGAGATTGACAAGTGCACCTGTGCTTGTGCTACCTGAGCAAGGTAAAGGATATGTAGTTTTCTGTGATGCCTTCAAGAATGGACTCGGATGCGTGTTGATGAAGGATAAACAAGTGATTTCTTTTGCTTCCCAATAGCTTAAGAAACATGAGGAGAATTATCCGACACACGATCTAGAGTTAGCTGATGTGGTTCATGCCCTTAAAATCTAGAGACATTATCTCTATGGAGAGACATTCCAGATTTTTATAGACCACAAGAACCTTAAGTACATCTTCTCTCAGCACGAGCTTAACATGAGGAAACGTCGCTGGATGGATTTAATCAAGGACTATGACTGTACAATTGATTACCATCCAGGGAAGGCCAATGTAGTTGCAGATGCTCTGAGTAGGAAATCAGCAACACCATCCTCTGAAAGGGCACAACTAAACTCTTTAGTATGCCCTAGGAGAGATATGTTTATCTCCTTAAGGCAAAATAATGTACAGTTGAAGGTGTCATTGTTAGCCGGGTTGTTGGCTGAGATGCATATTAAGCCTACTCTAAGAGAGGAGATTAAGGAGGCATAACAGGTTGATGCTGTAGTTCAACAGATCAGATCGTAGTATGGAGATGAGAAGCGAGATGGTTTCCATGACTCGGATGACCAGGTGGCATGTTATCATGGGAGGATGATAGTGTCGGATGTGGATAACTTAAGAAAGTTAGTCCTGGAAGAAGCTCATTCTTCGATGTATGCTATGCATCCAGGGAGCACCAAGATGTATCGAAACTTAAAAGATATGTATTGGTGGCCTGGGATGAAGAAAGATGTTGCTGAGTTTGTTCTAAGGTGTCCTGTGTGTCAGCAAGTTAAAGCTGAACACCAGAAGCCTACGGGAACAATGCAACCTTTACCCATACCACAGTGGAAGTGGGACCATGTGACCATGGACTTTGTGGTTGGCCTAACCCAGGACAAGCAAAGGACATGATTCCATTTGGGTAATTTTTGATAGGTTCATGAAGACAGCGCATTTCTTACCTGTCAAAACAACCTATTCTGCTGAAAGGTTATCACAGCTATATGTTCAAGAGATAGTGCGATTGCACGGAGTTCCTGTCACTATAGTATCAGATAGAGGTCCCCAGTTTATGAGTCGTTTTTGGGAACAGTTGCACAGAGCCTTAGGCACCCAGTTAAGGTTTAGTACAACCTTTCATCCACAGACTGATGGACAGTCGGAAAGGACTATACAGACCTTGGAAGACTTGTTGAGAGCATGTGTTCTCCAGTTTACAGGGAGTTGGGATCTACATCTAAGCTTAATAGAGTTTGCCTATAACAATAGCTATCAACATAGCATTGACATGGCACCTTATGAAGCATTGTATGGTAGACGTTGTAGATCACTAGTATGTTGGTATGAAACCGGTGAATACCAGCTCTTAGGTCCTGATCTTGTGCAGCAGACTACAGAGAAAATCAAAGTAATTCAACAACAGATTAAAACTGTACAGGATAGGTAGAAATCTTATGTTGACAGATGTCGTAGACCCTTAGAGTTCCAGGTTGGAGACAGAGTGTATCTCAAGGTCTCACCTTAGAAAGGAGTTCTTCATTTTGGAAGGAAAGGGAAGTTAGCTCCTAGATTTATGGGGCCCTATCCAATCATTGAACGGGTTGGTAAGGTAGCCTATAGACTAGAGTTACCACCAGAGTTACAGAGGCTACACCCTGTGTTTCACATTTCTATGCTGAGGAAATGTCACCCTGATACCGAGTCAGTTCTACAACCTATGGAGGTAGAATTAAATGATGATATAACTTATGAGGAAGGACCAGTGTCAATCCTTGATAACAGGATTAAAAAGATAAATAAGAAAGATATAAGTCTTGTAAAAGTCCTCTGGAATCATCGTGGTGTTGAAGAAGCCACTTGGGAACTAGAGGAAGAGATGAGAAGGAAATACCCTGCTCTTTTCTTTTAATATGTTTTGTCGATTTCGGGGACAAAATCCTTGTAAGGGGTCGAGAATTTGTAACATCCCCGGCCTGGGTTATGAGTTAACCCTAGTTGTTTTGCCTAAATATGTAATTAAATACTTGTGATTATCTTTTGGCATGTAATTAAGTTCCAGAGGAACATACATTTTCATTTTTGTCCTTTTTAAACAATGAAGTAGTATTGTTTTGTAATACAGGGACCTAGGTGCAAATTACCTAATTAGAGAGGTTAACTTGCGAAATTTCACAGGTTAAGATGTTCCTCTGACGATGAGACATCATATGAGTGAATATGATGAAGTATGATGGATTCTCCAAGCTTGGACACTTAGATACAGCTTGTGGAGCAATCTTTGTGCTTAAAACCCTAATTTTGGTGTGAAATGCAATTTACCCAAAATGAGGGGTGCAACTTGTAAGATATACCTTTTAGAATATCTTTTATAACTCTTGACATCATTTAGAGTAATAATGATGAAGGGGGCGCTTCATTTGAATAATCATATAATAAGGAACACCTTTGTAATGGAATCACCAAGTTATGAGTAATGGGACCAAGACTAGATGTAAGGTCGCTCTCTCTCTCTAGGGTTACAGGTCTGACTTCTCTCTAGCTTCCTACCAGCGGCCACCGCTGGGGGGAGGGAGTGCCCTTGGTGCTTTCCTCCCCCTGGCCTTCCATCGTCCTCGGTTGTGTTCCTGTGAGAGGTGGTTTGATTGCCTGTAGAGAGACGCGGGTTGCCTGGTTCATGGAGGGTTCTTCTCGGTGGTGTCGGTTGGGATGGCGGAGCGTCGCATGGAGCGTGGCGAGGTTTGAGGTTCATGTTGTCGTTCCGTCGACTTCCAGCTTGTCCATGAGTGGCAGATGGAGAGAGTGTTCCCACTCACCGATTACTCTGCGCCGACCTCCTTCTCTTGCGCACTTCCTCCTCACCTCTCGAGTATGACCTGGTCCTACCAGGTTGATGAACCCCTTCGAAAACAACTCGGTTCTTCCTCGGCGGCTTCGACGGTGGGTGGGGCGTCTAGGGCTTGCCCTAGCTCGCCTGATAGCCTTCTAGGTGACTATGCTCCAGTGGCGATTTCTGTGTCGCGGCGGATGGATAGTGGACCTCGAACGGCAGATGGATTGAGGTGTTGTCCTCGTTCTCAGTGGCAGGCTACCTAAGTAAGTTGCTTAGGGTGTTCATTTCACTCCGATTGGGCTCGCACTGCTTCGCCTCTGGGTTAGATTTTGTCTCCCTAGTTGCTGCTCGGCGGGGTTATGCTCCGGGCTTTTCCTTCACGCGAGCCGGTTTTCAAAACAAACGTGTCCAGTCTTGCCCCCGATGCTCTGCCTCAGGTGGAGGCCTGGCAGATGGAGGCGCCGCTTGCGTTTGGGGTGTTGTCTCCTTGCCCTCTGCTCCAGCTCATGGTGGTATTGGTTGGGGTCTTGGTATCCGTTTTCCTGCACTACCGATTGCTGTTCGTGGGTGGTGTGGCGATGGTGGGCAGATTCTCTCCCACGTTGTGCGTGCTTCTCTGGAACCAGAACTCGGATGCTCTCTAGGTGTTCGAGGAGGTTGGCTGCTCCCTGCGGTTTTGATATGGAGCACCTCTAGGTGTTCTGTGGCTTTCTCATTTCCCAGAGTTGTTGTTCTTCCTTGGGAGGACTCTGTCTCAGGGATTCTATTTGCCCTCAAGGTGCTCGTCAAGAGCTCTATGCTTCGCTGGTGCAGTGGCCTTCTACGGCTGGCTGCTCCCAGTAGCTGAGCTCAGGCGTGGCTGGTTGTTCCCTGGAACTACACTGATCCTTGGAGCTGTGCTCTATAGGCGTGGGTTTCTATTGGGTTTTCTCCTGATCAAGACAACAGCAAAGTGTTGCTGGGGTCGCTTCCTGTGTTCCCCTTATTTGCTGTGTTTGGAACACCCCTGAGGTGTTTGTCCAAAAGCCTCTTCGTATGAATTTGGCTGCTATTTCTATTGCAGGACATCAACTGATTGGTGCCAGGTTCGGATGCAAGATTGAACCCCATTTGTTGGCATAGGACCACACATTGTGGGTGCTTCTATTAGACAGCTGGCACCGTGCCAAGAAGGAAAGGTTGTTTCGAACATCTCTTCCTTGCAGTTCTCTATTGATAGATCGTGATGGATCTGGTGGAGATATGAGAAGATCTAAAGCTAGTGATGTTGTTCCTAGCAGGGCTTCCTGGTGGTTGCTATGTTGCAATCTGTACTTACTTTTTGTGGGTGGGCTTATTGCATGTATCTGTAGGTTGTAATTATTCACCCTCCTGGTAGGAATGTCTGGTTTTAGCCTTGTTAGTTTATGCTCTTCTCGGTTCCTGTTATCTTTAGGTCTAGTGTTATACCCCCTACGTGGGGTATATGATCCTTGGTCGAGCTCCTTAGCTCCAGTTCATGTAAGGGGGTACTCAGTGCCCAAAGTTTTGGATTATAGTAACACGCTTTTTGACTGACCAAAAAATGAGTAATGGGACCCTCTTATATGTGCAACTAGGTAGTAAGTTGACCTTCCTTGCCTTTAGTTCTTGGTCTTAGAAGGAGTTTTGCTTTAGAAATAAGGATAAGGGACGTGCAAAGAAGAAAGGAGGGACTTAGATGAGAAATGGAGAAATTAGATGTCCTTAAGTTGAAGTTTCACCCAAATATATATATATACAACTTTCCTTTGCAAATAAAGGAATGTTTCCTCTTCTTTCTCACTTATCAACTTGCTCAACTGACTTGAGGCAAAGCTCTGGAGCTCAGGGATACGACCAACCTGTTCTAAGGTAAGAAGAGACCATCACCTAGCTCAGATTCATGGAGGAAAGTGAATTACAAGGTTGGTTTCATGGTTTTCTTACTTAGCTTTCATGCTCTAGCCGACTTTCCCCAACCTTTCCTTGGAGAAACACCTTTGGTCGACCTGTATAGCTCAAGATTCCATTAAAGGCTTGAAGCTTGGAAGCTTGGAGCTCTAGGAACAACCATAAGGTGGGTTTTATAACTCTAAACCTCTTGCTTTATTATGCATATCGTTATTCTTGCAAGTAGTAGTTAAGTTCTTCTTCTTCCCCACTCTTCCTTGCACTTTTGCAAGTAAAATCATGAAGTAACTGACCTGTTCCAAGGTTGAAGATGATGGGCATGATTTCCTAGGTTACTTTACCAAACGACCTTGGACCATTTGGTCTAAACGGTTTGCAAACCGTTTGAAATCAAATGATCTCAGGACCGTTTGATTTCATGCGGTCTTGCAAGACCGTTTAGAATCAAACGGTCTCAAGACCGTTTGGTAGGTTTGACCAAGGGAAGACCATTTAGATGTCTGTTGTACACATGTTGAATTAATCATATACAAATAATTGTAACCTAATTGCAAACCAATCACAAGTTGAAGGCACTTCAACCCCCTAAACCCTTATCGGGTTGAATTGGTGTTTTCAATGACCAATTTTGGTGAACTTTGGGTTGAAGGGCCCAAACGGTCTCAAGACCATTTGGGGGTTCACTCAAACGGTCTCAAAACCGTTTGGTGACCACCCAAGACCGTTTGGATGTCTAGGGTTAATGTAATTTGATCAATTGAGGGTCCAAACACAATAGGTTGATGAATTGAATAAAAGTGCTGATTTTAGACCTAATTAGGGTTCAACCCTTATCAAATCGACTTGGATTTTGATGAACCTTTGGGCAAACGGTCTCAAGACCATTTGGAGGGTGTCCAAACGATCTCAAGACTGTTTGGGCCAAGTTGGGGCCCAATTGAGTGTCAATTGATGGGTTCAACCTCAATTAGATTCACATTGGTGATTGTTGATGGTTGAGTGACTTCAAACCTTAATTCAATCAGTTTCAACCCTAATTGGCTAGCAATAAAGGGTCAATTGAGTGTTCAATTGGTTAAGGATAACCCTAATTAGCTCAATTGATAAGTGATTAGCAAGGATGTGGCCAATTGAAGGCTTCAACATGGAAAACCCTAATCGATTACAACCTTTGAGGCACCTTTGAGGTCCATGCGGTTTTGAGCCCATTTAGACCAAACGGTCTCAAGACCATTTGAATCCAAACTGTCTCAAGACCGTTTGGGCTCAAATGATCTCAAGGTCATTTAGATCCAATTGATTTCAAGGTCGCATAGATTCAAACGGTTTCAAAGTCAACTCTTTCAAACGGTCAACGCACTCATATGGTCTTGGATGTCATGCGGTCTTGGGGGTCATGCGGTCTTGGAGGTCATGCGGTCTTGGAGGTCAAAGTGTCCAAACGGTCAACGCCCCCAAACGGTTTCAAAACCGTTTGGAGGTTAAGGTGTGAAACCGTTTGGGGATTTTTAGGGATGTGATTGATTAGTAACTTGAAGGCTTAATTGGTTCAATGGTTGTCTAATCCAAACCTTAATGATACCTAAAGACAATAAGGGGCTAAGTGATTAGTAGGTTGAACCATATGACGATTAATGGTGTACATTACCAATGTGCCCTTTAAGGGTTCAAGTAGATGACACCTTTTTTTAGTCAAAACCCTAATGACATGATAGTGGTGAATTAGCTTATGATAATCAATATTGATTTGAACTAACCTAATCTAGAGTGATGTAATCACCATCTATTAGTAATAGGAGAGAGAAGGTGCCATTTATGGTTGAAACTCAAGCAAAATACCTTCAATGTATATGAATATGCATAATTAGGGTATGATCCATCTATGTGAGATCATGAAAACCCTAGTTATAATAATTGATGAATCTTAACCTAATTTGAAGGCATCAGTGATGATGTTTCTCATATATGATGATGCTATGAGCTCAATTCACTATGAAGTGAATAGTAAACCCTATTTTTAGGGTAATAACATGTAATGTGAATAGTAAACCCTAATTGAGGGTGATGTGCTGAAATGTACAATAAACCCTAATTCTAGGTTATACTTTTAAGCATGAAGGTACAACTCTTGATATGAATTGTTTATTGCTATTAATTGAATTAATCATGCAGGTTCTTATAAGAGAATGATCATATCCAGGTAAGGATTATGATATCATATTCATTGAAAGCAAGTTATTAGCTTTATGAATAGTGATATGCTATGTTGCCTAAGTTTAAGTGGAATCATATGAGATGATAGGCTGAAAGAGCCATGAGTATCATCAAGGTCATGCTAATTATATGACTTGTGATGAGATGATTAAGAAATGTTAACTGATGCAAGTTAGACCTGATACATTTAGTATTCTACTTTCATAGTTGTTGTTTTAATGATTAATGTTTGAGAACATGCTTGATGTTAAAAGAATACTGAAATGTACCTAACTAATCAAGTACATAATCATACTATGTAGAGCCATGATCATAGATCCATCATTTTCAGAAGCTAAATGATGGTGAAACAGGTTTTCCTAAGGGAACTCCTGGATCATATACTTTTGAGTATGTGGGGGAATATGGATGTGTATATCCTTACATCCTAGTGTAGGAATTGATGTAGATGTATCTTAATCTGTCAATCCTTCACTATATGTTAATGCCAGGTGATGTAACACTATTCTCCTGAGGAAAATCTTTTATATCGCATCGATGAGAGATAAACAAGAAATCTTTCGATAGTGAAGAGAGTATAGAATGCCACTGTGACTCTAATAGCGAAGTGCCAGAATACCCTGGTAAGCTATAGTAGCAGAGACACTAGATGTCATGCATGTTGATCCTCACTCTGACTGAGGAAGATGAGGTCATAAGAATCCAGCTCTTTTGATGACCTAGTATGATACTGATGTGACTTACTAGTGATCAGTTGGAGTATGAGTGGTATACCTCATCTCCGCAGGGCATAATAATGTTTTATAAAACATAAACAGCCGTGTAGCATATCTGCTAGGGTTGAACTACGAGACATAATGATTGATGTTACATAGTTTACATTGGTTTACATGTTCTTCATATTGCAGTTGCTTTACATAATATCCAATCTGTTGTTGAGTAATTTAGATTACCTTGCTTATGTTTTCCTTATATGCTACAACAAAGCTTCGGGAAGAGAGTTATAACTCTCGCTGGGACAATTATTTAAAATTGTCTCACCCCGTAGATTTCAACTTTTTAGGTGGTCGTCGAGGACGAAGGAACCAGTCTGCAGGAGAGCAGTACCAGGAGCAACAACACCAGGGGCAGCAGTGAGTCTCAGCTGGAGATCCTGACTGTCCAGTCTTTTAGTTAGAGAGTCTTATGTCGTCTTAGTACTCTCAGGTCCTTGGAGTCAGTTGATCTGAGATTTTGGTGTTCAATCTTGAGATTTTATATCTGTATGTATATAATCACTTGAGAGGTGATTTTTACAATGATGTAAACTGTTCATCTTGTTTCTTATAAAGGAGTTTTGTGGTTTAAGATCTTTCTCCAAAAAGTTGTAAATCTTTAGTGATTTTTCGTATTCCGCTGCTAATTGAATCGTTTCCGCTAAGTTTATATCATTTTTTGGAGATCGAAGCCCACACTAAAGGTATCTTATTTCAAGTCATCTCCTAAGGAATCGACCAGGCAGTCACACAATCCGGGAGTCCTCATATTCCGACTAGCGGTGTAGAGGAAAATATTTCCAGCCCCCGGACGTGATCCTTTTCTAGACACCTCAGTCTTTCGGACAATCCTCTAATAACTCCCTTTGGGTTCTACAGAATTTGTAAAATTTAATAATTATTAAAGATTAATTGAGGAACCTACGCTCTGATACCAATTGTAACGACCCCGTCTCCCGGTAACCCCCACTTAAGGGAGACCAAGAGATCAGAGCCGTTATCGAATAACCCAGATCAAAGGTTCGACAATTAATCAATAATAATTATGAAATTCTACTACTAAACTGAAAATTGGTATAAAATAAAAACTTTACTTACCTTTTAAAAGTTGGGATTTCTAAACTTCTATCCATGAAGATACTAATCTAACTAATCCTCTTGTGTACGTTATTTCTCATTTAGTTCCACATATGCCACTTTACTATGTGTTCTTTTCATTTGTACCTACAACGCTGACAAACAAATCGTCGGTCAGCAAGAAGCGAGTATGTGGGGGAAACAATAATTGTGCAACTATGTTAACAATGTAGTCAACCAAATATCATTTAACATCCAAAATTACATTTTAAGCAATACTACTCAATCCTTGCCTATCCCCTATCTTTGTACCGTCCCTGCAGTGGACATGGATACTACCTCTCTAATATGGTAGATCCTTTCCCCATATGGCCCTACCACACAGGTAGCCAATTCCTAGGGTTATGGAGTCGCATGGTCCTACCCAAGGGTACCCAATCCCTGACTCATGATGACTTGATGGACCTACCCCATTGGTAGCCATTTACTAATTCATTTAATGACCTGATGGACCTACCCCATTGGTAGCCATTTACTAGGTCAATCTATAAAGCTACAGAGGGGACTAGGATCTGAGCTAGTAGGCACTTATCATAGGTGATAGTCATATCCGCATTATAATTTGCAAGAGTTAAATGCATCCAACAGTTTAATTCAAGCCATCGATAAAACCTCGAAAATCCTCGGGAAACTAATTCAAGATATTCATAGGCATAACCACATACCTGTCAAGCTGATGTGAGACAAAAATAATCCAATCAATCAATAGGCAAGCAAGCATTCAATAAGATCCTAAAACAATTATATAATTTCCTTTTAATACTCATGTCATTAAGATCTATTAAATCTAGCTCGCTTCCTAGGGTTTCTAGTCCACTTTTATGGTTTCCATTGCAATTAGGGTTTCCCTTCATCTTTTACTATTTTAAACCCTAATTTAACGCAATTGATCACAAACCCTAATTATCTCAACATTTAATCCTCAGTTTCAGATTTAAGGCATAATTAACCATTAAATAAGTCCATTAAGCCTCTTTTACATTAAATCTACTATTTTCATCCTTTTAATATATAACGAGATCATTATGCTCATTTATCATCAGTTCATAGTTCATTATGATTGAATTCACATGCGAACTCTATTTGTCATTAATTCCATCTTGATTCATTCAAAAAAAAACCCTAATTTCTATATCAAGGTTATTTATCCACAGTTTAGGAACTTTAATGCTCAAAATAGCCTAGGATCATTATCTCTCATCATTATTCACCACTTTGAATGATTAAAGCTATTAAGAGTCGAATTTACCAACATTAGGGTTTCAAGGCCCATTAAAGTATTATTCATGCGCATGAAACTCGAAATTAAACTAATTACATGCAAAGTTCATCCTTTTTGTTCCTAAGGTGCCCTTTCATCATTAACAGGTTAATACCAACTCTAATCATCCATTAAACCCTACTAATCACATTAATCATATTAAAATAGGGTTTCTTAATCTTTCATTCACCAAAGTTGATAACTTCGATTACTTTTAAAATTGAAAGAGGAATTAGCTTTGAACTATATTTTTATTGGATTCCCCTCATTTTTCTAAGAAAAATGCATATATTATTCGTACCCATCCGAGCTACCGATTATAAGATATGAATTTTGCAAATTAACTTACCTTGGGCCAATGGGAGGCTGCCACATAGGCCCGTTCCCATGCAAGGAGATCGCTGGTTTGGGAAACATTTCAAAAGGTCGCAATTGCCCTTGGTTAAATTTTTGGTTCTTCAATGCCCGGAGGGGCATAACCATCCAATCGTCTAGACCTCCTTCTTCCTCGTGAGTTTCCCTGATGTCGCCGACCTGTAGCGGCTCGTGGGAGCTTTCCTCCTCCAACCTTGGACTCCAGGGTGTCGGGGATGGTCCCTTAGCCTCCGCCTCCCTCCGCCATGTTCCCACACACCTAATGGTGCCCTAATCTCGTAGCCATAGCCGCTGGCCAATGCTGGTCGGGCCTGCCATCCGTGGCCGGCCTGGCAGCCGTGTTGCAGGTTTTGCATGAGGGTGGCGAGCAAGGAAGGATGGACAACCACTCTATATTGTCGTGGCCGCTTGTTTCTTCCATTGAGATCCCTCCAAAGCTGCTAGTTCTCACCGAGGTAGATCCATGTGTCCTTGGTTAGGGTTTCAAACTCAAAGAAATAAGAAGAAGATAAGGAAGAGAGAGAGAGGTGGGATCGTTCTTCACTCGACCCAAGGGCATACCCCTTATATAGGGGAGTGTATCCACGTCCAGAGATGTTGCTCCAAGAGAAACTGAGTCCCACTCTTTAAAGGAACATGTTCCTTCAAGGAGAAGCAAGCTTTCTCTTTCCTCACTATCCCTTTGATTTTTCTTATTTCTTGGATAAATAGAATTACGAAAATCCTCTCACTTATTTTCTTTATTCCTGCCTTTTACTCTGTTGGCCACGAAAATATATTTCCATTAAGTAGAAAATACTTCCTTCTTTACAATACCACATAATCCGTTAATTATGTATCATATTATTTTCCTATTTGACATTAATGGTATTTTCTCTTTCCTCTTTCTTCATTGGGACTCCTTGGATCCCAAGAAACTCTATTACTTTTGAAATCCTTTTTATTAGATACTCATTATCCTTCTAGATGCATCTAAATGCATTATTCTTCATTATTATGTGTATTTCTTATTAAAATATTTCTTTTTGAGGATTTCTCTTTATTTTTCTTTTATTTTCCTCATTAGTATTCCTTTTATCATTAGGAATCCTTGGAATACAAAATTCCACCAAGGATTATTCCATTATACCTCTTTTCACTTATTTTCCACATTTCATCAATATTTTCAATTTCTTTCTTAATAAAGAATTACTTCATTGATCTCTTCTTTTCTTATTGCTCTCTTTATGCAACTTTGGACTCCTTGGAACCCAAGGAATCCAAGAGGCACGAAATCCTTTCTTTTCTCAAAAACTCAATCATTCATTTACTAATTGAATTTTCTTGTTATTTGGGCCCAATAGCCAATAAAGCCCACAACACAAACATCAAGGCTATTGTAAATGAAACTCATTTATTCAAAACAAATTATATCATTATTTGTTCCAATATGAGAGATTACATTTCTCATTACATGAACCCAAAATTGGGGTTGTAACAGTGTTCCTCGTGTTCTCTAGTTATTTTCAAGTTCTTCTTCTCCTATGTGAGCAGAAGATACTATCAGATAAACTGGAAGAAACTATGAACAGACTCTACAACCTTAGTCCTATGTCTCTATAAACTCAGCAAACCTAGAGCTCTGATACCACTTATTTATGGCATACAACTCATAAAAACATAATTAACTATTGCGGAAGCGTTCACTAAGCAGCGGATTACCAAAAATCACTAAAAATTAAAACTTTTTTACCAAGAGGTCCATCAAATGAAAACTTTTTCACATAGAACAAAAGTAACACATTTACACTCTGTTTTTCAAAAGTACATATCTTGTATCATCTCTTTCTATGAATTACAAGCATCAGCTGCCCTATTAAACTAAACACAGACAGTATGAAAATCTCGAGGCACTGAGCCAAAATCTCGAAAGCACTAACTACTACTCCGAGGACCTGAGAGTACAAAGATGACACATAGGACTCTATTAACAACTATACAAGGCATAACAGCCTTCACTGGTGTCCCTGTAGTTGCCCTTCACCTACTGAATGATTTCTGCCTCCTCGTCCACGTCAACCTAAAAATGTGATACCCACGGGGGTGAGACAATTGTAAATTGTCCCAGCGAGAGATATAACACTCTGCCAGAAACATTATTATTGCAGCTTAAGAAGATAAATATGCACATAGGAATCATATTTGATTGAGAGCAGCTAATTCAATGTCTAACAAATTAGAATATTATTCTTATCTAAAACATTGCAGCTATAACTTTAAAGGGCCTCATGTCACTTATTCACTAAGGAATATGAAGAACATGTATAACATGTATTCACTTCAGAATCATTACCACAGCATTAGCTCTCTTCAGGTTTAGGTCATATATCTAAAGCCTGGCATTATCATTGGGGAGTTATGGCCTGTAGCCATACTCTTTTCACAAAGTATTGGGATCTCAATCCCTCAACTCATCAAGTACAATTCCACTTCTTAACAAGTTCATCATCATGATTTTAGAATCTGGGTATTTGAACCCGTAACTCACCATAGAACACTTGTTACCACTTATTAGGTAACATCATACCTTCATATCATCTGACCTAGGAACATTATAATTCTTTCTACACAAAGCATTTCACATAGCTCACAAAGCTCATACCACCTCTTATTACCCCTTAATAGGCAATAAGCCACATTATGGCTTATGAAGCTCATAAACAATCTAAGATAATTAGCACATCATGTGACACACATGACTCATTAATTGTAGGTTACCTCTCACTAAGCAACAAAGCATATGAAGGCTTATAAGGCCTATCAATATACAGAACTTCATAGCTCATACCTGGCTATGCTCATCATCTTAACATATCTGCATGATTAGTAATCATGATACAATTACATATTAGTATCATGCAATATGTGGGTTATCTTATTACATTCATAACCCATTAGTCTATATTTGAGCTTCACATAGGATTACCCTGTGTTAGAATTTCACATAGCAGTACCCTGTATTAGGGTTCACATAGCATTAACTTGTCATAGGGTTTCACATAGCATTACCATGTATTAGGGATCACATAACATTAATTTGTAATAGGGTTTCACATAGCATTACCCTATATTAGGGTTCACATAGCAAGGAATCAATATGGATAATCATAAGTATTTGATCATACTTATCTATTCTCATTATTCATCATTAAATGAATTATCAACACACAGCATGAGTTTCTCTCCCATCTTTTCCAGAATATGATTACATCATAGTTTATAGGTTTGGATTAACCTTTCATAAGACATGTTAGCCTACATTCAACAGGGTGCATTACATCCCAATGTAACCATTGACATGACACATCTCAGGTGTCATTCATCCAATTATATTGGACTTATAACACATCAAGGTATACCAGTATTGGAGTGTTGGATGTGATATCTATCATATCTTGATGTATCACTTCCCTTAACACCTTAATCTTACTTGAGTTCATACACTTAGTTTGTATTAGGGTATTCCCCATCCTAATACTTTATGCACCAGTTCATCACATTTATCATGTAAAGTATTGGTCATGAGTCATTCACTTAGATTATACAATCGTTTCCAATACTATGGAATCATCCTTGAGTTAGGAACTATTAATATAAAGATATTCATTATCAACCTCTCTAGGTGTCACATTTGTCATAACATTAATCACTATTCCATTATTAGGAATAGTATTCTCCATATTTATCATTTAAGGATTCACATAGAATATTCCATACATTCATGGATTTCACATAGTATTACTCTTCAATAGAGTTTCATATGATCAACCTTCTATATCAGGGTTTCACCTAGTATTATGTGAAATTAAGATTTCACAACACATCACCCAGTGCTAGATCTTCACATAGGATTAGTGGCATTACCTTATATTAGGGTTTCATGCACCTTACCCCATTTTAGGGATTAAGGTTTTCTATTCACATCCAAGTAAGGTTTCTCTTACCTCATACCCAAATTAGGGTTAGGATATACAATTCCCAATAAATTAGGGTTTCCTTCATTGTTACACTTAGTTAGGGTTACATCATTACCCTGGATTTATGATAACACTTAGCTTTGCCCTAAATTAGGGTTTCACACATAGCTTTGCCCAAATTAGGGTTTCACACATAGCTTTGCCCTAATTAGGGTTTCACACATAGCATTGCTCTAATTAGGGTTTCACACATAGCTTTTCCCTAATTAGGGTTTCACACATAGCTTTGCCCAAATTAGGGTTTCACACATAGCTTTTCCCTAATTAGGGTTTCACGCATAGCATTGCTCTAATTAGGGTTTCCCACATATCTTTTCTCTAATTAGGCTTTCACATATAGCTTTGCCCTAATTAGGGTTAAGGCTCATTGATTAGGGTTCCATGATCTCATTATTATCGATCACACCCTTATCACATAGTTTACTCATAAAGAGAGAATTAGGGCTTAATTATATAAGCATTCATCTTTATCACTCTCTCTCTCATCCTCTTTAGTATGTTAAGTACTCCAAGATTAATCTAGATCAACTCTTCACTTGAGTACACATGGCTAGGGTTAACCTTCACAATCATCAGGGGTCTACATCTTTAATAATCACATAGGTGATTGACCTTTGATCATGTTAGATGTCCAAATGGTCTAATCAATTAAACCATCAATTATATAAGGAATTCAAAAGAATTTACCAATTAAACTTTCAATTCCACAAAGTGATCAATTGGGTTAACCATTGAAATCTTCAAATGCATTAAGTATCTAAATAGGTTCACCATATTGGACCTTTAATTACATGAGATATTCAAATGGATTAACCATTTTGATCTTCACAAAGTTAATTACTTAGACCCTCAATGATCTTGTTTCTCATACATCAATTGGTTGAAAACCATTTGAACAAGTTACACTTGAAACGAATTGGACAAAGTAGGTATTGAAACCATTTGCACTTTGGGTCTCCAAACGGTTTGAGATCATTTGGTCCCAAACGGTCTTGAGACTGTTTGGTTCCAAATGGTCTTGAGACCGTTTGGACCCAAACGGTCTTGAGACCATTTGGACCCAAACGGTCTTGAGACCATTTGGACCCAAATGTTCTTGAGACCGTTTGGTCCAAACCTTCTCAAAACTGCATGGACCAAAAAGGCACTTCAACACTCAATCGACCCAATGTTTCAATCCATGGACCAATTATAAATTGAACCACTAAAGCATTCATCAATTGGACCACTGAAACACCATTCAATTAGTCCTTCAATTTAGGGTTTTGAACCCAATTGAACTAGGTTAGATAATCAAGAAACCATCACTTAGGGTTTGAGATCGAGGATCCATCAATGGTTGACATTGTGGAATCAAATCAATTGAAATCAATGAACTATCATCATCACATGATATGACCTGACCTCAAACGGTCTTGGATGACCACCAAACGGTCTTGAGACCATTTGGTTGATCTCCAAACGGTCTTGATACCGTTTGCCCATTCCATCATCAAAATCCATGACATCCAATTAGGGTTTTGGACCATTGGATTGATTATCAAATCAGCACTTAGTTGCAAATCAATTTGGTACCTTTGGACCTTCAAACACTTAGCCATACTTAACCCTAAACCTCCAAACGGTCTTGGGTGACCCCCAAACGGTCTTGAGACCGTTTCGGTGATCCCCAAATGGTTTTGAAACTGTTTGGGTCAATCAACCCAAAACATCATCTCAATCAATTGGAAATTCAGCACTTAGTCGATTAGGGTTTGCAATTAAGGAATCATTCACAATTGAAACCTTCAAAATCAAACTAATTGAAACCATTTGATCAATATCCAAGCACCACAGAATATATCTTCAAATGGTCAACCATTTCAAATGGTCAACCATTCCAAATGGTTTGGAAACCGAACCACCAAACGGTTTGCAAACCATTTGGTCACCAAATAGTTTGGTGAAACCGTTTGGACTCAACATTGAAACTGTTTGCCCTAGATATTTGGGGAGGTGTATGCTTATGATGATGTCATCATCATCAAGCTCCAAACTCACGAAATCTTCTGTGGTTTCCATGGAGATTGCATCAATCAACCAAACTTAATTTCGGAAATATAGAAACGATCACCAATTGATAAGGAATTGATTGCAATAATAAAATTAAGGGTTCAAGTTATAAAACCCGCCTCCAATTGAGCTCCAAAGATCCAAGCTCACGGAAACAATGGTGGATTAAGTTCTTGCAACTCCCCCTACGCTCGTCCTCAAGCTTTTGGTTGAAAAGATTGGCTAGGGTTGAAGAGGAGATCGAAATAAGAAGAAATCAATGATTTATTTTCGATTTCCACCATGGAATCAAGGAGAACGAAGGTCAAGGACTTACCAACAGGTTGGGGATCGTTATCCTGGTACTACCTAGCTCCTTGGTCGTTTTCCAAACAAGGGTAAAGAAAGGAATCCAAAAAAGCCTTTGTTTTGGCTTGGAAAGGGTACTTTTATAAGAAAATTAATGAGAGAGAAAATACTTTATAAAAGTCTTTTAATTCCAAAATTGTTGCCACCACTTCCCCTTTGGTTTTTTCGCATGCAAGGGAATATCTATCCCCACCTAGCTCCCTTCCATTATCTAAGAATTAAGGGAAAAGAAATTAAGCACCTTAACCCTTATAATAAGAATATCCATATTTGAGTGGAAATTCTTTTTCTTATAATAATGGTGAGTGGAATTTCACCTCCTTAGGATATGCTCGTGTCTTTGCAAGGCTTTAAGATCATACACACACATCTGAATCCAACCATTTTAATTTTGGTTGAAGGCCCTTTAATTAATACATTCATTTTTCCCTAAATTGAATTAGGGTTTCACTTAGGATTAAATCTTGATTATTTTAATATCAAGCTTCTCTCTCCTCCAACTTAATTCAAATGAGGCGCCCTCTCATTTTCTTTGCTCTATATGATGCCAATAAACATTAGGGACCTTATTTAAGTGGTAATTTGCATATTGAATCCTAGGTTTTGGGTAAATTGCACTTTACACCAAAACTAGGTTTTAATGCACATGGATTGCTTTACAAGCTTAATCTTGGTGCCCAAGCTTGTGAAAACCATACCACTACATCATATTCATTATTATGATGTCTAAACATCATAGGAACATCTTATCATGCAACATTTGCAATTTAACCCCTCAATTTGGGTAATTTGCACTTTAGTCCAAAATAAGCAAACATTGCTTCAACATTGTTCAAACAGGACCAAAATTGAAACATAAGTTTCTCATTAGCCATAATTACTTTTCCCAAGATAAGATTAAGTATCTAATCAACCTTATTTGGCAAAACATCTAGGGTTAAGCATAACCCTGGTCAGGGGTGTTACAGGAAATTTTTGTCAATTGCATCTTATGCAATTCTTGGATAGATGACATGCAGAACTCCTTGCCATATTATATTGGGTTTTTTTGTCTTTGATCGACTATATACATTAAGAAGTTTAATTATTCTCATTGTATGCAATAAATAAATGATTAAAACCAAAAAAACTGATCATATCGATTATCCCATAATAGGGTTAATTGAAATGCATCTAATACCATTGTAGGGAAATAACAGCACAGATATGGAAGAGGAAACAAAAATTTAACTGACGTATTCCCCAAGAACAGCAAGATCATGTTAATAACTATGTAATGGGGAGGATGGTTTAATGATTTCATACCTGGTCCTACAGAAATTCTTTCTACTATAACTTTTTGTAGTAGTACAACACTCCTAGTTGCACTAGGATTCGTCTGTAATGGCTCTTGGTCTTCACCACGGACAACATACTCAAATGGGTCTGGAGTAGCTGTTGCTCTCACCATGTACTGCATGCTGACATTGTCCTCTTAGTGACATACGACAGCTTCCTCACCTCTATAGTAGTCCACACGGACCACCTAGAACTCATGTCGTTCTACTAGAACAGATAGGAAGGAGTTGTCCCTCTCGTTGGTGTACTAGTCACCAACTTGTTGTCTGACAATTTTTCTCCCTTGATATCCTTCCCTTTAGCAATAGGAGTTTTTTATGATCTCTATTGGTTATCACAACTAGAGAGGACAACAATTGTCATAGATAATTGAGTTATGTTCTGAAAAGCCCTAGTACCCCTCTATTTATAGGAGGGGTTAGGTTCGCAGTCTGTATGGAAGTGATATGGACCAGAAGATTGTGAATTTTCACAACCTATGAGTGACCAACCAATTGTATCACAAAGAAACCGGTCAGTTCACATGCGAGCTGATCATTTCACTCAACAAAATGGTAGTTTCTCCATGTATCTCAATCTCATATGAATTGCCCATTCAAATCCAATTAATGCACAACATGTTGTCATCACGAATACTTGATGCAATCGAATTTCTCCATGAACTGGGTGTCTCTTTCACGTGACCTATTTGTCTCACAGCCCTAACCGGTCGGTTGGTGAACCGAGCTGGTCAATTCACTCCCCAATTCTGGCAGGACCCAGCCAATTCAATTTCTAATCAATCTATCACTTCAATTGTTTGTCTCAACACTTGAACTAGGTAGTATCCATCCATTAATTTGTTACCCAAATTGAATACCCAAACACCTTGTTAATCAATTCAATCATCATTCATGACAAAACTGTTCTTCTAGATGAATTCCTATGGGTGTGAACCTATGGGTCCCATATGGAAGTGAGTGTCCATAACTAGTTTATGACATCACAAACAAAGAGTGGTGCCTAGTCACACATCGGTGCTACCCAAGTGAATGGAAAGTTGAAGAACAACTTCAAACTACAATTTCTGTAAGTTGTTATAGTGATTGTATAATTACTTTGTCTCTGATATCTGGAATTAACTTGTGGCATGGAATTGTCATCCTCTTAATGTTCGATCCATGTTCCTTGAGCCTAGATCAGACTGTCTGAGATATATGTGACCTCAATATCATATATTGATTCATAGGTGCATGCACATGCGTTTCTTAGTCTCACTTATCTAGTGGCCAAGATATCAAGCTCCAGTAGGAGGGAAAAATCCCATCTAGATCAATCACAGTCAATCCCCATGTGTCATGGTTACCCAATCATCATCATTATGGAAATCCTTATTCAGGGTTACATTGGATGATGTCAAAGTATACCGAATGACATGTGATGAGCGTAGTGACTTCAGGACTAAGAACCACAATCACCACCTTCACTGTGAGAGGTGACTATGACCACCAATTATGGTCTCCATGTGTCACTATCAAGGTGGGTCTGTCTAATACATTGTTCCCTAGCAAGTGTATGTTCTTGGTTTGATATCACATATCATAACTAATGAGATTTTGTCATCAACCAACACACACTATAGTCTTATGTTACTGTTTTTTATCTGCCTTCCACATGTAACAACTGACTAGTGACATAAAAAGAATGTACATACTCTTAACATATGTATGATCTCTTTGTTCAAGTCACGTACTTTAAGGCATGCGTCATTGAGTAATTGTCATTCTTTATGCATTCATTATGTTACCTCCTTATCTCATAACTAAGTGAAACATAATGAATTGGAAGCTTTCCTTTATAATTATTAATCAAATACTTTATCTAATATGCCATCACAATCACCACTCGATATGCTCTATGGGCATACCATTCAAACAAAGGCTCATTGGGATGAGGTGGATAATACATAGTACACACCTCATTGGGATCATCCACCATTTGAACAGACTTAGATTCCCACTCCTGTTGTCTAGATTCTTCAAACACAACATCTCTTGACACATGCAACTTCTTTGTCACTGACTTGTACATGCAATATGCCTTAGATTCAGGCTCATATCCAATGAACACCATGAGAACACTACAATCGGAAAGCTTCTTGAGGTGTGGCTCCACCACCTTGACATGTGCCATGCAGCAAAAATTTTGAAGGTGTTGCACTTTGGGCTTCTTCTTGTATAAAGCTTCATATGGTGTCTTTCCAATGACACTTCAAGTTGGGCACGATATAGGAGATAGATTGTCGTTGCAATAGCCTCTCCCCAAAAACTTCCTGACATAATCTTTCTCTTTAACATGATCCTTGCCATTATGACCACCATTTAGTTCCGCCTCTCCACTACTCCATCTATTGAGGTGAATATGTTGTGGTGAGAAACTACTTGATGCGCGATTTCTCACAATATTTATGGAACTCATAAGAGGTGAACTCCCCACCTCAGTCTATATGGAGTGCCCCCAACTTTTTGTCTACCTCCATCTCAGCATGAGCCTTGATTTTGTTGAAGGAAGTGAAGGCTTCATACTTGTTTCTAATTAATGAAACCCACATATATTGAATGTTATCATCAACCAATGACATGAAGTAGTTATTACCTCCATGTGTTGTAGGCATGACTGGGCCGCACAAATCATAGTGTATCAATTGTAATGGATTGTTTGCACGATAGGGTGAGGCTGACAAGAATGATGCACGGTGTTGCTTGCTATCATACAACCATCATAAACTTTGTCAATTTGTTGATTGTGTGGCATGCCTTCCACCATCGCATGATGAGAAAGGTTTTGTAGTGCTTCGAAATTTTGATGCCCATATCAACCATGCCACAGCCATGCATCCTCTTTGATACATGCCATGAGGCACACTGGTTGTACCAAGTTGAGGTTGAGCTTGTACAACCTATTCCTAGATTTCTCCACCTTGGCCAATAGTCTCCTATCTCGATCATAGATGCATAGCAAGCCACCGTTTGTCAAGCTTCCCCAGACTAATAATGTTTCTCTTGAGATGTGGGATGTAGTATACATTGGTGAGGATGTGATGCTCTCGAGTTTTACATTCAAAAAGAACAATTTTGCACCCATAGTTCTATAGTATGAATCATTTTTTCATCGAACCATACCCCTTACAGATGTGTTCAGCTCAGTAAACATTTCCTCACAACCAGTCATATGGTTGCTAGCTCTTGTATCAAGATACCATGCCTCATTCGAGAATTTTCTTGATCCTTCATTTTTCCAAATCCTCTCCTCGTTAAGCATGACAATGTCACACACCTCTTGTGCGCGCATGGACAGTACCACCGTAGGCTCATCATTTTCATCCTCAGCGAGGTGAGCTACTTCATTGTGTTCGCATTGTGGTTTTTGACACTCAGACACATAGTGTCCACATATGTCATAGTTGAAGCACTTGATCTTGCTCTTGTCATGGCCACTACCAAACCCACGACTATACTCACCCTCTTTCTCCTTAGCATAATGTCCACCTTTGTTACGTTTGTGTCCATGACTGTGACATCCTATCCTGCCATGAATTTTTAGACAACTGAGGTCATCTACCTTCTCACCCAACACTCAGATGCCATTGACAATCATTTTCAACTTCATGGCAAAGCCATGTATTGACTCATCACCCTTCATATGTATTACCTCGAAGTCACTCTTCAGGTTTGCAGCTTTTCTTCCTTAACGCATTCTGCACCCATATGCATCACTTTGAGAGTCTCCCACACCTTTTGGTTGAGTCCTTCTTGGCTAGCGTGAGGAGGACATCCTCTGGTACTCCTTGGAAAATGACTACAAGTGCCATCCTATCTCCACACTCATAACCTTCATCTTTCACTACAACATCCCACATGCCTTGTTCCTGAAAGTTGACTTGCATCTTCAAAGATCAAGTGGCATAGTTACTTCATGTGAGAAGTGGGTATTGTAATTCCACACTATTTTCTTTCCCCTTCCCTATTGTTGTGTCTGCTCCCAAAGTTGGATCGTAGCTCTACTTCTTTGACATGATTTGGGGAGGTGTATGCTTATGATGATGTCATCATCATCAAGCTCCAAACTCACGAAATCTTCTGTGGTTTCCATGGAGATTGCATCAATCAACCAAACTTAATTTCGGAAATATAGAAACGATCACCAATTGATAAGGAATTGATTGCAATAATAAAATTAAGGGTTCAAGTTATAAAACCCGCCTCCAATTGAGCTCCAAAGATCCAAGCTCATGGAAACAATGGTGGATTAAGTTCTTGCAACTCCCCCTACGCTCGTCCTCAAGCTTTTGGTTGAAAAGATTGGCTAGGGTTGAAGAGGAGATCGAAATAAGAAGAAATCAATGATTTATTTTCGATTTCCACCATGGAATCAAGGAGAACGAAGGTCAAGGACTTACCAACAGGTTGGGGATCGTTATCCTGGTACTACCTAGCTCCTTGGTCATTTTCCAAACAAGGGTAAAGAAAGGAATCCAAAAAAGCCTTTGTTTTGGCTTGGAAAGGGTACTTTTATAAGAAAATTGATGAGAGAGAAAATACTTTATAAAAGTCTTTTAATTCCAAAATTGTTGCCACCACTTCCCCCTTGGTTTTTTCGCATGCAAGGGAATATCTATCCCCACCTATCTCCCTTCCATTATCTAAGAATTAAGGGAAAAGAAATTAAGCACCTTAACCCTTATAATAAGAATATCCATATTTGAGTGGAAATTCTTTTTCTTATAATAATGGTGAGTGGAATTTCACCTCCTTAGGATATGCTCGTGTCTTTGCAAGGCTTTAAGCTCATACACACACATCTGAATCCAACCATTTTAATTTTGGTTGAAGGCCCTTTAATTAATACATTCATTTTTTCCCTAGATTGAATTAGGGTTTCACTTAGGATTAAATCTTGATTATTTTAATATCAAGCTTCTCTCTCCTCCAACTTAATTCAAATGAGGCTCCCTCTCATTTTCTTTGCTCTATATGATGCCAAGAAACATTAGGGACCTTATTTAAGTGGTAATTTGCATATTGAATCCTAGGTTTTGGGTAAATTGCACTTTACACCAAAACTAGGTTTTAATGCACATGGATTGCTTTACAAGCTTAATCTTGGTGCCCAAGCTTGTGAAAACCATACCACTACATCATATTCATTATTATGATGTCTAAACATCATAGGAACATCTTATCATGCAACATTTGCAATTTAACCCCTCAATTTGGGTAATTTGCACTTTAGTCCAAAATAAGCAAACATTGCTTCAACATTGTTCAAACAGGACCAAAATTGAAACATAAGTTTCTCATGAGCCATAATTACTTTTACCAAGATAATATTAAGTATCTAATCAACCTTATTTGGCAAAACATCTAGGGTTAAGCATAACCCTGGTCAGGGGTGTTACAGGCAATTTTTGTCAATTGCATCTTATGCAATTCTTGGATAGATGACATGCAGAACTCCTTGCCATATTATATTGGGTTTTTTTGTCTTTGATCGACTATATACATTAAGAAGTTTAATTATTCTCATTGTATGCAATAAATAAATGATTAAAACCAAAAAACTGATCATATCGATTATCCCATAATAGGGTTAATTGAAATGCATCTAATACCATTGTAGGGAAATAACAGCACAGATATGGAAGAGGAAACAAAAATTTAACTGACGTATTCCCCAAGAACAGCAAGATCATGTTAATAACTATGTAATGGGGAGGATGGTTTAATGATTTCATACCTGGTCCTACAGAAATTCTTTCTACTATAACTTTTTGTAGTAGTACAACACTCCTAGTTGCACTAGGATTCGTCTGTAATGGCTCTTGGTCTTCACCACGGACAACATACTCAAATGGGTCTGGAGTAGCTGTTGCTCTCACCATGTACTGCATGCTGACATTGTCCTCTTAGTGACATACGACAGCTTCCTCACCTCTATAGTAGTCCACACGGACCACCTAGAACTCATGTCGTTCTACTAGAACAGATAGGAAGGAGTTGTCCCTCTCGTTGGTGTACTAGTCACCAACTTGTTGTCTGACAATTTTTCTCCCTTGATATCCTTCCCTTTAGCAATAGGAGTTTTTTATGATCTCTATTGGTTATCACAACTAGAGAGGACAACAATTGTCATAGATAATTGAGTTATGTTCTGAAAAGCCCTAGTACCCCTCTATTTATAGGAGGGGTTAGGTTCGCAGTCTGTATGGAAGTGATATGGACCAGAAGATTGTGAATTTTCACAACCTATGAGTGACCAACCAATTGTATCACAAAGAAACCGGTCAGTTCACATGCGAGCTGATCATTTCACTCAACAAAATGGTAGTTTCTCCATGTATCTCAATCTCTTATGAATTGCCCATTCAAATCCAATTAATGCACAACATGTTGTCATCACGAATACTTGATGCAATCGAATTTCTCCATGAACTGGGTGTCTCTCTCACGTGACCTATTTGTCTCACAGCCCTAACCGGTCGGTTGGTGAACCGAGCTGGTCAATTCACTCCCCAATTCTGGCAGGACCCAGCCAATTCAATTTCTAATCAATCTATCACTTCAATTGTTTGTCTCAACACTTGAACTAGGTAGTATCCATCCATTAATTTGTTACCCAAATTGAATACCCAAACACCTTGGTAATCAATTCAATCATCATTCATGACAAAACTGTTCTTCTAGATGAATTCCTATGGGTGTGAACCTATGGGTCCCATATGGAAGTGAGTGTCCATAACTAGTTTATGACATCACAAACAAAGAGTGGTGCCTAGTCGCACATCGGTGCTACCCAAGTGAATGGAAAGTTGAAGAACAACTTCAACCTACAATTTCTATAAGTTGTTATAGTGATTGTATAATTCCTTTGTCTCTGATATCTGGAATTAACTTGTGGCATGGAATTGTCATCCTCTTAATGTTCGATCCATGTTCCTTGAGCCTAGATCAGACTGTCTGAGATATATGTGACCTCAATATCATATATTGATTCATAGGTGCATGCACATGCGTTTCTTAGTCTCACTTATCTAGTGGCCAAGATATCAAGCTCCAGTAGGAGGGAAAAATCCCATCTAGATCAATCACAGTCAATCCCCATGTGTCATGGTTACCCAATCATCATCATTATGGAAATCCTTATTCAGGGTTGCATTGGATGATGTCAAAGTATACCGAATGACATGTGATGAGCGTAGTGACTTCAGGACTAAGAACCACAATCACCACCTTCACTGTGAGAGGTGACTATGACCACCAATTATGGTCTCCATGTGTCACTATCAAGGTGGGTCTGTCTAATACATTGTTCCCTAGCAAGTGTATGTTCTTGGTTTGATATCACATATCATAACTAATGAGATTTTGTCATCAACCAACACACACTATAGTCTTATGTTACTGTTTTTTATCTGCCTTCCACATGTAACAACTGACTAGTGACATAAAAAGAATGTACATACTCTTAACATATGTATGATCTCTTTGTTCAAGTCACGTACTTTAAGGCATGTGTCATTGAGTAATTGTCATTCTTTATGCATTCATTATGTTACCTCATTATCTCATAACTAAGTGAAACATAATGAATTGGAAGCTTTCCTTTATAATTATTAATCAAATACTTTATCTAATATGCCATCACAATCATCACTCGATATGCTCTATGGGCATACCATTCAAACAAAGGCTCATTGGGATGAGGTGGATAATACATAGTACACACCTCATTGGGATCATCCACCATTTGAACAGACTTAGATTCCCACTCCTGTTGTCTAGATTCTTCAAACACAACATCTCTTGACACATGCAACTTCTTTGTCACTGACTTGTACATGCAATATGCCTTAGATTCAGGCTCATATCCAATGAACACCATGAGAACACTACAATCGGAAAGCTTCTTGAGGTGTGGCTCCACCACCTTGACATGTGCCATGCAGCAAAAATTTTGAAGGTGTTGCACTTTGGGCTTCTTCTTGTATAAAGATTCATATGGTGTCTTTCCAATGACACTTCAAGTTGGGCACGATATAGGAGATAGATTGTCGTTGCAATAGCCTCTCCCCAAAAACTTCCTGACATAATCTTTCTCTTTAACATGATCCTTGCCATTATGACCACCATTTAGTTCCGCCTCTCCACTACTCCATCTATTGAGGTGAATATGTTGTGGTGAGAAACTACTTGATGCGCGATTTCTCACAATATTCATGGAACTCATAAGAGGTGAACTCCCCACCTCAGTCTATATGGAGTGCCCCCAACTTTTTGTCTACCTCCATCTCAGCATGAGCCTTGATTTTCTTGAAGGAAGTGAAGGCTTCATACTTGTTTCTAATTAATGAAACCCACATATATTGAATGTTATCATCAACCAATGACATGAAGTAGTTATTACCTCCATGTGTTGTAGGCATGACTGGGCCGCACAAATCATAGTGTATCAATTGTAATGGATTGTTTGCACGATAGGGTGAGGCTGACAAGAATGATGCACGGTGTTGCTTGCTATCATACAACCATCATAAACTTTGTCAATTTGTTGATTATGTGGCATGCCTTCCACCATCGCATGATGAGAAAGGTTTTGTAGTGCTTCGAAATTTTGATGCCCATATCAACCATGCCACAGCCATGCATCCTCTTTGATACATGCCATGAGGCACACTGGTTGTACCAAGTTGAGGTTGAGCTTGTACAACCTATTCCTAGATTTCTCCACCTTGGCCAATAGTCTCCTATCTCGATCATAGATGCATAGCAAGCCACCGTTTGTCAAGCTTCCCCAGACTAATAATGTTTCTCTTGAGATGTGGGATGTAGTATACATTGGTGAGGATGTGATGCTCTCAAGTTTTACATTCAAAAAGAACAATTTTGCACCCATAGTTCTATAGTATGAATCATTTTTGCATCGAACCATACCCCTTACAGATGTGTTCAGCTCAGTAAACATTTCCTCACAACCAGTCATATGGTTGCTAGCTCTTGTATCAAGATACCATGCCTCATTCGAGAATTTTCTTGATCCTTCATTTTTCCAAATCCTCTCCTCGTTAAGCATGACAATGTCACACACCTCTTGTGCGCGCATGGACAGTACCACCGTAGGCTCATCATTTTCATCCTCAGCGAGGTGAGCTACTTCATTGTGTTCGCATTGTGGTTTTTGACACTCAGACACATAGTGTCCACATATGTCATAGTTGAAGCACTTGATCTTGCTCTTGTCATGGCCACTACCAAACCCACGACTATACTCACCCTCTTTCTCCTTAGCATAATGTCCACCTTTGTTACGTTTGTGTCCATGACTGTGACATCCTATCCTGCCATGAATTTTTAGACAACTGAGGTCATCTACCTTCTCACCCAACACTCAGATGCCATTGACAATCATTTTCAACTTCATGGCAAAGCCATGTATTGACTCATCACCCTTCATATGTATTACCTCGAAGTCACTCTTCAGGTTTGCAGCTTTTCTTCCTTAACGCATTCTGCACCCATATGCATCACTTTGAGAGTCTCCCACACCTTTTGGTTGAGTCCTTCTTGGCTAGCGTGAGGAGGACATCCTCTGGTACTCCTTGGAAAATGACTACAAGTGCCATCCTATCTCCACACTCATAACCTTCATCTTTCACTACAACATCCCACATGCCTTGTTCCTGAAAGTTGACTTGCATCTTCAAAGATCAAGTGGCATAGTTACTTCATGTGAAAAGTGGGTATTGTAATTCCACACTATTTTCTTTCCCCTTCCCTATTGTTGTGTCTGCTCCCAAAGTTGGATCGTAGCTCTACTTCTTTGACATGATTTTTTTTGTTAGTCTGTATCTACTAATGATTGATTGGCTCTGATACCACTTATTGTCTTGAACTTAATTTCAATCAAAGCCAACACACACAAAACATTAGTTTCACAACACCAAAAGAGAAGAACATAAGAGAATAAGAGTTAATGGGATACTGTGGCCATTGATAGTTTCCTCTATTTATGTTGAATGATGTTACAACGTTATTAATAATAGATACTTCTTGTTTCATCATGGACCACTAGTTCTTGTGGTCATAAAGAAATACACTATTTACCTCTTTTTTATTCCTATACTTACCATGAATAAAACTAATGGAAACAAAACATGATTACTAATAATATATGCAAACATTATTTACATCCCAAAATTATGGCCTGGAATTCCCCTTCGAGTGCATTTGTGTTAGCAAACATCTTAAAACCCCATGAATCTAGAGCCATTTTAGTTCCTTACTGCTAAACATGAATTCAACTCACGTATGTTTCTATCCACTGTAGTGTCTACCAAAACCATAAAGTCATATGATGATGGTAAGAGATGACTAAACCTGAGGTTACCTTTTTTAGGACTTTTGATCCTCTATCATTTGTGTTGTCGGTCTTCATTATATCTTAAAATAGTGCTTTTATTCTGACTATAATGTTCGTTAGTCTGTCCCTTTTATTTTGGAATACAAACTCATTCCTCTCCTTCAACAACATCTAACAAATGGTTGCAAAGATCATAGCCCAATCCTTAGTATTGTTGATATTCCTCATATATAATAGTTTCCATCCAGTTTGATACATTCTGGTTGGTAATGAACTAGGACACATTGTGAGGATCCGGTTCCAGCCAAACATCTCTGTTAAATTATAGTCCCTCACAACATGCATGCAAGATTCTTCATCACCACCACATCTTGGGTATCATGTATTATCTTTCATCTAATGTTTATACCTCATGTAGTTAGTCACTAACTGATCATTCTTTGAGCACCAAACAAAGCATTTAATGTTATGTGGAAGTTTATTTTGTCACAACAACATTCCATTTTCCTTTTGTATGACATACCTTCCCATCCAACAGTTTTAGATATGTTAACCTTGTAATGAACAAACCATTCTTTTCAAGGTTCCAACAGATACTATCCTCACTGAATTCATCTCTTGGAGTGGGAATACTTGTAATTTCAAAAAAAATCCTCTCATATAACCAACCTAATAGAAAATCCTCATCCCACAAACCATATTCCCTCACCGCCACGATCATTTTCATATCCATAAGTTTGTGTGGTATGGTTTTGTTAGGCAATAAAATTGGTCTAGCATTGGATTTGACCTATTCATCCTCCCACATACTTATTCTATACCCATTCTGGAGTACTCGTTTAGTATAGCAATTCACCATAGTCATTTTTTTATCAATATTCATCCACAAGTAGGATTCGGTCCTCCTATAACTATTGTTATTCTTATATTTACACTTCATTAGGTTCCTTCACTCTCTATTCTCTCATATATGAAATCCCAAGTAACCCACATCGTTAACGCATCATTGTATTTCCTAGCGGATGCAATCCATAACCCACCTGCATCAACTGACGTTATATTCTTCTTCCATGCCACCAAGATCATTTTTAGCTTCTCTCACCAACCATTCCAGATAAAATTCCTAATCATTGGATCAATTTTTTCACATATCACATAGGGTAAGCTCACTATTTGCATGATGTAGGTCGATGATGTGTTAAAAACATATTTGGCAAGTGTGATTCTACTAGATAAGGATAGCATTCTATGCATCCACCCATTTATCTTCCGATTTAAATTTCTCACCAAACTAGTGTGCATGGATTTAGAGTTCCTCTCGTGACAATAGGTGCTCTCATATGTTTGCCTAGATTTTTAGTTTCCTAAATTCGAATCTGATATTCTTTTTGTCTGATGTTAGCCAGTGTCTGTTTAGAGAAAAATGTACTGGATTTTTTTTCTTGATTGTCCTAGACCTGAGGCATCTTCAAACTTCCACAAGAAGTCCATTATCACTTTACCTTGTCACACAGATGCTTCTCCAATGAGTAGGATATCATATGCAAAGCAGTTGTGACTAACGGCTATCTTCTTCTTTGTGAAAATGGTCAGACTCCACTTCTTACTTTCAACTTCCAATGCAATGTCATGGCTTAGCCTATGAAAATACAAAATGAAAATATATTGTGACAGTGTGTCACCCTGCTTGACATGTCATGGGTTTGAATTCAAGAGCAGTTCCCCTCCACACAGAATGGACAAACTTAAAGTACTAATGACCTGCATAATTATAGAAATAATGTTAACTGGTAAAGGTGTTCCTTTTATGATATAAATAATGAATTCCCAATTCATTAGATCGTATGCTTCAGATAGGTCCAGCTTTATTATCATGCAATGTTCTTAGTCTTAGAAGTCTCCATTGAATGACTAATCTCTTGGACCATTATGACATTATCCATGATCCTTCTTTCAAGGATAATGATCATATGGAATGGAGAGACCCAAGAGTTTAGATAAGGAGTCATTCTTGCAACAATAATCTTGGATAGTAGCTTGACATAAACATTTTTTAAGTAGATGGGTCACACATGATTACATGTCTTTGGTTGAGTATTCTCAGGAATGAGTACAATGGTAGAGCCAGTAAATATTTCCTCTATCCTCCTGTCTTGGAAAGGTGCTTGTATGAATCTGGTAAATGCTTTTTCGACAACCTCCCAGATTATTTGCATGAATATAACATCAATTATGTCTGGGCCTAGAGCTTTTAGTAGCCAGTTCCCTCAGCAAATTCCCATAGCCCTTGTATCCCCGCACAAAGAATACTCCCATAGATGGTATTGTATTCTTTGTTATTATCAATTTAGTAATGTATAAACTATATATGGGTTAATTTAGTCTCCACATTGTGATCTTGGCACACCTAAAATATGCATGTAAATGCAAGTGTACACGAAGAGTAGTATAGGCCTATGAGGTCCTAATGTCGAATTCATAGAAACATACTCGAGAGACTAATTGGTTGTTTGATTATAACTAATCACAAGGATTGAAAATTAATTTAAGTGAATTGTGATAATGGATTGGTGGATTCCTTAGGATTACAGTTTCACTACAGTATGCATTGTATCTAACTCCATTTCATTAATAAGCATTTACCCTTAACCCTGGGCTAAGGACATGTAGAAAGTATTACCCTCCTCTATGATGTATTATAATACCTATACTAAGACAAATCCCACTCCAGTAGTGATTTAGGAATTAGCTAGGTGCATTCATTATACCTTAAGGTTATACCCTTCAAAGTTGTAAGCCCTCTGCCAAGGCATAATATAATCTATGTAAATATACATACTTTTCGACCCTTAGTTCCTCTTCTAAAAGAATTATTAATTTGATTAATTGACTATGGTGATCAAGCATATGCAATTCATAAAGAAAAAATAAATTTATGTCTTGAATTAAAAGAAATGGTTATATTAAATCATGGAAGTCAATTACATGTAGTGCCAGGATACTTCTAGGTCCTAAAGAACAAGGGGATTAGCCCTAAATAATTTCTATTGTCTCATACATGGAGGAGAAAAGATAAAATGTGTTAAACATAAGAAACTAATATAAACCCTTGAAGAAATCGGTCTAGAAGATCCCCACTGGCGAATGTCTCAATACGCAACATTTCAATTGTAGATCTTCTCTCCATAGGTTCCTGAATCTTTCATGATGTGGTTGTCTCCTTCATATCCTCCTCTCTTGGATCGGTGCTCAGTTGCAATAATAAAATAAAATGTGGTTCCTAGGTTTAGTTGAACTCCCCTTATGTCATAAGTGAGGCTCTGGCTATCATTAAGTCCCATTCATTAGATCTGAATTGATATTCAATCTACACTCATCATGCAAAGTAGGTACCACTGGTAGAATGTCAGTCGCACCAAGTCATCGACTGACTCAAAGCTCTCGTTAAGTGTCAGTACTACCAAAGGTGGGTTGGTAGCACTAAGTTGCCATTTTGCAAATTCTAACTTCTTCTGCTTATGAAAGTTTGTACTACCTCAACTTGGGTGTCGATGGCACTGAGTTGATAAATCCCAGATATTGATGCTCTCTAGACCATATGTCTATTGTACTGACAACATTTTGGTGGCATTGAACCCTATCTCGATAGAACCAAGTGGTATCTTGGTAGCACCAAGACTTCTTTAAGTACCCTGTAAGATTTTCACATTGTGTAGCATCGAGATTTCTTTAACTCCCCTATGTATTTTCATGTTATGTTGGCACCATCAACTGGATGTTGGTGACACAAAGCTGTGTTCTAAGTGCTAAAATTGCCTAAAATAAGGAAAACCAACATAATTCTGAATGAAATACGATAAACTGGCATAATTAGGTGAAAATATTTATTATTAGATGGAATAACATTTCACAACATGATGTAGAAATAATACAAAAATGAACAATAATTCATGAAATACATGGAATATATGAAAAGTGAATAAAACTTAGTGAATCAAAATTCTCTAAGCATAAATGTTTCTCACACTCAAGCAATACTACCTTTGGATCTGTTTGAAATAACTTAGCAAGGGGATAAACAATATGAACTACATTTGTCAAGTATCCCCACCTGATGGTCCCAAACTGACTATTACCCACCACTGAACAAATAACTACTTTGTAGTGACAAAGAATGTTCATTAAAGATGTCCATCCTTACATCCATTAAACATTAATAATAGAGCATTTACTATCGTATGAATAGGGCATCTGCTTGATGCACCATGTGAATCCATGTCTACATTGCTCTTGTCTATGTACCAACTATGTTGGAACTAATTCCCAATATAATAATTAAAGAAGAGGATCAATAACATTTGTTTCCTACCATACATAGCAATGGGTGGAGTGAAGTAGGTGGCTATGAATAAGAATCACAAGTGACATCCAAATCATTATGCAAAAATAGGGAAATGAAAAATATATGAATCCTAATCCTACTATTTTGGTGGAATGATGCATGCAATGAATGTCTCATATGATTGATGAATATGGGATAAAATAATGAATACATATAACTATTTTCACTTCTCTATGAAGAAAAAAGAAGTTCAATTTTAGTGCAAGGAATCATTTTCTCCTTTTCTATTGATTTTTTTTCTACCCTCTTATGTTAGCATGCTTTATGAGTTGTGCTTGGTGTTTTATTCAATATATCTTTTCCCTTTTTTCACTGGGAGGTACATGCATGTGTATCCTTTCACTTTATACTTGCAGAGAAAGCTATATAAATAATATAAAGATTGCTGCAAAAAATGCAATCTACAAGAAAGTTGTTATGTAACTAATTGTTATGCACATCTCTATTTCTTGTTCATCTTTTCTTTTTCAAACTAATGTACTCTAAAGAAACTAGCTATCATGCTACCTATCATTCTATGCAATGCAAGCAAAGGGAAATAACTTGGGTTATTTTGTCATCTTAAGGTGGTGGATGAAATGTCATGAATGGCGAATGGAATCACATGATTAAGAGACAATACCTATCTTAAACTATGTTATGTTACTCTCCTATCAAGGTTTGTATAGGGTAACCTTAGGATTTCTTTCTATAATTTCCATTTAAGGTCTCGTTACTTGTTTGGTTAGTTTGGACTCATACCCCATCGTGATACACAATTCTTGGATAGATTAAAATTTTGATTCATATTAAGTTTCCTCAAGCTAACTAACCCATACACTTCCTCTACTTGGTGTTGCCTTAGACTTTGGTTATTCAGCTTAGCAAGATATGATTATTTAAAAAAATAAATTTCATTAAAAATGAATGAAACACATTTCTCTTTGATGATAGATGAAATCATGACAATTAAGCTTCACAATTACACTAGATAGATGTTGATCCTATACTTGTAAAAACAAAAGAACTAACAGAAAATAAAAGATAAAAAGATAAATCCATTTTAACAACCCCCTAAGAATAAACTTAACTATGTCCTCATACTCATAATTCAAACAGAGAGGTGGAACGGGGGTTCCATGTGCTCTGAATGGTGGTAGTGGCCCAAACATTTCCTGGTGGCCTTTGTGGATCAAGTTCTATTGGCGTTCGTCCCATAGTGTTGGTTCCATCGACTTGTGTGTTGGTGGTATCAAGATATGACATCATTTATCCTCCTTTGAGATGTATGAGTCAATGCCACCTACTTGCGTGTCAGGGCCATCAACAACTTTTTCCTGCATCTCTATAATTTTTTTGAGAAAATTCAATGGTACCGACATAGCTATTAGTGGTACTGACTTTTTGCATAATTTGACCTGTCATGAATTAAATACCACCGCTTGTATGTTAGTGGTACCGAATTTTTACAAAATCCTTGTTGGACATTTTTAAGAAGGTCGGTGATACTGACAATAGTGTTGGTAGTACTGACTTGTACTCTAATTACACACCAAACTAAAGAATCAAGGTACATTTTCTTATAAATTTAAAATATTGAAGGATAAATATGAAATTTAAACAAGAAAATTCCTAAACAAAATGTAAATGACAGATTGCCTCCCATAAGCGCCCTAGTTCATATGCTAGGCTCAAGAAGGTGATTTTATTTAGCCTTGGTTGTCATAGGATCATTGTGAAGATTCATCTGGCAATTTGAACTCCACTCTATCATCATCTATCCCTAGTTTCAAGTTACCTCTACCAATAGCAATGATCACATTGTTCGTATCTTGAAACAACCTTGAATATCATCACTAATCCTTGTATCTCATGCATATCCATGACCAGAAAATTGACAAGATATATGAACTTATTGACTTTGACTAACACATTCTTACATCTCTCATATCGCCTCACAATTGATCTGTCTACCAACTAGATTTGCATGGACGTTTTCATCAATTTCTTCAATCCCACCATCAAGAAGGTAGAGACATGCATGAGATTTATGCTTGCCCCAGAGCCACACTGTGCTTGAAGGAAATGCTCGATACCCATCAAACAAGGAATATATAAGCATCCTAGGTCCTTTCTCTTTGTCAACAATCTTCCCTTGATCATTGCACTCACCACTTGATTAACATGCATGACATCTTAATCTTTTATATTTCCCTTCTTGTTGATGATATCCTATACGAATCTTCCATAAGAAGGAATCTATTCTATTTCTTACATGAATGGGATGTTGATATGGATCTTTCGAAAGATATCTAGGAATTTTTTGAACTACTTTTCCTCCTTCATCAGCTTCAAACTATCCAAGAATGGCACATGTGGCTTCTCTACATGCTTATGAGGAGGAATGTATGGCACAGAGATATCCTCCTCTAAGCATTCATCAAGGCCACCTCCTATGATGGGATCTTGGATGTCTATTGTGGGTGGGATGACGTGTGGTTTCTCGTTCTTAATTTTGAGTGCCTCCTTGTTGACTATGACTGCTTCACTATGAAGTAGAACATTCCTCTTCTCTTGTTGCACCACCTTTTTTGGAAATGGGGGCTTGGAAATAGCAATTGTGGAAACTTGAAGTTCCTTGTCCTCAAAGCCGATGATGATGGGTTGTCATGTCACTTGTTGTTGAACTTGTATCTATCAAGGTAATTGTGTGAGCATAATGTACTGGCATTATGTATCCTCTTGGTTTTTCATATAGGTTGCGGGGGAATGGAACTTTTAGTATATACACCCAAACTAACTCTAGAATGTGCTAATTTGGTGATTCCCCGTTAACCTTCTTTGGTTCCTTGAGAATAGAGACAAAGTTTACTTGATGAGTTGATGGGTTGTCTTTGTGTTCCCAGGAAATCCCTATTGAATGGGCTTCTTAAGGGATGACACCTCTGCTGCTAGCTAAGAAATATGATTTTTAGTATTGCGGATCTAATCCCCTTGATTTTGCTATACCCTTTTTGTCTGGTCTTGTAAGGCCTCATTCTACATCAATGAACTTCCCATCATGTCTTCAATTCAGTCTATCTTACACAGACCCCTATCATGTTGATATTGGTGATGTAGGTACATGCACTCTTCTTCTTCACCTCCATATGAGGTGTTAGATTTTTGCTCAAGCTTCCTTGCGAGTATGTCCATCTGATCTTTGAGTTATGTGAGCTTCGTTGATTCCATTACTCTTTTAATTATTGTCGATGCTTCTCGCTTCTCCCCCCATGACTAATTCTTGGCCATGTTCTTTAGGATCCCATCATCTCATGACACCCGGTAGCTTTATTATTTAGAAAGAAACCTGCTCCTATGCTATCCATACTAGTCCTCTAAATTTTATGTAGGACATAGTAGAATTTCTTCTGCTACCCATATATATCAATTCCATGATGAGGGACCTTCCTGAGCATGTTCCAAATCTCTCCTAGGCTTCCTAATATAACTCTTTGGCATGATACTTGAAGTTGGATGTAAGGACCCTGACCTCCGTTTAGGGCTTATCCTGTTTGCTTTGCTTAACCTTGATGCTTAGTTGCTTGCTAATCACCTTTAGTGGTGATTAGGGTTTGTTGGTGCTTTGTTGAGAGTTGGAGGTGCTACTTGCAATTAACCCCAAGTCTAGGGTTTGTGGGCAAGTTTGCCACCTTGTGAGGTGTTCCTCCCGCTCTTTGCTTCCTCTAGTGTTGAGAGGAAGGGTTGGGCTCATTGCTTGAGTTCCTTTGGGATTGGTTGAGCTTGTTGGGCCTTGTGTTGTATTGCCTTTTCCCCCTTTGGACCTTGTGTCGGGCAAGAGCATGCTTGTGTCGCCCAGGGTGTGTCGCCCATGGACCCCTTTGACCTTCTTTGACCTCATTTGTGTCACCACTAGTGGACACTTGGTGCTTGGTGCTTGATGCTTTCATGTGGCAATGGCCTCGGACATGTGTTTAGGGCATGCTAGAGTGGTAGCAATGCTCTTGGACAAGTGTCCCTAGGTGGGCGACACCTTGCTTTGTTTTACCTTGGTTTCTCCTCCAACCCCTTCTATATATGTGTTTCCTTTCCCTTGCTAAGGATCCCTTTAGTTCCTTAGTCTCCCTCTCCCTTGGTGTACGACACCCTCTTCTCTTGCAAGCTTGGTGGTCGATCCTTCCTTGGAGTCTCCTTCTTCCTCTAGTGGTGGCCGATCCCTAGAGTGCCTTGCTCTTCTTCCTTGGAGCTTGGAGCTAGGAGCTTGGAGCTTGCTTAAGGCGGGTTACATAACTCCTAACCCTAACTACATTACCATCTTCTATGTTCTTGTATGTTTCTTATGATCATGTTGGCTATGCGCGTTGCTAGTTTTAGTTCCTTGCTTAGTTGCTTCTTGTTGCTTGAACCATGTCCAAGGGTTCTTGGTGGGCAACACTCCTTTCTCTCCTTGGTCTAGAGGAGTGAGCTTGAGTGCTAGTAATATGGGCAATACCCCTCTCTCATTTAAGTTGAGAGGTGAGCTTGTGTTCTAGTTGCTCGAGCAACACCCTCCTCTCACCATGGACTTGAAAGGTGAGCTTTTTGGTGGTTGTAAACCTTGTTAGGGTTGTTCCTTGTGTTGTCCGATTGGTGATAAGAGATGTGCAAGACCCCTCTCTCTTAGTTGTTGAGAGGTGAGCCATCTTCTTGATCCACTAGGGTTTTGGTGCCCTTGTACTTGAGGTTGATGACGACCTTGTGGACTTGCATCTTGACCGTTATGATCTTGGGGGAGGTGTTGCCCGATATCCCTCTTGATCTTGAGCCTTGGACGACACATGTGGTGGCTGTGTCAGGCATTGCTTTTTATCCCTGCCTTGTTGTGTTGGGCATCACACTTAGCTGAATACCCTGCCTGACACATATAACCTAGAAAGTGGCTTGGTATCGTTATGCCTTGTTGTGGTTGAACGTTGCTAGCTAGTCTGTGGTGGGTGTCACCCTTTGGCCTTAGCTTTGTGTGTGTCGGCCGATAGCACATCACTGGATGGGTGTTGCATGACACCTTAGTGCCCGATACATGTGCTGACCGATATGCCATGAGGCACGACACACCGTTGCATGACACGCTTCTTTGGCTAGTTGCACGCTTGGTTGCCCGTTATCCTTGATGCCCGACAGAGCGTTGCACGACATAGTGCACGATACACCTTGCACGACACGCCCCTTGGGCTCAGTTGCACGATAGACCCTGTTGCACAACACAACATTGCATGGTACACCTTTACTGTTATGCTTGGCCTATACGTGCTGGTATGCATTTGAGTAATGAACGATAAGGGAGAGTACCATGCCCGATACCACCTCTAGTGAGGGTTCCCTACCTGTCACACTTCTTGTGAGGGTAGTGGGCACTTCTAGTGAGGGTCTTGTCTCTTATAGAAACATATGTGCTAGCTCTTGTTCATGAATCAAGTTGGTTTTGATAGTAACTCTTGACATGCTTGATGGTAATTGTGATAGTAGATTACATCTATGTATCTTGCCATGATAGTACATGTGTTTATGATCATCTTGAAACATCTGTATAATGATAAAGAAAAGATAAGCATGTAAGAAGCCTTGCAAGATGATATGACCTATGTCAATGGTCACAAGTTGAAGCATGAATGATAACATATATAATATCATCAATGTTGCTCTATGTTGATAATATGACCTTCCTATTAATCCATGATGATTGTACATACTAACCATGTAGGTGATGCATAGCCAGGTAAAGGGCTATGAGGTATATATATATATGTTTGAGTAACACTGCTTTGATAATTACTCTTGATGATGAGATAACATACATGATGTGTATGGGTCTGAGGACCTGATCTTGGTGCCTAAGTTGATGAGAATGCCTTGAGAGGCAATGGCACTATGTAATGAGGGATTGAGATCCCATGGTAATTTGATGATCCTTGAGATGGATCTAGATGATTGGCAAGAGGCCAAGTGATAACATGTAATGTTGGATCCTTGTGATAGATCAGGATGATGTTGATTATAATAAAAGCATAATATTGAATTTCATGTTGTTTATTCTTGTTATAGTTTGCATGTTATACAGCTTGGATGAATCTTGCAATCCACATAAAAGATACTAATTAATCACAAGTGGAATATATCATGTAGTTGCCCTGGCCATAGATCCATCATCGTCAGGAGCTGGTGATGGTGAAATAGGTTCTCCTATGGGTTAACCTGGAAGCGCATATTATTGAATATGTGTGGTTTCTCCTAGCCGAAAATGAGGAGGTATGAGTGCAACTTTGGTTGTAGACTCCATAGTGTGGATTCAGGCCTGTAGCTCAATATGTGAAGAGCATGGTGAATAGGCCCATGGCTCAGGATATGTGATATGGGAGCATGAATGCGTTCATGGCTCAGAGCACAGTGAACAGGCTCGTGGCTCAGTTTCACTTACGCCGATACATGTACCGAGGTGGGCTAGGCAGAGGGTAGCCTGACCATGTGGCTGAGGCCACTTAAGCATGAGACTACGGTCCTTCTTGTGTTGTACTCGTGTACTGACCATGAGGTGGGAGGTCATGGAGTCCGGCTCTTCCATTGACCTTGTATGGCACCAGCTTGGGTTTTGCAACCGAAGGTTGGATTTGAGTGGTATGGCTCACTTCCTCAGGGCATAATAATACGTAATCCATCTGTATATTATTTACTGCTTAAGGTAAAACACGGAACATTGGTTGAGGCCTTACTTGTGTAGTTAATCTTGTTATGCTTGCAGATACTTATACGTTCCTCATGTTATGTGATAAGACCTTATAAATCTTATCTTGTTAATCATGTTCCATAAAGGATTACTAGGGTATATGCCTCCCGTACATTTGGTAAATTGGATGGTATGAATAGCTTTGATATATAAACTGCTCTTATTACACCTCTTATCAGTTATCTACTGTTGTTGCTTTATCTTTTTGAGGTTTTGTGGTTTCGGCGGGGAGTTATTTTTCTCACTGGGACTGTGTGTCTCACCCCGCTGGTTTATAACCTTTTTAGGTGTTCGGGCTAGACGTGGTGGTGTTCGCGGAGTTGCGGCCGAGCAGCTAGACAAGAAGTAGAAGGCAAGCGATGGACATGTTGCTATTTTGGTTATTTGTAGTAGAGTCCTAGAGTCATCCTTGTACTCTCATGTCCTTGGAGGTGTTTTGATGTTGTTTCACGTTGTATAACTGTTGATGTTTTGTATATCCTGCTGTTGGCCGGATGTGGGTTGTTCTGTATGTATAAATAGGTTATGAACTCATGATGGCTAGACAGCTATTCTTCTAAGCTGTGGGCAAGTATCAAGACTTGTAAATGTATATATAACTTGTTTCCCTGCAGGATGAGGACCTAAATGTAATAGTTTCTCAGTTATTCCACTTTCTGCGATCAGTTTTAATTAACCTGTGTTTTTGGTAATCTGTGGTTATGGTGATTTCCGCACGTTTTCACGTAACACCTCATTGTCTGTGTGATAGTGGGATGTGTTGCCACAAGTTTGGTATCAGAGCTCTAGGTTCACTGAGTCTACAGGGATTTAGGACTAGGTTGTGTCTGTTCTTGTGAGTTTTCTAGATTTTCTCACAATCATCTTCTGCCCTCAGTGGAAGAAAAGCCAAGATGTCTGGAAACCATGAAGAACATGTTGCTGAGAATAGCGATGCTGCATCAGTTGATGGAGCTATAGGGAAGGCACATGAAGATCGGGTGCCTGAGGTCCCCCAACCTGACCCAGCCATTCTTGAACATCCTACCTATCAACAGCTTATGGGGCAGATGATGGCTACGATGAATCTCATGGTAGAAAGATTGCCAGTGCCTCCACCGAGAGCACAGGCTCCCCATGGTGAAACATCGGGTATTGGGAAGACCTTTGAGTGACTTCGTCAAGTCAGAGCTTTGGATTATGCTGGAACAGCTGATCCAACGGATGCAGATCTGTGGCTGACAAGTCTTGAGAAGGCTTTCTGGATCCTCGACATCCCCAAAGCAAACAAAGTAAAGCACGTTGTCTACCTTCTGAAGGGTAGTGCTTCTCACTGGTGGACCATCGAGGAGGAGAAGTGACCTGGTGAGGTGATCGATTGGGAGGTTTTCCGACGCGAGTTTGTCAGTAGATACTTTCTGAAGACGTATCTGGATGAGAAGATCAGTCAGTTTGACCATCTGCACCAAGGAATGATGAACATCACCGAGTATGAAGCCAAGTTCATGGATCTATTGAGGTTTTGTCCTCACATGGCAGCGATAGATGAAGAACGGATCAGACATTTTGAGAAAGGTTTGAGTGTTGAGCTAACAACACCTGCTTCTGCGTTGGAGAACCAAGAGTGGTTTGCTACGTTTGTGGAGTCTGACCAGATGATCGAACGGTCGGTAAGGGAGAAAAGAAAATCCATGTCTAAGAAGAGGCCTACTCAGTTCCAGGGATAGAGGTTTGGTGGCTTCAAGAAGCTAAGGTTTTCAGCACCGTCAGTGATGAGAGGTTCCAGCGTACCGTCGCAGTGGTCTCTGAGTAAGGGAAGAGGATATGTTTCCTTGCCATCTAAGGCACATAGTACAACTTCTGTGGCAGTGACAGGGCCGTCTAGGCCACAACAGTGAGACCAGTCATGCCATCTGTGTGGTCAGATCGGGCATTGGAGGTCAGATTGCCTAAATAGAGATGTTGAAGTGAAACAGCAGCCGCGGCAGAATCAACAAGGGTCAGATAGATAGCAGTGCAGTAGTAGCAGAGGGTGAGGATGCGGTAAAGCGTCGCAAGCAGGATCGTCTGCTCAAGGAAGCAGAGGTCATGGATAGTAAGCAACGGCTCCGATTCTATGCTATGAGTCAGCCGGAGGCGATAGTCAACCCGCGAGTGGTGACAGGTCAGATGGAGTTATTTCATTCTGATATGTCTTCTTCTTGCTTTATATATGTTCTGGTTGACCCGGGTGCTACACACTCTTTTATCACCTATAGTATGCTTGAAAATTGTCGTTTACCAGTTAGCTGTAAGAAAGATAGCTTGTTGTTAGAAACCCCTCTTGATGGTTCCTTGATGCTTCGAGAAGAGTGTCCATCTTGTGTCTTATCTTTTTCGGGGCATCGCATACAAGTGGATCTTATACCACTTGATATGCATGGTTTTGATGTTATCCTTGGGATGGATACCTTAGAGAAGTATAAGGTTGTTTTGGACTATGGTTCCAAGTAGGCTGTGTTTGACAATGATGGAGAGAAGTGGATCTTCTAAGGAGATAGGAAGATTCTTCTGATGTGTCTGGTATCAGCTATGGTGGCAGAGAAGTTGCTACGACAAGGATGTGAGGTGTTCTTAGCTCACGTTGTGAATACCGTTGTAGATACCAAGGCAAAAGGTCCTAGCCTGGAGGAGGTTTCGGTTGTCCGAGAGTTCGCAGATGTGTTTCCTGATGAGTTCCCCGGTGTTCCTCCACCCCGAGAGATTGATTTCGAGATCAATCTAGTTCCAGGAACGCAGCCAGTTGCACAGACACCGTATAGGATGGCTCCAGTAGAGATGGTAGAGCTTAGGAAGCAGTTACAAGAGTTGTTGGAGAAAGGTTTCATCCGACCGAGTACATCGCCTTGGGGTGCTCCAGTGTTGTTTGTTAAGAAGAAGGACGGATTGATGCGGTTATGTACAAATTACTGACAGTTGAACAAGGTCACGATCAAGAACAAGTACCCGTTATCGAGGATAGATCATCTGTTCGATCAGTTGTGTGGTGGTACAGTGTTTTCAAAGATCGATCTACGGTCCGGATATCATCAGTTGAGGATTAAGGCGGATGACATACCAAAGTCAGCTTTTAGGACGAGGTATGGTCACTTCGAGTTTGTGGTTATGTTGTTTGGGCTAACCAATGCACCTGCTGCTTTCATGGACTTGATGAACAGAGTGTTCCGTCCATTCTTAGATCAGTTTGTTGTAATTTTATAGACGACATCTTGATCTATAGTCAGGACAGGCAAGAGCATGAGCGACATCTTCGACTAGCGTTGACTCTTCTTCGCCAACACCAGTTGTATGCCAAGTTTAGTAAGTGTGAGTTCTGGTTAGAAGAAGTGACTTTCTTGGGTCATGTGATATCTACAGAAGGAGTCAAAGTGGACCCGAAGAAGGTGGAGTCCGTTGTAGAGTGGGAACATCTAAAGACGCCGACAGAAGTTTGTAGTTTCCTGGGTTTGACAGGATACTATCGGAGGTTTATCAAGGACTTCAGTGCGATTTCGTTGCCAATGACGAAGTTGACTAGGAAGGATGTACCTTTTATCTGGGATGATCGTTGTTAGAAAGCTTTCCAAAGTTTTAAGGAAAAGCTGACTAGTGCTCCAGTGCTAGTGTTGCCAGAGCCTGGAAAGGGCTACGTTGTTTTCTACGATGCTTCCAAGAAAGGATTAGGTTGTGTGATGATGCAGGAAGATCATGTGGTTTCTTTTGCTTCACGACAGCTTAAGAAACACGAGGAGAACTATCCAACTCATGATTTAAAGTTGGTAGCAGTGGTTCATGCGTTAAATATTTGGAGACACTATCTTTATGGGGAAATGTGTCAGATCTTTACGGATCATAAGAATCTAAAGTACATCTTTTCGCAACATGAGTTAAACATGCGACGGCGTCGATGGATGGAGTTAATCAATGATTACGACTGCACCATCGAGTATCATTCTGGTAAGGCGAATGTGGTAGCTGATGCGCTTAGTCGAAAGTCTTCTTATTTTCCTTCAAAGAAGGCACAGTTAAGTTCCCTGGTATGCCATAGATGGGATATGTTTGTTTCCTTGCGGTAGATGAATGTGCAGATGGAAGTTTCCTTGTTAGATGGACTCTTAGCATAGATGCAAGTTAAGCCTACATTGAGACAGCAGATCAAAGATGCACAACAAATAGATGATATAGTACAGTTAATCAGATTAGAGTTCGGCAACGAAAAGCATAATGGGTTCCATGAGTCTGAGGATGGACTAGTTTTCTATCATGATAGGATGGTGGTCCCCGATGCTGATGGTCTGAGGAAGTTAGTGCTCGAGGAAGCACACACGTCGATGTATGTTATGCATCCAGGAGTCACCAAGATGTATCATAGTCTGAAGGACTTGTATTGGTGGCCCGGGTTGAAGAGGGATGTAGATGAGTTCGTGGCTAGGTGTGCGGTTTGTCAGCAAGTCAAGGATGAGCAGCAAAATCCGGCAGGTACATTACAACCCCTGTCAATACCGCAGTGGAAATGGGATCATATAACCATGGATTTTGTAGTTGGTCTACCCAAGACAACTAGGAATCATGATTCCATTTGGGTAATAGTGGACAGATTGACGAAGTCTGTCCATTTCATACCTGTGAAGACAACGTATACAGCCGAGAAGCTCGCTCAAGTATATGTGGATGAGATAGTACGTTTTCACGGTGTGCCAGCAATGATAGTTTCTGACAGAGGTCCTCATCTCACGAGTCGTTTCTGGGAATAATTGCACAAAGCGTTGGGAACGCAGTTGAGGTTCAGTACCGCTTTCCATCCACAGACAGATGGACAGTCTGAGAGGACTATTCAGACTTTGGAGGATCTCCTTCGAGCTTGTTTTTTGCAATTCCTAGGTAGTTGGGATGTACATCTCAGTTTGATAGAGTTTGCTTACAACAATAGTTATCAGTGGAGCATTGACATGGCTCCTTATGAGGCCTTATATGGCAGGAAGTGTAGATCTCCTTTATCTTGGTATGAGTCTGGTGAATATCAGCTCTTGGGTCCTGAGTTAGTACAGTAGATGACAGAAAAGATCAAAGTGATATAGCAACAGTTGAAAGTGGCACAGGACAGGCAGAAGTCTTACGCAGACAATCACTGATGACCTTTGGGGATCTAGGTAGAAGAAAAAGTGTATCTTAAAGTCTTGCCATGGAAAGGTGTGCTAAGGTTTGGCCGGAAGGGTAAGCTAGCACCCAGATATATGGGGCCATACCCCGTCATAGCACGTATGGGCAAGGTAGCTTATGAGTTAGAGCTGCCGCCAGAGTTGCACAGGTTACATCCAGTGTTCCATGTCAGTATGTTGAAGAAAAGTCATCCGGATTTAGGAACAGTGATACAGCCAGTTGAAGTTGAGTTTGATGAAGATGTTACCTACGAGGAAGGTCCTGTGGAGATCCTTGACAGAAGGGTTAAGAAGATGAAGAGGAAGGACTTGCATCTTGTGAAGGTTCTTTGGCATCATCGTGGCATTGAGGAAGCCACATGGGAGCTTGAGGAAGAGATAAGAAGGAAGCATCCCTCGCTTTTCTCTTCAGATTTCGGGGACGAAATCCCTTTGTAGGGAGTTAGCTTGTAAGGACCCTGACCTCCGTTTAGGTCTTATCCTGTTTGCTTTGCTTAACCCTGATGCTTAGTTTCTTGCTAATCACTGTTAGTGGTGATTAGGGTTTGTTGGTGCTTTGTTGAGAGTTGGAGGTGCTACTTGCAATTAACCCCAAGTCTAGGGTTTGTGGGCAAGTTTGCCACCTTGTGAGGTGTTCCTCCCTCTCTTTGCTTCCTCTAGTGTTGAAAGGAAGGGTTGGGCTCGTTGCTTGAGTTCCTTTGGGCCTGGTTGAGCTTGTTGGGCCTTGTGGTGTGTTGCCTGTGCCCCCTTTGGACCTTGTGTCGGGCAAGAGCATGCTTGTGTCGCCCAGGGTGTGTCGCCCATGGACCCCTTTGACCTTCTTTGACCTCGTTTGTGTCACCACTAGTGGACACTTAGTGCTTTATGCTTGCATGTGGCAATGGCCTTGGACATGTGTTTAGGGCATGCTAGAGTGGTAGCAATGCTCTTGGACAAGTGTCCATAGGTGGGCGACACCTTGCTTTGTTTTACCTTGGTTTCTCCTCCAACCCCTTCTATATATGTGTTTCCTTTCCCTTGCTAAGGATCCCTTTAGTTCCTTAGTCTCCCTCTCCCTTGGTGTATGACACCCTCTTCTCTTGCAAGCTTGGTGGTCGATCCTTCCTTGGAGTCTCCTTCTTCCTCTAGTGGTGGTCGAACCCTGGAGTGCCTTGCTCTTCTTCCTTGGAGCTTGGAGCTTTCTTAAGGTGGGTTACATAACTCATAACCCTAACTACATTACCATCTTCTATGTTCTTGTATGTTGCTTATGATCATGTTGGCTATGCATGTTGCTAGTTTTAGTTCCTTACTTAGTTGCTTCTTGTTGGCCGAACCATGTCCAAGGGTTCTTGGTGGGCAACACTGAGCTTGAGTACTAGTAATATGGGCAATACCCCTCTCTCGTTTAAGTTGAGAGGTGAGCTTGTGTTCTAGTTACTTGAGAAACACCCTCCTCTCACCATGGACTTGAAAGGTGAGCTTTGTGGTGGTTGTAAACCTTGTTAGGGTTGTTCCTTGTGTTGCCTGATTGGTGATAAGAGATGTGCAAGACCCCTCTCTCTTAGTTGTTGAGAGGTGAGCCATCTTCTTGATCCATTAGGGTTTTGGTGCCCTTGTGCTTGAGGTTGATGATGACCTTGTGGAGTTGCATCTTGACCGTTATGATCTTGGGGGAGGTGTTGCTCGATATCCCTCTTGATCTTGAGCCTTGGACGACACATGTGGTGGTTGTGTCGGGTGTTGCTTTTGATCCCTGCCTTGTTGTGTCGGGCGTCACACTTAGCTGAATACCCTGCCCGACACATATAACCTAGAAAGTGGTTTGGTATCGTTATGCCTTGTTGTGGTGGAACGTTGCTAGCTAGTCTGTGGTGGGTGTCACCCTTTGGCCTTAGCTCTGTGTGTGTCGGCCGACAGCACATCACTAGATGGGTGTTGCACGACACCTTAGTGCCCGATACATGTGCTGCCCGATATGCCATGAGGCACAACACATCGTTGCATGACATGCTTCTTTGGCTAGTTGCACGCTTGGTTGCCCATTATCCTTGATGCCCGATGGAGCGTTGCACGACATGGTGCACGATACACCTTGCACGACATGCCCCTTGGGCTCAGTTGCACGATAGACCCGGTTGCACAACACACTGTTGCATGGTACACCTTTGCTGTTATGCTTGGTCGATACGTGCTGGTATGCGTTTGACTAATGAACGATAAGGGAGAGTACCCTGCCTGATACCACCTCTAGTGAGGGTGCCCTACTCGTCACACTTCTTATGAGGGTAGTGGGCACTTCTAGTGAGGGTCTTGTCTCTTATGGAAACCTATGCGCTAGCTCTTGTTCATGAATCAAGTTGGTTTTAATAGTAACTCTTGACATGCTTGATGGTAATTGTGATAGTAGATTACATCTATGTATCTTGCCATGATAGTACCTATGTTTATGATCATCTTGAAACATCTCTATAATGATAAAGAAATAATAAGCTTGTAAGAAGCCTTGCAAGATGATATGACCTATGTCAATGGTCATAGGTTGAAGCATGAATGATAACATATATATAATCATCAATGTTTCTCTATGTTGATAATATGACCTTCCTATTAATCCATGATGATTGTACATACTAACCATGTAGGTGATGCATATCCAGGTAAAGGGCTATGAGGTATATATATATATATATATATATATATATATATATATATATATATATATATATATATATATATATATATATATATATATATATATATATATATGTTTGAGTAACATTGCTTTGATAATTACTCTTGATGATGAGATAACATACATGATGTGTATGGGTCTGAGGACCTGATCTTGGTGCCTAAGTTGATGAGAATGCCTTGAGAGGCAATGGCACTATGTGATGAGGGATTGAGATCCCATGGTAATGTGATGATCCTTGAGATGGATCTAGATGATTGGCAAGAGGCCAAGTGATAACAAGTAATGTTGGATCCTTGTGATGGATCAGGATGATGTTGATTACAATAAAAGCATAATATTGAATTTCATGTTGTTTATTCTTGTTATAGTTTGCAAGTTATACAGCTTGGATGAATCTTGCAATCCACATAAAAGATACTAATTAATCACAAGTGGAATATATCATGTAGTTGCCCTGGCCATAGATCCATCATCGTCAGGAGCCGGTGATGGTGAAACAGGTTCTCCTGCGGGTTAACCTGGAAGCGCATATTATTGAATATGTGTGGTTTATCCTAGCCGAAAATGAGGAGGTATGAGTGCAACTTCGGTTGTAGACTCCAGAGTGCGGATTCAGGCCCGTAGCTTAATATGTGAAGAGCATGGTGAACAGGCCCATGGCTTAGGATATGTGATATGGGAGCATGAATGCGTACATGGCTCAGAGCACGGTGAACAGGCCCGTGGCTCAATTTCACTAGTGCTGATACCTGTACCGAGGCGGGCTAGGCAGAGGGTAGCCTGACCCTGTGGCTGAGGACACTTAAGCATGAGACTGTGGTCCTACTTGTGTTGTACTTGTGCACTGACCACGAGGTGGGAGGTCGTGGAGTCCGGCCCTTCCATTGACCTTTTATAGCCCCGGCTTGGGTTTCGCAACCAAAGGTTGGATTTGAGCGGTACGGCTCACTTCCTCAGGGCATAATAATACGTAATCCAACCGTATAGTATTTACTGCTTAAGGTAAAACACGGAACATTGGTTGAGGCCTTGCTTGCATAGTTAATCTTGTTATGCTTGCAGATACTTATACGTTCCTCATGTTATGTCATAAGACCTTATAAATCTTATCTTGTTAATCATATTCCATAAAGGATTACTTGGGTATATGCCTCCCATACATCTGGTAAGCTGGATGGTATGAATAGCTTTGATATATAAATTGCTCTTGTTACACCTCTTATCAGTTATCTGTTGTTGTTGTTGCTTTATCTTTCTGAGGTTTTGTGGTTTCGGTGGGGAGTTATGTTTCTCGCTGGGACTGTGTGTCTCACCCCGCTAGTTTATAACCTTTTTAGGTGTTCGGGCTAGACGTGGTGGTGGTTGCGGAGTTGCGGCTGAGCAGCTAGACGAGCAGTAGAAGGCAAGAGATGGACATGCTACTATTTTGGTTGTTTGTAGTAGAGTCCTAGAGTCATCCCTGTACTCTCAGGTCCTTGGAGGTGTTTTGACGTTGTTTCACGTTGTATAACTGTTGATGTTTTGTATATCCTGTTGCTGGCCGGATGTGGGCTGTTCTGTATGTATAAACAGGTGATGAACTCATGATGGCTAGACAGCTGTTCTTCTAAGTTGTGGGCATGTATCAAGACTTGTAAATGTCTATATAACATGTTTCCCTGTAGGATGAGGACCTAAATGTAATAGTGTCTCAGTTATTCCGCTTTCCGCAATCGGTTTTAATTAACCTGTGTTTTTGGTAATCTGTGGTTATGGTGATTTCCGAACGTTTTCGGGTAACACCTCGCTGTTTGTGTGATAGTGGGATGTGTTGCCACATTGGAGATCTTTCCAACCATTTCATTGGTCTTCTGGGGTGGAAAGTATCACTCGAATAAGACATATATCATTTCATCCCAGGTCTCTATTGATTATGGTGGAAGGCTAAGAAACCATGCTTTAATTAAATCACTATAAGTGGGACCCTATCGAGCTTCAAAAAATTGCAACTTTCCACAAAGTTTTTTATGTGTGGTGTTGGGTCCTCCATACTGTGGTCGTGGAATGACTATGATCTGATTAGCATCACCAGGCCAGGATCTATCTTGTAATTTCCAACATTGGCTTCCTGACTAGTTGATTTGTGGTTGAGGATGCTTAATCATCTCCCAAACTATTTGTTCTTTAGGCCCTTCTTCAACATGTTCCTCCGCATTTAGGTCCATGTCTACTGCATGTGCTTTCTCTGCATTTGGTGGTGGAGTATGGAAAAATCTTTCCACTGGAGCTGCAAACTCTCTTGCTCTATGAAAAGTTCCTCCTAATCTACAATGGATGGTGTAGCATCTCTGTAATCTATCATTTAAGTGTGAACCATGAACTATACCTGAAACATAATGGAAATGTGAGAACATAGAGTACTAATGAATTGATAAAAGAATTTTTTTCAATTATGATCAATTTCAAAGGAAAATTTTGAAATGTAAATAAAAGAAAAAAAATTGCCTAGAGTGGCCCGTCAAAGCACTTGTAGTGCTAGAGATGTCATTTCCCCAGCAATGGTGCCAAAAACATGACACTACAATATGCATGCAAAATGCAAGTGTATGCGTCGAGTAGGGTAGGCCTATGAAGCCTAAATTTCAAACTCAAGGAAACATAATCAAAGACTACTACTAATTATAACCTAATCAGGTAGGTCTAAGGAAAAGGTGAGTGGTTTTTATTATAACTAATCATAAGGATTGAAAACTAATTTAAGTGTATTATGATTATAGATTGGTAGATTCATTAGGATTATAGTTACACCATAGTATACATTGCATTTAACTCCATTTTATTAACAAGAACTTATTATTAACCCTAGAGTAAGGACATATAGCAAGTATTACCGGCTCCCACATCGTAATACACTACCTATACTAAGACAAATCCAACTCCCATAGTGATTTAGGAATTAGCTATGCACATTATCAACACCTTTGTGTTATAACCTTCACATTCATAAGCCCTCTCCGGAGGCACGATATAAGCTATGAAATCTACAACCTTTCCAACCCTTAGTCCCTCTAGTGAAGCAGTTAACGGTCTGAGTAATTGACTATGGTGATCAAGCATAGGCAATTCATTAAGCAATCATAGATTTATGTCCAAAATTAACATAAATAACTATATTAAATCATGGAAGTCAATTACAATGTCATTTCGGGCTACTCCATGGTCCTAAGGAACAAGGGGATTAACCCCGCATGATTTCTATTGTATCATACATGAAGGATAAAACATAAAATGTGATAAACATAAAAACTAATATAAACCCCTGAAAAATCAGTCTGGAAGATCCCCATTGATGAATGTCTTGATCTGCAATGTTTTGGTAGAAAATCTTCTCTTTGGAGGTGCATGATTCATCCAGGACATGGTTTTCTCCTTCATCTCCTCCTCTCTCATCTACGTGCTTAGTTTAAATAGAATAGAATGTGATTCCTAGGCATGTCCAAACTCCCCTTAGGTCATAACTGATGTTCTGACCGCCATTAAGTCCCAGCCATTGGATCTAATTTGATCTTCAATCTACACTGATTGCACAAATTCAGTACCATTGATAGGATGTATGTAGCACTGAGTCATCGACTGACTCAAACCTATCGCTAAGTGTCAGTTCTATTGAAAGGTGGGTCAGTAGAACTGAGTTGTCATTTTGCGAATTCTGACTACTTCTGCTTATGAAAGTCATTAGTACCAACTTGGGTGTTAGTAGCACCGAGTTGATAGATCCTATTTAGTAATTATCTCTAGAACATAAGTTGATTGCATCAACTTAGCATTTCAGAGGCATCAAACCTTGTCTTGTCGATGGCACCGAGTCATCGGTTGACTCGAACCGATCGCTAAGTGTCAATACTACCAGCATGTGGGTTGTAGCACCGATTTGCCATTTAGCAAGTTTTGACTTATTTTGCTTATGAAAGTTGGTACTACTGACTTCGGTGTCAGTAGCACTGAGTTGATAAATCCTTGTTACTGATGCTCTTTGGACCATAAGCCAATTGTATTGACTTAGCATTTTTGTGGCATCGAACCATATCTCGTAGCACCGAGTGGTTTCTCGATAGCACTGAGATTTCTTTGACTCCCCTATTGGACTTTTGTGTTATGTTGGTACCACCGGATGGATTTCGATGGTACTTGGCTTCCCTACGTGTTCTCAAATTACATAAATAAGGAAAAATTAACATAAGTCTAAATAGAATATGATAAATTGACATAATTTAGTGAAAATACTTATGATTTGAAGCAATAACGTTTCACAGGCTAACAACAATAAGAGGTGCAAAAATAATATAAAAATGTAAAATAATGCATGAAATACATGGGAAAATAGCCAATGAAACGTGAATAATACTCAGTGCTTCAAATTCTCACCCTTCCATAATAATGATATTCCTCTAGAATACCATAATGCTTCGACTCTATGGGAGTTAGAAAATTTGAGGCCTCTAATAATTTCCTCAGCAATCTTGTAATTGATATGAGGTTCAAATAGTGCAAGTATTGTAACCATGTACTTGTTAACCAATTCTTTAACTGCATTTTAAGTATCTTAGTGACATATACCATGTGAATTCTAGGCTAACTTTGTCATTCAACAAAACTTCTGGACTATTCCTCACCTGCATCCGCTTCCTTCTCCAGGTCATGCACATGTGTTTGTTTCTTAGGTTTTTATGGAAACCCTCCCTGCTAAATGAGATTACTCAAAACAAGACTCTTGTTTAATCACTAATAATTCATATTACCAAAAGGACATAGAATTAAAATAGAAATAACTTTCTAAACTTGTCAGAGAACATTTACACAAAAGTCCAACATCTTGCAGATATATATAACCACACCAGGTATTTGTATATTTGTTTTGTGGCCTCATCCATGACCTACTTACAAAACATATTGTCCATATAATTTCATCATTTACATAATCAGGGAATACAAGAAGATTCTCAAGTTTATATACATGATATACAGAATCCCCTCCCTGGCCTGAGAGTACACAGATGACTCTAGGACTCTATACTGATCAAACCAACCTTCTACCACTATTGATCTTCAAAATGGGCCCCCTTGTCACACTTCTTCAAATAATGCTTCCGATCACCTAAAAAGATGTGGTAACCCATGAGGTGAGACCCATGTCCCAGTGAGAGATATAATTTCAAAGGAATCTATTGCGTACCAAAACTCTATATTTAAGCATATTAAGAAGATAGTATTATATAGTTGAAAGATTAGATAACTTTCATATGATCATTCATAGCTATAGTCATAAGTAAATTTGATTTCACTTACATCATTATAAACAATATATGATTTAAAGGAAGCATAGCAAGGGTTATCATCCATTGTGATTTGTCAAGTAACTTTAACAATTATGCTACACGACTGAGTTACATTTTATTAAGCGCTAGGGTAGTTTGAGGCATACCACTCAAACTACTATATGAGCATTGCTAAGTCAAAATGAACCCCGTATAAGACCTAGGATGACCAAAATCCTAAGATTTCTTCCCCTTAGTCACTATGAGTAACAACCATAGTGGAACATTGGCCCAAATATCAAAACATCCTAGTTTGTCTTGGGTATACATGCCATGACACTAGAAACCAAGGTATACAACCCTCAAAAATGAGTTACGACCGCAATCCCTCTCAACTACTTTCACATGTGAGACACAACATCAACCACTCTCCAAAAACCTTATGATCAAGATGATAGGGATATACCCTCCTTACAACCACATATACTTAATAGTATACGAATCTAAGCTCCTTGTGGATTACTCATTTCACTATCCAGCAAGTTTTGACACTGGTATACCCTTAAGGACTCAGGGCACTACTCGATTAGGGTTACACTTAATTATTTAAGTCAATTTATTTTCTATTTTATGCATCAATAAAGTTAAGTATAAACACACACAAAAAATTACAAGATCATTGGGGTTCACATCCCCAGACAACATAAAATGTACTAAATAGATCCATAATAGTCCTTCACAAAGAAATTTAACCATGCTTTGTCATGAAAGGATTGACCATCAACTAGTGTGCATCAAGTCATAAACATCACTATTATCAGGACATCATTAATCTTAGACAATAGTATGATTAATATTCATGATTTAGTTCAAACAAGCTACCCTTCATATTAAGGTTTCATCCAACCATTTTTAAATCATCATAAAAATAGATAAGAGTATTTTAACCACCATAAGTTAACCACTAAATAGTCAAGTTTAAAGTATCGGTACCTAAACAACACTTATATGACATTTTTAGGAGTCACTACATCTATATTATAAATTTTAGGCCTTGCATGCTTACAAGAAAAAAAAAATAATCAAACAATTGTGTTCACAGAATCTAAAATATAACCAGTATGCTTGGATCGTCACCTTATCATATGGAACAACACTTATAGAGGAAATCATTTAGCATTATTATGCATTCTGAAAAAAAATATTAATGGCATGCAAGTAGATAGAAGGCTAGTAATGCTTCAAGTTACTCACTTGATGGAGAGACGTGAACCAAAATCCAAGGTAAAAACTCCAAAAATCAGCACCCAAACATAAAGCTCAACCCAGAAAAGCTTCAATATTGTCTCCTCTCTCTATGATAAGGGTGAAACTAGGGCAAGAAAGAAGAAAAGAGAGTTCTCAACCCGCATGCACAAGCTTCTAGAAAGGAAACATCAAGAAAACTCAAGAAACACCAAAGAACTAGGCACAAGAGGAAAGAGGGTGAAGAACAACGAGAAAATGAGGAAACAAGCAAGGATGTTACTTGAAGGAAGCAAGAAACATGATCAACAACTTGAGATCAATCAAAGGAACCATGGTTTCAGCACATGAATCCATGGAAAGCATGAGATTGTCATCCCTGAATAATCCTCATCGACCACCACTCTCCAAAAATCTATGTCGGTCTTCTAAGGTTGCAAAAAAAGCTCCTCCAAAAGAGTAAAAGAAAAATGAGAGAGGGGGTATAGATAGGATTGGAGCAGAACTCTTCTTGGGTAGGAACCTGTCAGCCCAAAAACATGATCAGGCATCAATACTTCAGTGACCATAAAAATCATCAACCACCAAAAATCCAACGGTCAGCAAAAAAATCGATAACCTCTAGAAACTCATTGACCACCTAACATGATAGACCAAAAATCATCGATCTACACGTCATAAATGTCGTCAATCAAAACCTCATCGGTCACACCCATACATAAACCTATTTTGTTGGTAGATGAAAACATAGTTGGATAGTTAGTAGTTCCAAAAGGTGCCAGAAACTCATCGCCCACTAGGAGCCTTCAAATGCCGAGAACAAACAACAGTCACTAAGAAACCATCTGTCGATGAGAAACAACACTATTATCCCACCAAGCTTATGCACTCCATCAAGCATTGTTTAAAAGCATCTAGAGGAGAAGTAGAATTATTACATTTGTATGTAAAAAATGAATCATCTAAAGAAAGTGTCACATCTATGATCATACTACTAGAAAAGGGTAAATTGCATAAATATCCACAAGTTACATAAATCGGTAACTTGAGCAAACAAGTTTTGATTTGAATCAATTTTGAAACATAGCTTCATCATTTAGTGTGACATCACAAATCAGATTTAACTTTTAAGATTAAGCATCAAAGTAATCCAACTATGCCAAATAAAATATGTTTAAAGATTAAGAAAGGTTAGAGACCTTGCAATCATAAACTCCTAACAAGGATGTTGAACCCAAAATTCTAAGAAAACATAGATGGGTAATTTTTATGCATCTCATCTTCTAACTCCTATGTTGCTTCCTCTACATCATGATACTACTGCAACACCTTAACTAAGGTTATATCCTTCTTCCAAAGCTTTTGCACACGTCTATCGATGATCAACACAGGACTTCAACATAGGTAACATTCTCTTCTAACTTAACCTCTATGGGTTGTAATGTCTACTCTACATCTAGGTGGTACTTCCTCAACTTTAAAACATGAAACACATCATGTAACCTGTGCAACTTTGGTGGAAACTCAAACCTGTATGCCACCTTTCTAGCTTGTTCTATGATAGGGTAAGGTCCCACAAACCTCAGAGCCAATTTACCCATCTTACCAAACCTCAGCATGCCCTTCCTAAGGGAAACCTTAAGATATGCACAGTTGCTAACTTGGATCTCCACCAGTCTATGACGGTTGTTTTCATAAGATTTCCACCTATCATGGGTTGTCTTCAACTATTGTTGGATCACCTTGATCTTCTCTATAGTCTGTTGAACCAACTTAGGACCCATGAACTGGTACTCACCTGATTCATACCAACAAAGAGGAAGTCTACATCACCTACCATACAAAGCCTCATACGATGCCATGTCTATTCTCCTATAATGACTATTGTTGTAGGAAAACTCAATCAGGCTCAAGTGGATATCCCAACTCCAAAGAAAATGATGTACACGTGCCCTCAAGAGATCCTTCAATGCATGTATGGTTCTCTCTCACTGACCATCTATCTACGGGTGAGAAGTTTTACTAAACCTCAACTATGTCCCCTAACATTACATGTAGATACTCCTAAAACCTTTTCACAAACTGAGGACCACTACTAGACACTATGGTAACTAGTATTCCATTCAAATTAACTATCTCATACACATATATCAGTGTGACGTATCCTCTATATAGGTGGTCTTGACTGGAAAAAAGTGAGTTGATTTTGTCAACAGATCAACAATCACTCAAATGGAATCATGACCTTGAATATCCTATGTTGACCAACCAAAAAGTTCATAATTATGTGATCTCATTTCCACTGTGGAATTGGCAAAGGTAGTAATGGCCATGCATGCTTCTAATGCTCTGTCTTGACCTATTAATAAATTGGACACTTAGCCACAAACTCTGGCACATAACACCTTAGACTGGGCCATCCATACAAGTCCTTGAGGTTTTGATGCATCTTTGAGCATAGCATACATTGAGGAATGAGATTCTTCAAGTACGATATTCCTTAGGCTGCCTATACCAGGAACAACTGTTCTGGTGTGAAAAAATATTGTCCCAAATTCTATCTCATGAAATCCATCATGCTTCTTACTACCAAGATTTAATCTAATTTTTTGTATCAAGGTATCATCCTTATACACATCTTTAATTTGTGGTATCAATGTCAACTTCATTTGTAGTTTTTCCAACAAAACCTTCCAACAGAGATACTTCTAACTGTAAATTCATCTGCCAAAGTGACACCAACATAGCCTACTTGGGAGATGAAATGGAGTGCAACTATACTTTATCCATAGGAGAGGATAAAGATGACTTTCCTCTCAATGCATCATCCATTACATTTGCCTTTCCTAGATGATAGTCTATCATACAGTAGTAGTCCTTCATCAACTACATCCATCTCCTCTATCTCAAGTTCAGCTCTTACTTTGAAAAAATGTACTATAAATTCTTATGATCTAACAAGATTTGGCATTTATGTCCATACAAATAGTTCCTCCAAATCCTAAAAGCAAGAATCACACCTGCTAACTTTAGGGTATGAGTTGGGTAGTTCTCCTCATGTTTCTTAAGCTGTCACAAAGCACAATATATCTTGTTCTTGTCCTACTTCAGCACACATCCCAACCCATTATTTGAAACATCATAGATTATGATGTAGCCTTTCCCAAGATTTGATAAAATCAACATCAGAGTACTCATCAACTTCTCCTATAACATCAGGAAAGAACATTGCACTTCTCATCCAAAACAAAAGGAACACCCTTCCTAGTTAGCTTGGTCAAAGGTAAATCTACTGCATTGAAGTTCTTGATGAACCTCATATAGTGTCCAGCTAAATGTAGGATACTTCAAACCTCAGTTGGTGTCTTGGGCTTCTCCCACCCCAAAGTTGAATCCACCTTCTTAGCATCCACAGAAATACCTCTTACCCGGGATGACATGACCTAGAAAAGACACCTTGGTCAGCCAAAACATGCACTTACTAAACTTAGCATATAGCTTATGTTTCCTTGGCAATGCCAACACCTAGAGAAGATGTTGCTCATGCTATTGACCATCCCTGGAGTATATCAAGATATCATCTATGAACACCACCATAGACTAACCAAGATACAATATGAACAATCTATTCATCAGGTTCACAAATGCTTCGGGTGCATTGGTTTGCCCAAACGACATAACCAAAAAATCATAATGACCATACCTAGTCCTAAAAGTCGTCTTAGGTATGTCATCTACCTTGATCCTATACTAAAGATATCCAGAATTTAGGTCTATCTTCTAAAATAATGTATCACTTCTCAACTGGTCAAACATATCGTCTATCCTCAGCAATGTGTACTTGTTCATCATTGTGACCTTGTTAACTTGTAGTTAGTCTATGCAAAGCCTCATAGAACCATATTTCTTCTTCACAAACAACACTGGAGCACCCCAAGGTGAAGTGATTGTTCATATGAAACCCTTGTCCAACAACTCTTGCAACTGCTTTGTCAACTTCTTCAACTCAACTGGATCCATCCTTTAGGGTTCTTTTGCTATGGGTTGTGTGCCATGAACTAGTTTAGTTTCAAAATTAGTCTCTATAGGGGGTGGACCACAAGAAAATTCATTAGGGAAGTCATCCTAAAACTCCCTCAATACATGTACATCCTAGATACTAAGACTCCTCACCTTGGTATCCACCACGTGTGTCAGAAAAGGTTCACACCATTGTCTCATCAACTTCTCCGCTATCACAAATGATACCATACATGTAGGAAGAATTTTCCTATCTCATTGGAAAGTCAAAGAGATATCACCATCACAAAATGTTGTGACCTTGGAACACCATCCAAATATCCTTGTACTTATCTAAAGTATCCATCCCTAGGATCACATCGATTCCATGCATATCAAGTGGCATAAGATCCACTTGAATGTTGTGTCCCGAGAAAGAAAGAACGCATGATGGACACACCTCCTGCAACATCACAGAACCAACCATAGGGGTTTCCAACAAGAGGCTATCGTCTCTACTACATATAAGAAAGTTACAACTATTTATCACCTCTACAGTGATAAATGAGTGTGTGACACCTGTGTCAACCAAAATAGATTCAAAAGAAGAAGAAGATAAGTCATGATGAAAAATTTCCATTTAGCCTGTTATGACCTATGGGTGACCACTCCTCTCGGATGACTCATAGCATAAAATCTAGCCATCACATGTTCTCTCCTTATTCCTCTATTTTCTTATCCTAAAGACCCTCCCTGTGATGTTCGTCCATGTCCTCTACTCCCACCACCACTATACTATTGTTGTTGTTGCTGAGCCTTATTGGCATTGCCTCAATTATTGTATAACCTCTTGGTTATTCATAGGGAAAGATCATATAATATGCCCAACTTTTTCACACTTTTAACACTTCCATGTGTTATATTGTGGCCAAGACGCCCCTGTCATCGATACTAAACTAGAAATGTTCACCCCAGGTGGCAAAAAACTATGACCTCTCCCGTTGCTAGGAGATTGCTAGTGCACATATGTCCTTGGCTCAGAAAATGTCGACCTTGGTTGAGACTTCTGGTACTATGGTGAAGTAAACCTTGGCTTCTTGAAATTTCCTGATAGAGATCCTTGAACTGAACATACCTCTTCCTGGCATGGCTTCTCGTTGCTTCACATCTGTCCTTTCTATCCTCCTCACAAATTCCATAAAGGTGGAAAACTTCTCTCAGATATCTAAAGAAAATTCCATCCTTGCCAACTCATTGTTCATACCCTTCTTAAATCTTCTGATCCTCTCCTTTTTTGTGTTCACCATGTAAGGAATGAACCTCAACAACCCCATGAACTTTGTCTCAGAGTCATTCACAAATCATGATCCCTGGAACAATTGCTCAAAGTGAGCCATCTTCTCCTCTAGATATGTCTCTAGGAAGTAGTGGATGACAAAATCCCATCACAACTCCTCCTAACTGATCACCTCTCATGATATCTTCTCCTCCTCTATGGTCCACAAATGGCCAACACTACCCTTCATAAGGTATATTACATACTTCACCTTGTCCTTCTAAAAGATGTTTAGAATCTTGAATGCCTTCTCCAGCTTTGTCAACCACATATCTACATTGGTTGGGCATGTTGTGCCCTCGTACTCTGTGTCTCCCTCTTGCTTCATCCTCTCAAAGGTCATACCTAGACCTGAAGATTTTACATGGGAACAAGTTTCCTTGGTTGAGGTGCATATGCCCTATCTGCCAAATGTGTAATCGTTGCCATTAGTTGTCCAAAGATAGATTGGAAAGATGGATCGACTATAGTGGAAGGGTCAAATGGAGATGTAACATGATGTTCAGGCCCCATCTTAGGTTCTCCCCATCTGGTACATGCCTCCTACCACCACCTCTAGGATCCATGAAACTACTCTCTACATGCTCCTCACTTTCTTTGGACATATCTACATAACCATAAACCATGGTCAGATATGTTGGATTATGTAAGAGCAGACACAACAACCTAAGTCCAATGTCCCTATAGACTCAGTGAATCTAAGGCTCTGATATCGCCAAATGTGGAAACCCACCACTCTAAACAAGATTACTCAACACAAAACACTGATTTAATCACTAATAAATAATATTACCAAAACGACATAGAATTAAAACTAAAATAACATTCCAAACATTCGAGTGAACATTTACACAAAAGTCCAACATCTTGTAGATTTAAATATACACAATGATACTAGGTATTTGTATATTCGTTCTTTTTCCTCGGACACAACCTATTTACAACAGATATTGACCACATAATCACAAAATTTTCACTTCTCAAGACATATACAAAAATTTCTCGAGTTGATATACATGATATTCAAAACTCCTTGCCCAGACTTGAGAGTAAAGGGATGATTCTATGACTCTATATTACTCACACCAACCTTCTGCCACTACTGATCTACAAACTGTGCCCCCTCATCACACTATGTCTGATGGCATTATCTATCACCTGAAAGGATGTGGTAGCCCACGAGGTGAGACCCATGTTCCAGCAAGAGTTATAACTTCAAATGCATCTAGTGCTTACCAGGAATTATATATTTAAGAAGATTAAGTAGATAGTATTATTGATTTGAAAAATTAAATAACTTGCATAAAAACTAGGCAATAGTTATAGTCATAAGTATAGTTGATTTCAATCACCACATTATAAGCCATCTATGATTTAAAGGAAACATCGTAAGGGTTATCATCCAATGTGGTTCATCAAGTAATCTTAACAAATAAGCTACATGGTTGAGTAATATTTCTTAAAGCCCTTGGTAGTTTGAGGTGTACCAGTCAAATTACTAGTTAACCTCTACTAAGTTGAAATCTGCCCCGTATAAGATATAGGATGACCAAAATCCTAAGATATCTTCATCTTGATTAGTAAAAGTAACAACCATAGTGTCACATCAGCCCAACTACTAAAAAAACCTAGTCCACCATGGGTACACAGGCCATGACATTAGAAACTAGGGTTTACAACCCTCAAATCTGAGTTACGACCGGAGTCACTCTCAACTACTTTCACATTCAATACATGGCCTCAAGTGCTCTTCAAAAACCTTAGGACCAAGATGATTGGGATATACCCTCCATGAACATGCATATACTCAACAATATACAACTCTGAGCTCCTTTCAGATTACTTGATCATTGTCCAACAAATTTTGACATTGGTATAGTTCTATGTACTAAGGGCACTACCTGATTAGGGTTACAATTGATTACTTAAGTCAATTTATTGCCTATTTGTTGCATCAATCAAGTTACGTATCAACACCAAAAAGATTTTTAGAAGATCATTGGGATTCACAAGCTCAAGAGATATAAATGTACTAAACAATTCCATGACAATCCTTCACATAGAAATTTGACCATCTTTGGTCATGAAATGATTGACCAAGAACTAGAGTGCATCGAGTCATAAGCATCATTGTGATCTGGATAACACTAATTTTAGACAATAGTATCTTGAATATTCAAGATTTAGTTCAAAGAAGTTACCATTCATATTAAGGTTTTGTCCAACCATTGTTACACCATCATAATAGTAAATAAGAGCATTTTAACCGCCACAAATTAACCACAATATAGTTGGGTTAAGGTATGTGTGGCGACTGAATCACCAAAATGAGATCAACGAATGCGGAAGCGGTTAACTAGCAGCGGAATTAAGAAAAACACTAGAAATTATAACTTTTTTTTTAAAAGAGATCTTTAAACCATAAAACTCTTTTATAAGAAAACAAGGTAAATTGCTTACAAAAGATTCATCATTCACATCTCTATGAAAACACAACTCGAATGATTACATACATCCATTTCCCTGTTATCTATACAAGGCAAGATACAAAACCTCGAGGCACTAAGTCAAAAATCTTAGACCTACTAACTCCTAGGACCTGAGAGTACAGAGACGACACAGGACATACTATCTACAAGACTTGACAGTCAGTATCTCCACCTGAGATTCACTACTGCCCCTGGTGTTGCTGCTGCTGTAGATATTGCTCACCCTCAGATTGATTCCTCCGTCCTCGACGTCCACCTAAAAAGTCGAATCCCACGGGGGTGAGACAATTTGAATGATTGTCCCAGCGAGAGTTATAACCCTCTGCCAGAAGCTTTGTTATAGCAATAAGAGAATAACATAAACAAGATAACTTAAAACATTCAACAGCAAGCATAGGAATAAGTAAAGCAACATCTACTTAAGTAATCTTTTCAATAAGGAATATGAAGAACATGTATACTAGTTGTTCGACTAGAATATTTGTAAATAGTGTAATATCAATCATTGTTTCTCGTAGTTCAACCTAAGCAGTTATGCTACATGGCTTATTATGTTGTTCAAACATCATTATGCCCTGCGGCGATGAGGTATACCGCTCATACTCCAACCGATCATTACTAAATCACATTGGCATCATACCTAGGTCATCAAAAGAGCCAGATTCTTATGACCTCATCTTCCTCAGTCAGTGTGAGGATCAACATGCAGGACATCTCGTGTCTCTACTACAATAGCTTTCCAGGGTATTCTGGCAACTTTGCTACTAGAGTCACAGTGGCATTTTGTACTCTCTTTGCAATTGAGGGATTTCTTGTTTATCTCTCATCGATGCGGCATTAAAGATTCCCTTGGGAGATTAGTGAAACATCACCCAGCATAAACACATAATGAAGGATTGATGGATTAAGGTACATCTTACATCAATTCCTACATTAGGACGTAAGGATATTCGCATCCATAACCCCAACATACTCAAAAGTATGTTTTCTAGGAGTTCTCTTAGGAAAACCTATTTCACCATCATTAAACTACTGACAATGATGGATCTATGATTAGGGCTCTACATGGTATGATTATACTTGATTATTAAAGTACATTTTAGCATTCTTTTAGCCTCAAGCATGTTTTCAACCATTAATCATTAAAACAATTGTTATGAAAGAAGAATACTAAATGTATCAATTTGAATTCACATCAGTTATCATATGGATATCATTTCTTAACCATCTCATCATAAGTCATCTAATCAGCATGACCTTGATTATTGTAACAATATTGCTCATGGCTCTCATAGCCCATCAATCTCATATGTTTCCACTTAAACTAGGCAACATAGTATGTCACTATTAATAACGCTTATAACATGCTTTCAATGAATATGATATCATAACCCTTACCTGGCTATGATCACTTCTTTATAAGAACTTGCATGGTTAATATATTTGATAATAAACAATTCATCTCTATATCAGCAATTTATAAAGCAAAGACAATCTTTCAATTGAAGGGTTGTACCATCATTCCTTCACTAAGGTTACGCTTCCTTATTCAATTCACTTAGGGTTACTTAATCCCTTTATTTTAATCAGGAATAGTGATTCCTCATTTCATACTTCAATCATGAAGATTCATGCTTAAAAGCATAACCTAGAATTAGGATTTACTGTTCATTTCATCATATCACCCTCAATTAGGGTTTACTATTCACTTTACATGTTATTACCCTAGAATTAGGGTTTACTATTCACATCACAGTGAATTGAGGTCATACCATCATCATGTATGAAAATTACCATCATTAATACCTTTAAATTAGATTAAGATTCATCAATCACCATAATTAGGGTTTCCATGATCTCACTATGAAGGATCATACCCTAATCATGTGTATTCATACATATTGAAGGTATTTTACTTGATTCTTATTCATATAAGGAGTCTTCTCTCTCTTCTTACCAATAGATGATGTTTACATTACTCTTGATTAGGTTAGGTTAAATCAACTTTTATTAACATAAGTCAAGTCATCTCCATTAAGGTCATTAGGGTTTACTTGATCAATGGGTACTAGTCACACTAACCCACTAAGGGTACTTTTGTAATCTTCATCATTGACCCTAATATACATTAGTTCACTAATTACTTAACCCCTTAATGACTTTAGGTATCTTTAGGGTTTAGGTTAAACAACTACTAAACCATCTTAACCTTCAAACCATCAAACGTTCTTAACATAATTGAACCCCAAACGGTCTTGCACTTCAACCTCCAAACGGTTTTGAAACCGCATGGAGTTGTTGACCGTTTGGTCCCTTTGACTTTCAAGACCACATGGACAAGTACAACATCAAGACCGTTTGGTCTAAAGGTGGTGAAGACCGTTTAGTCCTATTGATCGTTTGGCCAACATTGACTTTTAAAACTGCATGGACAAATCTGCCTTGAAACGGCATGGTCATCAAACGGTTTGGGATTGTTTGGTCCCAAACGGTGTTGAGACCATTTGGACCCAAACGGTCTTGAGACCGTTTGGTCCAAACACCCTCAAAACCGCATGGATCAAAAAGTGTATCAACACTTCCAATTGAGTTAGGGTCTTCAATGTTGAACCCCTCAATCGTTCATGCCATGGTTAACCACTTATCAATTGAGCCAATTAAGTTAATATGCAACTGATGTGACCCTCAATTGATCTTCAATTGATCACTAATTAGGGTTTGGATTGATTGGATTAGGGTTGGAAATTGATCATCCTTCAACATGCATCAACATGAGCCTAATTGATGTTGAACCGATTGAACCATCACTCAGTTGGGTCATGACCTGACCCCAAATGGTCTTGGGATCATTTGGTCATCCTCCAAACGGTCTTGAGATCGTTTGCCCAAAGTTTCATCAAAAACTAAGTCATTTACTTAAGGGTTGAACCCTAATTAGGTCATAAAATCAGTACTTTAATTATTCAACAACTTGATGTGATTGGACCCTCAACTGATTAATTCTTCTTAACCCTAGACCGCCAAATGGTCTTGGGTGATCACAAAACAGTCTTGAGACTGTTTGGGTGATCCCCAAATGGTTTTGAAACCGTTTGGGTCACTCAACCCAAACTTCAACATGATTGGTCCATTGAAATCAGTAATGAACCCGATTAGGGTTTAGGTGATTAAGGTGCCTTCAACTTGAGATTTACTTGGAATTAGTTAATGATTCTTGGTAGATGATTAGTTCATAATGTGTAAAACAGACCCCCAAACGGTCAATGCTTGGTCAACTCAACCAAATGGTCTTAGAGACCATTTGCTCCAACTGATCTAGTGAAACCGCATGCCATTCAAACGGTTATGAAACTGTTTGCTTTCAAACGGTTTTGCAAAACGTTTGGGCACAAGGTGGAAACCGTTTGATAAAGTAAGATAAGGATTAACATTGGAATTAACACTACCTTCTTCTACCTCAAGAACCTGGTCTGTTCTTCACGGATTTAGTTGCAAGAAGGCATAGAAGTATTGGAAGAAGAAGAACAAACAACGTTTGCAAGAAAGAAAGTGCATAATCAAAGCTTAAGGGTGTAGAGTTATAAAACCCACCTTAGAACCGGATCTAGAGATACAAGATTTAAAGCTTTAATGGTGGCTTGAGCTCCACAGGTCATCCAAGGTTGCTTCCTCAAGAATTGGTTGGAAAGGATGGCTAGAAAGAAGAACTAAGTAAGATAAGCTAGCAAACCAACCTTGTATCATGACTTTCCCCATGAATCTGAGCTAGAAGATAACCAAATCTTACCCAAACCTTCTTGGCCGTTCTCCTATGATCCTAAGCTCCTTCCTTAGTCGGTCCAAGCAAAAAGATAAGAGGATAAGTAAAGGAAACGATCCTTGCTAAGTAAGGAAAGTGTGTATATATACTTTGGGTGTGATTTCAAGATAAGGACAACTTATTTCTTAATTCTCAAATAGGTCCTTCCCCTCTTCTAAGCCACGTTTATCCCTTTCATACTTAAGCAAAACTTATTCTTAAACCAAGGTCTAGTGGAAAGGAAGCCAAACATCCTACTAAGTTGCATACATATAAGGGTCATTATGCTTACAACTTGGTTATTTAGTTACAAGGGTTATCCTTCTTATTTGATTATTCAAATGAAGCGCCCTCTTCATCATTTTTACTCTAGTTGATGCCAAGAGTCATAAAAGATACTCTAGAAGGTGTATTTTACATGTTGCACCCCTTGCTTTGGGTAAATTACACTTTACACCAAAACTAGGGTTTAAGGCACAAGGATTGCTCCACAAGCTGCATCTTGGTGCCCAAGATTGGAGAATCCATAACACTTCATCATATTCATTCTTATGATGTATCACCATTAGAGTAACATCCAAACATGTGCAATTTGTAAGTTAACCCCTCTAATTGGGTAATTTGCACATAGGTCCCTATTAAACAAAACAATATTACAACATTGTTCAAAAAGGGCAGAATATGGAAATGCATGTTCCTCAGAATCTTTAATTACATACCAAAAGATAATCACCAGCATATAATTACATAATTAAGCAAAACACATAGGGTTAGTTCATAATCTAGGTCAGGGATGTTACAAATTATCCACCCCTTACAAGGATTTCGTCCCCGAAATCAACAAGACATATTATTTCTGCCTATCTTGTGCAGTCTTAATCTATTGTTGTATTACTTTAATCTTCTCTGTGGTCTGTTGCACAAGATCATGACCTAACAGTTAATATTCACCTGTTTCATACCAACATAGGGGTGATCTACAACGTATACCATACAAAGATTCATAAGGTGCCATGTCAATGCTATGTTGATAGCTATTGTTGTAGGCAAACTCTATCAAGCTTAGGTGCAGATCCCAACTCCCTGTAAACTGAAGAACACATGCTCTAAGAAAGTCTTCCAAGGTTTGTATAGTCCTTTCCGACTGTCCATCAGTCTGAGGATGAAAGGTTGTACTAAACCTTAACTGGGTGCCTAAAGCTCTGTGTAGTCGCTCCCAAAAACGACTCATAAACTGGGGACCTCTGTCTGAAACTATAGTGACTGGAACTCCGTGCAGTCGCACTACCTCTTCAACATACAACTGTGCTAACCTCTCAGCAGAATAGGTTGTTTTGACAGGTAAGAAATGTGATGTCTTTTTCAACCTATCAACTATTACCCAAATGGAATCATGCCCTTTGCTTGTCTTGGGTAGGCCAACAACAAAGTCCATGGTTACATGATCCCACTTCCACAGTGGTATGGGTAAAGGTTGCATTGTTCCTGTAGGCTTCTAGTGTTCAGCTTTAACTTGCTGACACACAAGACACCGCATAACAAACTCATCAACGTCCTTCTTCATCCCAGGCCACCAATACATATCTTTCATGTTTCGATACATTTTGGTGCTTCCTGGATGCATAGCATACATCAAAGAATGAGCTTCTTCCAGGACTAACTTTCTTAAGTTATACATCCGGCACTATCATCCTCCCATGATAACAGGCTACTTGATCATCTGAGTCATGGAAACCATCTCATTTCTCATCACCATACTCCGATCTGATCTGTTGAACTGCAGCATCTACTTGTTGTGCCTCCTTGATCTTCTCTCTTAGAGTAGGTTTTATATGCATCTTAGCCAACAACCCGGCTAACAATGACACCTTCAACTATACATTGTCTTGCCTTAAGGAGATAAGCATATCTCTCCTAGAGCATACTAGAGAGTTTCGTTGTGCTCTATCTAAGGTTGGTGTTGTTGATTTCCTACTTAGAGCATATGCAACCACATTGGCCTTCCCTAGATGGTAATCAATTGTACAATCGTAGTCCTTGATTAACTCCATCCAGCGACGTTGCCTCATGTTAAGCTCATGTTGGGAGAAGATATACTTCAGGTTCTTATGATCAGTGAAAATCTGGAATGTCTCTCCGTAGAGATAGTGTCTCTAGATTTTCAAAGCATGAACCAAAGTAGCTAACTCCAGATCGTGTGTCGGATAATTCTCCTCGTGTTTCTTAAGCTGTCGGGAAGCAAAAGAAATCACTTGTTTATCCTGTATCAACACACATCCGAGTCCATTCTTGGAGGTATCACAGAAAACCATGTATCCCTTGCCTTGCTCAGGTAACACAAGTACAGGTGCACTTGTCAACCTCTCCTTCAGCAGCTGGAAAGATTGTTGGCATTTATCACTCCAAACAAAAGGAACATCTTTCCGGGTCAACTTAGTCAAGCGTAAGGCTATAGAGCTAAAGTTCTTAATGAACCTTCGGTAATAGCCAGCCAACCCTAAGAAACTATAGATTTCCGTTGTTGTCTTCGACTGCTCCCATTGTAGAACAGATTCTACCTTTTTAGGGTCAACACAAATACTCGAGGCAAATATCACGTGTCCAAGGAAAAAAACTTCCGGTAACCAGAACTCACACTTGCTAAACTTAACGTATAGCTTGTGTTCTCTTAGCAAAGTTAGAGCCTGACGAAGATGTTGTTCGTGCTGCTGAGCATATCTACTATAGATCATAATGTCATCTATAAAGACAACAACATACTGATAGAGAAAAGGTCAAAAGATTCTATTCATGAGTTCCATGAATGTAGTTGGTGCATTAGTTAATCCAAATGACATAACTGTGAACTCATAGTGACCATACCTAGTCCTAAAGGCAGACTTGGGTATGTCACTGTCTTTAATACGGAGTTGATGATATCCTGACCTCAAATCTATCTTTGAGAAGACGGTTGCTCCATGCAACTGGTCAAAAAGATCATCAATCCTCGGCAGAGGATACTTGTTCTTTATTTACTTTGTTTAATTGTCTGTAATCAATGCACAACCGCATTGATCCGTCTTTATTTTTAATGAAAAGGACCGGATCACCCCAAGGTGAAGTACTTGGTCAGATAAAGCCCTTCTCAAGCAACTCTTGAAGTTGTTTCTTGAGTTCTGTCATCTCAGCAGGCACCATTCTATATGATGTTCGTGCTATAGGTTGTATATCTGGGATCAAATTGATTTCAAAATCAATTTCCCGAGGTGGTGGCACACTTGGAAGTTCTTCCGGAAATACATCTTCAAATTCCCTGACTACAGGAACTTTAGCAGGGTTAGGACTCTCCATGGTAATATCTACCACATGGGCCAAGAATGCATAACATCCTTGCCTCATCAGCTTCTCGGCAACCATAGCTGACACAAGATAGGTGGGTAGAATCTTTCTCTCACCTTGAAAGATCCATGTGTCGCTATCATCAGCAAACATAGCTTACTTGGATTCGTAATCCAAGACAACCTTATACCTTTCCAAGGTATCCATCCCAAGGATTATATCAAATCATTGCATCTCAAGTGGTATAAGATCCACTTGAATGCGATGTTCAGAAAAGAAGAGGATGCAGGGAGAGCACACCTCCTGCAACATAGCAGACCCTCTCAACGGAGTCTCTAACAACAAGCTATCTGCTCTATGACTAACTATCAGATTGTAGTTATGAATCACCTTTCGAGTGATAAAGGAGTGTGTAGCACCCGGATCAATCAAAACAGATACAACACAAGATGTAGACATATCAGAATATAATAATTCCATCTGACCTGCCACAACCCGAGGGTTGATTACTGCATCAGGTGGATTCATTGCATAAAACCTTGTTGTTGGTTGTGGTTGATTCGGTGACGACGATCCAGCTTGGTACGCTTGTCCACATCCTCTAGCTCCTCCTGGAAACTGTCTCCTCTATGATCCTTGTTGATTCTTCCTCTGTGGTTGTGTTACACTCGTTGGTCTAGCTCTGCAGTCTTTCATCAGATGTCCCATCTTCCCACATATGTAACAACTTCTGTCTCGTTTTTGTGGTCTGGGTGATCCTGTAACTGACATCGATGCTAAATTGTGAGCCCCTTGTAGTGGTAGACTTCGTCCTCTACCTCTACTCAGTGTCCACTGTGTCTGAGCACTGGGTCTAGGTGGTGGTGTAGGCACAGAAAACCTAGGCTTCTTGAAGTCTCTAGATGAAGATCCTTAGAACTGAGGATACATCCTCTTGCTATGGGTTGGCCTCTTCTCTACTACGGACCTCTCTATCCTCTTGACAGACTCTACGAAGGTAGCAAACCTTTCCCTATTCTCTAGGGCAGACACGGGAGTAGTGAACTCAGCGTTCAACCCTTTCTCGAACCGCCTAATCCTTTCTTCCTCTGTAGAAGCCATGTGCGGACAGAACCGCAACAACTCCATGAACTTAGCTTCATACTCACTAATGTTCATCAGACCTTGCCTCAACCTCTTGAACTCAAAGATTTTCTCATCCAGGAACGTCTTTGGGAAATATCTATTGATAAATTCCCGTCGGAAGACTTTCCATGCAACCTCCACACCAGGCCTCTTCTGCTCTTCCATGGTCCACCAGTGACCAGCACTCCCCTTGAGAAGATAGACAACATGTCTAACCTTCTCAGCTTCTGGGATGTTCAGGATTCTAAAGGCCTTTTCTAATTCAGTTAACCACAGATCGGCATCTGCGGGATCAGCTGTTCCAAAGTACTCGGTTGCTCCAACTCAGTGAAGTCGTTCAAATGTCTTGTCGATTCCCTATCTTTCATATTGGGTAGGTTCCCTAGGTGCAGGCATAGGCATCCTATCTGTTATATGTGTCATGGCAGTCATAAACTGCCCAAACATGGTCTGGACGGATGGGTTCCCCATGTCAGTTGGATTGAACTGGGGTGGCTCATGTACAGGTTGTTCTATCTCCGGGTTCATTGCACCATCTCGGGGTGCAGCCACGCTACTCTCCGCCACATATTCCTCGTGTGGTCCAGACATCCTTAACTTATCTTCTTCTCTTGAGGAGCAGAAGACACTATTAGATATGTTGGAAAACACTAAGAATAGACTCAACACCTTAAGTCCTATGTCTATGTAGACTCAGCAAACCTAGAGCTCTGATACCACTAAACTATGGCGACTGAATCGCCAAAATGAGATCAACGAATGAGGAAGCAGTTAACTAGCAGCGGAATTAAGAAAAACACTAGAAATTAAAACTTTTTTTTTGAAAGAGATCTTTAAACCATAAAACTCTTTTATAAGAAAACAAGGTAAATTGTTTACAAAAAGATTCATCATTCACATCTCTGTGAAAACACAACTCGAGTGATTACATACATCCATTTCCATGTTATTTGTACAAGGCAAGATACAAAACCTTGAGGCACTAAGCCAAAAATCTCAGACCTACTCACTCCTAGGACCTGAGAGTACAGAGACGACACAGGACATACTATCTACAAGACTTGACAGTCAGTATCTCCACCTGAGATTCACTGATGCCCCTGGTGTTGCTGCTACTGTAGATATTGCTCACCCTCAGATTGATTCCTCTATCCTCGACGTCCACCTAAAAAGTCGAATCCCACGGGGGTGAGACAATTTGAATGATTGTCCCAGCGAGAGTTATAACCCTCCGCCAGAAGCTTTGTTATAGCAATAAGAGAATAACATAAACAAGATAACTTAAAACATTCAACAACAAGCTTAGGAATAAGTAAAGCAACACCTACTTAAGTAATCTTTTCAATAAGGAATATGAAGAACATGTATACTAGTTGTTCGACTAGAATATTTGTAAATAGTCTAATATCAATCATTGTTTCTCGTAGTTCAACCTAAGCAGTTATGCTACACGGCTGATTATGTTTTTCAAACATCATTATGCCCTGCGGAGATGAGGTATACCGCTCATACTCCAACTGATCATTACTAAATCGCATCGGTATCATACCTAGGTCATCAAAAGAGTCAGATTCTTATGACCTCATCTTCCTCAGTCGGTGTGAGGATCAACATGCAAGACATCTCGTGTCTCTGCTACAATAGCTTTCCAGGGCATTCTGGAAACTTCGCTACTAGAGTTACAGTGGAATTATGTACTCTCTTCGCCATCGAGGGATTTCTTGTTTATCTCTCATCGATGCGGCATTAAAGATTTCCTCGGGAGATTAGTGAAACATCACTTGACATAAACACATAATGAAGGATTGATGGATTAAGGTACATCTTACATCAATTCCTACATTAGGACGTAAGGATATTCACGTCCATAACCCCAACATACTAAAAAGTATGTTTTCCAGGAGTTCTCTTAGGAAAACCTGTTTCACCATCATTAAACTACTGACAATGATGGATCTATGATCAGGGCTCTACATGGTATGATTATACTTGATTATTAAAGTACATTTTAGCATTCTTTTAGCATCAAGCATGTTTTCAACCATTAATCATTAAAACAACTATTATGAAAGAAGAATACTAAATGTATCAATTTTAATTCACATCAGTTATCATATGGATACCATTTCTTAACCATCTCATCATAAGTCATCTAATCAACATGACCTTGATTATTGTAATGATATTTCTCATGGATCCCATAGCCCATCAATCTCATATGTTGCTACTTAAACTAGGCAACATAGTATGTCACTATTCATAATGCTTATAACATGCTTTCAATGAATATGATATCATAACCCTTTCCTGGCTATGATCACTTCTTTATAAGAACCTGCATGGTTAATATATTTGATAATAAACAATTCATCTCTATATCAACAATTTATAAAGCAAAGACAATCTTTCAATTCAAGGGTTGTACCATCATGCCTTCACTAAGGTTACGCTTCCTTATTCAATTCACTTAGGGTTACTTAATCCCTTTATTTTAATCAGGAATAGTGATTCCTCATTTCATACTTCAATCATGAAGATTCATGCTTAAAAGCATAACCTGGAATTAGGATTTACTGTTCATTTCATCATATCACCCTCAATTAGGGTTTACTATTCACTTTACATGTTATTACCCTAGAATTAGGGTTTACTATTCACATCACAGTGAATTGAGGTCATACCATCATCATGTATGAAAATTACCATCATTAATACCTTTAAATTAGATTAAGATTCATCAATCACCATAATTAGGGTTTCCATGATCTCACTATGAAGGATCATACCCTAATCATGTGTATTCATACATATTGAAGGTATTTTACTGGATTCTTATTCATATAAGGAGTCTTCTCTCTCTTATTACCAATAGATGATGTTTACATTACTCTTTATTAGGTTCGGTTAAATCAACTTTGATTAACATAAGTCAAGTCATCTCCATTAAGGTCATTAGGGTTTACTTGATCAATGGTTACTAGTCACACTAACCCACTAAGGGTACTTTTGTAATCTTCACCATTGACCCTAATATACATTAGTTCACTAATTACTTAACCCCTTAATGACTTTAGGTATCTTTAGGGTTTAGGTTAAACAACTACTAAACCATCTTAACCTTCAAACCATCAAACGTTCTTAACATAATTGAACCCCAAACGGTCTTGCACTTCAACCTCCAAACGGTTTTGAAACCGCATGGAGTTGTTGACCGTTTGGTCCCTTTGACTTTCAAGACTGCATGGCCAAGTACAACATCAAGACCGTTTGGTCTAAAGGTGGTGAAGACCATTTAGTCCCGTTGACTGTTTGGCCAACATTGACTTTTGAAACCGCATGGACAAATCAGCCTTGAAACTGCATGGTCATCAAACAGTTTGGGATCGTTTGGTCCCAAACGGTCTTGAGACCGTTTGGACCCAAACATTCTTGAGACCGTTTGGTCCAAACACCCTCAAAACTGCATGGATCAAAAGGTGTATCAACACTTCCAATTGAGTTAGGGTCTTCAATGTTGAACCCCTCAATCGTTCATGCCATGGTTAACTACTTATCAATTGAGCCAATTAAGTTAATACTCAACTGATGTGACCCTCAATTGATCTTCAATTGATCACTAATTAGGTTTTGGATTGATTGGATTAGGGTTGGAAATCGATCATCCTTCAACATGCATCAACATGAGCCTAATTGATGTTGAACCCATTGAACCATCACTCAATTGGGTCATGACCTGACCCCAAACGGTCTTGGGATCATTTGGTCATCCTCCAAACAGTCTTGAGACCGTTTGCCCAAAGTTTCATCAAAAACTAAGTCATTTACTTAAGGGTTGAACCCTAATTAGGTCATAAAATTAGTACTTTAATTATTCAACAACTTGATGTGATTGGACCCTCAATTGATTAATTCTTCTTAACCCTAGACCTCCAAACGGTCTTGGGTGATCACCAAACGGTCTTAAGACCGTTTGGGTGATCCCCAAATGGTTTTGAAACCGTTTGGGTCACTCAACCCAAACTTCAACATGATTGGTCCATTGAAATTAGTAATGAACCCGATTAGGGTTTAGGTGATTAAAGTGCCTTCAACTTGAGATTTACTTGGAATTAGTTAATGATTCTTGGTAGGTAATTAGTTCATAATGTGTACAACAAACCCCCAAACGGTCAATTCTTGGTCAACTCAACCAAACGGTCTTGGAGACCGTTTTCTCCAACTGATCTAGTGAAACGGCATGCCATTCAAATGGTTATGAAACTGTTTGCTTTCAAATGGTATTGCAAAACGTTTGGGAACAAGGTGGAAACAGTTTGATAAAGTAAGATAAGGATTAACATTGGAATTAACACTACCTTCTTCTACCTCAAGAACCTGGTCTGTTCTTCACGGATTTAGTTGCAAGAAGGCATAGAAGTATTGGAAGAAGAAGAACAAACAACGTTTGCAAGAAAGAAAGTGCATAATCAAAGCTTAAGGGTGTAGAGTTATAAAACCTGCCTTAGAACCGGCTCTAGATCTCCAAGATTTAAAGCTTTAATGGTGGCTTGAGCTCCACAGGTCGTCCAAGGTTGCTTCCTCAAGAATTGGTTGGAAAGGATGGCTAGAAAGAAGAACTAAGTAAGATAAGCTAGCAAACCAACCTTGTATCATGACTTTCCCCATGAATCCGAGCTAGAAGATAACCAAAGCTTACCCAAACCTTCTTGGCCGTTCTCCTCTGCTCCTAAGCTCCTTCCTTATTTGGTCCAAGCAAAAAGATAAGAAGAGAAGTAAAGGAAACGATCCTTGCTAAGTAAGGAAAGTGTGTATATATACTTTGGGTGTGATTTCAAGATAAGGACAACTTATTTCTTAATTCTCAACTAGGTCCTTCCCCTCTTCTAAGCCACTTTTCTCCCTTTCATACTTAAGCAAAACTTCTTCTTAAACCAAGGTCTAGTGGAAAGGAAGCCAAACATCCTACTAAGTTGCATACATATAAGGGTCATTATGCTTACAACTTGGTTATTTAGTTACAAAGGTTATCCTTCTTATTTGATTATTCAAATGAAGCGCCCTCTTCATCATTTTTACTCTAGTTGATTCCAAGAGTCATAAAATATACTCTAGAAGGTGTATTTTACATGTTGCACCCCATGCTTTGGGTAAATTACACTTTACACCAAAACTAGGATTTAAGGCACAAGGATTGCTCCACAAGCTGCATCTTGGTGCCCAAGCTTGGAGAATCCATAAAACTTCATCATATTCATTCTTATGATGTCTCACCATTATAGGAACATCCAAACATATGCAATTTGTAAGTTAACCCCTCTAATTGGGTAATTTTCACATAGGTCCCTATTAAACAAAACAATATTACAACATTGTTCAAAAAGGGCAGAATATGGAAATGCATCTTCCTCAAAAGCTTTAATTACATACCAAAAGATAATCACCAGCATCTAATTACATTATTAAGCAAAACACCTAGGGTTAGTTCATAACCCAGGTCAGGGATGTTACAGTATGGGTGTCTGAACAACACTTATATTTCATTTTTAGGAGTCATTACACCTATATTACTAATTTTAAACCCTGCATGCTTACCAGAACAGTTTAATATTTAGAGAATAGTTTTCATGAAATCTGAAACATAACTGGTATGCTTGGATCATCACCTTATCATATGGAATGACACTTATAGAGGCCATATTTTAGCATGATTATGAACTTTTAGAAAAATATTAATGACATGCAACTAGATATTAGATCATTATTTTTTTAAGTTATATAACTCTCCTGGTAGAGCGACAAAAACCAAAATTCAAAGTGAAAAATCTAGAAATCAGCACTCAAACATCAGAGCTCAACTCAATAAAGATTCAAGATCGTCTCCTCTATCCATGATCGGGGTGAAAGTAGGGCATGTAAGAATAAAAGAGAGTGCTCAACTCGCATGCATAATGTTCTAGAAAGGAAACATCAAGAAAACTCAAGAAACACCAAAGAACTCAGCCACAGGAGGAAAGACGATGAAGAGCAATGCGTAAATGAGGAGAAAAGTAAGAAACTTACTCAAAGAAAGCAAGAAACACGATCAATGACTTGAGATCAGTCCAACGAACCTTGGTCCAAGCACATGCATCCATGAAAATCTTGAGATCATCGTCTCCAAATAATCCTCATCTACCATCGCTCTCTAAAAATCTTCATTGTGCTTCTCTAGTTGCAACTGAAGCTCCAACAAAAGAGTAAAGGGAAAGTGAGAGAGAGGGTATAAATAGGACTAGAGAAGAAATCTTGTCGCACATGAACCCATCAGCCCAGAAACTCTATTGAGCACCAAGACTTCAGTGGCTACAAAATCCATCGACCATCAAATATTTGACAGTCACAAAAAAATCTGTCAGCCACTGGAATCTCATCGTCTTTGAACACCATAGACCAAAACTCGTCGATCATCATGTCATGGATTATGTCAATCAAAACCTCATCGGTTACACATATACATAAACCAACTTCTTTGGTCAACTAAAACCTTGTTGGATAGCCATAATTTCCATTGAGCATCAGAAACTCATCTGCAACCTGGGATCCATTGACCATCAAGAACCAACAAGGGTCACTGAGAGACCATCAGTCTATAATAACATAACACTATCATCTCACAAATCTCATGGACTCCATCAATCATGGTTCAAAAGCAACCAAAGGAGAATTTAACATCCTCATGTACATCATGAAACAACTAAATCAAGTGTCACATCTATGATCATACTACCACAAAAGGGAATTGTGCAAAAGTCTACAAGTTACATAAATCAATAACATTAGCAAACAAGGTCTGATTTGATTCACATTTTATCACATAGCTTCATCATTGAGTGTGACATCACAAATCAGAGTTAAATTTAAGATTAAGTATCAAATTAATCCAAATATGTCAAAAAATTATGTTTAAAGATTAAGTAGGGTTAGGGGCTTTAAAATTGAGTAATATCGTTCTTTCGACATATACCATTTTGTGTCATCATTTCATGATTGAGACAAACATAATTAGTGGAATTACCTTTATTATTATCATCTTAAGTATATGATGTCCTATTACAATCATCATATGATTGGATCTCACATAAATACCAATAATAACTTGGTAAAGGAAAAAATTATCAACTATGCTTGTTGCAAATAAAATAAAAAATCAAAAGAAAAAAGACCTAGAGTGGCGAGTCACAACAATTGTAGTGTTTGTGTTTTTGTTTCGATGAAAACGGTCCCAAAAATTAGACATGCTTTAACCATGAATGTAAACCCAAGTGTATGTGTCATGTAATATAGGCATATGAGGCCCGAGTGTCGAAATCAGTGAAACGTTCACCAAAGACTACTACTTAGTAACATCAAATTCACTTAGACCTAGCACAGAGTTGGCTGATTGTTTAATTAACTAAGATTAAGATTTATATATATGTGTGTGAATGATATGAATATCTACATTGATTAATTAATAAATTATAATAGTATTAAGTTTTATGACCCAAACCTTTGTACTATCATCTATTGTATTATTGAATGCAGTGTTATAGTTAGAACCTATAGAAATATAAACCTTTACTTATGAATGCAACACCATATATTATACATACTAATGTAATACAATTAGTACTAGGTTCCTGATTAACCTGATATATCTAACTCAATACCCATATGATTTTATCTCATATCATAATCATTCAGATTATTTTCTAATATATTATCTACAATAGTTTTCCAAAGTTTTAGATACAAAATATGAACTGTAAGCATACAATTTATTGTAGTTATTAGAACTCCATTGATCATTTGTATGATTTATACTTTTTGGTAAAAGAGGAACCCAACCACATTTTCAGTCTTCTATGTCTATATCTAGTATTGTTTCTAATTAAAACCAATATGAAGAGTTGTATTTGTTTCACCTTATAGGTCACATGACTCATTGTACATATGAAGATTTTGTCTATGTGTTAAATTGTATCTTTGTTTAACACTCGGTTATGGTGGTGGATGAAGCCAATTGCATTCTTCTATAATTGGGTGTACCGAGTGCGAGGAGAAATGAGGTGAAAGCGCCAATATTGATGTCTTGACAGAGTCTTAGAGTGAAGTTCTCAGTGACATAAGAGGATTTAAGATGTGGTTGTCTAACAAACTACTAGAAATCAATATATGTTACATCCTTGAAATTTATAGATTTCAATCCTAAAGGAAGTGATGGTCAAATAACAAGGAAGAGAATTGAGGGACCTTGGTTGGTGATTCCAAACCCTAGACTCATATTGAATGTTCAATAGGAGTAAATAGTGTGCTTTTAAGCATAGGTGTTCACATAAGGTGCAATGATTATAAAATTCGTAAATTTGTAATTAGGGGTGTAATAAACCTTATGGACCCTATGGGAAGACTCAAATATGGGCCTTGGGTATGGAACTCAATACAAACCCGAAATAGTTAATTAGGGTTTACAAATTGGTCCTTGCAATATAAATTTGGGAAAAGAATATTTATGCACATGATAAATGATCATGACCATTATATGTTAAAGGTAATATAAAAGTGGGATTATAGACAAAAATTCAGGATATATCAATCTATCAAGTAGCCTAGGTAGGTGATTACTTGGAAGGCAAGTTTGAGGTTATTATCCTACTTTTTAGACCCAATCTCTTTATTATGAGAAGATAATAGGAAAAGGAAGATTACCCCAAGATTTAGGATAATGTGGATTTATGTAATGACTAGGATAATTATTTATCCAACATGGAATTTTATCAAAATATTACTACTTTCTTCAAAGGACAAAATCTAGTGTACACTGCGTATAATGGGGGGAGTCATCCCCACCAATTGGACTCTACCGAGGATAGGAGTCCCAACTCCTTATGAAAGTAATCTCGTAGCCTCCCCATGCCCTTAACAACTCCCCATAGTTCCTCTCATCTTAACAATTGGAGCAGGATGGAGAGGGGACCGTATTAACATGAATCCTGATGGAAGTTAACTCCTCACTGGCCTATAGAAGCCTGCGGAGCCTCAGGAGAACCAGACATCCCTATAAATCATGTCTACCCCCACATACCTAAGGGGGACCTATTCCATTCATGAGTGATGTCTTCAGGGCAGAGCACGCGGCCTAGATAGGCACAAGCTCATCACCGACAATAGGAGACCGATCAGAACAATAGAACTCAGCTAGGAGTTCCCAATCTTCCAGGAGGGTGCCTGGACTCCGTGGGAATGGCATGGTGTACTTGTGAATCCTAAGTGATGACAGGTAATGTCCTAGACCCTTGTTCTAGTTCACTACAACCTGTTATGAGAGTTAGTCACGGCCCTAGATCTCACAACCAAGCCATCGTAGGTCGCTCTTGGAGGTTGTCTAGGTCTGGCAAGTGTCCATGGAGATGACCGAAACCCTGTCGTGGTGTTTGGGCTTGAGAGCAACGGTCTTTTAAACCTAAGGTTGGCTCGGTGGGGGCAAACACATCAGCGTCATAAGGTAGAAGAAGGTTGATGCCTTTTGGACCCTTTTACCCCTAGGCGGGTGATACCCCAAACCATTGACTGCGGGATAGTAGGGTCTTTTCGTTATATTTGTAAGCCCCAGCTTCACTAGAGCAGTGGTTGAATTGGCTGCAGCCCACGCCCCACATGGGCCCTAGTAGCATTGCCTGCTAGGCTGACATGGTGCCTCTTAAATGGCCAGTAAATGGATGATCTTGAAATAATTATAGAAATTGCTTGGTAACTCAGTTTAGGACATATTATATATGAAAATTGATTAGTAGAACAGAAAGAAGTTGGATAAAATATAATCAGAGTCTAATTATGCTTCTTGTTCCAACAATACATGTTTTGGTGTGATTAATAGAAAGGAAAACCGAGATTCCTTTAATATGATGCTTAATTGAGTAGATTCATTTAAGTTGAGTTAATACATGATCTTGTCATGTATGATGAAGAAATCATTGATAATGATCAATAATTGATATTTCTAGATTGATAATATCATACATGTATCTTTAGGGTTTTGAAACCAATGTGGACATCTTGCTATGATCTTAATGCTTATCGTATGGTCTAGGTATCACAAATAACCTAATATGCTCGGGATGATGATTAGGGTTTCATCTAATATGCATAACTAAATTTGGTAATCTTAGAGATCATGATATGATGGAATTACGGTTTGTGACCCTTCTCCCTAGTCCAAACATGAGACAGTCCTAAACCCTATTTTAGGATCGAATCTAGTTCGGATTAATGTAATGTGAATACATGGTGACACATATGTAGTATGCGTGTTCAGATAATTTTGAATGAATGCTTTGTTGCTTGGATGTTTGGATGCACTCTTAAAGTACATGATATATTCTACAGAATTTCTGCAATGGCATAAGGTATGTGGTTACGCTTATGATACATGTATTGAATTCTGAGTTTGCCAAGGTTTCTCGATGAGATTGAATGAATGATAAACTATTTGCTTGTTTATTTACTTCATGCAAGTTATAAAGTCCCTATGAGTATAACACAAGGTTAATATTGATATTCTAAACTCTAGGTTAGACTGATCTTAAGGGTAATGCACATGAGCCCAAGAGGGACAATGATTACACCTAAGGTAGTAGACCAGATATAGGTTAGAATATGGAAACAAGTTTATGTTCTTATGTGCAAATAAAAGTTGTTGAATATATGTATACTTGTGAGTATTGGATGAACTCACATACTAGTATAGAAATATACTGACTGTGTATTTGTTTGTCAGTGTTTTAGGTACTTGTTATACTTAATTCGTGGACATGAGGTTATTGATGAAAGATGTTGAAGACACTAAAGTTATCCATAAAGGTTTAGACATAGTGGTATATCATCTCACATGTATAAGTTGGTTCTTTCTAAAATTTATGTAACTCCTTAGAGGAGCTTTTTATGCAAACATGTAAATATTTGTTCATTAATGGAAATCTTTTACTATTCTATATTATTTCTTGAATCTGATCATGAAATTTATGACTAATGATATGTGACTTTAAGGTCTTTTGGACACTCAAAAGTGTGGGTCATTACAATATATGTATGGCTGTATCATTTATGATTGGCGTGTATCCTTTATATAGTTTTAGGAGAATACAAAGTAGATGGCTTAGATATATGCCCCACTAGCTACGAGATAGAAGTGGGTGAAGGGTTGAACGAGTAGAATCAAGGTTGGCTTTATCTTAAGGTGTCTTTTCACTACATGTCTCAGTTTGAAGAAAATGACTACCGAATTATCTCCCATAGCTTGACCTTGAAGTAATGCCCACATGTAGAAAGCAACATAGAGGGCACTCATGGTTATTTGTACTCAGTTGGGGTTATGGAGGATCACTAACCATAACATATTGAATTCTAAATATAATCTCCAAGTAACCCTTTTCCCTAAGTTTTTTTGGTGACTGAGAGAACCCATCTTGGGTGAGCCCGACATGGTAAACTCTCGAGGCATGAGAGGGTGCGGTCCAGTCACCCACCCCTCCTAAGGCAAATCAGCATGGATTGTCATTTGCATAGTTTCTGGTGAGTTCAAACTCAGGTCGTTCATTGGGATTTACCGAGCTCTTACCACTCAGGCTACTATGGTCGGACAACCATTTTCCCTAAGTTTTCTTCTCATTTATGTCCTTTATGTCCTTGTTGATGAATTAGTAGAATTTCTAGTGGTTTGGTGAAAAATTATTCAATAATTATACCAATGGAAGGGTGTATGCATAAACACCTCAGTGAAATCTTATTTAAGGATCTAAAATGCAAAATCACCACTTAAGTAGAACAATGGTAAATAAATTCATGCTAGAAGTACAAGGCCCCAAACCTTACTTAATGTGTTGAACAAGCTTAATTACCATAATTAAGTGCTCTAAACCTTAATCTAACCTTTTTAGGTATTTTTCAATCATGAGATAAGCTTAAGTTTCAAGTTTGGTCCAATTTGGATGTTGTTTGTGCAAGCTATGCAAGTTTTATGCACATTTCAGACTTTTTGCAATTTACCCAATTGGAGGGTTTTTTTGCAAATTTTCAGATGCCTTATGATCCTTATAAGTTTCCTTATCATTCTCAATCTTTTTGGGTCATGGGGTGCCTATTTTTACCATGGTTTGGAGGTGTTTCTCTTCAAGGGCATTTTAGAGATGTTCCCCTTTATGGATGAGCTTATCTTTAGGATTTATCAACCAATGGGTTGTTTCTTTGTTTGGAGGTCGGTGGTGGGCATGTAGAACCAACAGTTGATGGCTAAGAAGTCTCTACATGTGTGGAACAATTGTTTTCATGGCCATAGAATCTCTAGGCTATGGACACATGGAAAGCTCCAAGGACACCTCATGCTTGACTTCTTCCTTATCCATAAAGGCTTACATGCACATGGGCACCCTTAGCCATGGAAAGTAACTTGAAACCTCATTCTTTCATGATAAGCACCCTTAGACGTGGGCACATGGAAAGTGGCTTGGATACCTCATGTCTGGCTTTTTCCTTAACCATAAACCTTTATATACTCATTTGTTACCTCAGAACAAAAATATTTGATCCATATCACCTCCATCCTACTTAGAACTTCGTCCTATATTTGTTTTTCCACAGAATATTTGTCCCAAGGTAGAAGACAACACCATCTTAGTGAAGAAGGTCTTCTAGGTTTTCCTCTAAGCTCATTTAGGGTTTCTAAAGTCACCTTTTGGCATTTCCGACCAAGGCAAGTAGGTTCCTTACCCATCTCCTCTGTTTTCCCAATGTTATCCTTCCTTCCAACTTCCTCCAATTCAGAACCCTAGTCTTCCATGGAGGAACTCCATCTAAAGCTCAAAAACTCTTCTTTCCATGCTCCTCTTGCTTAGGGTTTGTATCCTTGAGAAGAAGGTGATTCTTGCTTTAGTTTGGAGCTTGTGCTTGGAGCTACCAACCCATCTTGCTCGAGTTTCCTAATGATTGGGATGTGATCTTCTTCCTAGAGGCAAGTTATATACCTTTCTCCACGTTTATTGTTTATTATAAGCTTGTTAGTCCCAATTCTTCTGCTTAAATGATGATCTCCACCTTTAGATGATGTTCTTGTCTAGGGTTTCATTTCTTTGTTGTTCTATACTTTGTTACCAGTTCTAGATGAACCTGAAATGATTGGTACATCCCTCATAGGGTAATGTATGACCTTGGATAGGTTTTGGGTGTCCAAGTCAAGGTCTGGCCCCTCTTCCTCGCTCTCTTCCTTGCTTGTAACTAAATTATTGACATGTCATTTTCTCATTGGTCGGGATTGGAAAATTCATATCTTTTAAACCGCTTGTCTAAAATTAATAAAAAAATACGTTTTGGAATTTTAAAATTAATCTCTATCTAATACAAATACTTTCAAGGTCTGATTTCATGATTTTTTAAAAGGTGATTTTTGGAATATGATTTTAATACATAAAATCCATAAAAATTACAACTTAATCACCATAACTCCAAAATTCACATACATATATATTTTCTTGATTTGGAGAACCTAATTAGTCCAATGGTGATATTTTTAGAGTCTAAATCTAAGTTTTGTGAAAAAGGACCAATCTTAGGGTTTCAATGAAATAATGTGCAATATGTCATAAATTAAAATAGGCCAAAGTTGAACTTGGAACATCTAGAAGTTGTGGAACTTGGTATTTGAACATAGAGGTATGTGTATTCTTACACCTTAAGTTGGGATATTTTCAAACCATACCCTATATTCCCTAATGAGGCACTATATGAACCCTATTTTCTCTATTCATGACTCTTTTGCTAAATTGCCTCCAAAATTAGTATTACTATTCTATTTCTTGGGTCGTGTACCCCACTGCCATATTTCACATATATGATGCTTCTAATTACCATAGTTTCTCTTAGAATGTTTATTCAGTAGACTATTTAGCTATTGTAGTGGTACTTATGTACAACCACCTATAGATAGGTCATGTGTTATTTCGCCCCGGGGAATGTGTTATTCTTCCCCATATATAATTTGTGTACTTGATTGGGAATGTGTTATTTCTCCCCTCACCTATAGGTTGGGGTCTGGTAGGTAACTCAACCCTACTTATTTAATGTAGTCAATATTAATCATGCATGCAATTCCTTTATTGTTTTAATGTTATAGCAAGAATCTATTTTAATTCTACCTCATACTCTTGATCTCTTCATCTATTGATGAACTTATAGATTTTACTTCCATGTTATTTTCTTTCTTTTGTTCTTGTTCATATTGTTGACACATACCTTGTTTTCTCTCTCTCTTGTTGGGTGATTCCCAACCACTCATATTTTAGACAAGGTGTCGAGCAAGACCAAGGAGAACATAGCTTTCAACATGGACATAGCTCATGGAGATTTTTCTTGGAGACATATTTGAAGTAGTTTAGACTCCTCTCTATCTTAGATCCTTTTGTGGAATCTTCATGTAAACCCTTATGGTATATTATGATGTTCTTTTGTAATCTTTTTGTAAAATTGAATACAGTCAATGCTTTTATTCTATTGCTACACTTCAGTCTTTTGCATTCCAATAATATTTGAAATTTTATTCCTATTCCAACATACCTTATGTGCATGTTTGGCATGGATGTTTTATTCTTCAAATTTTAGAAATGGGGTGATATTGCCTCTTTACAGCATCATAGTCGATATCTAACTATTTCAATTCTGTCTCCCTAATTAGAACTCTTACCTCATAGAGTTCCTCTTTAAGTGACATGTTTGCCCTAGAATTGATCTATGCTACTCTTGAGATGATGAAAGATTGATTTAGGATCATTAGAGTTTTACACTAGAAACATGTTTAGTTAACCATAATGCGATGAGCATGTTAGGTATCTATTAAGGCATAAGTTGAAAGTAAAGGTGTCTAAATAGGATCAGGGTTTGGGGGGCGGCAAGATTTTCCTCCACACCACTATCTTGGTTTGCGAGGACTCATAATACATGTCTAGCCTAAGCTGATACTGACTGACTGAAATAGCATGCCTATAGACAATAGCAGCCTTAGACACCTAAGTTAGATACTCCTGAGAACCTAATATGTTGACATTGTCTTTCAGGTGCAATGACTTGTTTGAGGATGGATACCCACTATAGTTCTCGTATGTCCCCATAGAACCACATGTTTAAACAGTCTATCCCTAAGAACATAGACTTTGAATTTTGATGTTTAGTAAGCAATCATAGTACAAAGTGGAAGCGTGATGGATGTTGTACATGGTTTAGTTAGACTCACCCTTTTACCTCTAGATTATTTTGGCTTGGTAGGTCAAACCTTTTAAGGGGTGGAGAATAGTTGGTTTGATGTTGTTTGGGTAGTCAGATTTTTATGACTAAATCCTTTTTAAGGGGATGGAGTCCTTTAACATATCCAAATGTAGCTGAACTAACTCTAGAAACCCTAACTCCATGATTATAAGGATAGTTTGCTTGGATCCTTAGTTTTGACCAAACAAGTCATAGTTATAACCTGACATGCTTGTTTATATACTAATGAACATATAATGGTCTTTTGATGAATGATTTATAAGTTTGAACCCTAATGAATATTTAATATACATAAAATGAGTAACTCACCTAATAGTGGAACTGCATGATGTTGACCATGTCATAAACTGATAAATACTAATGATATGATGAGCAAGATAATTGTAACCTAATCTTGGACTTAATTCATACTAAGAATGTATAGGAGAAGAATAATGATCATATTGACCTAAACCCTAAGTTGTAATCATCTAACCTTAACATATACATCCTTAATAGCATTCTTGATACATTAGTAATATTAGGTGTCGTAATCAGATAACATATTTTTTTAAATACAGGAACAAAGTACAAACTTCTAGGTTATTTCGAGAAATAAACTTGGTGGTACTACCTCCATTACATATCTCATTAATTACCATGCCTTTAATACATTCAAGAGGTCTAGGTAAGTCAAAACATCCCACTGGTTGTTTTTGAAATTCCTTTGCCAACTTGTCTACCATCTGGTTGCAGTCCTACAAGACAAACAGTATGCTCCATCCTTGATGCTCACTGAGGTCCTGCCTTATTCGAGTAAGGATTCTCTCATATCTTCAGTACTCCCCCTTGTCTGAGTGAAGTATATCAATAAAAACCTTACAATCTATTTCTAGAATGAGAGCTGAGATGTTGTTTCTTTTAGCTAGAGCTAGGGCAATGTCCGCACCCAGGATTTTCGCATGTGTTGCAGAGCTCACTGTTATACCTCTTACATGACCATCTATCCATCTCCCATTAAAGTCTCTAGCTATAATGGCTATATTTGATTTTTCTGGTTTCCATGCCGCATCCATGTTCATTTTAACATATCCTTGTAGAGGACAATTCCAATGATCTTCTTTCTTGCTCGACTAATGTTCAGATTCCTTGTTCCAAGCTTTCTCTATTAGCATCATTTCATTGACAATCATCTGCACTTGCCTTTCCACCTATCAAATAACATACTTTAATACACATAAATAATAAATAATCATCTAATCATAGATTAATCAAGTCATCAATATGAAATGCATATCACCATGTTCTCTAATACACACCTAATTAATCATCTAATCATCACTTGGTTTGCGAATCAAATCATTAATATGGAATATGTCCCACCTTGATCACTAAAATACATATAATGACTTCAATATGGATAAGAAGTCATTGGATTCACATAAATGTGCATAATCAATAAAAAGAAGAGAATAAATATGATAAAATGATTAATGATAACATTAATGTGAAAAAAATGTAATGTGACAATGTTTAATATAGATATAAATAATTAATGAGACATTATTTGGATTAATTATAACAAATTGGATAAAATGTCTTATCAAATAATGTGTTATAATTCAATATATTGATAACATAGACTAAAACCAAATTATTAAGGATGTTAATCAAGTTTCTTGAGATAAGTGAGTAAACCTAATTGTGATAAAACTCTTAATGAGATAAATAAGAAATATATAGGACTTTTTTCATAATAATAAAATATAACTCTTTTGGCAAAAAAGTAAATATAACATGACACAATTAAAAGAATAATAAGGATGATATAATATCATGATGAATATAATATTAATAGGCTTAACATGTTAATTGTGTAATATCTAATAAAAAGAAATCTTAGTAGTGGAACCCTTAGTGATCCATGAAAACCTGACCTATGTGGAGTTGCTTGAGAAGATTCTGAACTCCCAAGTTAAGCAGTTGAAAAATGAGGAGTTTAAGTTAGTGAAAGTTTTTGTGGAAGTTTTATGGAAAAAACATGGGAGTTTATTGTTGGGGTGTTGCATACTCACCCTTCTCTTTTTTTTGAGATTTTGGGGATGAGAATCTTTTTAAGGGGTGGAGTGTCGTAACATACTGAATTCTAAATATAATCTTCATGTAACCCTTTTCCCTAAGTTTTCTTCTCAATTATGTCTTTTATGTCCTTGTTAATGAATTAGTGGAATTTATAGTGGTTTGGTGAACATTTATTCAATAATTATACCAATGGAAGGGTCTATGCACAAATACCTTATAGAAAGCTTATTTAAGGATCTAAAATGCAAAATCACTATGTAAGTGGAACGATGGTAAATAAATTTGTGTCAGAAGTGTAAGGCCACAAACCTTGATTAATGTGTTGAACAAGCTTAATTACTATAATTAAGTGCTCTAAACCTTTATATAACCTTGTGAGGTTTTTTAAATCATGAGATAAGCTTAATTTTTAAGTTTGGTCCAATTTGGATGTTGTTTGTGCAAGTTATGCAATTTTTATGCACAATTTGGACTTTTTTTGCAATTTACCCAACTAGGAGGTTTTCTTTGCAAATTGTCACATGCCTTATGATACTTAAATGTTTCCTTATCATTCTCTATATTTTTGGGCCATGGGGCGCCTAGTTGTACCTTATTTTTGGAGGTGTTTCTCTTTAAGGGCATTTTAGGGATTTCCCCTTTTATGGATGAGATTATCTTTAGGAGTTATCAACCAATGGGATGGTTTCTTTGTTTAAAGGTCGGTGGTGGGCCTGGAGAACTGACAATTGATGGCTAAGAAGTCTCTAGGAGATGTGGAACAGTTGTTTGTGTGGCCATAGAAGCTCTAGGCTATGGGCACATCGAAAGCTCCATGGACACCTCATGCTTGACTCCTTCCTTATCCATACAGGTTTGCATGTCCATGGGAACCCTTAGCCATGGAAACATGTAAATTAACTTGAAACATCATTCTTTGATTCTTCCTTATCCATAAAGACTTGCATGAACATGAGCATCCTTAGACATGGACACATGGAAAGTAGCTTGGTTACATCATGCCTTGCTTCTATCTTAACCATAAAACTTTATATACTCCTTCCTTACCTCCCAACTGAAATATGTGATCCATATCACCTCCCTCCTACTTATAACTTCGTCCTCTCTCTATTTGTATACGGAGGATCTATCACAAAGTCAAAGAAGACTCCATCTTGGTGAAGGTCGTCTTCTAGGGTTTTATCTAAGCTCATCTAGGGTTTCTAAAGTCCCCTTTTGGCATTTCCAATCAAGGCATGTAGGTTTCTTCCCCTTCTCCTCTATTTTCCCTATTGTTCTTCTTCCTTCCACCTTCCTCTAGGTCGGAACCCTGGTCTTCCATGGAGTAACTCCATCTAAAGCTCAAAAACTCTTCTTTCCATGCTCCTCTTGCTTAGGGTTCGTATCCTTGAGAAGAAGGTGATTCTTGCTCGAGTTTGGATCTTGTGAATGGAGCTACCAACTCATCTTGCTCAAGTTTCCTACTTATTGCAATTTGATATTCTTCCTAGAAGAAATTATATAACTTGCTCCATGTTTATTGCTTATTATAAGCTTGTTAGTCCATATTATTATGCTTAAATGATGATCTCCACCTTTAGATGATGTTCTTATTTAGGGTTTTGTTTCTTTGTTGTTCTATACTTTGTTACTAACTCTAGATGAACCTGAAATGATTGGTAAATCCCTCCTAGGGTAAAGGATTACCAAGTATAGGTTTTTTTCTAGGGGGGTGGGTCAAGTCAAGGGTCGGCCCCTCTCCGTCTCTCTCTCTTCCTCGCTTGTAACTAAATTGTTGACATGTCATTTTATGGTTGGTCAGGATTAGAAAATTCATCTCTTAAACCGCTTGTCCAAATTTAATAAAAAATATATTTTAGAATTGGAAAATTAAGATCTATCTAATAAAAATGCTTCTGAGGTCTAATCTAGTTTTTTGAAAGGTTATTTTTGGAATATGATTTTAATACATAAAATCCATAAGAATTACAACTTAATCACCATAACTCCAAAATTAACATAAAGATATATTTCTTGATCAAGAGAACCTAATTAGTCTAATGGTGATATCTTTGGATTCTAAATCTAAGTATTGTGAAAAAGGACCAATATTAGGGTTTCTATGCAATAATGTGCAATATGTACACTAATGAATGTTAACAAATTGAAATAGGCCAAAGTTGAACTTGGAACATATAGAAGTGATGGAACTTGATATTTGAACACAGTAAAGAGGTATGTACATTCTTACACCCTAAGTTGGGATATTTGCAAACCAAACCCTATATTCCCTAATGAGGCACTATATGAACCCTATTTTCTTTATTCGTGACACTTTTGCTAAATTGCCTAAAAAATTAGTATTGATATTCTTTATCTTAGATCTTGTAATCCAGTGCCATGTTTTAAATATATGATGCTTCTACTTGCCATAGTTTCTCTTAGCATGTTGGTTTTATTAGACTATTTATCTTATGTAGTGGTACTTATGTACAACCACCCATAGATAGGGCATCTGTTATTTCTCCTTGGGGAATGTGTCATTCTACCTCATATATAATTTTTGTGGGTGATTGGGAATGTGTTATTTCTCCCCTCACCTATAGGTTGGGGTCGGTAGGTGCCTCAACCCTACTTATTTAATGTAGTCAATATTAATCATGCATGCAATTCCTTTACTATTTTAATGTTATGGCAAGTATCTATTTTGATTATGCCTCATACTCTTGATCTCTTCATCTATTGATGAACTTATAGCCTTTACTTCCGTGTTATTTTCTTTCTTTTGTTCTTGTTCATATTGTTGACACATACCTTATTTTTTCCCCTCATTTGGGTGATTTCCCAACAACCTAGATTTTGTACAAGGTGTTGAACAAGATCAAGGAATATAAGACCAAGGTAGATTCAAGACTTGCTTGAAGGATGTCTAGGATGCTAAAGCTAGATCCTTTCTTTCTCATCTTTCTCTTCTAAAAAAATTATTTAGTGGACAATGATGAAAACCATGTAACAACTTTAGTTGCTTTTACTTTCCACTGATATTGATATTTTATATGTATCTGGTGCAAGATTATTTACTTGGAATATTATACATGCATCCCTAAATATCTATTATCTTTGTGAACAGATGGATGTTTTGTATTTCCTTCAAATTTTAGTAAGGACGTGATCTCGCCTGTTTACATGTACCAGCCTCCCATGTATAATTATATGTTGACGAGGTAAGGAAGGACAAATGGTCTGCCACAAATGTGCTAACTTTTCTTTTTTCTTAATAGTCAATTAGGTATTCTCTCTCGATTTCACCCTCCTTATTAATTTACATATTCTAATAGCTCATAAACTGCATATTAAATATCCTATATATATAAACACATGTGTAACTCTCACTAATAAGTTATAAAATTAGTAACTCTTGACTTAACAATATAACAAGATTGACTACTGAAAAATTACATATCTTCCCTTTTAATGTGATTTAAATGTCATCATTTCACTTTCAAGTCCAACAACATAAATCTCTATATTTATCTAGTTCAATTGAGCATAATAACCCAAGTTTCAATTAGGTGCACTAAGTTTAAAATAATTTGAGTATACTTCAAATATGAACTTAGAATTTGAAATCGAGATTTTATTTTTGTGAAATAATGGATTATATCTCAAAAGTAGGTTTATTACTTCAATTATGTATTTGACATGAAATCTTTTTATTTAAATATATTTGAGTTTTAGAAAAGTGATTTATAACAAAAAGTCAAATTTTGGTAACAATGTGATGTTATTTGGTTTTCCAATATTTGGGTTTACTAAAGTTAAGACATTGTGTAGGTTTGATGTAAATTTGGGTTTTAAAAAGTATTTTTACCAAATAATTAAATGTTTCTAATATCCAATCTATCTAGGTTTGAGAAATTATCATTGATAGAAAGTCTAAATTTTGGCAACATTTAGAGTCTATTATGGGCTTTGAAAATCCTAGTTAACCAATATCTAGACCTTGTGCAAGTTGATGAATTTTGGATTTTGATTGAATGCTTTCACCATATACTTCAAATTTTTCATTTTGAACCAATTTGGATTTGCAAAAAGATTGTTACCAAAACATAAACATTTTTACAACATCTTGACAATAATTTTTTGTTTTGGAAGTTTAAAATAACTGTATCAATTCCTTGTGTTTGATGTATTTTGGGTTCTGAAAAGAAGTTTCTTCACATGCTTGAAATATTTTGTATTAAAAATCTATATGGATATTGAAAAATGTATTGTTACCTAAAATTATTATGTTATTAGCATTTTGTTGATATCTAGATTTTGAAAAAGGGGGTTATTAAGGTGCCAAAAGTTGAGAAGTATTTATATGTTATCTTGGGTATTTACTTGAGGATTAAGTGTGTTATTTGAAAATCAAAGTCTCCCTCGTTTTGTCCCAAATGGTTTTAAATCCACAAACATGTACCTACAAATGGTAAAAATGAGGACCCTAATCAACTCCGTAAATATGTTTGCTTCATCCTAGTGGCTCTTTGGGATAAACGTGTAAGGACACTAACATTAGTTTTGTTTTTGATCATATAGGTATCAATTGATCATGGTTACAAAGGTTTGTCTATGTTCATGGATAAAGACAGTCCACATCTATGGGCTTCCTACCATGACTAGTGCCATGACATCTTCTAGATTAGGAAGCATGAGTGATATGCTTTTCTACTTGATGTCTTGAGAGAATGAAGGTGCAATTTGTTAAGTATTAATTTTTTTAATCCTAGAAACACATGGAATGGTTATATAATGAGGAGAAAACATGTCTAAAAATACCAAAAACTAATGAAAAAGTGGACAAAATGAAGCAAAATAAATGTTGGAGCAAATATTATTTGATGGTAGTTTATTTTGTAATTAATTGCAACATTAGAAATCAGATGATTAGTATACTATGTATGCATGCTTCCCAATTACTGTGAGATAAAAGCACACTCAAAATCACTTAAATAATAAAATCAATCTAATAGAGAAGGGGTGCACTCCATATGGGGTCGCTATTGATTTTCTAACATTTTCTTTTTGCAAACCACTCAATAAGATAAATAAGAGACAATTTTGAGAGGGAGCACCTTGATTCTCACCATAGATTGTTTTTCAAGTCAATGAACACACATACAAAAAGAGAAAATATTCTAAAGAGTGGATTTTGATTAGATGGAATCCCAAACTTTAAAACAATAAGAAGAAACATGAAGAAAAGTAACAAGTTGTGGAACGAGTACCTCAAGGCAATAAAATGAAGGTATGTTACAAAGGCATGACTCATTTAAGAAATGATTCAAATGAGGATTACCACCATAGTGACTAGGTGGGCATGCTTGAGAGCTTTCCCCCTTTAGCCAAGCTGTTTAAACCTCTAATTCTATTATCCATTTAAAAATTGCTTATAAAAAAAACTAAAAGTGAGCATGCATTAGGGGCTCCACCTTAAAGTGAATATATTCAATGATCCTCAAAATTAAAACAAGAGATCACCTTGACATCTGGGAGCATGTCCTGGATTGGTGCCCCAACTTTTAGTCCATATTTTGGGTCAGATTCCATTACAGATCTAGAAGTTAGAGGTCATCCATGTCATTCAAAGGTGGTACTAGGAGGATGCTCTAGTCGACATTTAAAAAAATGCTAACTAAGTCAAATTAATCGAGAATACCACACACACAAAAAAACTCAAGGGGTGTACCTAGCTGAAACCCTTCTAGATCCCCAATGCAATGTTGATTAATGAATATTATACAAACATGCCTCTAGAAAATTACAAAAAAGGGGGCTTCCTCCTTAAAGGGTCTTCAAAAATATGTGTGAAGAAATCATACAGTCCCCTAATTGATGAAGTGGAAAACAGGGGAACCCAATGAGGCACCTATTTAGAAGGCCTTAAAAACATAGAAATACTCAACATTTTCGTGGTTGTTAAAAAAACCAGTTCTCATTCCCACTCGTTATTGTGTTCTCGATATATTTTGATAAAAAATGGATGGTCATCACTACTCATGCATAAGGTGATAAAATAGGGTTAAAATGTAGCTTCCACCATGTTTATTAGAAAAAAAAGTAAATAAAAACTCTTCATAACGTAAGTGGAAAAAAATTATAGAATTGAATGGGGTCACGAGTTATACACAGGGAAAGTGCTAATGACATATGAATGCTCAAGCTTAAAATATGTAGCCCAATTCTCAAACTCTAACACAACATATCGTGCAAGTGCATGGGCTCAAGATTGTAATTGAATGGGAAACTCGGTGTCGACTCCTCTAGTACATTTCTAGAAACTAGAGCTACAAATTCACTAGGTTTGAAGATGTGGAGATAGAGTTTTTAGGGTTTCAAGTTTTATTAGGTTTGGTTAATCTACGTGTCATGCAATTATGGAAAGGCAATATTGAAAACTTAGTTAAAGATAGAAATTAAGATTATTTAACTAATGAGAGAATCAATCAATAACTAAGCAAGAGTAATTGACAAATTAGACTAACACTTATCAATTATAACTAAATAGACAAGTAAGAACTAGATTAGAAAATTTACTAAAGAATCAAACACAACCAACCACAAAAGGAACTAAGTTAACCTATAAATAACAATTCACCATTGACCAGCAAGCCGACTAACAAAAACAAAACAAGACTAGAAAGCAACGAAGCATATTAGGGTTCTCTAAATTAAGGGTAGTAATGGGGTATTTAAGCAATGTGAGAGAATTCATTCATGCAATAAATATTCATTAATAATACCCCATATTTAGTGAGACTAAATCAAACTACACGATTAGGTGTTAATTAGAGGCCCTACTATACTATTTGGACATGGGTAGTATAGGTGGTATTTAGGGAACTAGTCCCTAAATCACTACATTCATGATGAGTTGAAGGTAGAATGGCTTCTTTTTAGCTTGTGAGTAGAATTAATGTGTAGGAAACAATGGTCATAAGAAAATGAGAACAAAATCAATGATCTTAGGGAGAAATGGAAATTATGGGCATGGACATTTTGGGGTAGAACAATCATGGTGGTTTCATTATAGAATAGTGATTAAGCCCTTAATTGGGTCTTCTTCTTGTGTCATATTTCTCATTCTTCACATCTAGATGCTTTGTAATGCAAGTATTTCCCAAATTAGTATTTTATATAAAATACACATATGAATGTTATTTTCATGGTTTTAAGGTACCTTGGAGACTAATTTTTGGAAGCAATAGATAGAGATGATTCCAAGAGTTCCAACATGCATGGGTGATTCCAAGGAACCATCAAAATAAACTCCAACCTACCCCATGTGTCCCAGAGTCAAATATGAGAAAAGACAACCATGCAGGAAGAATTTGAATATTAGAATGCCACTAAACCCCCCCACAACAACTATTGTATCTTGCCATGGATGTGATAGAGGAGAAACAATCACATGTTGAATGTCAACTATGAAGCAAATCAAGAAGTTCAACCACCACATTTGTTCTCAACAAAATAGTTATGCACACAAAGACCACTACAACTGTGTTTCCCAAAATGGTTGTTGCAACAGACATCCAAGACTATCGTTCAATTGATCAACACCCCTCCCTACCTCTTCCACCATGGCTACAACATTCAACATGGATATGTTACCATCAATCCACCATGCTCGTGCCACTTCACTTCTAAAACCTCAAATCTCATTTGATCTTTTCATCTCCACAACACAACCACTTTCACACACCATGACCATTTCTATATTCACCCACCATGGTTTTAGTGACCACCATGATTGTTCTGCCCATCTAACCCTAATTCTACCTCACTATCATTTTATCACTTTACCCCCCCCCCACTTAACCCTATGCTTCCCAATCCACTATATAAACATTAGTGGTAGCTGGGAGCATGAGGTTTTCTCCCATTCATGTTGAAGGTGGCCAGCTACTCCCACCTATCTCACGTCATCACTTTTCCTTTCATCTTCCACCCTAAAACTCTAATTTTGAGGGGGTTTTCCATTCCACTTTCACTTTCCAAGCCATTACACCTTATAGGATGAAGGAGGACGTCATTTTTGCTACTAGAGAATAAGGAGTCAACCAATACTTCTATATACATAGCTTTTTGTACCTATTTCATCTCCATTTTTGTATTTTCCTTTGTCATGAGTAGCTTAGCCCTATTTGTGGAATGTTTAAGATAATAAAATGTGACTTTCATATTTTGTTAAGGAAATACCATGGTAAACACTATATTCATTTGGAAATGTTATCTACTTTATTATCTCTCATTCCCCATCTCTTTTTATAGTGAGTGATGTTTGAAACCACCCAACAATAGAGAGAATTATGTATATATGGCTATTTGAGAAAAAATTCCTAACTCCAACTAGTTAATTCTTATCTATCTACCCCTCTTCCCATATATTTGTCTGCTTTTCTATCCATAGGTGTGATATTTGAGTAACTAGTAGTGGCTCACTTGATTCACTTAAGAAAGAGCATGTATGGAAGTTGGATGGAGGGTAATAAGAGGTGCAATATCATTCTCCTACACTCCATACCAAATGTTTCCTCAAAGAAGAGAATTAGTGCTAGAATCCTAAACTAGTGTGGTCTATATCGAATTATACCTACACCCTATTTCATTGAAACTTGTAAGGTTGGATAGGGGGTGATAGTGACTAGTTCCCCAATGTACACATTATGGCATCAATGGTTAACCAGTAGTATAGGATAAATCATCATCAACCCACTTTGTTTTTTGGTTTTATACCATACTTAGATTGAATGTGTTGCATGATATGACCCTTACTAGGTAACAATCACATTTACCCCCAAAGGACCCACTACCTTAAATTTCTTGCTAAACCTAAATTTGCTTGGTTGCTAGCTAATCTCTCTTTCTTAGTTAGTTAATTGCCATGTTCATATTAGTTAATCCTTTCTAGAGTAATGTAACATCCCAAATTTTGAATCAAACAATTTTACGATCTTACCAATACCTTTTTTGCCAATTAGATTCAAATTTTGGACCTAAATGCAAATAACCCAAGTAAATCAAATTTTGATTTTAATATTATAAAATATGATTGACATAGTTTCTATCTTGATTGGGATAGTTAGTTTAATTATAATAGTATTCAAATAAATCAAAATGTATATGTTATGCATTATCTCTCCTAAATGTAGTTTAATTATCATTAATAAGTAAATGACCCCTAATTCAACTAAATTTGTCCAATATGCTCAATACAAATAATATCTACCATATGTGACAATAATTGGTAAGTTAATCAATCATAATTCTTTTGATTTACATAAATGATACTAAATACATTATGGTAATCACTCATCTTTAGGTCATCAAAGTTGGAAAGTAGACAGTTTACAATGATCTAAGCCCTAAAATAGATGTGTGGTCTAAATTTTAAGTCAATACGACTTAACTTGACCCTCAAACCAATTTTTAAATATTTAATATAGTTTGAACCTTAATTATTCATTAATGTAAAGTATATGCAACTAGGTCAAGAAATTTATTCGTGTCAAGCATGTTTTTCATCTAAGTTAACACACCTAGTCATCTATCATGTGTGTGCCACCAGATCCAAGTGGGATGCGGATTAATTTGACGTCCCCAGCTTTCTCTTTCTAACTTGAACTTCTCCTTCCAAGTGAGAATAGAGTTGTGAATCCTTTTTTCACATTGTTCTCACCCTCTACTAAATATCAAATAGAGAAAATCTCTCATCCACCTTCCCCATTTCTCTCTGAGTAGTTCATTTCCAAATCTAATGGGAGTTTGTTCCCTGCAAACTCCTTACAAACCTTGACTCTCTGTCCACCCTTATCTCAAACTCTAATGATCACCCAACCACCCTCATGCCTCTGTTGAATGTATATTCATCCCTCTTTTTACACAACTTTCATAGTCTTTTTTAGTAGAACTTATCACTTTTTACTATTTTTTAGAATGAAATGCAAATTGTCCAATTCTCAACTAATAATGAAAATTTTTATTCTTTACCTTTTTGTTTTGCAATTTCACCATCAAAAGAACAATATGAACCTCCTAGTACCAGAGTTGATTGTCCCACTCTCTGAAATGGTCGTTTTAGCCACAAACAATGCTACACCTTAGGTTCAAACGAGCGTCTTGCTGGCCTAGAGCTTGTGCTTCATCCCTCGGTTCGGCCTTCTCACATGGACTTACTAAGTAGTGAAATGACTGTCTCAGGTTTCCAGGCAGTCATTCTGTGTGCCTAGACAGGCATGTCGAGTCGACTTCAAGACCAGGTCAGATTTAAAGGGTGCCTCCACTCATGTTAGGGTTTCAACATTTAGTTGTGCTCACACGCATCCCAATCGACTGTCTCAGTTCCTAGACATCCGGTTCAGAGATTTCTTTGAGGCCAAGATTGTGAATCAAAGGCACCACCACCATTTCAATTATGGTTTTGATCACTTCTCCTTGGGCCCACACCGTTCCAGCCCCAACCATCCAGTTTGGGTTGCAAACTGGCCGGCTCATGGTGCACAGATAGTAAAATCAATAGCCACCTCTCCCTCTTTTATTCTCCCCCTCCCCTTTAGGGTTTCCACACCTACTTCCCCTGTAAAAGGAGGGGGATCCACTAAGAAAGGGCCCTACTTTTGGTTCTTACACCTTTACTTTGAGCATAGTTGTTTCAATTTCTGCATTGTAATCCTTCATTTCTTCAATAAAGTAGCAATCATTTTTTAGAGTTTTGTCGTCATTCTTTATTTTCTTGGAAAGCAAGGAACTAATAGTGAAGGTCATTTAATTGTCACTGGCTGAAGATCCTTTAGAAATTTCATCCTCTAGTCTATGGCCTTCTCGCTTTCTTCCATTATTTCTCCTTCCCTTATTATAGCTAGTGAGTAGTCTTCTTATCGGGGTGAGGGGAGTAGCCCCTTAGCCATGTGTTACTTTATTGATGTTTTATACGGTTCGAAAAGGATAGATGGTTTTTTGTTTGGTAATCGTCAATTTAATGAAGTGAACTCTCATTTTTATCATATGTTAATCTTGGCGGAAGCGAGCTTATAACCTAAGATTTAGAACAACCAACCCAATCACATGGGAATTTGAATGAGACCTCAAATGAATTCCCATTGGAATGACTAGATTGGGATATGTGAATGCAAGACCAATGGGTTCACAGGGAGTTCTTCTTTGTAATCCATTCTCAATTTTTTTACATGTCCTCTTTATTCGATTTTGAGTGTATGATTTTCATTGATCAAATTTCACACTGGCTAAGGTGGTAAAATCTATAGCCTCGATATTATTTCCATCAGATTGAAACCACACTTCTTCGTTCGCTCATTTCCATCACTTCATTTACATCTTACAGTTAAATTTAATTCTTAGAATAATTTCCTTTAATTGTTCTTAATCTAACCTTTCTCTTTAATTGTTCTTAGAATAACCTTTCTTTATTTTTTCGTAGTATAATTTTATTTCAATGCATTTTAATTTCTTGCTTTAGTGTATTCATCAACCACCAACTCTGGAATTTACTTTATGCATCTTTTTGTTCAAAAGTGTTTGGAATCATAGAAAGTTGTCATGTGTGATCGATCCTTCTATACTAATAAACAACCTTAATTGGTAGTTTTGTCGTAAAAAAGGCTAAACTCTAGGATAAAACATCCCTAGTGAATTGATGTGCAAATAACACATATCATCCTCCTAATATGTAAGTAACCCTCCTAAAAGTATCTCTACACACCAAAAACATTTAGAAGCATCCATAGATTTTCCAATTCCCCTCCTCCATATAACCCAAACTCCACTCCTTGCTACACCCCTCTGGCAAATCTAGACGGCACATATGACCATCAAGGTCAATGGCAATGTGTCATTTTACCTCCACAATCCTCAGGGGAAGGTTTTAAACTAACCAATTTGTCTGAAACAAAGGTAACCATGATTTTTCAAATTTATCCTCTTTGTGTTCTCAGTTTCAACACATGTGGTGGCTCCACCAAGTCTGGTGGCCTTTCATTGCATTTTTTTTCCTCTACTAATTTTGGTTCAAATGGAAGTTTGGGGTGTGGTTTATTTCTTCCTTGTCATCAACTCCTCAAAATCATGGTTGAACAAGGTTACTGGTGCTTCCAGGCACGAAAGTGCCTTTGTCTTGTCTTGTTGTATTTGAGTTGAAGCAAGGAACGTGTTTTTATTATTGTACTCAAAGATGATTCCATTTAATCATGTCTTGGATCACAGTTTCCCGTCTAGCCTCGTCTACTTCTATCAATGTTTGTCTCGCAAGATGCAAACATCATGGTAGATGATTTTGTTATTTTCCTGTGGATTTTTTGTTGGTTTATAGGGGAGGCAGAGAAGGCAGCGGAAACAAAAAATTTCTCCTCCCAAACCTAAAATTAAGGAATCACGTCAACGTCAATAAAATAGGAAGGATGGTTTGTAGAGGCATACCTTATCCTGAGGCTTGCTCGGCGATGTTACCTCGCGGCTTGTGTGGTCTTCACCTTCGGTCTTGGATGGTGTCTGTGTAGCTCCTGGTCTCACTGGGACTGTTGGGATTGACAGTTGTCCTCTGAGCAGCAGAAGTCTCCCACCTCTGAAGTAGTCCACACGGACCACCTGGGACTCTGATCTCCTTATCCCACAAGGAGTCGGAAGGAGTCGGACCCTCCTGTCAGTGTACTAGTCACCGACACACTCTCCTATAACCAGTTGCTTTTCTACATTTTTCTTTCCCTTGTTTTGCCTCCCTTATCGGGTAGCACTTGCTCGGGCTCTCTCTCAGTTACCAAAATCAGAGAGAACAACAACTTTACAGAGCAACTGGTGTTCTAAGTTGTTGTTCCTGAGAAGCCCCCAATGCCACTATATATAGGAGGGTCATGGGATAGGTTTCTCTACCCCAGGAAATGCGGGATTAAAGTAGGAGTAGAAGGGTTCGAGATTTTCCACAAAACAACCAATCTATGCAAGCTGAACCGATCGTTTCACACCCTGAAACAATCATTTTGGGCCCTGAGACGATCATTTGGGACCTGAGTCGATCGTCTGGGGCTCTGAGCTGGTCAGCTGGTGCCTGAGTCGATCTTCGTGGTCCTGATCCAACTCAAATTGACTTTCATATTTGTTTCTGATTAATCATATATTAATCCTTGTCCAAATCGAATTTGTACAAGTGAAACAAATTGTATTTGCAAAATAGTCTTCTAACTTTCCAAACGATCTCGGTTGGTCATATGAATCGACCGGTTCAACAATTGAGTCGATCGTTTCATGACACATGAGTTGATCATCTCACCAGTTGAGCCGATCAGTTCACCAACCTGAGCCGATCGGTTCATCCCATGAGCCGATTGGTTGGGGTAGTAGACTATGCAAAATCAGTCAATTGTAGTTCCAATCAATCTGATACTCTAATCAATCGGTCCAACACCTTGAACACTATGACATTGAGCTATCAATTGATTGAGTGTTTAATTGGACTACTAAACTCCTTTAGTAATCAATCTAAACATCATTTGTGGATAAACTCCTCTTCCAGGTTAAATCCTATGTGTGTGACTCTGCAGGTCCATTTCACGTTGGCAGTGAAAGTCCATAACACTTATGACTTCACAAGAAAAGAGAGGTGCCTAGTCACACATCAGTGCTACCCAAGTGAAAAGGAAAGTTGGAGAACAACTTTCAATCCTACAATCCGTGAATGGTGTTACAGTGAATGTATAATTCCTTTGTCACTGATATCCTGAATGAACTCAAGGCATGGAACAGTCATCCTATCAACATTCATTCACTTTCTTGATCTCAGAGTAGATTGGAAGAGATATGTATGACATCAATATCACATACTGATTCACACATGCGTGCATGCCTATCTCAATCCTACTCATCAAGTGGCCATGGATATCAAACTCCCTCAGGAGGTACAAATCCCATATCTATCACTCACCCCTCAAAAGCCCCATGTGTCAAAGCCACCCAATCATCACCTTTATAACAACCCCTGTTTTAGGATTTCGTTTGATGAGGTCAAAGTGTACCCAACGACATGTGTTGAGTGTAGTGATTTCAGGTCAAAGAATCACATTCACCACCATCACTGTGAGAACTGACTGTGACTACCATGTCATGGTTCCATGTGTCAAACTCACGGTGGGTCTATCCGGTACACTTGTTCTCTAACAAGTACCTATGTGTTTGGTTTGATATCTCCATATCATGACTAATGAGATTTTGTCATCAACCAACACCACAATCTAGTCTTGTGTGTCATTGTTGTCTATCTACCTTCCACAATGACATCTGACTAGGGACATAACAAGAATGTACAAACTCTTAGCATTCGTATGATCTCATCGTTCAGGTCCTTAACCTGAAAGCATACGTCATTGAGTATTGTCATTCTCTAGACATTCAATATATTCTATCACTATCTCATATGATTGTAACAGAAAGAATTGGAAGCTTGTCTTTGATGTTTATCAAATCAATCTTAATGTATCCCACCAACCATCCCATGATTGGCTCTCAGGGCATACATACCAACAGACTCCCACTTGCACTATGAGCCAATCACCCTTGAATCATATTCATAGTGATCTTCAAACATGTCCCACATGTTACTGTGCTCTAGTGCTAACATAGTGAGTTATGGCAACACTTTGCCAAAGTCAGTATTAACCTCATGTCTCTCATCTCTTCGTTGTACGTCACACGTATGAGATGGAGTTGTCATAATATGTGATCTAGTATTCCTTTGCTAACCTTTAGCCACATTGCATGATCAAGTACTCCTAACTTGTCATTAATGACCGGAATATCTATAAGTTCATCTCATGAACTTCCAGATCCATATAGTATCCACTATTGTTCTCTAACACACAGATACTCGACATTTCCTTTTAAAACAACTTTATTGGAACGTTTCCATTTATCAACAAACATTCACTTTTATATATCTCATATATATTTTGCGATTAATTTTTTGTCCTTTTTCGGAAGTTCGCATCAATGTAACTCTTTACAGTGAACCCTTCCTTATTTCCATAGAACTAGTACTTATCAAGTTCTTATGGTATTCCAGTAACCCTTACTGGAACTAGACAGACATCCACTCGTCATGTCCCACATACTAGTTGACTCATCACATGACCAACTCATCACAAAGATATTTGAGGTGTATCTGTCAAGGATATAAGAACTCACAACTCCTTGTGAATCTCAATGTCCTTTATTAGTGTGGGGTATTCTTTATTTAAGAAGAAATTAGTTATTTGATAATTATCCTCTAACTCCTTAGAATATGACTCATTGTTGATTTAGACATCAACATGCCTTAATCATGAGTTTACTATGATACACTATCATAATCACTCACAAGGTTCTCAAACATTTGGTCTAAGTATCTCATTTATTGATCTCATCAAGAATTAACACTTTATCAAATATGTACTTCATCTATGATATTCTTGAACACTTCAAGATATTCATATTGGTATTTCTCTAAAAACCATTTGAAGTACTAGAACTAAGTCCAATAGGTATGTAAATACATCACATGTATTATACCTAATAGGATAATCATTCTCCCACTACCACTAGTGAAGATTGATTAATCATGTCTAAGAGATTCATGTCTCTTACTGGTTCTCTAACCAAAAGAGTCTAGATTTATCCATCATATGGAAACTAGAAATGAATTTCTCATGATTTAATGCTAATATGATTGTTTGAGTTATCAATAACTTTTAGGTATCATTTTATCTTATCCATACCAAGTACCACAAGATAAACAAGACATTGCCACAAAGATTGAAACATCAACTTTATTTATTGCCATCATTGTCATACAATATGCAAAAATAATGTGTTTCTATCTATTGGCAAATATAAAATAGTAGTTCATAACTCTATTACATGCCTTCAAGGCTGAAAATAAACTAAAGTACTCATATCTATGGCGGAAACACTTGCCCCATTTATTGAGTGCCTTACATTTTATAACTTGGTATCATATACTTCAAAAATGTTACAAGTTTATTTCATGACACCTTTAGGTGGAGACGTATGTCGCCTCCTTCTTCTTTAGTTCTTCCAGATAGAGTGGACAATTCCTTTTCCAATGTCTTGGCTTTTGACAATGGTGGCAATTGCCTCTCTTGGTCACGCCTCCCTTGGCCTTGAGAGCTGAAGATGCCTTGGGTTGCTGGCTAGCATCAGAACCCTTCTTAGCTTTGCCCTTGCCCTTGTGCTTGGACTTGCCTTTCTTTCCGTTGATCAACATCACAGACTTAGGCTTGTCCTTCTTCATCTGTACCTCGACTGTCCTCAACATGCCCAACAACTCTATCAACGGCTTGTCAAAGATGTTCATGTTGTAGTTCATCACAAACTGACTGTAGGATTCTGGAAACAATTACAGTATCACGTCAGTAGCCAACTCTTGGCTCATAGGAAATCCCAGTCTCGTCAGGGTCTCCACATACCCAATCATCTTGAGTGTGTGAGGACCAACTGGATCTCCTTCTGTCATGACACACTTGAACAGCGCTCTGGAGACCTCATATCTCTCTTTCCGTGCTTGATCTTCATACATGTTCTTGAGATGTCGAATCATCTCAATGACACCCATGTTCTCATGTTGTCTCTGCAACTCGTGGTTCATGGAGCACAACATCAAGCACTTTGCATCAATGGCATCATCAGAATGCTTCTTATAAGCATGCATTTCTGCCTTTGGTGCAGTAGGAGCAGGTTCCTCTGGAATTGGAGTATCCAGGACATAGAGCTTTCGCTCTTGAGTGAGAACAATTCTCAATGTCCTAAACCAGTCGTGGAAGTTTGTCCCATTCAGCTTGTCCTTTTCAAGGACCGATCGCAATGAAAAGTGATTGTTGTTTTTTGTTATTTGTACTACAAAAGGAAATATATGCAATTTAGTCCAAAACTCAATTTTTGACTTATTTGATTGATTTGAAAGGTTAACGATATAACTAGGACTTTAATTAATTATCGGTCCCACTATTTTTGTTCAAAATGATAGCCCTCACCATCAATTCGGAAGATTGTAGTGTACAATCTTCTAGTGGGTCAAGATCCTAAAATCCTCTAAGCCATGGACCAGCTAGGGTTGTCACCCACAACTTAGATCTTCCAGGTAGACAACTTTTGCCAATTGCATCATATGCAACTCTTGAAAGATGTCATATGCAACTCCTTTTCGTGATCACCTCCATGCCTCAAGGTGCTAGATCCTATATAGGTCACCTTTTTAAGTCTGACCCAAAGCCAACACAATGAATATGCACCCTGCTAGGGCAGACCCACATATTCATCCTTCACGCTTCCACGAGATAGACGGTGCACCACGCTAGGGCGTGCCCACACTTGGTCGATCAAGCATTTCACGTGTGTCGCATTTGGAAGGCATCTAAAACTTTAATATTTAATGAGGGATTTTGTTTTTATAGGTACATATACATATCCAATCACCACAATATATAGTACGTATCATATACATACTATATCCCACAGAAAACATGTGAAATGATAAAATCGATGATTATGGCCATCCTAGGTCTAGGTCACCTTGTTAATGAGGAATCACGGTCATCTAGGTCTACATCACATGCAACCTGTCCATGATGAAGTGCTATAGCCATCTGAGTTGATCAAATAGTCACATGAATGACCTGCTCCCCCTGGCTGGTCGTCTAGGTACCACCAGCCGATCGATTGGCTCCTCCAACCGATTGGTTCTCCTGGTCTTCGTGCATCTCCTCATGGCCGCCACCTGCTCATCTCACTCCTCGAGCTAGTCATCTGGATCGCCAACCGATCAGTTCACGCCTTGAACCGATCGTCTCAGTCGTCGCCAGATGTCCTCCGTTCTTTGACATAACAAGAAATAAAAGATCTATCCTATTTACATTTAAATTGGGAAACCCTGAGTTACATTTGGGGGAGCAAAGGTGGGAAAGAAATCTCGACTTATCTCGAGTGATATTAGGAATAGGAGATAGGGAATCGGTGCGCAGACTGAGATGCAAGCAAACACATTTAACCAAGAACACATAGGGTTTATTTGTCATAACCACGCTATACATCCACCACAAAACTCATTTAAGGGTGGCGTGTATCGAGTGCATTCATATTACATATCATATATGTATATTGGGATTTTTGGATTTAGGATTGGACATGCATAAAGACAATTTTATTCGCATAGTATGCAATAAATAAAGGAGACAAACCAAAATCGATCACATCAATAATCCTAAAGTGTAGAGTAGTTGACGTGGCTCTGGTACCACTGTTGGGTTATAGGGGAGGCAGAGAAGGAAGCGGAAACAAAAAATTTCTCCTCCCAAACCCAGAACAAAGGAATCTTGTCAACGTCTATACAATAGGAAGGATGGTTTGTAGAGGCATACCTTGTCCCGAGGCTTGCTCAGCGACGTTACCTCGCAGCTTGCACAGTCTTCATCTCTGGTCTTGGACGGTGTTTGTGCATCTCCTGGTCTCACTGGGACTGTCGGGATTGACAGCTGTCCTCCGAGCGGAAGAAGTCTCCCACCTCTAAAGTAGTCTACATGGACCACCTGGAACTCCGATCTCCTTGTCCCACAAGGAATCGGAAGGAGTCGTAGCCTCCTATCAGCGTACTAGTCACCGACACACTCTCCTGCAACCAGTTGCTTTTTTTTAGTTATCTTTCCCTTGTTGTACCTCCCTTATCGGGTAGCATTTGTTCGGGTTCTCTCTCCGTTATCAAAACAAAAGAGAACGACAACTTTATAGAGCAACTGGTGTTCTGAGTTGTTGTTCCTGAGAAGCCCCCAATACCCCTATATATATAGGAGGGCCATGGGATAGGGTTCTCTACTTCGGGCAATGCGGGATTAAAGCAGGAGTATAAGGGTTTTAGATTTTCCACAAAACAACCAATATGTGCCAGCTGAACCGATCATTTCACACCCTAAAACGATCGTTTCGGGCCCTGAGCCAATCATTTGGGACCTGAGCCGATCGTCTGGGGCTTTGAGCCAATCGGCCGGTGCCTGAGTCGATCTGTTGGTGGTCCTGATCCAACTCAAATTGACTTTCATATTTATTTCTGATTAATCAAATATTAATCCTTGTCCAAATCGAATTTGTGCAAGTGAAAAAAATTATATTTGCAAAATAGTCTTCTGACTTTCCAAACGATCTCGGTTGGTCATATGAATCGACCAGTTCAACAATTGAGTTGATCATTTCATGACACATGAGCCGATCGTCTCACCAGTTGAGCTGATCGGTTCACCAACCTGAGCCGATCGGTTCATCCCATGAGCTGATCAGTTGGGGCAGCAGACTATGCAAAATCAGTCAATTGCAGTTCCAATCAATTTGATACTCTAATCGATCGATCCAACACCTTGAACACTATGACATTGAGCTATCAATTGATTGAGTGTTTAATTGAACTACTAAAGTCCTTTAGTAATCAATCTAAACATCGTTTGTGGATAAACTCCTCTTCCAGGTTAAATCCTATGTGTGTGACCCTGCAGGTCCATTTCACGTTGGCAGTGAAAGTCCATAACACTTATGACTTCATAAGAAAAGAGTGGTGCCTAGTCGCACATCAGTGCTACCCAAGTGAAAAAGAAAGTTGTAGAACAACTTTCAATCCTACAATCCATGAATGGTGTTACAGTGAATGTATAATTCCTTTGTCATTGATATCCCGAATGAACTCAAGGCATGGAACAGTCATCCTATCAACGTTCATTCACTTTCTTGATCTCAGAGTAGATTGGAAGAGATATGTATGACATCAATATCACATACTGATTCACACATGCGTGCACGCCTATCTCAATCCTACTCATCAAGTGGCCATGGATATCAAACTCCCTCACGAGGGACAAATCTCATATATATCACTCACTCCTCAAAAGCCCCATGTGTCAAAGCCACCCAATCATCACCTTTATAACAACCCATGTTTCAGGACTGCATTTGATGATGTCAAAGTGTACCCAATGACATGTGTTGAGTGTAGTGATTTCAGGTCAAAGAATAACATTCACCACCATCACTGTGAGAACTGAATATAATTACCATGTCATGGTTCCATGTTTCAAACTCACAGTGGGTCAGTTCGGTACACTTGTTCTCTAACAAGTACCTATGTATTTGGTTTGATATCTCCATATCATGACTAATGAGATTCTTTCATCAACCAATACCACAATCTAGTCTTGTGTATCATTGTTGTTTAACTACCTTCCACAATGAAATCCGACTAGGGACATAACAATAATGTACAAACTCTTAGCATTCGTATGATCTCATCATTCAGGTCCTTAACCTGAAAGCATACGTCATTGAGTATTGTCATTCTCTAGACATTCAATATGTTCTATCACTGTCTCATATGATTGAAACAGAAAGAATTGGAAGCTTGCCTTTGATGTTTATCAAATCAATCTTAATGTATCCCACCAACCATCCCATGATTGGCTCCCAGGGCATACATACCAACATTTTTATCCTAGTGTAACGCTTGCATGGGTTTTTTGGATTTTTTTCTTCCTTCCCCCTCTTATAGTTGCTCAATTTCTTTGAGAAAAAGAGTTCCCTTGTGGATGGCCCTAATTGGGCTAGGTAAGAAAGGGCCCTACTAACTTAGTTTTCCTTTGTAGTTATTTATTGATTTCACAAATTTTCAATTAGTGAATCTGTGAAAATTAATAATTAGTTAACCCTTACATATGATTTGGAAAGTAATTTTCAAGTAGAATCTGATATTATAATTTTAAAGCCCTAGTTTTTGTCATTATTTGGTGTTTTATTAAGGAATTGTGTCTCTTCTTTAAATCCTAATGAATTATACATATGATTAATTGAACTCATTTCAGTAACGAATCAATCAATTTAACCTAACTAAGTAGTAACACATAAATTTAAATAACAACAACCCAATCATCAATAAGGCCCCATAACCCTAATCAACCATAATTTTGATTTAGGGATCAATAAAAAGTATTAAATTTTGTTTATTTGGTATAGGTAGTTATATTTGGATACAAGAAGGATGATGTAGAAATCCTCCTAGCTTAGGTAAGGGAGTCCATGCACTTTAAGTACTAAGTATTGGTTTTAATCACCTTGCAATTTATTATGATGATCAAGATGAACTACATGCATAGTTTTGTATTCCAAGATAAATCTTAATTACATGAATGGTCCCCTAAAGTCATTAATAGGTTATTATTATTTATTGTTATTAAAATAATTTATTTCATGTTCATGTGAAATAAATTCAAGTTAATTATTCCAAATCAATGATGAACTATGTAATTGGTTGCAATATCTTGTCCTCATTGTGTTAATGTGAGCCTTTGGGGCTTATGAGTTCAAATGAAACATAGTAACACTCAAGTGCAATCATGAGCTCACTTAGAGCATAAGTAATGTCACTTAGGCTCAAATCATGAGTTCAATTGGAATGACATTTCAGCCTACGGGACTTATGAGCATAACTAATTTCACTTAGGTACAACTAATAGTATGTGAACCCAAGTTTATTGCTCAACTAATTTCAAGTTTTTCCTTATTTCCAAGATACTATTTTTTTATAAAAAAGGCTCATTGATGCTTAATCAAATGAGTTTTTATTGCATGCATGCCTAGGTATTTGATGTCCATAGGAGAAAATAATAAGGGGCATTAATCAAGGGGAATACATCTCAAGGAAGATTTGGGAGTTTAGACCAATGGGGTGTCAACTATTTTGTCGCATTAGTTCAATTTTAATTCAGTATGAAGATCATGTACTAGTTTAGTTTAGTTTAATTTAGTTTAGAGTTTAGGTTTTATGTTTTAGAACTTGAGACATGAGAAATATTATCTTTATCCAGTGTTGGTTCAACAAACTTTATTTTTATCCATTTGGTTATTGTAATACCCCAATGAGAGTTAAGATTCTACTCAGTAATGTATGTATTAGAAAATTGGTTTGTTACAAGTAAATAGTCCTTTTTGTTGGTTACTTGTTCTAGGTTTTTCTGGTCAATTTCTTAGTATAGCCTTTGTATGCCTTCTTAGTGTAGTTGTTAATCTAGAATAGCTAGTTTTTTCTCTATTTCCTTGTTTAGTTTGTTACTTCTCTTAGTTTCTAATTAGGATTGCTCTTTTTAGTGTAGTGATAATTTCTTGCCTTTAGTTGTTTTATTTAGTGTAGTTTCCATTCTTGCTTAGTTAGTTGATATGAATGGTGTAGGGTTAACCTTTGCTTAATTCTCACCCCTCTTTCTTGCATGTTCACCGTAGCCAAATAAACCTAAAGTTAAACCACTGAAACTATACACTCCTCTCTAGGGAACCTAGTAAAGAAAACCTGACTTACAACATTCCTTATACCACATCATGAGTTGTTTGTTTCTTTAAAATATTTTCTAGAGTGTGTCTAAATTGGGCAACTATAAATCTTTGTTAGCCCCGAATTTGTTCCCTATAGGTGCATCAAATAGTTGTTTTTGTAAGACAACTGTGATGGAAATGGTGGACTAAGACAAGGACATTAGTAATTTTGAAGAACATCTTGGAACACTTGGAACGGTCATAATGTTGTCAGCACGTCCTTTTAGGAGTCTTTTAATGCACTTGAGATCTTCACTTGATATTATGTGCTGTCAATTGCTTCAATTTTCTCCTTTAGCAACTTGAAGTAGGTTGAGGATGACTTTATTATTTTTTTGGTCTCCTCCATTGATGGTGAAGTCCATGGGTCATTCTCCATCTCTCCTTCTATCAAATTGATCTCAAGTACCAACAATAATATGAAAAATGAATCCCAAATTGAATTTGACTAGAATATAGATTTATTAGGAATAAATCATGCAATCTAACTATCTTAGCATAATATATGAACATAAAGAAGATATATGAAGACCCAAAATAGGGCTCCATTAGTTAGGCACCTAATTCCCCATAATCATTACTTCCATTCTAGGTAAGGGAAAAGAGATTTTTCATGTATATAAACAAGGATCAATGAAATAAGTGGTGTATAACTTTCTATTCGTGTTAATAACTCCAAAAAAAGTTCTAGTGTATCAATTTATACAAAATAGCATTGACCATAGGTGCTCATAACATCACATCATTGGGTGATCACTCAAACAAGGGAGGAGAAGACGTTTATGTTGTGTCTATACCTGATCTACCTTGCTTGGAAGTTGTGGGAATGAAGAAAATTCATCTATTTTATTCTTTTTGAAGAAAAGTGAGTTGGAATCATTGAGGATGAGCTATATGCTCTTATATATCTCAAGTCCCTGTCTTAGGGGATTTTTGATGCTTTGGGTTGATGAAGGATTTCGAAGTGTCTAGGGATCAAGGAATGAGTTAAACCTTGTTTTTGTATCTCTTTAAGTTTTTTACCTTGTAGATTTTTTAAATGATAGTTGATGGGTCATTGTTGTATAGGTTTGGGGTTTTGTTAGGGTTAGGAATGAGCTAAAACTTGCTTCTTTGTAATTATCAAAATAAACTGAAGAAGAATAGGCACCCTTCACAATCATGCCCCCTTTCCTATAGGTTTCCTAAAGAATGACTTAATGTACCTCATCCATGACAGAATCATGGGATCAGTGAAGGGAGTGAGTAGCTAGAAGTCTCCCTCTTTCTATTTTGGGATAAAGGTGTGATAGCATGAGGATAGTGATGATCATTTCACAAGAGAGTTCACTTTCCAAAATGGAGTGTGTACTTTTTGTGCACCCCACTTGGACTTTGTTTCATCAACTTTTTTTACGACAAAATACATACGAATGTGAGTGTGAAAAAGAGATCCAAGTGGGCACATGGTCAGGGTACACCTACTAAGATTTAAATGTCACTAATCTAAATCGATTCACTCATTTGAGTGATTGGGGTTGGGTTTGTATGGAAATGTCATGTAATCCTTAGGATATGGTATTGGTTATGACATCCAAGCAAATTAGCATGTTGAAATACACTAATTGATTAAATGTTGCTTTCGATCAATGGCCTTCCCATTGTTGGAGTTTTTTCTTTTTGTATGATTGTGACCTATAATCATGAGAGTGAGATTTTTTTCCAGTTCATTATGTGACTATCAATTATCATGGTTAATTAATCATATTGGATATTTGATCATGCATCTAATCAGAAGTTCTATATCTTTTAGGATATATTACACATTGTGTGTAATCGTCTAGTCATTTCATGATGTAACCTTTAGGTTGTTTCTCACAATGTAACGTGATGAGTTGAGCTTGTATCATATTATCTCACTCTAGTGCAACCTTTACTACCTTATGCCATATTTTTGTAAATACGACTATTCGCATAGTTTATTTCTAAATATGTTCTAGATTTGAATATGTTTGTATTATTTGATTAAATTTTTTTATTACCAAATAGACAATTTTCATGATTTTTAATGCATTTAGCAACCAAATTTAGGGGTGGAATGGAGTGTCAACACCACCCATGTGGGTTTTGGACCTTTTTATCTTGACAAATATGTAATAGTTAGGTTTTTCATTCTTCCCCAATACTTTGGTTTTTATGATAAACATACTTGCATCATTGACTACTGGTATATGCATCACTTGCAAACAACAATGGTGTATTTCTCATGGGATGTTTTAATATTTCTTTAAAGAAGAAGGAGAGTTTACCCCATGATTTAAGATTCATTTTACATTGTTCTTGACTCCCAAATAAACATTGTAATATTATAGTCAAGGGGTTATTTTGTTTCTCTTGTGCATGAACGCACGTGTTCACTCATTATTAATTACATTTTTTAACTTTACTTAGTTTAATGTGGCATTCATCAATTGCATGATTAAGGTTACAATGTTCTTAAATTTAATATATAATTTACTAACCCTATTTCTTATAGGAAGTTAATTAGACACAATTTTTTGCTGACAAAAGCATTTCCTATAGAAGCACCAGGTTACCCTAATATGACATTTACTTTGAACTTATGACAGATATAAACTCTATGATATAAATATGCATATAATAACATTGTCATAAGAACCCCATATATTGTGAATATTCTATTAAATACTCTATTTTTAGAGTTTAATTAAATACAAATAATTCCTTTAGTTTCTATTACTTTATTCTCAAATGTTATAGTTTAAAATTCAACTAATATATATAATTTCATTAGTAGAAAGCTTATTATGTCAATGGATGGTATACCCTAATCAAATTTTTGAAAAAGCATAATATATAGTTTCCATAAATTGGGATTCAATGCAATTGAATTATCAAAGTTCAAGTAATTAAATATTTGTGAATAAAATATCCCAACTTAAATTCAATTTAAGAATAAAGAAAGAGAATAGAATGTTTGTATAGTAGGGAGAGTGTGTACAGAGATGCCAAGAATCAATATGTTGCATCCCAACTATGTTATAGTCATAATTTAACATCTCAAGTTTCATATATATTCAATTTATTGAGCAATACATCAATTAATAACCACCTATTAACTCATTTAAATAGAAAGAAAAGACATCAATTGATTTTATTTTCTGGTTTAGTTATTATCAACTCAACTTGAAAATACTTGACCCATTGAGACAATTTAAATGCACAGAAAATTGTGAATTCCCTTAAGTGAGTTTCTTAGAAATAAAACAAGTTTCATACATCATTATAAATCTTAGCACTAATGTCAATATATTTTAACTTAATTATAATAATAAAATTAACTCTTATCGCAAGTCCTAATATCAACAGATCATGTTCTTGCATGCTTTAGCAATAATATTCACTTTTATACCATGGGATTCATACAAACTCTACCTACATAATTGATTTATATTTCCTTAAAGTTACGTCTAAATGTGTTCATTTTCTTCAAATTTAACATTGATTGTATTTTTTCTCAATCATTAATATTTTTTACTAATATTGGATCACATTTTGGTGTCACAATGAAAAAAATAGATTAACACTTCATATCCTCTTCTGAGGTTGTCAAAAATAACACAATGTAGAGTGACACATCCCACTACAAGGTTTCATCCTGATGAAAATCTTAGAAGGTGGTAATTCCACACCCATTGAAGTTAGCGTGAAGATTGAGAGAGACAAAATATACTCATAGAACTATAAGTTTCATTTTCTCAGAAGCAATTGTAGATAATTAATGATGCATGACCTCCTACTTAACCAACGATATTGGATCTTCACAAAAAAATTGTTCTACTCCTCGTTGTCCCTACATAAAATGCTTTCCCTTAGTTTGGTTAGTATTGCATACAAACACCCACTAGCAAAACCAATCATTATCCAATTATGGATGGTTGTGGAATTTCCTTTTACCAATCATTTTAGCTAATACAAAATATAACCCAAACTTCTTACAACAATAAATGAGTATTCATATATCTTACAAAACACCAAAGGTACTTCATCTCCCTTCATACTTCCCTTACTTCTACCTTAGAAATGGACATACTTTCATGTTAAAGTAATGTTATCTATGCTTTTCAACTCCACGTGCCAGTTCAACCTCATCTCCTATTTTTACTTCTCATTCCCTTCAAATGTATTGATACAATAGCATACAAAACCTCAATTTACATAGTTTTCACCTTCACTTATTTTAAAATTTTACCCCCAACCTCCAAATATACATCATCCTCAAGAATTAACACCAAGGAACACACATAAATCCAAAATATCACCCATACATATAGATTTTGTAAGAGTACCTATGCCCTATAGCCATGCACCTAAACTACGTATGAGAACATATGCCTTTTCCATATTCCAACCTATATAGGATTGACATTTTTTATCACCTAAGTATCAACAGGAGAACCCCTATTGATCACCCTCATGTGGTAATTATTAATAAGACATTATTTATGTAATGAACCAAAACTTAGAATCTTTCCCTATTTCATGATTAGAAATTTAGTAAGATATGTTTCTTAGATTTTACCAAACAAGGGTAAAAATAAAAAATATTTACATAATGACTTATTTATGTGTCAACATATAAATAACATCATGAAATATGTTTCATATATTTTCTTTATTATCATAATGGCTGAATAAAAATGAATAAAATGCTTTGGAGTAATTATTGGTAATTTCATGTCCATAAATATTAATAATGCTCTATTATTTAAATAAATATGAAATTAATGGATTAAATATGTTAAATGTGTAAATGTGGAATTTCATGCATAATAATAATATATAGCTCTTTTTAAAATGTATTGAAGATAACAAGACATAATTGAGTGGATGTTTTATTTTGATAAACATAATGGTAATAAGACAAACATTCCAACGGTGCAATAACTAATAAAATGGAATTTTAAAAAGTAAAATGTAATCATAAAAATGTGTTCATTGGGTCCCAATTGCCTTGGGTGTCAAGTTTCACATTGTTTGTGTAATGATAAATATCTTAATTCTATTTGGAAAAGAAAATAGGATAAGAGCCCAAATAAATAAATAAATTACTAAAAGTCTAAGAAAGTGGAGTTAAACCTAAAGTTCAAAATCCAAATACTAAAATTAGCCTACATTTGAATTTTCATCTTATTTGGACAAACTTGTCTATCCTAGTGTAGTTTAGGAAAGAGAATGTACATATAAGCCCAAAATATTAAATAACTTGTTAAATAACCCAAAAAGGGAAAATTACTTATAAAATCATATTTTACATGTTTTAGTTTGCTTAAGGTCTAAGTTTCACATCTTTTAGGAGTTTCTAGATGCCTCAAATTCCTTAAGGAAAGAAAATGAAGGATATGGCGAAAAATAATGAATTTATTATTAAAAATAAAACATATAATAATAATAATGTAAACGAACTTATATGGATTGTAGTAAATAAAATTGTTGTGTAACATAATGGGAAACAATGTTGTACATGCAATGTAAAATAAATAAAATCTGAAATTTATTTTATAAACATACTAATTAATACATATGTATATTATAGCATCGCACTCGTATGTACTAAACAAATAGATGTAAAATGTCAATAGTAAAAAAAAAGTAAGAGAATACAATTTCCCTTCTTTAATTATCTTTAGAGGATGTTATTAAAATTTTAGAAACAATTAACATGTATTAGGAAACTAAGAAACTATTATCCGAAAGAAATAAGAAATAAACATAGTTGAGAATAATGAAGAGAGATTGAGAAATTTAAGTAAATATAAGATATTCTTTACTTCTCTCATGAGTGGACAATTTTTAAAGGATCATAAATACCCAGCATAGTAAGTAAAACATTCGTGTATATAAAATAATCCACTATACAATTTTTTTAACAAGAAAGTAATGTCAAATTTATTTCTCGTGTATTAATTGGTCCAATTTCCATATTCCTTTTAGTTGGATAACACTAGTACCCATAAACAAACTATAAAATAAATTAATGATATAATGCTAAAAGGATTAAAATAAAGTAAATGACATATTGAACATTCTAAAAATGAAAACTAATGTATAATTCAAATCTTCACGTCTTAATTAACATATATGTCAAAATTTACTTTATTTTAACTTTGTTTAGGACACCAAATAAATTTGAAAAGAGAATAAACATTGGAAACATAAATTTTTTATTGTTAAATTTAATACATTCCATTTTATATGGTTTTTAATTTACTTACCTATCAATTGTTAACAAATTCTTGACTTTAATCCATTTACAATATTTTTTGTATATTTTCCTTAGTAAACAAAAATAGGTAAGTTTCTTTCTACCCAAGCCAAATAGTCCTATATATAGACTCTCCCCCATGTCCTTCACACACATAGAAATCACTTGACCAATAGGCCATCCTAATCTTATCTCTTATCCTCCTATTCAAGTTCCTTGTACGAGCCATCAAAGATTTGTAATTTCACCATACAAACCTTATTTCTTATCCTCCTATTCAAGTTCCTTGTATGAGCCATCAAAGATTTATAATTTCATTGGTGTTATGGACCTTGGAATAGTTTCTCACCCTGACATGGATCTAAAACTTATATTTTAACATGTTAGATAACACCCCGGGGTACGTTTGCATCTCATATTATTTTCTTTGAGCAATAAACCTAGTTTCTTACTCTCTTGACATACTAGCCTACACAATCTCTCTCTTTTGAGAATTTATTCCTTGTGAAACATTCTACTTGATTATGATCTGATGATCATCCTAATTGTTGTACTTTTTTTACTCTAACTTTTACCTTTATATTTCATGATATGTACTACTTTTGCCCACTTATGTGGTTGATGTTTAATTTGTCCGTTTTTGTGATGACAACTTTATTTATTCTATAAAAGACTAAACTTTCTACTTGCCTCTATATTTTGTATGCCTTGTGATTTGGTATCCCTAGAGTAGTGTAATTACTTTAGTTTTGGGTTGTGTGCACATGTTATATTTTTTAGATGGAGGTTGTGTGCCCCATTCCCAGTTTTTGTGCCCATTCTTATATTTATTGGGGAGATGATTTTGTGCCATACTCTATTAGGTTTTAAGGTTGTGAGTATTGGTCGCCATTGTTATTTATATTAGTCTAGTACTATGCTTATCTCACATGCGTGCAGGTTAATATTCTTATAATGGGTTTTGTGCCCAAGTTTTATGTGTTCTTTTGAAGCACAACTTTTAAATTCTAATTATGACAAGTATTCACCTTGTTTATCATCTTTTTTATATTCAATTTCTTTTATGCCTAGTTGGGAAGTCCTTTCCTTCTCTTTTGAGAATCCTTACTTATTTAACATCTTTTATATCATAATATTACTCAATACTCGATTCAATATGAATGTAGCAGCATATTGTTGATGTGTCCACCTTTCTCCTTTTGCTGGGGTACGCTTCCAACCCCAGGTGTAGGTCAACAAGAAAATAACCAAATTGGACCATGATGTCATCAAGTATAACTGAAACTTTCTGGGAGACTTTCTCGAGGTGTTTAGGTGACCCACAGTTGATCCTTTGGTTTAATTAGTTTTCATATGTATAACCCTCTATGGTGAAGTTCTAAAACAATATCAAGTTTTGTAATAGTTATATATTTTTGTTTCCACTTCTACATTTGATTACTTGAATCATACTTTTGAATTAAATGGATTACCATCCCTTTGCAAAAACAATTATAGTGGTGTTAATATGTGTGATGTTTCCTTTTTATTTAATTTAGTAGGGAGTGGATCCCCTCTGGGATCCCACTCCTTATAGTATGATATCAGAGCCAATGATTGTCAATTATCTAACTATTTCAATCTTATCTCCCTTAGGATGGTTACCCTAGACCCTATTTTACGCATGAAGTCAGACTAGGAAGATGTGTTTTGTGATAAAGGTTTAGTTTAAAAAAAACCTTTGTACCCTATGACTTTTGCATGTTCATGAGAACCTTAGCGTTGTAAGGCTAGCTACACAATGACCTTAAATTCAACCCTAGGTGGTTTGTACTAGTTAGTCGGATGCATGAACAACATAAACACATAAAAGAAGAAGAAAAAAAATCATGACTAAAAGATGCTTACGTGACCATAGTACCTTGATGTTGTTTATCTTGACTTAAAAGTTCAAACCTTTTTAAGGGGTGGAGTATAGGTGATGAATGATACATGGATGATTAGATTTCAAGGATGAAATCCTTTTAAGGGGTGGAGTGTTGTAACGAACCAAAACATAGAATATTACCCTATTCCATGATTAGAAATCTAGTAAGATTTCTTCCTTAGATTTGACCAAAAAAGGGTAAAAATTAAAACATACTTGCATAATGACTTAATTATGTGCCAACATGTAAATAACATCATGAAATATGTTTCATATATTTTCTTTGTTAACATAATGGCAAATAAAAATGAATAATATGCTTTGGAGTAACAATTGGTAATTCCATGTCCATAAATATTAGTAATGTTCTATTATTAGAATAAATATGAAATTAATGGATTAAATATGTTTAATGTGTAAAATGTGGAATTTTGTGTATAATAATAATATATAGCTCTTTTAAAAATGTATTGAAGAAAATAAGACTTAACTGAGTGGATGTTTTGTTTTGATAAACATAATTGTAATAAGACAAACATTCTAATGGTGTCATAACTCATAAAAGGGAATTTGAAAAGTAAAGTATAATGGTAAAAATGTGTTTGTTGGGTCCCAATTGCCTTGGGTGCCAAGTTTCACATTATTTGCATAATTATAACTATTTTAATTATATTTAGAAAAGACAATAGGATAAGAGCGAAAAGACTTAAATAAATTACTAAAAGTCTCCAAAATTAGAGTTAAACCTAAAATTTAAAATCCACATAATAAAATTAGCCTATGTGTGAATTTTCATCTTATTTGGACAAACATGTGTATCCTAGTGTAGTTTAGGAGAGAGAATGTACATTTAAGCCCAAAATATTAAATAAAATGTTAAATAACCCCAAAAGGGAAAATAATTGTAAAATCATATTTTACATGTTTCGTTTTCTTAAGGGCCAAATTTCACATCTTTTAGGAGTTTCTAGATGCCTCAAATTCCTTAAGGAAAGAAAATGAAAAATAAGGCCAAAAATATTGAATTTATTATTAAAAAATTTAATATATTAAATGAATAATGTAAACCAACTGGTATGTATTGTAGTAAATAAAATTGTGGTGTAACATAATGGGAAACAAAATTGTACATGCAACATAAAAGAAATAAAATCTAAAATTTATTTTAGAAACACGCTAATTAATACATATGTAAATTATAGTATTGCACTCATATGTATGAAACAATGAGATGTAAAATGTCAGTATAAAAAAGAAGTAAGATAATATAATTCGCCCCCTTAATTATCTTTGTAGGATGTTACTAAAATTATGGAAACAATTATTGGGAAACCAAGTTACTATTATCTGAAAGAAATTAGAAATAAACATAGTTGAGGATAATGAAGACAGATTGAGCAATTTAAGTAAGTATAAGATATTCTTTACTTCTCTCATGAGTGGACAATTCTAAAGGATCATAAATAACCAACATAGTAAGTAAAATGTTCATGTACATGAAATAATCCACTATACCATTTTTTTAACAAGAAAGTAATGTCAAATTTATATCTCATGTATTAATTGGTCCAATTGCCAAATTCCTTTTTAGTTAGATAACACTAGTACCCATAAATATATTTGATTTTTTTACCACTTTTACCCACTTATGTGGTTGATGTTTAATTTGTCTATTTTTGTGATGACAACTATATTTATTCTATAAAAGACTGAACTTTATACTTGCCTCTACATTTTGCATGCCTTGTGATTTAGTAGCCCTAGAGTATTGTAATTGCTTTGGTTTTTGGTTGTGTGCCCATGTTATATTTTTGGGGTGGACGGTGTGTGCCCCATACCCGGGTTTTTTGCCCACTCTTATATATACTAAGGAGATGGTTGTGTGCCATACTCTATTAGGTTTCAAGGTGTGAGTCTTGGCTGTCATTGTTATTTATATTGTTCAAGTGCTATGCTTATCTCACATTCATGCAGGTTAATATTATTATGATGGTTTTTGTGCCTAAGTTTTATGTGTGCTTTTGAGGCACAACTTCTATGTTCTAATTATGGCAAGTATTCACCTTGTTTATCATCTTTTGAGATTCAATTTTTTTATGCCAAGTTGGGAAGTCCTTTCCTTTTATTTTGGGAAGCCTTGCTTATTTGATGTCCTTTATATCATAATATTTCTAACTCTATTTAATATGCACATACTGGCATTTTTTTGATGTATCTACCTTTCTCCTTTTTTCTTAGGTACACTTCCAACTCGAGGTGTACGTCAAGGAGAAGATAACCAAGTTGGACCAAGACCTCATCAAGTATAACTAAAACCTTCTGTGAGACTTTCTCATGGTGGTTAGATGACCCTCAGTTGATCCTTTGGTTTAATTAGTTTTCATGTGTATCACCCTGCGTGGTGAAGTTCTGAGAAAACATCAAGTTATGTAATAGTTAGATATTTTTGTTTCCGCTGGTGCATTTGGTTACTTGAATCATACTTTTGAATAAAATGGATTACCATCCCTTTGCGAAAAAAATTTACAGTGGTGTTTAATATATGGTATGTTTACTTTTTTGTTAATTTAGTAGGGAGTGAATCCCTTCTGGGATTCCACTCCTTACAATTCACACAATTCATTACAAGAGTATAAGACCAAATTTATAGTATTAATATATTGACTTGGATTGTGCTTCCCCAAGTTATTTATGTGATTTAGGCCATAGATATTGTGACATCAAGAATTTTTGTGATCACTGCTTTACAATCATGACAATCTTGTGCAGGTCTAAACCCTAAGAATGTATGCATATACTTCCTTTAATTCTTTTCCATGTAAAGGATAAGTGTCCATCGTGGTGTTGTCTTTTAAATCATTCATTGGAATAGATAGAGATATATAGCTGACAAGAATTCTACTAGATATTATCTATAGATTTAGTTTAACCAAAAACTATGAGAAACCAGAAAAATCATCTAGTTAATATTTGTCCTTTATCTTGTACTCTTAGGATTCCATGTATTAAAGATATTGTAACATCCTCGACCTGGGTTTAGGGCTAACCCTATTTTTTTAGCTTAAATAAGTTGCTTATAACTTTAATATAATATTCTAAGGTGTTTTTTTATCATGTGACACACTTATGTTTCAAGTTTGGTCCTGATTGAATGTTGTTTGAGCAATGTTCCTTTGTTTTGGCCAAAGTGCAATTTACCCAATATGATGGGTTATATTGCAAAATATCACATGTTGAACATGCCTTAAGTGTTTTAGCATCATAAGATAGAGAATGATGCTAAGTGGTAGCTTGTGGAAAGCCTAAATGCCAAGTTTGAACTTGTTTGAATAATGTTAATACCTTGTGCACCAATTTTGGTACAAATTGTAAATTACCCAAGATATAGGGTTGATATGCAAATTACCACCTCTAGAGTGTCCCTAATTCCTCTATGTATCATTTATAGTAGATATAAATAAGGAGGCACCATGTTTGAATCATATTTGAGTGATGGTATTCTTGGTGGTGAATAGACCAAGAAAGGGGACGAATATGAAACCCTAACTTGAGTTGTATCGAGTTATAGAGTTCATATGAGAGTTCCTATCGACAAAGGAGCCATAGGGGGAGTCTCATATCTGTTTTGGAACTCTTGTACTTGTCCATGACGAGCTAAGAACCTCAATAAAGCAATATATATTGACTTGCAACTTTCCTTTGGAAAGGTTGTATTGAATTGTGAATATAATAATAATGTGAGTGGAAGTGGCTTGCCCTAGAAGATAACCAAAGGGCCGACCATTATCCCTTGCATTATTCTCAAGTTTTTATTTTTTTCATGGCAAGATAAATATGGAATTCATGCAAGTACATGTGTCAATCCATGCATGGCCATGTGGCACCTAGTAGTAGTAAGAATATGACACCTCTTACACTCTATCACATGAACCTCAAGGATATATACCCTCCCTTTTACCTATTCGTGAATCTTTTCGACCCCTATCACTCTCTTTCCCTTTGATATCATGCTAAGAATCAAGGAGAAAGGAGGATCTCGAGCCATTAAGCTTAGGTGAAGCCATGGTCATCTTCAACCTTGGTTCAAGCATGGATCTCAGTTGTAATTCTTTCCTTTCTCTTCTTCTTCACCAAGTTCCTAACTATGGTGATTCCTTGTATATGGAGGAGTTGTAAACGAGCCTTGGACGTTTTATAAGTCATCTTCAACCTTAGGAACGTGTAGCTTTGGAGCTTGGATCTTTGAAGTTGTTCTTAAGGTGGGTTATATAACTTGAACCCAAACATGTTATTGCTCACCACCTTTCTTGCTATATTTGATTATCTACTTTCAATTTTGAGATTTTCTTGAATACTTGATATATCTATGAGTTCTAATAGTTTCTTAGACCTGTTATCCATGTACTAGAACAAGTAGAACGAAGGTCTAGAGCTTGAAGATGATGGTATCACCTTACAAAGTGATATCGGGTTCAAGCACACAAGCAAGCACCTCTAACCCAATATGGTGATGCACATACACCACTAAAATGATATGGATATGAGTTTATACATACTATGAACGATATGGTGTCAACCATACACCTCTTGCATGATATGAGGTTAAGAAAAGACCCCATGCATGATATAGTGTCAAGTACACACCTCTAAATTGATATAATAAACCATAATTTTGAACAACTCGACATGAGTGACACAAGAAAACACCTCTTTGCCCGATACGGTGTGAAGCATACACACACCTCTCTGCCCAATATGGTGTGAAGCATATGCACACCTCTCTGTCTGATATGGTGTGGAGCATACACACCTCTTTGCCCGATATGGTGTGAATAATACACATACCTCTCTGCCCGATATGGTATGAAGCATACACACAACTCTCTTCCCAATATGGTGTGGAGCATACACACACCTCTTTTCCCGATATGGTATGAATCATACACACACCTCTCTTCCCGATATGGTGTGAAGCATACACACACCTCTTTTCCTGATATGGTGTGAAGCATACACACACCTCTCTGCCTATATGGTGTGAAGCATACACACACCTCTCTGCCTGATATGGTGTGAAGCATACACACATCTCTCTGCCCGATATGGTGTGAAGCATAAACACACCTCTCTTCCTGATATGGTGTGAAGCACACACACACCTCTTTGCCCGATATGGTGTGGAGCATACACACACCTCTTTGCCCGATATGGAAGAAAGCACACACCTCTTTGCTCGATATGGAAGTGAGAACACACCTCAAAAATGATATTGGGTGAAGCATACACCTCTTGAATGATATGATGGTAAGCATACACCTCTTGCACGTTATGGTGTTGAGTACACATCTCTAAAATGATATGGTGGTAACCCAATACACTAGATGAAAAAAGTGGTAAGGTGGTTAATACCCTAGAACATGTGATGGCCAATAAACTAAAGTATGGTGTGGCTAATATCTTCAAGTGAGGTGAGGATGTTACACCCATGTAGGGTGAAGGTGATACACCATATGATTGGTAAGGTTGATACCTTCATGGGTTAGGGTATGAGGGATATGATGATGCCTAGCTCGATATACACCTAACCCAATACATGTGTTCATCTTGACATACAAGATTCAACCTGATACACCTTGTAAAGGTGAGGGCAAAACACTCTTAGGAGTGATGAGTGTAGCACCAAGTAATGGTGTGTCTAATACCTTGATAGGTGAAACACCTAAAGTGGTTGATAATGGTCAACCCTATATCAACAATGCCTTAACCTGAGATGAGTCCATATCACTTAATGATAGTTGGGTAATTCAAGTGTGTGATTTATGACCAATACACTACAGGATAAATGTGATAAGTTAGTGCATAAAGTATTAGGATGGGAAATACCCTAATAAAAGATATGTTGATGAACTTAAGTAAGTTAAAAGTGATAAGGGAAGTGATATACCAAGGCATGATAAATATCACATCCAGCACCTCAAGGTTGATACACCTTGAAGCACCTCAAATCCAATATACTTGGATGAGTAGCACATGAAGTGTGTCATGTCAATTGTTACATTAAGATGTAATGAGTTTAATGCACTTTGATAAGTGTAGGCTAACATACCTTGAGAAAGGGTTAAGCCAAGTTAATAAAGTATGATGTAATCAATATCCAAGTGAGGATTAGAGAGAAACTCATACCTTGCGTTGATAATCATTTAATGATAAATGATGAGAATAAATAAGTATGATTGAATACTTATGATATCAATGTATTCTCCTAGATGTGTGGAGCAATGAATTAGGGTTTGGATTGATAATATGAACTTGAAACTCTATTCGGCTAAAAAGGGAAACCCTAACCCTAATAATGGGAAGATTTTATTTCTCTTATTGCATAAGCCTTGTGAGACATGTTAAATACTTGTATAACAAGTATAATGTTTATGTGGTCTGATGACCTAAAAGATAGTTGTTGCCTAGTGAGAGGTGATAATATGTTTAATGGGCCCGTGTGAGCCATGTGAATGGTTGTTGCGTAGTGAGAGGTGACAAGATGTTTAATGGTCCTTATGATCCATGTGAATAGTTGTTGCCTAGTGAGAGGTGACAAGATGTTTAATGGGCCTTGTGAGCCATGTAAATAGTTGTTGCCTAGTGAGAGGTGACAAGATGTTTTAATGGGCCTTGTGAGCCATGTGAAATACTTATGCAACAAGTGTGATATATACCTGGGTCTGAGGACCTAGAGGTAATGCTTACCTAATAAGAGGTGACATTTTTTAGTAATGAACTAAGGGTTGAATACCTAGATCATATAATCATGATGATGATAATGATTAAGGGATAAGAATCACCAGTAATATGATAGGGGACTGAGATCCCAAGTGTTATGTATCTAAATGTATTCCAAAGATTAGGAAAGTACTTGATAGATGTATTAAACCTTTCTTTGTAGAATTTGTTTATGATTGATGTTTATAACTTGTTTGATGCTAAAAGAATAATGTAATGCACTTAATATAATTGGAACCACAAAATGTAGTTGCCCTGGCCATAGATCTATCAGCGTCAAAATTTGCTGAAATGGTGAAACGGGTTTTTCCCATGGGATTACCTGGAGTGCATATTTTTGAATATGTGGCGGCATGATCTTGGACGGCCATATGTGAGTTGATCCCCTTACGTACAAATCTTGGTCATTGGCTATATGCCATATCCTGGCTCGAGTGCGACTGCAGTCGTAGACTCAATAATGAGCACAGTGAACTGGCATGTGGCTCAGAGTATGGCTATATGCCATGACTTGATAATGTTATGTCGGAGAAGGTTGTAAGTCTATTTTTCCCTGAAGAGAGTGCATGTTACGGCTGTAACTCTAAGCAAAGATGCCAGTATACCCTGGGAAGCTTTTTTGCAGTTTGACACAGAATGTCACTGCTAGTGGTCTCGTACTGACTGAGACAGGTGAGGTCATGATATTCGGCTCTTCCATTGACCTTATATGGTACTGACTTGTGAGAATTTTGTGGTCGATTGGAGCATGAGCGGTATATCTCATCTCCTCGGGGCATAAGTGTGATTATAAATATGTAATCAGCCATGTAGCATATTTTCTTAAGGATCGAATATGGAAAATATTAGTTGATGTTACATTTCTTTTATACATTTTAATTGGATAGATGTTATACATGTTCTTTATATTCCTTGTAAAGTAAATAGATGATTTATTGATCTATCATAGATAGTGGCATTACTTTAAGAGAATAGACAACTCTATTTTGCTTATAATAGTGATTAATCTTACTTGTTAATATAAAAGAACCTCTGCTCAGTTTTATACTGATTACCCGTGATAATAATATTGTTGGCGGAGAGTTATATCTCTCACTGGGACAATTGCCTCATCCTGTGGGATCCACATTTTTTTAGATGGACGTGTACAAGGGGGTAGAGACTGTACTGTAGAGGGAAATCAACAGTAGCATGGATAGCAGTAGCAGCTCAGGTTGAGTGTATTGTATGCCGTGTCTTGTAGATAGAAGTCTTATGTGTCATCTATGTACTCTCAGGTCCTTGGAATCAGTACGTAAAGGTTTTATAAACAATCTAAGATTTTGGCTTGTATGCCTCGAGGTTTTATTTTGCTTCAGTATATTTTTGACAAAGCAACTATTATATGTTATCCTCGATATGAGGTGGTACAATGTATGTACAATGATAACCATGATGTATATAAAGTTTGGTTCTTTCTATAAGAGTTTCCTGGAAATGGATCTCTTTGCAAAATGGTTTAAATTTTTAGTGATTTTGTTAATCCACTGCTTATGATTATTCCACAATTATTACTTGTGGCAATTTGTCTTGATTCTATGTTAGGTCATCACAGATACTCATAGTAACTTAGGTTCATATGTAAGTGTTATGTAAAAGTGCATGTGTCGTGATGTTGATACAACAAGTGTCATGTTGTCTTGTTTTGAACATTTCCACCTTCAAAAAATATGACATAATAATTTATTATAGCTAATACTTATGTGGTTCATATGTATTTATTCCATTAATGATATGCTATATTGCATAAAAACTACACAATAACTTTGTTTATGTTCTTGCTATTGTCTGTTGTGTGTAAAATTCTAGTGCACTGTGTGTTTGTCTTGTGAAGTCCTTCTAATTAAGATTTTGATAATGGCTAAAAAACAAAAGCATTATTTTTTTATTATCATTTTGTCATGATTAGCAACTTATTTACCAAAATGTCATATTTGGGGGGGCACAATATGTCCCCATCTGAGACATAATTCCCTATGTAGGGCTAATGTGTCATAGCTGGGAATGCATTACTCTTAGATAGGAGCAATGTTTCTTTAGCTGGGACGCATTGGCCCCACCTGAAGCAATGTGTCTCCTCTATGGTCCCTTTGTATATAAACTCAATTTTTTTGAATTTATCTAACTTAAACTAGTTTCAAGTTATATATATCATATAATTTACCTATGCAGTTCTACTCATTACACATGTCATTTGACTTATTCTTTTGTAAGACAATGACTATAACATTTTTTATTTTTGCAAAAAGAGATAGCATACAGAAGCATGTTCATCAATCATGATCCATGTACATAAAGAGTAAATATGAACAATAGATAGATCTAAGTGAAAAATAGTTATCTATATGAATGCCTTCATAGAGGCTAATCCACAAAATAGTGCAACAAGAACAAAAAAGTAAAGAAGTAAAACATCCTTGCAAGTGTCCTTTCTTGCACTTCGAATTCTGATCAAAGAGAGTTTCCTCTTCCTTTGTCCTTGGCTTCCTTGAGATTTTGACATGCAATGTAACTCTGTCTCTTGTGTAGGGATCTCATTTTACTAAGTCTCAATGTGTGTCTATTGAGTAGCACGAGGTTGATGAGGTTCAGACCTATTTGGAAATGTGGAGGTGGGGTGAGTGGTCTCTATAGATTAGGTATGAACTCAAATGGGATGTTGCAAAATTATATTCCAGACTCAAGGTGTGGACTGGTAGCGGAAAATTATATAGGTGGTTCACCTTTAAAGAACATCATTGACTTTGGGGCTAGAGTGTATGGAACAAAAGAAGAAGATGATGGTTCATAGTAGTGTGTCAGTGGAGGTGGAGGTGTGGTGGCGTAAGGAAGTAGAGATTGTTTGTGTGCGTCGTCTAGAGTGCCCACAACCTACTAACTGAGGAGAGAAAAGGAGAATTGAGTATGGTGTAGGTTTAAGATAGGACTGGTCATAGGAGTGGAATCAGGATTAGAAGAAATGGTAGAGGTGTAACATTTATCGGTGGGTGTACTAGGTGTTGTGGATGAGCATGCTCAACAAGACTGACAATGTAGGCCCCTAGATTCTATAGACATCATCCCTAATATGCATAGGTTCATGATGCGCAACCACTCAAATGTGTAGTTGTTCTAAAACTTGTTATAAAAATCTAAACATACAATGTAAAAATAAAAGACAAACATAGAATATATTAGGTGAATAGTGCCAAAATTAATAGTTATACTCACAAAGTCTTGTTTCCTAATACGGGTTGGATAATATGTCATAGATGGTTGAGGTGGAGGTGGCACTAAGTGGACTAGATGATACCAGTTTGTAGTAAACAGAAGGATTTAAATTGTCTCTGGAGAAAGTTAGAACTAAACGCTCACATTTGTTATGCAAAGCTATACCACTTGTCTATAGTGATGCAGTCAATCTTCATAGAATTATCCCCCCCCCGCCTATCCTACTAAGTTGTTTTAAAGAAACAATCGGTTGTACTTGAATAAATCCAAACTTTCCAAGTACTCTATCTAAGAAGTGCCATTTGAATACCATGTAGGAATAAGAGGAGCTTGGGCCAACTAAATCTCACAACCCTCTTGGCACTACTGTAAAATCCTTTATAGAAGCTTATTTGTGTAAGAAGTCATTTTCATCTATTTATTTTTCAATCATAAATGTCATACAACACAACAAGGAACAATCAAGTAAATTAAAGCATTCAAATAAATATCACCTGAGAGTGAAAAATTCAATCCAAATAATCATCATAAAACTAGATAGGTCCTCGTACAGTCTCAACTTTTTGACAAACTCTGACTGCCTATTGAGAAGTAGAATCAAGTCATATATAGTATATGTTACATAAAATTTTGAAAATATGTATGTTGAGTTTGTCACATGTTCCCCAATTGGATGCCCTATGTCCAATCCTCCTAGTTCATAACTAGTGATCCTGGACATTCAAAAATATGAATATTTTATCAAACATTATTAAAACATAATAACATTCATTCTTGATTTTTTTGGTACATTCAAAATACATAACAATACAATTTTTTTAGCATAAGAAATAAGAAATTATATAGAGATGGAAGGAAGACGGGCAACAAGTTGTGTTGTCAATCCTTTCTGAATAGCAAAATCCATCCTTCGAAATAATACATCCATAGACTTGGGGTTCATGACATTACTACGCATAACATTTTGAACCCTCTTGAGAAGTTCCACGACCTCCGGTGCTAAGAAACCAAAAGTGTCAAATTCAAAAGGTATAAAAACATGTTGATTGTCGACACACGCTTTCTCATGCTTAGAAAGTTTGGCTGAGGCAGCTTTGAGAGCAGCTTGTCCTACAGTAAATGTTCCACCACTCAGGCCCACAAGTGGAGAAACCTCTGTCAGATTCACGCATGCATGCTTTCCAACCCATCCAAACATTAAGATATCAGTCGGTCTGAATGTTGATCTCCCCTCCAGCGGATCAATCAAAAAGTTAACAGGTGTCTCTTTCTTAGAAGCAATTCATGCATGTCGGAGTACGTCATAGAGAACATTCTGAACAAGATCATGTCTATACTTGAAGCCAGATAGCTCCCTGCAATAAATTGCATTTTGCCCAAAAGTGTTCAAACATGTCTTACGACAAATTGGACAAATCTCATCAGCAGGAAACAAAGGAATCATGAGAACGGTATCTTATTTTATATTCTTAATTACAAGAAATTCAATCATAAAGGCAGTTAAATATAAGCAAATAGAATTTGTTCAAATTTATTTTTAATAAGATATGATAACATTTAGTTCAAGTTCCATAGTAGCATAAGATTTTATTGTTATATATTATATATTCTTAATTACCAAAAAATAATTATAAAGATTGTACCAAAAAATAATTATAAAGATTGTTTAGTGTAAGCAAAATGAGTTTCTTAGATATTTTAATCTAACTAAAAATAATTATTCTAATATTGTGATTATTTTATTTTTAGTAGCAAACGGTGGCTTCAAGTTAGACCCCTAAGCAATAATGAAATGTATTTTTTTATATGATTCATAATGTTAGAGCAATAGTATTATATATAAATCAATTAATTATGTTGAAGTAATAGTTGATGATATTTTTATCATGATTTCATTAACCAAATAGTAACACTAAAACGGTCGAAAACAATAAACTTGAAGTGGAATTAAATTCTTTCTAAATCAAAATTCTAGAAAATAAAAGAGAAGAGAAGCAACTCCTCGAATGAATAGAAGACAATGAGATCGGGTTGTCGCAAATACAACATGATGCCACCAGTTGTAGAGAAAAGAATTATGCAAATATTATTATCATAATTAGATTCCAAACTGCTCGCTTAGAAAATTTAAAAGTCTAAAGCAACACAAAAGCACTTGGAAGTTTAGAAGAACTTGAAGAATAAGAGGATGGTGTAGGAAGAGGGTCTTATTTCAGCCACCTTATATAAGGTAGCAATGAGTCTCCATTTGGGATGCATTACACCAACCTCAGTGGCTATATAGTCATTGAAGACAATGGTCAGCTCCCGCAGTAGGGTCAATGTGTCCTAGTTGGAGACACATATTACCTGCCAAACATGTTGTTGGAGGCAATGATTGGCTTCCACGGTGGGGAAGATACGTCTTAGACCGGGACACATTGCCTCCCAAACATGAGATTGTTGCCGATCATGACAGCTTGGTAATTAAATAGCAAAAAATGTTATTTTGTTCTTTTGTCCTGTGAATATTTTTTTATAAGATACTACCAAACCCATATTTTAACAAGAATATGCTTTTGACAATCAGATTGATGGTTGTTGCTCTCAAATAGGACTATGTTGATTTACAGCAGTCAGCCGCAAGATTGGATCAAATTGCCGTAAGATGAATATTGGAAGCCTATATACTTTGAACTCATTGGTTTACCTCATTGAATATACGGCTATTTGCTAACCATAATTGACATTGTGTCTGGTTCAACCGTGATGACATATGTCTAACAATTCGTTGACCCTGGAATGTCATATACCGTGCCTTTAAGAAGAACATGAAGCGATCTCCTGGTTGCATTGATCCGGAAGCGTGTAAGTTATGACAGATTGTAATGAGTTTGCAGTACATGATTTAATATCGTGAGCAATCTGTCACACATTACAGCTCCAGTAAGTTATTCCACGCTTATTTGAGCTTTGTGAAGTGATGGATTTATCATGGAATACATCGACAGGGTCGTGTATAGGTTTGACATGTTCCGAGAACCTTGGTTGCACCAATTGCCTAGCATATCACCACCGAAATCGCACCATGGAGCACCAGCGATGGTGTCATCGACATCCAACTGGAAATTGGCGCTAGCATGTCAGTTCCCAAAAAGAACCTTGAGTGGTGAATGGTGTGTGGGTGGAGACGACGCCGTAGCTGCAGATCTACCAGAGGGCGAGTGAGTTCATGCCAGACGTCTCCTGAGAGGACTACATGCTGCTTGACAGACGGAAGCATTTGCGAGTTAGCTGGATCTCCAGGATGGTGCTGGGAAACAGCGGTAAGTTTTGACGATTCTGGTGTACTTATCCCCAATTTCTTAGCTGCTACTGTTGGTCTAATTTAGCAATAGCAGTCAGCTGCTCGGTGGATCCTATCCAAGATATATGGAAATCAGATGTTGCGTGCCTGTACCCATCATTTTGACTTTGACGTTGGCTCCATTCTCGTTTGTCTTCTACACCTTAAATAGTCATTCATCTTCTGTTCTAACAATCGTGCAAATCCTCTATTCTCTCTTCTTCTTAAATGATACACCGATCAGATAGGTGATAAGTGACGTCCTATAAGAAGGCTTCCCTGCAAGTGGCTCACGACTTCATCTTTTCAGTTCTCCCCGGAACGTGGATTATTTGAGTTGCCACCGTGAAACAGTAATTAGAAGTTGGGGATATCTGTATACAACAGATCGATGCTTTCAAGCTATCAGTTACTTTGGCACTAGTTCCTTAATTTCTTATACAAAAAGTTTGAGTTTTATAGTTATACATGGGATAGTGTTGCTTAAAAATTAATTCAACGAAGATTCTCTGACCTTGCACGATTAGTGAACTCTACCCCAAAAGTTCAGTATTCTTGTATCGTTTTTGGGGATGTAATCATAGTTTCTGTTCTCCGATTTGATTATTCGTGGTTCAATAGTTAGTGCCTCTAAAAATTTGATTTTTCTGTAGCATAAACCATAGCGAGCAGGTCGAAGACGTTAGAATGTATCCAGGGGGACTAAATCTTCTGTGCCCCTTTCGGTCCCGCCGTCTATCCCATATAATCTGATCCGTAGAGTTCCCATATATCAAATCGATAACTGCCGACTAGTTAATATATGAAGCACTGTGATTTACGGGGGACAGAGACATAAAGTCACTCGGGACAAAGGATTTAGTCCCGTATCCAGGTTGATGGAGTTACCGACGTATATAGCTGCATCTACGTGGATTGCACATATGCCGTTGAAAGATAACGGGTATATTTATGGACGTATATTTGCCTTCTGTTCTTTTATTTTGAGTGATATAAATAATATCACACGCCCCATTGATGTGGATCCGTGGCGCAATGGTAGCGCGTCTGACTCCAGATCAGAAGGTTGCGTGTTCGATTCACGTCGGGTTCATTGCTAACAAAATGCATTTTAACATTTACATATTTCCTGTTCTACTGTTTCATTAGCCCTTCGAGCTTTGGCCATTTGCATTCAGGGAACCCATCCATCGGGGTACCTAGTTGAGGTCATTGACAAAATGTTTTTTGTCATTTTTGACACGTCAAAAAGAATGAAAGGGCTATGCTATCATGGTGAACATGTAGTCAATGGTCGATGAAAGGACTACTACCAACATCAAACGCGACTTAATCTTCCCAAGAAGGTGGTATGAATGGTTCCTTTCAAGGAATTGAGGTGTGTCACATCCTCATTTTAGGTATGTACATTCAACATTTACATACATCTTGTCATTCATTACATATTTCATGTTCTACTGTTTCATGGTGAACATGTAGTCAATGGTCGATGAAAGGACTACTACCAACATCAAACGCGACTTAATCTTCCCAAGAAGGTGGTATGAATGGTTCCTTTCAAGGAATTGAGGTGTGTCACATCCTCATTTTAGGTATGTACATTCATACTTTACATACATCTTGTCATTCATTAGATTAGTTTTATTTTTTAGATTTTCTTAGTAAAGGGGTGCACAAAAATAATTAGTAGTGAGCCCAAATTTAAGTTCACATTCTTAGAAGCTTCATGGCCTATTTTGGCAAGAAAAGGATAATCTAGATATTTATTACAAATTATGAATGTTTAAGCCCTTTTATTTATATTAGGATTTCTAATTAGTGCCTAGTTGAGGTCATTGACAAAATGTTTTTTGTCATTTTTGACACGTCAAAGAGAATGAAAGGGCTACACTATCATGGCAAACATGTAGTCAATGGTCGATGAAAGGGCTACTACCAACATCAAACGCGGCTTAATCTTCCCAAGAAGGTGGTATGAATGGTTCCTTTGAAGGAATTGAGGTGTGTCACATCCTCATTTTAGGTATGTACATTCATACTTTTCATGCATCTTGTCATTCATTAGATTAGTTTTAATTTTGAGATTTTCTTAGTAAAGGGGTGCACAAAAATAATTAGTAGTGAGCCCAAATTTAAGTTCACGTTCTTAGAAGCTTCATGGCCTATTTTTCCAAGAAAAGGATAATCTAGATATTTATTACAATTTATGAAAGTTTAAGCCCTTTTATTTATATTAGGGTTTCTAATTAGTGCCTAGTTGAGGTCATTGACAAAATGCTTTTTGTCATTTTTGACATGTCAAAGAGAATGAACTGGCTACACTATCATGGCGAACATGTAGTCAATGGTCAATGAAAGGGATACTACCAACATCAAATGTGACTTAATCTTCCCAAGAAGGTGGTATGAATGGTTCCTTCGAAGGAATTGAGGTGTGTCACATCCTCATTTTAGGTATGTTCATTCATACTTTTCATGCATCTTGTCATTCATTAGATTAGTTTTATTTTTGAGATTTTCTTAGCAAAGGGGTGCACAAAAATAATTAGTAGTGGGCCCAAATTTAAGTTCACGTTCTTAGAAGCTTCATGACCTATTTGGGCAAGAAAAGGATAATCTAGATATTTATTACAATTTATGAAAGTTAAAGCCCTTTTATTTATATTGGGGTTTCTAATGCTCAAATTAGGAAAATAAGTGGATAAGTGGATTTAGCATGTTCGGGTTAGTAAACATGCAATGTATGCATTTTAACATTTACATATTTCTTGTTCTACTGTTCCATTAGCCCTTCGAGCTTTGGCTATTTTCATTCAGGGAACCCATCCATCAGTGCCTAATTGAGGTCATTGACAAAATGCTTTTTGTCATTTTTGACACGTCAAAGAAAATGAAAGGGCTACACTATCATGGTGAACATGTAGTCAATGGTTGATGAAAGGACTACTATCGACATCAAACATGACTTACTATTCCCAAGAAGGTGGTATGAATGGTTCCTTTTAAGGAATTGAGGTGTCTCACATCTTCATTTTAGGTATGGACATTCACACTTTTCATGCACCTTGTCATTCATTAAATTAGTTCCATTTTTTATATTTTCTTAGTAAAGGGGTACACAAAAATAATTAGTAGTGAGCCCAAATTTAAGTTCACATTCTTAGAAGCTTCATGGCCTATTTGGGCAAGGAAAGGATAATCTAGGCATATATTACAGTCTATGAAAGTTTAAGTTCTTTTATTTATATTAGGGTTTCTAATGCTCAAATTAGGAAAATAAGTATATAAATGGATTCAGCATGTTCGGGTTAGTAAACATGAAAAAATAAAATGATATTAGATAATCCTAACTAGGCCAATTAATTAAAAGAGGAAAGGAGTGTATATGTTATATAAATTAGCCTATATATTGAATATTTAAGTCGATTAACTATATTACCTAAGTTCAGACTTTGGTATTGTGTCACACACTATAGTACATCATGCATTCTCTGGGAATCGTCAATTGGAAATTCTGAGGAGGAGATTTCATCACCTTCCTCCTGATTTTTCTACGGTGTGGGTAATAGTACCCAGTGCTAAGACCCCGCGACTCCCCCTCTCTCCACGCTCATTGAAACTCGCCACAACTAGATTTGGAAGCCTCATCTAAGTTCAACAACCCTAGGTTCCGAGCCCTAATACAGCATGTATAAAAAATGCCCCTTTGTTGGTGTTCCCTAGTTTTCATGCCATTTCTGAACCAGGCCTTTAGCACCCTCTCGCTAGCAGCCAGTTCATCTCCTCTTTTTTGCAAAGTCCACCAAACTCACTCCACTCTGATTTCACCCATTCAACCCTAACTATCGTGGATGAGTCTTCTTCTACCTTGGGCTCATTAGAGCGGTGCAATATGTTGAGGCTAGCACAGACCAATTAGTTGGTCGATCACATTCCCTGGATCATTGAGGACTCACCCCACCGATCACCTAGTCGTGCGATTTGATGGAGCTCTCCACCCAGCTCAAGTTTCCTAGAGCTTGAAGAGCTTCGTCTCCGACAAGGGACAGAGCCACAAATGTCACGAGAAAGACCTCTGAGCGTACCTAGAGCACCCACGAACTCTTCCAATCCCTCAATCCAACCCGATGGTAGGTAAATGGCAAACCCCCAAATCATGTTGTTCATGACTATTCATTATGAATACCTATTTTAATTGTGTCCATGCCACGAGAGTCATCCAATTCCAGATCTACTCAACCTTGTAGACAATTTAATAACCTTTTTTCCAATCACTATGGCGATGGGCGGCCGTTTTTGTCTTTGGGCCGTATTACTCTATCATGCGGCCAGTGCAACTCACCGCTCCAGCCGCCTTCGGCTGTGAGAAAGGGCTCAATGCCCTCGTCGTAGCCTGCCAAAGACTATAGTAGTGGTGTGAGTGGAACTGATGTCCCCCAGTAGCTAGTACATCATGGTTTCTCTCCCAACAACAGCCATGGTGTCACTTTGTGCAGGGAGGGAGAAATAATATGATAGTTTTACTATGGCGCCCATGAATCAATGAAATCATGTCACACTTACCATGGGCAAAAAGGTAATTTAGGAGGGTCAATGATATACATCTGTGTTTTATTTTCACATATTCTGAACCTTACCCTATGTGACATTTGAGGGATTTATAGTAATTCAATATACTAAATTTATTTTCCTGTGATATTTCTAGTAGATGATTCTTGAGTTTTATCTCATTTGTGATTGTCCTATAGAAGTTAAAACTTTAGAAAACCCTACAAATTGTTACATAACTCGAATGAGGTCTTGCTATATATGAAGTTTCATCTACTCTTTGAGATCTATTTAATGAACATTTTTTCAGAATCCAAAGATAATAGGTTTTTATGACATATTAGACTTAGGGTTAATTAGGGTTCATAAGTTTGTAACTAGAGTTGTTTGGGTATTTTAGGTTAATTAAGGGTTAGAGGATCAGACTTCCTGGATAAAGAATTTCCATTGTTGAGGGGTAAGTGGTTCATACCTTGGGTTATTCATATTGCATCACATATCTCTTGCTTATAATGTTCAAATGTTTAATGTACACATTATCATGTGATACATAATGTTGTAAGAGGTATCTTCAATTTCTGACATATCTTGCTCAGAATTTACTATGATTAGTTAATGCTCAAAGATTATATCAGTTACTAAGTACCTCTTCATGTTTTAAGATGAGACAAGAGTTAAGGGTGTAAACTCAAAGTTAAGATCAGCTCAGGATAAGAATAAGGATAAGAATGTATACAGTTAAGGCCCTATCTCTTGAACATTTTGGGAAGGTCGGTGTAACACCCCTGACCTGGGTTATACTTTAACCCTAGGTGTTTTGATTAATAAAGATGATGAAATGTTTAATCTCATCTTGTGAAAGGTAATTAGGGCTCAAGAGGAACTTATATTGCAATTCTAGTCCTTTTTTAACATTGTTGAAATCAATGTTTTGTTTGTTTTGGACTAATGTGCAAAATACCCAAGTTGAGGGGTTTAAGTGCAAATTGTGCATGATAATATGTTCCTCATGTGTTTAAGAATCATGAGAGTGAAGATGATGATGAGGTGTGGCTTATGGAAGCATGAATACCAAGAAAGAGCTAATAAAGTAGTGTATGTGCATGAAAACCCAGTTTTGGTGTAATGTGCAATTTACCCAAAACCTAGGGTGCAATATATAAATTAGCACTTCAATAAGGTCCCTAATATTTCTTGGCATCATGTAGAGTAAATAAAATGAGAGGGGCGCCTCATTTGAATTAAGTTGGAGGAGAGAGAATCTTGATATTAAAATAATCAAGATTTAATCCTAATTGAAACCCTAATTCGATTTAGGGCAAAAAATAAATGTATTAATTAAAGGGCCTTCAACCAAAATTAAAATGGTTGGATTCAGATGTATGTGTGACATCCTTGAGCTTTGCAAGGACCACGAAAATATCCAAGGGAGTGGATAACTCACATACAATTTTATAAGAAAAAGAAATATCCACTCACATATGGATATTAATATAATATGATTTAAGGTGCTTGATTTGCTTTTCTTTAAATCATGGATAATTGAGAGGGATAAAAGGCAAACAAGATAGCCTCGTCCCTAAGGAAGATAAGGGGGAAGAGGCGGCCACATTTTTGGGATTAAATGAATTTTTATAAGGCACTTTCTCTCTCCTTGATTTTCTTATAAAAAGACCTTTTACAAGCCAAATGGAAGGCTTTTTCGACCCCACTTCTTCTCCTTGCTTGGGAAACGACCAAGGGAGCTTGGGAGGATCAGGAGGACGACCCCCAACCTGTTGGTAAGGTTCTTGATCCATTTCACCTTGATTCCATGGTGGAAATCGAAAATAAATTATGGATTTCTTCCTATTTCAATATGTTCAATTCTAACCATTCCTTTTCACTCAAACCTTGAGGATGAGCCTTGGAATGGTGAAAGGAGTTGCATCCACCATTTTTTCCGTGGACATGGAGCTGTGGATCTCAATTGGAGGCGGGTTTTATAACTTGAACCCTTTTTCATTGTTATTCAACCATTAATCTTGCAATTTCTTTGATTCCTTCATTATCTTGATTAATTGCTAGTTGAAATTGATTAATTCATGAAATAAGAAGTTGTTAGAACTTCAGGGACGAAGGTAGATTATTATGACATCATCTTGGATACTTTTTCCAAAGAAATCATGGTTCATACGGTTTTGAGTTAATTGCTCATGCGGTTTCACCAAACCGTTTGGGAGCAAACGGTTTCAAAACCGTTTCAGTGAGTTGACCAAGGGTTGACCATTTGATATTACTGTTCCTAATTATGTTGGTTAATTACTCACCAAATTTTATGGGTTAAATCCCAAGGAATCGTGAGTTGAAGGTTAATCAATTAGGCAAACCTAATTGGATTAAGTGCTGATTTTTCAGCTTGATTAATTTGACTTTTTGGGTAAACGGTTTCAAAACCGTTTGAGAGGGTTGACCAAGGGTTTACCATTTGATATTCCTGTTCCTAATTATGTTGGTTAATAACTCACCAAATTTTATGTATTAGTTCCAAAGGAATCATGAGTTGAAGGCCAATCAATTAGGCAAAGCCTAATTGGATTAAGTGCTGATTTTCAACTTGATTTATTTGCCTTTTTGGGAAAACGGTTTCAAAACCATTTGAAATAGTTTACCAAGGGTTTACCGTTTGATAATCTTGTTCCTAATTATGTTGGTTGATGACCCACCAAATTTTATGGATTAATTCCAAAGGAATCATTAGTTGAAGGCTAATCAATTAGGTAAACCCTAATTGGATTAAGTGCTGATTTTCAACTTGGCTGATTTGACTTTTTGGGTTAGTTATCCAAACGGTTTCAAAACCGTTTGGGGATTACCCAAACGGTCTGAAAACCGTTTGGGGGTCACCCAAGACCGTTTGGAGGTCTAGGGTTGGATATGGTTAAGTGATTGAAGGACAAAAGATATGGTGTTAACCCTAATCGGCTAAGTGCTGATTTTGCATTGGAATGAGTTGATGTTTTGGGTTGATTGACCCAAACAGTTTCAAAACCATTTGGGAATCACCCAAACGATCTCAAGACCGTTTGGGGATCACCCAAGACCGTTTGGAGGTCTAGGGTTAAGCATGGTTGACCAATTGAAGGTCTGAAGGTACCAAATCACTTTGCAATTAAGTGCTGATTTGATGATCAACTCAATAGCTCAAACCCTAATGATTTTTCACTAGAATCCAAGGGTTGGATGAACCAAACGGTCTCAAGACCATTTGGAGCTCATCCAAATGGTCTCAAGACCGTTTGGAGGTCACCCAAGACCGTTTGGAGGTCTAGGGTTGAGTATGGTTAAGCAATTGATGATCCAATGATACTAAGTTAAAGTGTAATCAATTGCTGATTTGGTGATCAATCCAATGATCCAAACCCTAATTGGTTGACTTGGATTTTGATGATGTGATGGGAAAACGGTCCCAAGACCGTTTGGTGGTCATACAAACGACCTCAAGACCGTTTGGGGTCAGGTCATGTTCAATTTGGATGATGGTTCAATGGTTTCAAAGTAACTAATCTTGCATTGATTAGTGTTGAAGGATCATCGATTCCAAACCCTAATTCAATTGATTCAAACCCTAATTGAGGACTAATTGAGGGTCAATTGAGGGTCAAATCAGTTGAAGGTTGACCTATTTAACTCAATTGAAGTATGAGGATAGGTCCAATTGATGATTGGTTCCATGAATTCAATGATTGAAGGAATCAATATTGAGAACCCTAAACCGATTGGTGTAGTCGAGACCATCTTTGGTCCATGCGGTTTTGAGGAGGTTTGGACCAAATGGTCTCAAGACCGTTTGAGTCCAAACGGTCTCAAGACCGTTTTGGACCAAACGATCCCAAACCGTTTGTGCCCATGCGGTTTCAAAAGTCAAATTTGGGCAAACGGTCTTCACCTACTTGCTTGGGCAAACGGTCTCAAGCACCACCTTTACCAAACTGTTTCAAACCGTTCGAACCTTGAAGGACCAAGACCGTTTGGGGCTCAAGTAGTCAAAGTTGATTGAGGACTCAATTGGTTAATCCACTTAGACACTTGTTGTAATTGAGGACTCAATTGATCAATTCAATTGGATACCTTATGTAATGGAGGTCCAAGGTGATTGAATCTCTTGAGAATAGAGATGATGAATGATTAATTGATCCAATGATGATTAGTAATGATGATCATTGAAGGTACAAAGGTTGAAACCCTAATAGTACCTAAGTTATTAGTGCCAATTAAGGGATGAACCCTAATTGCTTATAGGATCAATGACTTGGTACACTATGTTAATCATAGTAGTATGTACTTGATGGAAGGGTTGATATGACCTAATCAAGTTGAGATGATGATAGCATGAATTCATATATGAATATGATTCATGTGGTGATTAATGGTATGATCCTTAAAGTAGAGAGATCATGAAACCATAATCATGAACATAAACCCTAATCGACAGGGTTATTGTGTTCTAACCCTAATTGAGGGCAATTCTAAATGAAACCCTAATTGAGGGTGTATCCTTGTGAAACCCTAATTGAGGGTGTATCCTTGTGAAACCCTAGTTGAAGGTGTATCTATGTGAAGCCTAATCCTAATAATGGAATAGTAGCTGATACCCTGAAAAGGGAAGTATCTAATGTGGTTGTTTATAGGCAACTTTATAATAAAACAAGGCCTTAAACTAAGATAAGTCCATATCATGTGAGATAGTTGGACAATTATAATGTGTGGCCTATGCATTATATGCTAAGGGTGAGTATTTGGTGATGGAATGTATTAAGAGGGGAAATACCTTAATACAGGATAAAGTTGGTTAACTCAAGAGGGTCTAAAATGATGAGAAAATGATACATCAAGATATGATGGTTATCACATTCATAACTTCAGGGTTTATATACCTTGATATACTCCAAATCCAAAATAATTGGGTAAGAAATATATGAAGTGTGATATGCAACTATTACAATGAAATGTAATGAGTTGTTGCACTTGATGAGTGTTAATTAATGCACCTTGAAAATGGGGTTAAGCCCAAATGATGAGTATGATGTAGGCATACCATGATGAGGATGAGAAATTAACTCATTCCTTGAAATAATGATCATTAATGTTATATGATGAGACTAATGATCTTGAATAAATATTTATGATATCTTTGAATAAGTTGTTGCCTAGTGAGAGGTGACAAGATGTGAATGTCCTTGTGAGCCATGTGAATAAGTTGTTGCCAAGTGAGAGGTTACAAGATGTGCAGTGGTCTGATGAGCCATGTGTGATGCTTGGGTAACAAGTATCATGTATACCTTGGTCAGATGACCTGAAGGTGATAGTTAACTAATAAATGGTAATGATGCTCAATGATGAGTGAAGGGTTTGAATACCCAGAACCATATGATTATGGTGATGAGAATGTGAAGGGATGAGAATTCCCAGTATTGAAATGAGGGACTGAGTTCCCAGGGTCTTTGAAAGACTGATAAATATCTGATGAAAGTAGTACATGTCTCTTTATAGCATTGTTGTAATAAGTTATGTTTGAGAACTTGGTTGATGCTAAAATAATATGAGAATGTACTTAATAAATCAAGTGAAATCTATTCATGTAGTGATCTGACCATAGATCCATCATCGTCAGGAATAGGTGATGGTGAAACGGGTGCCCACGGCAAAACTCGGAGCACATATTTTGAATATGTGGGGGTAAATGGGCGAAAACATCCTTACGTCCTCTTGAAGAGATTGTTGGAAGGTAAACAAGAAACCTCTCAATTCTTCATGAATATGTCGGGATGGATGTATCACTAATCTCCCGATGATTGGGTTAGATGGTGTACACATCTCCCAATGATACTTAATGTCGGATCGAGGAGATAAACAAGAAATCTCTCGATTGGCGATGAGAGTGCAGTTGACGTTGTAACTTTGTAGCGAAGGTGCCAGTATACCCTGGCTAGCTAGTTAGCAGAGACACGAGATGTCCTGCATGTGGTCTCATACTGACCGAGATGGATGAGGTCTTGGAGTCCGGCTCTTCCATTGACCTATGTATGGTACCAATTTCGACTCCTAGCAGTGGTCGGTTGGAGTATGAGCGGTATACCTCATATCCTCAGAGCATAAGTGTGGTTGTAAAATGTAATCAGCCATATAGCATGTTTGCTTAAGGATTGAATACGGAAATTCATTGGTTGATGTTGCATTTCTTTGTGCATTCCTTAGTGGATAAATGTTAATTATGTTTCTTTATATTCTCTACAAGGTAGACAGATGAATTACTTATCTACCATGGGTAGATGCAATGACCTCCTTGAGAATGGAGATTATCTTATTCTGTTCTATGATGAATAATTTTGCCTGATAATGTAAAAGTAACCCCTGCTCAGTTTTAATTTAATAAACTGCAATAACAATGTTTTTGGCGGAGAGTTATATCTCTCGTTGGGGCAATTTTCAATTGTCTCACCCCCGTGGGAAACATTTTTAGGTATGCATGGGAGGCAAAGCAGAAATCCTAGAACAAGGAAAGAGCAACAGCAACCGCAACAGCAGGGACAGCAATAAGATCTCAGGTGGAGATATTGTCTGTCTAGTCATACAAATAGTAGTCCTATGTGTCGTCTCTGTACTCTCAGGTCCTCGGAGTTTTTAGTCATTGTCTTATGAATCAATCTGAGGTTTTGGCTTGATGCCTCGAGATTCGTATACTGTCTGTATATAATGTTTGTAAGACAGTTGAGGTTGTAATCTTTGAGAAGGAATGGTACAGGTTGTGTACTTGTGAACCAGGATGAATTTGAAATACTTTGGTTCTTGGTTAAAGAGTTTTCTTGTGAATGGATCTCTTTGAAAAAGTTTTAATTTTTAGTGATTTTTAGTAATCCCTGCAAATAATTCGCTTCCGCATTAGTTAATCATGTTTTCGCGATACGGTCGCCACAGTCGGTGCCTCATGAGCCCCCTTCATTCAATTTTTTGTTCTTTAACCCTATGCATGCCAACTTTATGTGTGTTCAATGAGTTTCTTGCACATCTCATATGTGTCAGTGAAATCAAATCAGGTTCATGGAGAAGGTATCTTTTATATAAGATAATTAAGTTAAGAATACATCCCAAAAGACATTAGTACTTATCATGTTCAGTATTTCTATTTTAAGTATATATTCCAGTTCATGTTCTTATTATTATAAAAACCCAACCACTTACAATAGTTTTCTGAATGCATGGTTGTGTGTGGGTGTATATAGGTAGGAGGCCATGCTGACAGTGAGTAGTAGTAGTAGGAGGAGTTGTAGCTTGAGTTCTTATATGGATCCTACTTGGTGGGTGCAATTCTATATAGTTTCTAGTTCTTTCCTTTTTAGTTATGATGTTTTAGAGTTTGTTTTGTTGAACTCTTTACGTTGGACTTTACTATCCTAGTTTAAGGCATGTAATAAGGTACTCTAATGGTTATTCCTTTATATTATTGATTTTTGCTTAGTTAATGGTATCATGCCATACCTTTGTTATGATCTCCATGTAGTAATGCTTCATCTATGGTTGTATTTAGTTTAGTTTGGAGGTTGTGACAAAAGTGGCATCAGAGTGAAGTCTAGAATGGCCATTAGTAGGATCTTTTTCTCTTTGAGAATACATGCATACGAACCTCCCTCTTTCCCTTGCAGATGGCCCCTAAGGAAAATCTGACAAGGGCAAGGCTCATATGGAATCTGACGAGGAGAGGTTCTCTACCAGCAAGGAGGAGTCAGACGATAGTCCCCACATGGAGAACCCCTCAGTTCCCTATGATGTTCTCGTCAGGGCCTTGACCAATGTAGTGGGAGGGAGAGACAGAGATCGCCCAGTGAGGAGGAATGAGGTCACCTTGTTGGACTTCCTCAAGGTGAATCCAAAGATGTTCATGGGCGAGAAAGATTTGGATGTTATGGGGAAGGTCGGGTCCTGGATCCACAACATGGAGCACTATTTCCATGACCTGGAATTCTCTGAGGGCACCCGGGTCAGGTTTTAGACACACATGATACAAGGAGTTGCACATGACTGGTGGGAGAATTTCTGTGATGGTAGAGACCCAAGCAATGAGCCCCTCACTTAAGATAAGTTCGTGACTACTTTCAAGAACTACTATGCTTCTGTGGCCGTGATTGATAAGAAGGGGGAGGAGTAGTTCAATCTCCACCAATGTGGACATAAGTATGTCACATAGCATGACATGTGTTTCCATATCCTTCAGAAATACAGGCATGGGAATGATGAGCTACACCTCTCCAAGAAGCTCATTTGTGGTTTCAAGGATGATCTTAGCTATGCCTTCACTAGACGAGGCCATAGGAGAGTACATGATGCCCTTGATGCTACTCTAGATCTCGAGGACCATCCAGGGAGACATGGGAAGAAAAAATTTCATGGAAGACAGCAACACCACCATCAGCATCACTAGCAATGTCATCACCACTAGTAGGGCAATGAAAGCAATAAGCATCAGGACAGAAAGAGAAAGGCACCCGTAGGTGGACCCTCTCAGAACAAAAACTACAAGCACAACGGTCCACCCAAGTTCATTGAGTGTCAGAGACAACATGGAGGACCATGCAAGCTAGGATTGGGAGTCTGCTATTTTTGTAGTGAGGCCGACCACATCAAGAGGGATTGTTCCAAGTTCCTTAAGAAAGGAGGCCACAATGGAAAGGGTGTTGTAGTCCATGTTCACAAAGAGAGGAGGCAGGATTGTATGTTCATGATGGAGGCAGAGGATGGCAAGACAGCTCAGGTTATTGAAGGTACTACTTTTATTCAAGATCAGAGTATAAAGATTTTATATGATTCAGGAGCTTCCCATGCCTTTGTTTCTTATACACTTGTTGGTATGCTTAGACTACATGTTGAACACCTAAACTATGATATGAATATCATTACACCTAGTCGGCATATGCATGAGACTGGGAGTATGGTGTATAGGGTTCCTTTGTCTAAAAAGGGAAGGTCTTTTTCAGCAGATTTTATGGTAATTAATATGAGGGATTTTAATGTAATTCTTGGTATGAGTTGGCTTCATGAGCACTATGCACTTCTTGATTTCCAAAAGAAGCTTGTTACGCTTGCCTTTCCTGGGAAGGAGCCCCTTGTGGTCAAAGGCAGGAGAAGGGACCAAAAAAATCTCTACATTTCTTCCATGTGGGTGGAAAAGATGAGAAGGAAGGGCCATATAGTGTTTCTCGTATATGTGTTAGCTGAACAATAGAAACACATTTCTTATATTCCAATAGTTAGGGATGTTCCTAATGTATTCCCTAAAGACTTGCCTGGTCTTCCTCTTGACATAGATTTGGATTTTTCTATGGAGTTGCTTCTAGGAACTACTCCAATCTGAAAATCTCCCTATAGAATGGCCCCTACAGAGATGGTTGAGCTCAATAAATAGTTACATGATCTCTGAGACTTGGGTTTCATTCACCCCAGTGCCTCCCCTTGGGGAGATCCCATTTTCTTTGTCAAGAAGAAAGATGGTTCGTTTTGCATGTGCATTGATTATAGGATGCTCAACTAGCTAACCATCAAAAATAGATAGCCATTGCCTTAGACCGATGATCTATTCTATCAACTCATGACTGTAAAGGTCTTCTCAAAGATTGATTTGAGAAGTGGCTATCATCAGTTTAAGGTCCAGAATTCTGACATTGAGAAGACAAGATTACGTGCCAGATATGGGCATTATGAGTTCCTCATGATGCCCTTTGGCCTCACAAATGCTCATTCTATCTTTATGAAGATCGTGAACAAAATATTCCACCAGTACCTTGATTATTTCATCATTGTTTTTATCTATGATATTCTTATCTATTATGATAATGATCATGTCCATGAGGAACATCTTTGCATTACTCTTGACACTCTTAGGAAGCACCAGTTGTATACTAAGTTGTCTAAATGTGACTTCTGAATTAGAGAAGTCATGTTTCTAGGACACATCATCTCTGAGGGCATATAGCAGTGGATCCAGCTAAGGTGGAGTCAGTCAAAAATTGGTTCACTTCCAAAACTCCCTCAGATATTTATAGTTTCCTTGATCCAACAGGTTACTACATGCACTTCATACAACACTTCTCCATCATTGCAAAGCCACTGACTCACTTGACTAGAAAAAATTGCAAGTTTGTATGGAGTTATTCTTGTGAATAAAGTTTATAACCCTCAAGTACAATGTGTCTTCTACCTCAGTACATGTTCTTCCTTCTAATGATCATGGTTTTGTCATTTTCAGTGATGTTTCTAAACATGGCTTGGGATGTGTACTTATGCAGAATGATAGGGTCATTTTGTATGCTTCTAGACAACTCAAAGTGAATGAGGAGAACTACCCGACTCATGACCTTGAATTGGCTTCCATTGTTTATGCATTAAAGACATGGAGGCACTATTTCTATGGCACCAATTTGAGGTGTTTTATGATCATAAGAACCTCAAAATATATTTCGACATAGAAAGATCTCAATATGAGGCAGGGTAGATGACTTGAGTTTATCAAAGACTATGATTTCTCTATCACTTATTATCCTGGAAAGGTCAATGTAGTGGTCGATGCCCTAAGCAGGAATAGGGATGTCAGTTGTGCTCCAATTCTGGTAGAGAAATGGAAAATGATGAACGAGTTGACAGAATGGAGGCCCTTTCTTGCGAAGGTTGAGTTAAAGCTGGAAAACATCATGATTAGACTAGATTGGGCTTCTAAGGTATGTATTGCACAACAAGATAGCCTCGACCTTCGACATATGTTAGGACTAATAGAGAGAGTTGGTTCTAGACTCTCAAAGGGCAAGGATGGTGAGATATTGATGAATGCTAGATTGTGGATACCTTCTAACAAATTGAGTCAGAAGGTACTATTTGAGGTACATGGAACTAAGTACACCATCCATCCAGGTACAATGAAGATGTATCATGATATGAAGAGAACCTTCTAGTGGGAAGGTATGAAGAAAGATATAAATGCTTTTGTTTCTAGATGTTTGATGTGTCAATAAGTGAAATGTAACATCCCTGGCCTGGGTTATGAAGTAACCCTAGGTGTTTTGCATAATGAGATTAATTATATGCATGCTCTTATCTTTTGAAAATTATTTATGGCTCAAGAGGAACTTATATTACATTTTAGTCCTTTTTGAATATTGTTGAAATCAATATTTTGCCTGTTTTGGACTAAAGTGCAAATTACCCAAGTTGAGGGGTTTAATTGAAAATTGTGTATGGTAATATGTTCCTCATGTGTTATAGCATCATGATAATGAAGATGATGTAGAGATATGGTTTGTGATGGCCTGAATTTCAACTAAGAGTTGATAAAGTAATGTTTGTGCATTATAACCTAGTTTTGGTGTAATGTGCAATTTACCCAAAACCTAGGGTTCAATATGCAAATTATTACTTCAAAAAGGTACCTAATGTTTCTTGGAATCATGTGGAGCAAATAAAATGAGAGGGGCGCCTCATTTGAATTAAGTTGAAGGAGAGAGAATCTTGATATTAAAATAATCAAGATTTAAGCATAATTGGAATTTTATTTCAATTTAATGTAAAAATAAATAAAATAATTCAAGAGCATTCAACCAAAATTAATTTGGTGGAATTCATATGCATGAGTGACCATCCTTGAGCTTGCAAGGATCGAAAATATCTTAAGGAGGTGAAATTCCACTCACCTTATTATAAGGAAAAGAATTCCCACTCAAAAAGATATATTAGTATTATAATGGATTAAGGTGCTTATTTTCTTTTCCCTTGATCTATGGATAATGGAAGGGAGTTCGGTGGATTTGAGTTGCCTTTGTATGCAAGCAAACCAAGGAGGAAGAGGTGGTACTATTTTTGGAATTAATTGAATTATAATAAAACATTTTCTCTTTCATCAATTTTCTTATAAAATAGCCTTTTCCAACCCACCCAAGGGACTTTTTCGGATTTCCTTTCCTCCCCTTGCTTTACAAACCGACCAAGAAGGATAAGGACAGAAGGAAGCACGTTCCCAACCTGTTGGTAAGCCTTTGATCTTCGTTCTTCATGATTTCATGGTGAAAATCATAAAATAATGTGTAATTCCTTCATTTCTTCACTCCATCTTCAACCCTAGCCGATCCTTTCACTCCAAAAGCTTGAGAAACGACCTTTGGAGGTTGCTAGAGCTTCAACCACCATTTAATCCGTGAATCTTGGAGCTTGGAATCAGATTTGGAGGCGGGTTTTATAACTTGAACCCTTCTACATTGTTATTCAACTATCAATCTTGCAATTTCATTGATTCCTTCATCTTTTTGATTAATTGCTTGTTGTAATTGGTAAATCCATGAAATCAGATGCATTAGGAGTTGCAGGGATGAAGGTAGATGATTATGACATCATCTTGGACGCTTTTCCCAAATAAATCTTGTTCCAAACGGTTTCAACATGTTTGCCCATTCGGTTTCACCAAACCGTTTGAGAGCAAACGGTTTGAGAATGTTTGAGAGCAAATGGTTTCAAAACCGTTTGAAAGAGTTGACTAAGGGTTGACCGTTTTAGAATCCTGTTCCTAATTATGTTTGTTGATAACCCACCAAATTTTATGTATTAATTCCAAAGGAATCATGAGTTGAAGGCTAATCAATTAGGCAAACCCTAATTGGATTAAGTGCTGATTTTCAACTTGATTGATTTGACTTTTTGGGTTAATTAGCCCAAACGGTTTCAAAACCGTTTGGGGATTACCCAAACTGTCTCAAGACCATTTGGGGGTCACCCAAGATCATTTGGAGGTCTAGGGTTAGATATGGTTAAGTGTTTGAAGATCCAAAGATATGGTATGAACCTTAATCGGCTAAGTGCTGATTTTGTAAGTGATTGAGATGATGTTTTGGGTGATTGAGCCCAAATGGTTTCAAAACCGTTTGGGGATTACCCAAACGGTCTCAAGACTGTTTGGAGGTCTGGGGTCAAGTATGGTTGAATAATTGAAGGTCTAAAGATACCAAATTGAAATGTAATTGAGTGTTGAATTGATGATCAACTTAGTGACCTAAACCCTAATGGAATTGCATAAAATCCAAGGATAGGATGGGGAAAACGGTCTCAAGACCGTTTGGAGGTTATCCAAACGACCTCAAGACCGTTTGGGGTCAGTTCATATCAAAAACTTGATGATAATTCACTAGTTGCAATTGAATCAGTTCCACAATGTTGAACATTGATGGCTACTCGATTTCAAATCCTAATTGAAGGTTCTTGAGTAGAAATCCTAGATCAATTGGGTTCAAAACCCTATTTTATGGTCTAATTGAAGGTTGATTCAATTGTTTAATTGATAGAGAAATCATGGATTCAATTGATATTGGTTCATCCATTGGAATCAAGAATTGTGCAAGTGTTAAAAGGACTTTTTGGTCCATTCAGTTTTGAGATGGTTTGGACCAAACGGTCTCAAACCATTTGGAGACCCAAAGTGCAAAAGGTTTCAACACATGTTTTGTCTAATCGGTTTCAAGAACAATTTGTTCAAATGGTTTTCTATCAATTGAATTATGAGAACCAAGATTTTTTTAGGGCTTATGAAATCAGATATTTTGATGATCAACATGGCTGATCCATTTGGATATCTCATATAATTGAAGGTCCAATAGGATCAATCCAATTGGATACCTAATGGAATAGAAGATTCAATTGGTTAATCCAATTGATCACTTAATGTGATTGAAGGTTCAATTGGTCAATCTAATTGAATACCTCATATAATTGAAGGTTCAATTGATTAAACCATATGGAGACATGATGTACTTAGATGATTGATACCTTAGGGGGATTAATTATTAGTATTTAATGATGTAATAATTCAATACATCATGTTATTCCTAAATGCATGTATTTGAGTGAAGAATAGGCTCAATGAAATCAAGAATTGAGTAGTGAACATCCTGAGTAGGATGATAGAGAAAGATGTATACATGAATGAAAATCATGTAGCAATTAAGCCTAAACATTCAAAGTGATGTGATATACAATTAGGGCATGATCCTTGATAAGAGATCATAAAACCCTAATTGAGTTGATTAATGAGTTCAAACCCTAATTTAGGGCAAGTTTGAGTAAAACCCTAAACTAGGAGGATGATGTGATATGAATTAGGGGTGATGACATGAGTAACCCTAATTCAGGGTATTTTGATGATAAACCCTAATTAGGATGAACAGTAAACCCTAATTCTAAAATAGGGTGAAGGTATGTGAAACCCTAATTTTGGGTTATACCATATAACATGAAACTCTAATCTTGGACAATGAAACGATAAGTCATTGGTCTTGATTGAACAATAGGGAATGAGTAACCCTGATTGATAAGAAATGGGAAATCCTAACCCTGGTAAGGGATTAGTGGTGTTATCCTTGAATAATGATGTTATATATTGTTTTACATGGTGCTGATATGAAATTGATGTATTATCATCTGTACTAACCATGCAGGTATGATGTGATGATGAACATAGCCAGGTATGAGCTATGACATTTTATGTATTGAAATTGGGCCTTATGTATGGGCCTTATGTGCCATACTATACCTTGTTGCCTAGTATGAGGTAATAAGAGAAGTAATGGGCCTTAAGTGCCATGAGAGATGTTTATGTAACAAGCATCATATTTACCTTGGTCAAATGACCTGAAGGTGATAGTTGCCTGAAAAAGTGGTAATAATGCTCAATGATGAGCTAAGGGTTTGAATACCCAGAACCATATGATTATGGCATTGAGTTTGCAAAGGAATGATAATTCCCAGTATTGAAATGAGGGACTGAGATCCCAATATCTTATAAAGACTGAGAATTTATTAATGGAAATAGTACATGTTTTCTTTATAGCATTTGTCTTATTAAGTTATGTTTGGAAACTTGGCAGATGCTAAATATTATAATGTACTTAATTAATCAAGTGATACCATATAATGTAGTTGCCCTGACCACAGATCCATCAGCGTCAGAATTAGCTGAATGGTGAAACGAGTTTTACTCAGAACACATATTTTTTAATATGTGGGGGGTAATTGGGCAAGTATATCCTTATGCCCCATAGGAATGGCTATGGGCTATGTCCTATGTACGGGATTGGTTTCGGACCATACCCCAATAAGAGTATGGCTACGGGCCATAACTCCTCAATATAATAACCAGGCATTGGCCACGGGCCATAACCCTGAAGAGAGTATATGCTATGGGCTATAACTCTATAACGAGGAAGCCAATATACCCTGGCAAGCTAATTGTAGTCTGACACATGATGTCTCTACCAAAGTAGTCTCGTACTGACCGAGACGGATGAGGTCATGGAATCCGGCTCTCCCATTGACCTTGTGTGGTACCGATGCTTTACGTAATCATGGTCGGTTGGAGTATGAGCGGTATATCTCATCTCCTCAGGGCATAAGTTGTTTGTAAAATGTAATCAGTCGTGTATCATATTTGCTTAAGGTTGAACTACAAGAAACAATGATTATTGATGCATTGTTATTATATCTTAGAAAGATAAAGGATATACATGTTCTTCATATTCCTTATTAAATGAATGACTTGCTGCTTAATCAAGTCATAATTTAAATGAATGCATAGAGAATACTGCTCTGCATATCTTATTCAATGATTTACCTACTGTTGAGTAACTATAATTTTACTACTCAGTGTTATTCTATTATCAGCAATAACAATGTTTCTGGCGGAGAGTTATATCTCTCGCTGGGACAATTTTTATAATTGTCTCACCCCCGTGGGATCCAATGTTTTTAGTTAGACGCAGACATTAGGGCAGAAACTCTTCTGCATGTGAAGTGCAGCAGTAGCAGTCACAGGGACAGCAGTGATCCAACAGGTGGAGACATTGGCTGTCTGGTTTTATGTAGATAGTCCTATGAGTCGTCTTTGTACTCTCGGGTCCTAGGAGTTAGTGTTTCGATACTTCGATCTGAGATTTTGTGCAATGAGGCATGATATCTATATATATGAACCAGGATGTAATGTTTTACTTTGGTTCTAAATGAAAGAGTTTTCCTGTGAATGGATCTCTTGATAAATGCTTTTAATTTTTAGTGATTTTCAGTAATTCTGCTGCTAACAAACGCTTCCACTTTAGTTTAAATTAGTTAATCTTGTTTTCACGAGTTGGTCACCACAATTTAGTGGTATCAGAGCTTTAGGTTCGCTGAGTCTACAGAGACATAGGATTAAGGTAGTTGAGTTTGTTCTAAGTGTCTTCCAGTTTATCTGATAATGTCTTCTTCTCATATAGGAGAAGAAGAACTAAGGATGTCTGGATCACATGAAGAACACGTTGCTGAGAGCAGTGTAGCTGCACCGGGAAAAGGTGCAAGAGACCAGGATAGGGAGGAACCTGTACCTGAACAACCCCAGTTCAACCCAGCTGATATGGGGAACCTTGCCTTTCAGACTATGTTCGGGCAGTTTATGGCAGCTATGACCCACATGACGGATAGAATGCCAGTACCTGCACCCAGGGCACCACCCTATGATGAATTACATGGTGCCGGCAAGACTTTTGAAAGGCTGAAGAGGGTAGGAGCCTTAGAGTATGCTGGTACGGCCGATCCAGCAGATGCTGACCTATGGTTGAATGAATTGGAGAAAGCCTTTAGAATCCTCATGATACCTGATAATGAGAGGGGCAAACATGTTGTATATCTCCTCAAAGGGAGTGCTAGCCACTGGTGGACCATTGAGGAGGGGAAAATACCTAGAGTTGTGATTGGATGGGATGAATTCAGGCGTGAATTCATCTCTAGATACTTTCCCAAGACGTATCTAGATGAGAAGATATCCCAGTTTGAGAGAATTAAACAAGGACCTATGAACATTAGCGAGTATGAGGCTAGGTTCATGGATTTGTTGTGGTTCTGTCCGCACATGGCATCTAATGATGAGGAGAGAATTTGGCGGTTCGAGAAGGGCCTGAACGTTGAATTAACCACTTTGGTGTCTGCTTTGGAGAACCAGGAGAGGTTTGCAACTTTTTTGGAATCTATAAGACGCATAGAGAGGTCTGTAATTGAGAAGCGACAGACTAAGGGTAAGAAGGAATACCCACAGTTTCAAGGGCAGAGTGTTGGGAGTTTCAAGAAACCAAGGTATTATGTGCCTACACCACCAAAGGAAACTCACGGTTCAGCCTCTATGTCAGTAACAAGACCACCTATACCATACCAAGAGAATAGAACTTGTTATCGATGTGGACTAGTAGGTCATCTGGCAAGGGATTGCCCAACGGGGAATGTTGTGGCGAATCAACCCCCGAGACAAAGTCAGCAAGGTTCTCAGAGAAAGCAGTTTCTAGTGGTACCCGAGGACGTGGACAAGCATCCCAGGTAGGATCTTCTGCATCCAATAATAGAGCACAGGGCCAACAGCAGGCAGCGGCGAGATTCTATGCTATGAATCAGCCCGAGGCAGTGGTTAATCCACGAGTTGTGACAGGTCAGATGAAACTATTTAATTCTGATATGTCTTTATCTTGCTTTGTATCTGTGTTAATAGATCTGGGTGCTACGCACACTTTTATCACTCGAGAAGTGATTGATGACTGCAATATGATTGTTAGTCACATAGTAGATAGCTTGTTGTTGGAGACACCTTTGATGGGATCTACAGTATTGCGGGAAGTGTGTTCTCCCTGCAATCTTATCTTTTCTGATCACCGCATTCAAGTGGATCTTATACCACTTGAGATGCAGGTTTTTGATATAATCCTTCTACGTGAGAACTAGAGGATGAGATGAGGACGAAATATCCCACTCTTTTCTCTTAATGTTTTGTTGATGATTTCGGGGACAAAATCATTGTAAGGGGTGGATAAACTTGTAACATCCCTGACCTGGGTTATGAAGTAACCCTAGGTGTTTTGCATAATTATAGTAATTATATGCATGCTCTTATCTTTTGAAAAGTATTTAGGGTTCAAGAGGAACTTATATTACATTTTAGTCCTTTTTGAATATTGTTGAAATCAATATTTTGCCTGTTTTGGACTAAAGTGCAAATTACCCAAGTTGAGGGGTTTAATTGCAAATTTTGTATGGTAATATGTTCCTCATGTGTTAAAGAATCATGAGAATGAAGATGATGCAGAGATATGGCTTGTGATGGCCTGAATTTCAACTAAGAGCTGATAAAGCAATGTTTGTGCATTATAACCTAGTTTTGGTGTAATGTGCAATTTACCCAAAACCTAGGGTTCAATATGCAAATTATTACTTCAAAAAGGTTCCTAATGTTTCTTGGCATCATGTGGAGCAAATAAAATGAGAGGGGTGCCTCATTTGAATTAATTTGAAGGAGAGAGAATCTTGATATTAAAATAATCAAGATTTAAGCATAATTGGAATTTTATTTCAATTTAATGTAAAAATAAATAAAATAATTCTAGGTATCTCAACCAAAATTAATTTTGTGGAATTCATATGCATGAGTGACCGTCCTTGAGCTTGCAAGGATCGAAAATATCTTAAGGAGGTGAAATTCCACTCACCTTATTATAAGGAAAAGAATTCCCACTCAGAAAGATATATTAGTATTATAATGGATTAAGATGCTTATTTTCTTTTCCCTTAATCTATGGATAATGGAAGGGATTTCGGTGGCTTTGAGTTGCCTTTTTATGCAAGCAAACCAAGGAGGAAGAGGTGGTACTATTTTTAGAATTAATTGAATTATAATAAAACATTTTCTCTTTCATCAATTTTCTTATAAAATAGCCTTTTCCAACCCACCCAAGGGACTTTTTTGGATTTCCTTTCCTCCCCTTGCTTGAAAAACTGACCAAGAAGGATAAGGACAGCAGGAAGAACGTTCCCAACCTGTTGATAAGCCTTTTATCTTCGTTCTTCATGATTTCATGGTGAAAATCATAAAACAATGTGTAATTCCTTCATTTCTTCACTCCATCTTCAACCCTAGCCGATCCTTTCACTCCAAAAGCTTGAGAAACGACCTTGGGAGGTTGCTAGAGCTTCAACCACCATTGAATCCGTGAATCTTGGAGCTTGGAATCAGATTTGGAGGCGGGTTTTATAACTTGAACCCTTCTACATTGTTATTCAACTATCAATCTTGCAATTTCATTGATTCCTTCATCTTTTTTATTAATTGCTTGTTGTAATTGGTAAATCCATGAAATCAGATGCATTAGGAGTTGCAGGGACGAAGTTATATGATGATGACATCATCTTGGACGCTTTTCCCAAAGAAATATTGTTCCAAACGGTTTCAACATGTTTTCCCATTCGGTTTCACCAAACCGTTTGAGAGCAAACGGTTTGAGATCGTTTGAGAGCAAACAGTTTCAAAACCGTTTGAAAGAGTTGACCAAGGATTGACCGTTTGAGAATCCTGTTCTGAATTATGTTTGTTGATAACCCATCAAATTTTATGGATTAATTCCAAAGGAATCATGAGTTGAAGGCTAATCAATTAGGCAAACCCTAATTGGATTAAGTGCTGATTTTCAACTTGATTGATTTGACTTTTTGGGTTAATTAGCCCAAACGGTTTCAAAACCATTTGGGGATTACCAAAACGGTCTCAAGACCGTTTGGGGGTCACCCAAGACCATTTGGAGGTCTAGGGTTGGATATGGTTAAGTGTTTGAAGATCCAAAGATATGGTATGAACCCTAATCGGCTAAGTGCTGATTTTGTAAGTGATTGAGATGATGTTTTGGGTGATTGAGCTCAAACGGTTTAAAAACTATTTGGGGATTACCCAAACGGTCTCAAGACCGTTTGGAGGTCATACAAGACCGTTTGGAGGTCTGGGGTCAAGTATGGTTGAGTAATTGAATGTCTAAAGATACCAAATTGACATGCAATTGAGTGTTGAATTGATGATCAACTTAGTGACCTAAAGCCTAATGGAATTGCATAAAATCCAAGTATAGGATGGGGAAAACGGTCTCAAGAACATTTGGAGGTTATCCAAACGACCTCAAGTCCGTTTGGTGTCAGTTCATATCAAAAACTTGATGATAATTCACTAGTTGCAATTGAATCAGTTCCACAATGTTGAACATTGATGGCTACTCGATTTCAAACCCTAATTGAAGGTTCTTGAATAGAAATCCTAGATCAATTGGGTTCAAAAACCTATTTGATGGTCTAATTGAAGGTTGATTCAATTGTTTAATTTATAGAGAAATCAGGGATTCAATTGATATTGGTTCATCCATTGGAATCAAGAATTGTGCAAGTGTTAAAAGGACTTTTTGGTCCATTCGGTTTTGAGATGTTTTGGACCAAACGATCTTAAGACCGTTTGAGCCCAAACGGTCGCAAGACCGTTTGAGTCCAAACGGTCGCAAGACCATTTGAGTCCAAACGATCTCAAGACCATTTGGGACCAAACGGTCTCAAACCGTTTGGAGACCCAAAGTGCAAACGGTTTCAACACATGTTTTGTCTAATCGGTTTCAAGAACAATTTGTTCAAATGGTTTTCTATCAATTGAATTATGAGAACCAATATTTTTTTAGGGATTATGAAATCAGATATTTTGATGATCAACATGGATGATCCATTTGGATATCTCTTATAATTGAAGGTCCAATAGGATCAATTCAATTGGATACCTAATGGAATAGAAGATTCAATTGGTTAATCCAATTGATCACTTAATGTGATTGAAGGTTCAGTTGGTCAATATAATTGAATACCTCATATAATTGAAGGTTCAATTGATTAAACCATATGGAGACATGATGTACTTAGATGATTGATACCTTAAGGGGATTAATCATTAGTATTTAATGATGTAATAATTTAATACATCGTGTTATTCCTAAATGCATGTATTTGAGTGAAGAATAGGCTCAATGAAATCAAGAATTGAGTAGTGAACATCCTTAGTAGGATGAGAGAGAAAGATGTATACATTAATGATAATCATGTAGCAATTAAGCCTAAACATTCAAAGTGATGTGATATACAATTAGGGCATGATCCTTGATAAGAGATCATAAAACCCTAATTGAGTTGATTAATGAGTTCAAACCCTAATTTAGGGAAAGTTTGAGTAAAACCCTAAACTAGGAGGATGATGTGATATGAATTAGGGGTGATGACATGAGTAACCCTAATTCAGGGTATTTTGATGATAAACCCTAATTAGGATGAACAGTAAACCCTAATTCTAAAATAGGGTGAAGGTATGTGAAACCCTAATTTTGGGTTATACCATATAACATGAAACTCTAATCTTGGACAATGAAACTATAAGTCATTGGTCTTGATTGAATAATAGGGAATGAGTAACCCTGATTGATAAGAAATGGGAAATCCTAACCATGGTAAGGGATTAGTGGTGTTATCCTTGAATAATGATGTTATATATTGTTTTGCATTGTGTTGATATGAAATTGATGTATTATCATCTGTACTAACCATGCATGTTATGACCCACTCCATGATTAGTTGATAAATACCTCGATTTACATAAAACACCTCAATTAGTGTTGAGTATCAAATTAAACATCATGGATAATCAAGATAAGCTAAGACGTGAATTAATAGCTGAGATTGAATCACCTGAGGCAAGTAATGATGACAATGTTGATTATTTAGTACATTAAGTTGAATCAAGTAATCACAGTTGTAATTAGAGCTTTGATCCAGTGAAATAGTCCTTTTAGCATGTTTGTACTTTGAGGTTATAGAGAATTCTGTGCTTGAGAGTTTGCAAGAAAAATCACTCGAATCGGACATTCGAGTCAAACGTTATGACAGTTTTAAGGTTTTTGGACCTAGTTGTAAATATTGGAAATGTTTGGGGAATTTGCATTTCTCCCCCTAGCCCTTTCTCCCTTATCCTTCCTTCACCCGACCACTTACAGAGCAACCGCTTGAAGCGGCGCCCGATAGAACAGGGCACGATACAGGGTGCGATTGAGAGATTCAGAGAGACAGATCGCGTGGGCGATTTCTTGAGCCCAGAGCTCCGAAGCTGCTGCGCCATCTCCTTCTCCTTCCTCCCCTCTTCCTCGATTCTACCCTAGCCTAGCAACGACCGACCTGCTGCACAGAGCAGCAGCCGCAGCAATGGCCAGTAGCTGGGTGGCAGGCCTGGAGCTTGTGTGGGCGTGAAGGGCAGCCCCTAATCGATCGTCCTAAGCTCAGCCTCGAGCAGGGATCTAGAATCCGCCGCTTCCTGCCTTGCTGCGCTCACCGGTGCTCCAAATAGCAGGGGCGGCGCCCCCTTTTTGCAGTTGCGGCCAGCAACAGCAGTGGCCAGCGGCCAGCTGCTTTGGCTCGGCCGGGAGCTCGTTTAGGTGAGCAAGCAGCGCGGAATAGCTACCCCGACTTCATCCTGGAGGTTCCAACTGAAATCCGTAGCCCTAGCCACGACCAGCAAATCATCCGAGCCCTCTCCTTCAACCTGTTCCATTGCAACAGGTTTGTTTTAGTTTTCGGTCAGTATACCGTTCGGCCGGGTTGCATATGATTCGGCCGAGTTTCTTTATTAGGATTAACGAACAGCGTTTTGATTGGCCGAATTGGATGTGATTCGGCCGAGTTTCCCTTTATAGGAAATCAATCAGGGTTTGGATCGGCCGAGTTGCGGGTGGATCGGCCGAGTTGTCAGCCGATCGGCCGAATTCCCAGATTGGTCAGCCGAGTTCCAGAAGAGTGAGTAGTAGTTCATTCAGTAATCATTATTTAAATCAATTTAAATGTTTAATTGCTTCTGTATCAGTTAGTATAACTTCTAAATAGTGTAGTACATACAATAGAGTATGTTAGTTTCAATGGAACTTGAAATACCTAATATGCTTAGTGAAAATGATGAAAGTTCATGTATTATACTTGCAATGCATTTGCTGATTTAAAATTAGATGTTTAGCATCGAAAGTGGATAAATGATACTTAAACAAGTTTAATGATGATAAAGGATATATATTTGCTTCATGTGATATTTATATTGTGCAATATGCATGAAATGTGATATTCCTATTTAAATATTTATTTGTTAATCAGTTAATAGACTTAGGTGCCCTAACACCGTAGAACCCCTCGTGAGGTCTGCACCTTGGGGTGAAACGACCTACCTAGCGTGTGTCTAGATGGTCGGTGACTTGTGTTCAACAATAATCCGTGCGTGTGTCACGGTGGCACGAGGGCAGAAAGGCAGTGTTCAACAATAATCCGTGTGTGTGTCACGGTGGTAACCCAGACTCTCCGCCTGTGTGCTTAGGTTAGAGGAGGAGTCTAGAGTACACTCTTTTGAGAGTGCAGTGAGGCCGTGTGAGCCTGAGAGTCCTGACGCAGACCAGGACAACAGTCAGACTTAGCATTTCCCGGGTGTGTCGCTAAGTCTTGTACGGTGGGATTGTAGCATGAACTTGTTGCGAATCTTTATATGCAGAGTACACTGCATATGCTTAGGGCATAATAATATGAATAAGTAATCATGTAGGATCACAGTAAATTTATATAACTATTTATTTACCTGAATTATCTGTTGATGCTTAGAAATGTGATTATTATCTGTATATCTGCTATGTTATTAGAACTGCCTTGCTTAGTTCTGCATTTATGTTTAATTTCAATTTATAAATCTGATGAGTTGTTTAGTGATAGCTAAGTGAAATGCTATTCACTGAGCGAGTAGGCTCATACCTCTACTCAAAACATTTTCAGGTTATCATCAGCAGCAGGAAATCTGAAGGATCCTTTCATCCAATCGCTTAGTCTGTAGAAGGTATACGTAGTTAGTAGTTAGAGGTCTCTTAGTCCTTTCCCCTCGATCTGTGGGACAAGGTGTGAGTGAGAGAGTGAATGTGTATAAAGATGTAAATTATCTGTTATGCTTTATTTTATGTCGGACAAATGTAATATGTTGTAGACTCTGTTTATTTTTCTAGTCAGTTTAATAAAGATGCTTCCGCAGTTTGTTTAGTTTCATTTTACAGCATAAATCAGATTACCCTATTAATGTCTTTAAAATGTTTTAAAAAGTGAAGAGTGGTTGGCTTATGTGTAAATCCCACCCTGTCGCGCCCTAATCTTGTGGTTTGTGGTTAATGTGAGATCGGGGCGTGACAATTTTGGTATCAGAGTCAGGTTGAGTATGTGAATACTCTAAGTCAAGGTCAGGGGACGATAAGAGACCAATAGGATTAAGGTTTAAGAGTTTTTCTTCTATCTGTAATTTTCTAACAGGAAGTGTTCTGTTATACTATTGCAGATAGCAAGAAGAGGATGTGGTCACGAGAATCAAGTAATGAGCTTAAGATGAGTCGTTAAGAATCATTAGGGTCAAAAGATAAGGTTATAAGTAAGGCGAATAATGAATGATGTGTTTTAGCTCTGGAAGGTCTGAGTGTTTAGATACCCTGGCCAGGTGTCTGAATACTTAGATTGACCAGTATCAAGCTACTCTGTCTGTTCTTCTCTGGATGCCCTGGCCAGGTATGCAGAGGAAGGATAGGCTAGAGGGAAACCCTAGAAATCTTAGGGTTATGAGATAAGAAATTAATATAGGAACAAGAGATTACATATAGGATGCGATATAACTCTTACTTGATTTTGCTTATTTGATATAAAGATCACTAGAAATGCTCTTATATGCATGAATTTAGACTTTCAGTTTGTAAAGTAAATATGATTCTTTATATTGTTGTGTCATGAAGTGAATTGTTTAATGTATGTTTTCTTTGTATTAGAATAGACCCGAAATTATGTATAAATGAGTTTGCCCTAAGTGGATATTCTTTCCACATGTTTAAGACTAATAGGGGTTGATTAATCTCGAGTAGCTCTTGGCTTCAGGACTACAGGTTCGGCCTGGTCCGGCTGGCAGGATGCGTTACTGGGATCTAATGACTCCTATTAACAGTAAAATAAGAATAGACTCTGGATGATTTAGACCCTTAACATGGTGAGAATGTATATACACTAGGATGTTTTAATTACGATAAGAAGTCTAAATGTTCTTTTGTCTTGAGAATTAGGGTTTGAGAAGCATAGACCCTAATTGGCTCAGATTAGGATTTTAATGACATATGAATACAGAATTTGATAAATAGAATGTCTCACTAAATTATTTTTAGTGTTTTATGTGTAATTCTGATTTGGCTAAAATTGGGATATTATTTGGATATATAAAATGTGAACAACATTAGAAAATATCAGAATTTTTGAAGAATGCTCTGACCTGTTTATCGGTCGAGTTTCAAACTCGGCCGATCACATTTTCAGATTTATATAGCAGTGTTGTAATTGAATTTTATCTTTTTATTGATATATCCAATTGATCTTAAATTTTAACAGTATTTGATAAACACAATTTTAGACACTCTGTTAAATTGGCATAATTTTTGGATGAATTTTGATCTCTACAGTGAGGGTGTCGGCCGAGTTTACAACTCGACCGAATCTGCTGTAAACTGCAATACAGCAGTGCACTGTTAGATTTTTAATTATTTATTGGTAACTTGAAATGATCTCAAATTTTTACTGGAGGTCTATAGCTTCATTAGATATAGCATATAAAATTTCCAGAATTTTTGGAGCTTCTTTTAGCCATTTAATAAACGAATTACAAAAACTATTGTGAAAACTGAATTTTCAGCCAATATAATTAAAGTTGAGTGTTGGGTTAATATGTTATTGACCCAAGCAACTCAATTTGATCTATATGATCGACCACACCCGCGCACAATAACGCTATGTTATTAATAAGGATCAAACCCTAGAATGATTAGAGTTGAAGTAGTTTAAAGGATATTATTAGTGATGTAACCTTGTATACTAGTATCTTTGTAAAATAAGACCTTGAGATTTGTTCTATGAAAAGTAAACTGGATTTGATAGTGACCTAGGGTTTTAAGGTAATTAATCTGAACAGTACATGAACGACATGAAATGACTTAGAGAAAATTTCGAAACATAAACCTAAAATGTAACTATAAGAAAGTAGCATAGAATCGGAGTATTACCCGATATGTGATCTGCAGATAGCTGATGTAGTTCATGTTTTTTTAAGACATGGTGTCACTATCTTTATGATGTGACAATAGATTACCACCCTGGAAAAGAGAATGTGGTGAATGGTGCTTCCAGCAGAAAGTCAAGTTCAACAGCTAATGCATTCTCTATGACATGTTTCAATAGAGACATGTTAATAGAAATGTGGAAGTTGAACTTAGGCTTAGGGGTGACAATACAAAGTGGTTTGATTGTACAGATGCAGGTTCAAGCCTACTTCTTATGATCAGATTAAGGAACTACAATAGAGTGATAGTGAGTTAAACCAGACTATGTATGACATGATAGGAGGAAAAGAGACTAAAGTTTAAGTTTTTAGATGATAAGGTGTTGTATTAGCATGATATGTTGTGTGTACCTTGAGATCGTGAATTGAAAGAAAAGATTCTTATGGAAGTGCATGTAGTGATGTATGCTATGCTATTAGAAAACACTAAGATGTATATGAATCTCAAGTAGTTGAAACGAGTGGTCAGATATGCAGAAGGATGTAGCTAAGTATGTGGTTAAAAGTAGTGTGTATCAGTAGGTTAAGGCTGAACCCTAGAAATCTATAGCTACCTGGTAATCTTTTTCTATGCCTGAATGGGAATGGGAATTTATCACAATGGATTTTGTGGTAAGATTACCCAGGACACCTAGAGGTTGTGATTTTATATGAATGATTGTGGATAGACTAATTTAGTCTGCTCACTTTCTTCATATTAAGTCGACCTTTGATGTCTCGAGACTTGACTAAGATGTACATGGATAAAATAATTAGGTTGCCTGGTAATCCAGTTTCAGTCATATCATACCGAGATCCTAAGTTCACATTTAGGATTGTAGAAACAGTTGCATCGTGCTTCGGGCACAAAGTCAAGATTCGATACAACCTTTCCACCCGCAGACGGATAGTTAGTCTGAGAGAACCATTCAGACTCTTGAGTACATGCTAAGAGCATGTGTTTTGCTTTTCAGTGGAAGTTGGGAAGAACATTTAAATCTTATAGAGTTTGCTTAGTGTGAATGTTGAGTTTAGAAATACACAAACGATAATGGTACGGTTTGGGTATAAACCCGGACAATACAGAATTGGTAAATCATAAGATGCATGATTTCAAGATAATAAGATAGCATTAAAATATGCAACTAAATCTAGTTGCATGCTTCCTGTTATGTTAATGTGTGTGATTTAACATTTACATGAATTGACATATTTCTCTGAGATATTATCAGAAATTCTCAAGTACTATTAAATATTTGTGTTATGATACGTAAATAACTATTAATTGAGTTATGTGATGCATAAACCAGGATTTGGGGTTAATATGCACGTACATCGAGGAATTTCAGATAATTGATAAATATTACAGATGGTTTATTATAGGTGAAGTAAATTACACTTATTGGTGTAATAAGATGTTCAATTACATGAATTCAGTATGTATGTGCCAAAATTGATTTGAGTTTGGAATATTTATGAATTTTTAATCTGTCTGCATGCATGATATAAAGATTACTCAGTAATTACAATGATTTGAAATATACCGCTCTGCCAGATTTAAAATGATACCGTATCGTGATTTGAATTGCAATCAAACAGATGAGATAACGGAAACCCTAAGAAAAGGGTGTTGCCATGTGATTAATGAATGAGATAACCCTAAGAGTAGGGTGTTGGCATGTGATGAATGAATAAGGCAAAGGAAACCCTAAGGATAGGGTGTACGATGAATCTAGTATTTTGATATCAATTTTTATTATGAGACGTGATGATGTTTAACAGTTAAATTGCATGATTTAATTTTAGTACCAAATTGACATGCATTCTGTTTATTTAAGAATTTAAAAGTTTGTCTGCATGTATAGTATGATAATTTCTCAGTAGTTATCATAAAGTGAGATACTGTTATAACAGTTCTGGAAAGACAATGTTTTGTGGGTCAATCTGGAATCAGATCAGATGTGTCCTAGGTTAAGGGACCTATACAGATGATTGATCGGAGGATCAAGAAACTCACGAATTGTGAGATACCATTAGTGATAGCTTTGTGGAGAAATCTTAACCTAGAGGGAGCTATGTAGGAATACGAGTCAGAAATGAGTAACTCGTTTCCTTTCTCTTTTAGGAATTTCGGGACGAAATTCTTTTAAGGGGAAAAGGTTGTTATGACCCACTCCATGATTAGTTGATAAATACCTCGATTTACATAAAACACCTCAATTAGTGTTGAGTATCAAATTAAACATCATGGATAATCAAGATAATCTAAGACGTGAATTAATAGCTGAGATTGAATCACCTGAGGCAAGTAATGATGACAATGTTGATTATTTAGTACATTAAGTTGAATCAAGTAATCACAGTTGTAATTAGAGCTTTGATCCAGTGAAATAGTCCTTTTAGCATGTTTGTACTTTGAGGTTATAGAGAATTCCGTGCTTGAGAGTTTGCAAGAAAAATCACTCGAATCGGACATTCGAGTCAAACGTTATGACAGTTTTAAGGTTTTTGGACCTAGTTGTAAATATTGGAAATGTTTGGGGAATTTGCATTTCGCCCCCTAGCCCTTTCTCCCTTATCCCTCCTTCACCCGACCACTTACAGAGCAACCGCTTGAAGCTGTTGGATCCTAGATGGGTGACTTAGGTGCTCTAGAGGGGGGGTGAATAGAGATGAAAGCACTTAAACAAAATTCATTAAACCTTCAAATTATATGACAAGATAAGGTTGCTAAATAGGTAATTTGAGTGCAACTAAATCATGCATAGCAAGGATAAGAGAGATTGAACATGCACCAATTAGACAAGCTATTTAGAGTGGTTCCACACTTCAAACTAGAAGTGTGTCAGTCCACTTGCCTAGAGAGGTCAACCTCTAGGACTTCAACCAATTGCACTCTTATATTCATTAATAAGACATACAATACATGACCAACAAAGGACTTACCTATCCAATACAAAGAGTCTTCAACCTTACCAAGGACTTACCCACTTTGCAAGAGTCTTCGGCCTTCTCCAAGGACGTACCCACTCTTGCACAAGTCTTCAGCCTTGCAGGAATTACCCACTCTTCTTGGATCTTCCGCCTTTGACTTCACCTTCACTCGGAGAAGCTTTCCACCAAGGACTTACCCACTTGAGCTTGAGTCTTTTGCCTTCTCCAAGGGCTTACCCACTCTAGCTCCAAGTCTTCGGCCTTGATCTTCACCAAGGGACTCCTTCCCTTGTTCTTCTTCACCTCTCTTGGACAAGAGAGAGAACCTTCATCTTCAATATAGGAAATGAGAGATGGGGAGGTGGTGGAAGTGAGAGCCTCACAAGATATACAAATGATACTAGCTTTCTTACAAATCTCCTACTCACTCTAATGGATGTAGCAAGTGATTAATCTTAGAGAGAGAGAGGAGGCTGTAGGAAGCACTCAACTATAGAATAGGAACCTCACAAAGAGTTTGCAATGAATGTTCAACCTTGGAATGAAGCCCAAGGGGTCCTATTTATAGCTGGGGATGCCTCTTAGCCTTTGGGAACACTTGTGAACGAAAAATAGCCGTTTTACAAGTTGCAACGGATCTATTTTGGGTCCCAACAAAGTCTCCAATGGTTGGAAATGCTTTTTCTGCATTCCAGTACAGTCTGATCGGCCGAGTTTCTATAAAGGCAATTCGGCCGAACCACTAAAAGACAAGGTTGAAAGCTAGACTTTCGGCCGAGTTTCCTTTGAGAAACTCGACCGATCGGTCCATTTCCAGACTTGGACCGATCAGTGGATCGGCCGAGTTTCCTAGCTAGAACTCGACCGAACGGTGAATCGGCTGAGTTTGTAACTCGGCCGATTCCAACAAAAATCCCAGAATATATGGATCGGCCGAGTTTGGAATTCGGCCGACAAAATCCCTATTATGGGTATTTTGGAATTTTCATTTAACCGTAAAAATGATGGATTTTTGTGTCCCAATAATTTTTCTAAGCTTAATTACAAGTCATACAATCATTACAAGTGATTACAAAGCAATTCTAAGGTCATTTACATAGAGATCCCAAATTGCACACTTGTAGCTATTTTGACTTGTCTTTTCTCCAATTTGATATGCGCAAGTTAGGGCATTTGGAGTGTGTCTAAACCTAATCTGAAATCACTCAATGTAGAAGCATTAGACACCAATATGTGGAATGGTTAGTCATCATCAAAACAAGGGTTTAGTCAATTTAGACGTGAGTCAACATTGACTTAATTGACCTTGAGTCAACATTCTCCCCCTTTTTGAAGATGACAAACCATTCCATAAATGTATTGAAAGCTTATACGTAAAATCATACCTTCGGAGAAACCTAGGGGTTTCAATAGGATTGAGCTCATATGCTCCCCCTCAATTGATGCGCATGGAGTTCTCATACTCCCCCTCAATTGATGCTATGTCTCCTGCATGGTTAGCTTTCATAACATTTATAGAAACTATGTCTTCTACTCATATATGTTCTACACATATATGTCTTCTCCCATTTACCTTCTTCCCTTTACATGGACACGCTTCTTTGCTTCATGTAAGACATGCCTTCTCCCTGTTGTCAAAAGAAGACATATCTTTCTCCCCCTTTGTCATTTCAAAAAGGTGGGGTGTGAAGAAACTAAGAAACACCACTTGTTAAGAGAAAGAAGATAACAAAAGTTATATAAGGAGAGTAGAAGAGCACAGATAGGGGCTTGTCCAAGCATAGAAAGAAAAGCAAGTTAAAGTATATACTTGAACAACCCAAAAATGCAAGATAAGGTGCTGCAGAAAAACAATAAATCACAATTTTGACCCTCGAGATGATGGAATTTGACCAAAAACCATCGGAGCTCATGGCAAAGCGATGAGTCTTGCTCAGAAGGGTGTTTCTGCATTAAAAACACTATACTTGCAGAAAAAACTGAAACTAGAGCAAAAGCTGCATAAAAACCAAAAATACTCCAATTTCTACATATAATGTAGCTCTATGTGCCCTGCCTCACAATGTTATGCAAGTAACTCAAGATAGTAGATATGCAATTCAAGGAACAATCTTGAGCATGTATGAGATAAGATACAAGCATAACATATAGATGATCAAAGATGGCAATTTGTAAACAAGGTTAGAACTACATGTATATGAACTACTAGTAGATGATATCACAAGTTAGGACTACTAGTAGGATCTAGATCATAGCAAGAGATATCAAAAGATACACAAGATAAAGCAAGCTATGATTAGATGTAGAGATATATCCAAACCAAGAGATATGCAATTTTAGACACATGAAAGGATATAACTCACTAGATATGCATCCTTACCATAAGATGATTACCCCTAAGAACCTCAAGGTTATATCAAAACAAGATATACACCTATAGAGATGTATCAAGTTAGAGTACAACGGAAGCAATTTAAGACACAACCAAGAGATCCAAAGAGTTCATCATCAAAACCTGCAAAACAACTCAAAACAAGTAATTGCACGATATAAATATACCAATTTAGAGCAATTAGAGAGATAGAGTTGTAAGCAAGATAGGCATTTAGAACATGGCAATATGCATATATAAAGGTACCAAATGAGAGTGCCAAAGAATAAGGCTATTGGTTGAGAAAATCTAGTTGAGAGGGAAATTCTCATTCAATAAGCCAAATGTATACTCTGTGAACAGTGTTTTCGGTCGAGTTCTGTGTATTGGCAACTCGGCCGATCGCAGCTGTTGGCAACACCCATTGGTGCCTATCGGTCGAGTTTTAGACAGGACAAAACTCGGCCGACAAAACTGCTGTAGAAAAAGCACATATTTTTCATAAAACATATCTAGAGGCATGCTAAAAATACAAACCATATCCAAACATGTCTAAGAAATTTAGTAATGCACTATAGAAGCATTAGGAACAATTTTTGAGCAAGAGTGTGAAGAGAAACACAAAATGCCACTTTTGACTCAAAAACCATATGTATAGTGCACACTAACTTGACAAAAACAAGTTAGAAAAGGTTATAAGCAATAAAACAATACCTTTGTGCTTACCATTGCTTTTCTACTTGTTGTCACCCTCTACACATCTCACCTTTCTTCTTTCATGTGGATTGAGAAGTCAATTTACAATTCAATAGCTCAAGTCAATCCATTTGCAAGTACCTACAAGAAGAAAGATGAAATGGTCCCCAATCATGTTTTTGGGTCCGGAGGAGTTAGTTTAGCAACCCAAATCCTATTGCTCTTGGGTGCTTTCCTAAAAGGACAACAATTAGAATGATGACCTAATTCATTGCAATAGTTGCATGTGCCCATAGTCTTGGAACTAGAGGATTCTCCATGGAATATTGGAGGTCATTTATCTTTGTTGTTCCCTTGACTACTATCATACCCTAAACCATGTCTACCAATTTTTTTAGTAGTATGGTCTAGGATTTGATTAAGATTCTTTTTACCAACTAAGAATCTTTGCAAAGAATATCTTAAACTATCATTATCATGCTTAAGAGAAGCAATAGTAGAAGACAATTGATTAATGTTATCTCTAGCATGTAGAAGATCATTTTCTAGGCAAAGAGTTTTAGTTAAATAAGAATCTCTATCAATATGAAGAGCAGCAACATCATTCTCTCTATTAGTAGAACTAGAACAAGATTCATGCCCATTGATTTTAGCAAGCAAGGAGGCATTTTCTAGTTCTAATTCATGCAAAACAAAATCTTTGTTTTTGTTTTCAGATTTAAGAACATCAATGTCATGCATGAGAGAATCAACAATTAAAGTATGTTCTTCATTAGAATTAGGCATGAGAGGTTGAGCTTCTAGAAATTTAATCTTATCAAGTAAACTAGCATTTTCAAGTTTAAGAGAGTCTACTTGGCTAAGACAATCATTTTTATCAATAAGCAAGCAAGAATTTGCATATTCAAGATCATCTAGTTCTATATGCACATTATCAACAATTTTAGCAAGCTTTTTCTTTTTCTTTTTAGAAGACTTATAAGAGGCACAAATGTCATGAATAATAGCAATTAAAGATTCTTTATCTAAAGATTCTAGATTTACCTCACTTGAGTCTTCACTTGTTGATGCTATAAGGGAAAAATGGCATTCCCCTTCATCACTAAAGCTTGAGCTTGATCCTTCACATGAGGAGCTGCTTGAGCTTGAGTGCCATTTCTCCTTCTTGTGAAGATGGGTCTTTTTGCCTTGTGGGCAATCTTCCTTGTAGTGACCCTTCTTTCCACATGTGAAGCACCGGGAGAAGATTATCATGGATTTTGTTACCGGTCTGACTAAGACCAAGAAAGGGCATGATATTGTGTGGATTGTGTTGGATCGTCTGATGATGAGTGTGTATTTTCTTACTTATAAGACCAATGCCACTATTTCTTAAATGGATGACCTTTATATTCAGGAGATAGGATATTGTACATCTTCATGGTGTCCCTCTTTCTATTATTTCTGGTAGGGACTTGAGATTCACTTCAAATTTGTGGAAGCAAGTTCAGGATGAGTTAGGCACTCAACTCCACTTCAGTACGACCTATCACCCCCATACTGATGGGTAGTCTAAGCAGACAATTTAGACACTAAAGTATATGTTACGTGCATGTATTCTCAATTGGGGAGGACCTCGATCTAGATTCTTACCTTTGTTGAGTTTGCTTATAATAATAGCTACCACAATAGCATAGGTATGGCTCCATATGAGGCTCTATATGGAAGGTCATGTAGGTCCCCTCTGCTATAGAGTGAAGTCTATGAAAGAAGTCTAATTTGTAGTAATGAGCTATAATTTTACACAGATCGGGTGGATCTTATTAAGAAAAGGATGAAGGTTGCTCAAGACTGACAAAAGAAATATGTTGATGCTCACAGGTCTAAAAAAGAGTTCAAGGTGGTTGATCATGTCTTCCTTAAAGTTCAATCCATAAATCTATTTCAAGATCCAGGGTGAAGGGTAAACTCAGTCCTCAGTTTATTGGCCCATTTGAAATCCTTGATATGCTTACTGGTTAGCACTACCACCGGCTTACGAATAGATTCATAATGTCTTCCATGCATCCTTGTTGAGGTTGTACATCAAGGATATTTCTCATGTCTTGGTGTATGATCCAATTGAAATCAAGAATGATATGTCTTATGTAGAGTTTCCCTTAAGAATTCTGGAATCTCAGACTAAGCAATTTAAGAATAAAGATATAGATCTGGTCAAAGTTTTATCGAGTAATCACAACCTAGAAGAAGCTATACAGAATCTAAGGGATGAGATACTATCAAAATAACCAGATCTTTTCAACCCCTAAAATTTTGAGGATGAAACTTCTTTAAGCGGGGAAGGATTGTCACATCCTCATTTTAGGTATTTACATTCATACTTTTCATGCAACATGTCATTCATTAGACTAGTTTCATTATTGAGATTTTCTTAGTAAAGGGGCACGAAAAAATAATTAGTAGTGAGCCCAAATTTAAGTTCACATTCTTAGAAGCTTCATGGCCAATTTTGGCAAAAAAAAGGATAACCCTGGTATATATTATGATTTATGGAATTTTATGCCCTTTTATTTATATTATTGTGTCTAATGCTCAAATCAGGAAAATAAGTGGATAAGTGGATTTAACATGTTCGGGTTAGTATAAAATTTCAATGATATTAGATAATCCTAAATGTTCTAATTAATTAAAATAAGAAAGGAGTGTATATTTTTATAAATTAGCCTAGATATTGAATATTCCAATCAATTAACCTTTTAACCTAAGCCCATGCCTTGGTAGAGTGTCATATGCTACAGTACATCATGCATTCTCTATAATCTTCAGATGGATATCTTGAGGAGGAGACTTTGTTTCCTTCCTCCCAATCTTTCCATGGTGTGGGTAATAGCACCTAGTGCCAAGACGTTGGGACTCCCCCTCTCTCCATGCTCAACAGACCCCACTTTCTTGCCATGATTGGATTCGAGAGCCTCATCTGAGTTTACGACCCTAGGTTATGGTCCCTAATACAACATGTATAAAAAAAATGCCCCTTTGTCATCATTCCCATGTTCCCACACCATTTCTGAACCAGGCCTTTGGCACCCTCTCGCTAGCAGCCAGGTCATCTCCTCTTTTCACAAAGTCCACCAAACTCACTCCTCCACTCCGATTTCACCCATTCAACCCCATACGCCGTGGATGAGTCTTCTTCTCCCTTGGGCTTGTTAGAGTGGTGCAAGGTGCTGAGGCTAGCACTAACCAATGGGTTGGTTGAGCACATTCCCTGGAGCATTAAGGACTCACCACACTGATCACCTAGTCATGCGATTTGATGGATATCTCCACCCAGCTCGAGTTTCTTGGAGCTTGAAGAGCTTTGTTATTAGTGAGGGATAGACCTACACACACCATTAGAAAGACCTTCGAGCATCTGTAGAGTGGCCACAAACTCTTCCAATCCCTTAATGCAACCCTAGGGCAGGTAAATGGAAAACTCCCAATTCCTATTGTTCACGATTTTTTATCACGAATACATGTTTTAGTTGCACCCATGCCACAAAACTCATCCAATTTCTGATCTACTCGACCCCGCAGACATTTTGGTAACCTTGTTTCCAATCACCATGTCGTAAGCTTACATTTTCATCTTCAGACCTTTTACTCTGTCCCTGCGGCCAGCACAACTCGCCGCTCCGGCCGCCTTCATCCATGAGCAAGGGCTCAATGCCCTCGTTATAGCCTACTAAAAACTATGGCAGCGGTGTAAGTGGCTGTGATGCCCCCTGTAGTTGGTATGTCATGGTTCCTCTCCCAGCAACAGCCATGGTGTCATTGTGCACACATGTTGTGTGGGGAGGGAGAATCAAGATGATAGCTTTATAGTGGTGTCCATGAATCAATGAAATTATGTCACACTTACCATGGGAGAAAAGGTAATTTCAAAGGGTTAATGATATACATCTGAGTTTTATTTCCATATAGTCTAAACCTTACCCTGCATACATTTATGGATATTATAGTAAGTTGGGTTTATTTTCCAGTGAAATTTTCAGCAAATGATTCTCGATTTTATCTCATCTGTGATTGGCCCTTAAAAGTCAGAACTTTAGAAAATCTTATAAATTGCTACAAAGCTCAGATGGGGTCATGCTATGTATGAGTTTTCATCTACTCTTCGAGGTCTATTTAATGAATATGTTTCTAGAATTTAAATATTATAGGTTTTTACGTCATATTAGACTTAGGGTTAATTAGGGTTCATAAGTTTGTAATTATAGTTCTTTGGGTATTTTAGGTTAATTAAGGGTTAGAGTATCAATAGACTTCCTAGATAAAGAATCTTCAATGTTGGGGTAAGTGGTTCATGCCTTGGATTATTCATATTGCATCACATATTTTCTTCTTATAATGCTCAAATATTTAATGTACACATTATCATGTGATACATAATGTTGTAAGAGGTATATTCAATTTCTTTAAAGTCTTGCTTAGAATATACAGTGATTAGTAAATGCTTAAAGATCATATCAGTTACTAAGTACCTCTTCATGTTTTAAGATAAAATAAGAATTAAGGGTGTAAACCCAAAGATAAGATCAGCTCGCAATAAGAATAAGGGTAAGAATTTATACAGTTAAGGTCATGTCTTGTGAACATTTTAGGAAGGTTCATGCCTCATGAGACCCCTTCATTCAATTTTGGGTTCTTTAACCCTTTGCATGTACACTTTATGTGTGTTCAATGAGTTGCCACAATAGCTTGTATGTATCGATGAGATTAGATCATGTTCATGGAGAAGGTGTCATTTATGTATGCTAGTTAAGTTAAGAATGCATGCCAAAAGACATTAGTACTTATCATGTTCAATATTTCCATTTTAAGCATATATTTCAATTCATGTTCTTATCATTATGAAAACCCAACCACTTATAATAGTTTTCTGAATGCATGGTTGTGTGTGGATGCACATAGGTAGGAGGCCACACCAGTAGTGAGTGGTAACAGTAGGACTTTGGATCCTACGTGGTGGGGTGCCATTCTATATAATTTTTGGTTCTTTCCTTTTCAGTTATGATGTTTTAGAGTTTCTTTTGTTGAACTCTTTACGTTGGACTTTCTTGTCCTTCTTTAAGGCATGTAATAAGGCACTCTGATGGTTATTATTCCTATTTTATATTTTTGCTCAGTTAATGATATCATGTCACACCTTTTTATGATCTCCATGTAGTAATGATTCCTCTATGGTTGTATTTAGTCTAGTTCGAAGGTTGTGACAGGGTGGATCGGTCACATATGAAGAATAAGTAATTATCATGATTCAACATTTTCACCAACTTTATTATAACACATGTTTTGTAGGATATTATGTCAACTTCACATGTACTTTTTAACTTATAATTATGATTGTATTTTAGGATAATTACTTCTTCTTTTATATGATTATTCTTCAAACAAACAAACCATAGATATTATATATTCAAAATCATACTTTATGCAATTATATGTGTGCAACTCAAAATAGTTTTTAATGAATATGAATTTGAGGAGACATTTTAACCATTAAAAAATAATCAAATATCAATATGAATTGATTCATATCTAATGTGACAGTTATTTCTATAAGATGAGTCTAGGTAAGTGGTGTACATAATAATCTAGAACTTCTTATTACTAAGTAAATTCAAATGGTTAGTAAAATAAATTTGTCTTTTTATTTTTACAATAGGAATATATGTCTCTTGTATGTGCAAGCTTTGTATGTTTTATCTTGTTATTCAATATTCGAAATCAAATTGTGGACACAATGTGAATCTATTTAATCAAAATAATACATTCTATGGATCCAACCAACAATTTAGGACTAGACTAATGATAGTTATACAATTGAATTTTAAAGTCCACTTCCAATGCCAAGCAACCAAATATGTAATAGTTAATGGTATTGTCTTATGTTTTCATTAATGATACTTCTAGTTGAGGGCTTGTTTGAAAATATAATCTACATTAACTCTTTCAAACTAATGTAATTGCATGTGGTCTAAGAGGGAAAGTAGTCCAAATTATCCACTTACTAGAGTAGCACCACCATGCACTTGTTGGAGCATGATTGGCATCAGATTATTGAAGGACTTATGGACATGAATCATAATTTGTGAGTATGTCACTAACTTGTATTGTTCTTTACATATAATTCATTGAAGTTGTAATATCGACGAAAATGCATTTTAATTTGGTTATGAGAATTAATAAAATTGTATTTTGGATTTTGTATAATTAAAAGCAATAACCATAGTCATAAGCAATCTACTATATAGTTTATGCACAATTTTTTCTTTGAAAAGAAAATAATCTAATAGGAAAGAAAAAATTATTTACTTGCTCCAAACATAAATACATATGGATATAATAAACTAAAAATTGATGTAGAATAACAATGATCATTTGCTATGAAACATGACAATATGTGTGACCATGTATTCCTACATGTATATGATTATCCACTAAGGAAGTAAAATAATTATGTACTCATAAAGAGTCAAAGAAAGTTGGCAAGTAGAGATGGGGATTGGATCAAATATATTGAATTTTGGTAGGATCATGTTCAAACTCATATTGTTAAGTGGACTTTAGGCAAGGTTCGCGCCCATACAATTTTTGAAAACCTCACCCCATACCTCATTGACAAAATAGGTTTGAGTTTTGAGTTGTTTAAAAATACTTAAAACTACTATATTTATAGCTTTAATCTAACCATATGTATTAAAATTATATGGTATAAATTAGACATGTATGAAAAACATGCATGTTCCTTGCACTTATGAGACATGGTTAAAGTAATAGGTGTTTCTGTTACTTTTGATGAATTTTCCACAAGTATGTGATTGAGATGATTCTATATCACATTTAGTGTGAGTATTTTACATTCATGTTACAAGGTTGGATTTGGTATCATGGACATTTTAAATATATAATAGGTACAAATAACTGAAATTAATCCCAATATTATATTCTTTTAGCCTTACAATATGATTAACCACCAAGTTCAAGAATAGACACGTAGATGGTTAGATCCTTGATTTGTTGCCAAGAGCTCTCAATTTTAATCCATGACGATGGCATAAAAATTATAGCTTAAAAAGTTCCTATGTAAAATATCTGATCAGAGATATATATTATATATAAAAATATAATTATTTGTACATACATATGTAACATATATAGGTATATAAATTTTTAGATCTCAATTTACCTTGGCCGGAATCAACCCATATAAAAATATGAACTAATATTTTCAGGATATCATAAGTGTAGTTTATATATTTTAAATTTGAGCCAAATTATGCAAATCAAGACAATAATCAGATTTGGTCACCCAATCACCCAATGCTCTTCCAATATGCTAAGTAAATGTCTCACATAATTAAATAAATAAAAGAACATGAATAGATAAATGTAGACTGTTGCTTGGTAATAGTACACACAATTAGAAGCGCATGTTTGTCATCAGAACAAAATAAACAAAAGACACAGCTGGAAAATGAGCTTATTTATAAGGTTATAAGACACCACCCCTTACAAAAAATAAGGACAAAAATTTCTTATTGTACCTATAACGAAGTTCTATTAGACCCTACTGAGTTATTATAAGATCCATAAATAAAATAGTTTAGGATCTTAATTGCATATCTTAAACTATTAATTTTAGAACTTAAACATGATGCAAGTTATCCCATATATTAAATACTTTATATGAAATATGATATAAAGAGAGTGAAAATGAAATATGTTCCCTCTTTCCTTTTCTATGTGGTTAAACGGATTAAGTATACATAAAAGGATATATAGAACTTGTTGGTAAGGTATGCCCAGAGAGTCAATCATATGATGATTGACATGGCATATAAAATAAACAATTTGATTAACAATCATAAAGGCAAGCTTCCAATTCATTATGTCCCACTCAATTATGAGATAATGAGGAAATACTTTGAATGTATGAAGAATGATAATACTCTGTGACGTGCGTCTTCAAGTAGAAGACTTGAACAATGACATCATACAAATGCTAAGAGTATTTAGGTTCCTATTATGTCCCTAGTTAGTTGTTACTGTGGATCGCAGATAGACACCAATAACACATAAGAGTGGGGTGAGTTGGTTGATGATAGAATCTCATTAGTCATGATATGGCATATCAAACGAAGCACACATATATATATTAGGGAATAGTATATTGGACAGACCCACCTTGAGAGTGACACATGGAGACCATCATTGGTGGTCATAGTCATCTCTCATAATGAAGGTGGTGGTTGTGGTTCTTAGACCTGAAGTCACTATACTCATCACATGTCGTTGGGTACACTTTGACATTATAAACGTAATCCAGAAATATGTGTTGCAATAAAGGTAATGATTGGGTAGCTTTGACACATAGGGACTGACTTTGAGTGATGTAAATGGGATTTGTCCCTCCGAATGGAATTTAATATACTGACCACTTAATAAGAAAGATTGAGAAATGCATGTGCATGCACATGTGAATCAATATATGATATTGAGGTCACATTATCTCATACAATCTGCTCTTGGTTCAAGGAACATGGATTGAACATTGAGAGGATGATGATTCCATGCCTCGAGTTCATTCTAGATATTAAAGACAAAGGAATTATACAATCATTGCAACACCTTACACAAATTGTAGATTGAAGTTGTTCTCCTACTTTCAATTCAGTTAGGTAGCATTGATGTGCGACTAGGCACCGCTCTTTGCTTGTGATGTCATAAGCTAGTTATGGACATACACTGTCAACGTGATATTGAACCTATAGCGTCACACACATAGGAACTCATCTAGAAGAGGAGTTTAACCATGAATAATGAATGAGTTTATAAATCATGATTAGATACTCAATTCATGCAACAAATCAACTAAATGGACTACCAAATGATCGGCTCACCCAGTGACACGGCCGTTTGGAGTGTCAGTCTGATTGGAAATGAATTGGCTAAAGTTTTTCACGAATAAGGCACCAACTGATCGGCTCACTAGGTGAACTGATTGGCTCAAGTTGAGAGAGATGACCAGTTCACTTGGTGAACCGATCGGCTCGCTTGTGCTGGTGGAAGGTTCTAGTGACTTACTGAAATTGTGAGAAAAGATTACTCGTTTCACTTGTTCAATTTGATTGGCACATGGAATTAATGTTTGCATTAATTGGAAATGATTTTTCTAAATCCAGACGTGATTAGGAAACATACAAAACAACTGGTTCGTACCACAAACCGATCGGCTCGCATGTGAGATGAGTGTTTCAGTTGTGAAATGACCATTTCTGGATTTCACAGGTTGTGAAAATTCATGATCTTCTGGTCCATTCCACTCCCACTTCAATCGGAAACCCTAACCCTAACCCCACCTATAAATAGAGGGGGTATTGGGGCTTCCCAACATACACAATTGAGAATTAATTGCTCTGATAATTATTGTCCTCTCTGATTGTGGTAACAAATAGAGAGCTAGAGTAAGTCCTACCTGACAAAGAGAGGGATAGAGAGAGAGAGAACAACTGAGGATCATTGTTGTGGGAGAGAAAATTGGTGACTAGTACGCCAATGGAAGAGACAACTACTTCCTGTCCGTTCTACTAGAACGATAGGAGTTGTAGGTGATCCATATGGACTACTCTAGAGGTAGGAGTCCTTTGGCTACTGCTAGGAGGGTAACACCAGCCTGCAGTCTGTGGCGAGACCAGGAGCTGTTGCAGATGCCAATTGAGTATATTTTTTGTGGTGAAGACCAGGAGCTACACAGACACCGTCCAAAAGCAACTAGAAGATATTTGCATTGCAATGAGTTGTCTTCGTTTGAGTTGCTCCATGAGGTATAAACTCATTAAATCATCCTTCTTATTTCATAGTAGTTGACGCGATCTTGATGTTATGGGAATACAGAGAGATATAATTTTATTTCCGCTGCTTTTCTCTATGCCTAAATTTTCCTACAGTGGTATCAGAGCCGCGTCAATTTACTATGTCTTGTGATAATCGATATGATCAGATTTTTTATTATCATTTATTTACTGCATATAATGTGAATATTTAAACTATCTTGTATGCATATCCAATCAAAGACCACATAATCCCAAATTAATATATATGATATGATATGATATAAATATACAATTTATACATGTCACCCTAAAAGTGGTTTTCATGGTAGATGTATAGCATGGTTATGGCCAATAACCCAATATTTCTGCATGGTTGGATGGTTTGATTTTATTCTTGTTTATCTCAGTCCTCTACCTCCTTATTCCCTATGTAAAGTTAATTTTTTCCTACATTTTCTCCCCTCAAATATAACTTGAGGTTTCTCTTTGCAATGTAGTAAATTTAGTATCAATAGAATAGTTTCCTTTCTTGCAATGATGAAGATGACGATTAACGTCAGGCAGGCCGACCGACAGGAGGACCGAGGAGGATAGATTGTGGGAGTGAGCCGACCGCCTGCTAATCCCAACATATCATCTGGAGGAGTTCAGACATTGGTAGGATAGGAGGTCAGACGACCTTTTCAGGTGACCAATCGACTGGCCAAGAGATAATACGACTGGTTCAAGGATTGAACCAATCAACCCAGATTGGTAAGAATAGATCTACACCAAGGTGGTAGTAATTCTTTGTGGCTCCAAGGAATTATAATAGATATGGGCATAACAATCAATTTTGTTTTATATTTCATGTTTACATTGTGGGATATAGCATGTATATGATAAGTACCATATATATGTGGTGATTGGATATAATATATATATATATATATGATATATATAAATCGATGAACATATTAAGTCTAAGATGCTTTCCAACAAGCGGCACACATGAAAACCTTGATCGACCAAGCGTAGATTATTCCAAAGCATGGTGTGTCATCTATCTCGTGGAAGTGTGATGGTAATAATGTAGGTAATGCCAAAGTGGGGTGCATTATTATTGTGTCAGATTTTGGGTCAGGCTTAACTACTAATTCTTAGAGCGTCTAGGCCCAGAGGCATACAAAGAATTATGGCAAGGAGTTGCACATATTATCTATCAAGAATTACATATGATGCAATTGGTAAATTGCCTACCTTATGGTTGATTATTTATTGCAGTGTTGGTTGGGTGATAATCGAATCGTTTTGGATTTTGCTCATTAGAAAATTGATTTGCTGCAATTTTCTAAATTTATACTTGAGAGTTATCAATTTGATCAAAATAACGAGATTGATAGTTAATTGAAGACCTAATCAATATCGTCAGATATTAATCAAATAAAATCGAATCAAAATTGAGTTTTTTTATTAAAAAAATACAAATTCTTTTGTAGAACCAAATGGCAACAAACAACATTCACTTTTCTCTAAAGATCAGTCTTTGAAAAGGACAAGCTAAATGGGAATAATTTCTACGAGTGGTTCAGGGTGTTGAGAATCATTCTCACATAGAGCATAAGGTCTATGTTCTAGAGATGCCAGAACCAAATGAACCCCTTCCAACTACACCTAGGGCTAATAGGGATGCTTACAAGAAGCATACTGCAGATGTCATGTATGTCAGGTGTTTGATGCTATGCTCCATGAACTATGAGTTGTAGAGGCAGCATGAGAACATGGATGTGATTGAGATGGTTACACATATCAAGAAAATGTTCCAAGATCAGGCACGACAATAGAGCTATGATGTCTCCAAGGCATTATTCAAGTACAACATGGCATAAGAAGACCCAGTAGGTCCTCATGTACCCAAGCTCATTGTATATGTGGAGAACCTAGCTAGATAGGGATTCCCCTTAGGTTAAGAGTTGGCTAATGACGTGATTTTGTAATCCTTGCCAAAATCATGTAGTCGGATTGTCATGAACTACAACAAGAACGAATTTGACAAGTCATTGACAGAGTTGTTGGGCATATTGAGAACAGTTGAGGCACAAATGAAGAAAGACAAGCCCAAGTCTATTATGGTGATCAGCAAGATAAAGGGAAACTCTAAAATTCAAGGTAAAGCTAAGAAGAGTTCTAAGGATAGCCAGAAGCCCAAGATCTCAAAGCAAAGGGAGGAGTGAAGAAAGAGGCAATTGTCACCATTGTCACCAGCCCAGACATTAGAAAAGAAATTACCCACTCTGGTTGGAGGAACTAAAGAATAAGAAGGAAGTCATTGAGGCCTCCACTTCAAGTATAAATGTTATAAAATAAATTTGATTACTTCTTCTTGGTATATGATATCATAAAAGAGATCTGACATACTTGATGTGTAGGATCTGTCAAGAAGTAAAAGCCTTCATGAAAGGACAAAGATGGACAAGGTGGAGCAAGAGTTGCGGAAGCTTTATTCTATATTTAAATTTATCTTAGCACATTGGACATGTAATAGAGTTAGTTGAACTTCTATTTAATTATACCAATAAATAGAAACATTTACTTTACACATCTTGTATGACAAGGAAAATGAGTTGTTGATGTTTCCATTTCGAAAGATATGATCTTATATGGTAATGCCCAAACATCTGGATGGTCTTTGTTTGAAAGAATCTTAAGATGAATGTTTATAACGCTTATATCAAAGGATTAGAATTGATAATTCAAAACAATCATTAGTAGTAATCACCTTGGACATACATATAAAAAATGTATATCTAGAATACATATTGGTGTTAACATAGATTCCCTTGATTATTGAACCTAAGGAGAAGTGCAAGTCTTACTTACGCACAACATGACATAACATACTTCACTAAATGTAGTGGGAGGATAAGCTTTCCAATAGACCTCATACATATGATGCATGAAGATCTTATGGAATGAATGTTATAGATGGTAACTTATAATTCATTTCATTTCTGGTAATATGATGACATGTACTCAGTAAAATAGCAATATAAATCTCTTAAAGTGTTCAAGCAGATTATAAATGAAATATAACTTTGATAAAAGTATCAAAAAACTTTGATGAGATCAAAAGTTGAGATACTCTACATCTATACCTTGAGAACCTTCAGGAAAGAACTGTGATAGTATATCACAAATCAAATTCATCTGAACATGATGTTTCAAAATAAAGGAATCATACCATGATGAATCATGATATGATTATCAATTAATCTAGTCTTCTTATATCCTCATAAATATATACCTATCACTAAATGATGAACTGTATAATGGTTTATAAGACATAATATATGATATGATATGGGAATGTCCTAATATGACTAAAGGATTGAAACCTCTATTGAGAAAGTAGTTTGTTGAAAAGGTTTATCCACAAAATATAATTGTTGAATGTTACTATTAACCCCCAATCCAATAATAAAGGCATAATTGAGTTCCTAAAGAAACAATGGGAGTAAACGTAGATCTCAAAATGTTTGAGGTCAATAAAAAGGTATAATGAGAACTAAGAGAATCACAAGTTGTTGTGGAATCTCAATTTCATCATATGATAAAAAATAAAATAGTTCTAAGTAGATAAAATCTGATATTGGAGGATTGTGAATCCAATAACTCAGACAGGCTGGTCATAAGAAGATGAGTCAAGTAATCGACTAGATGCTATTTAGAACCATAATCTGAGTAATGTCTTAAAGCCTTTGTGAAGTCCATGTAAGCTAGAAAGTTAGGACTTTAGTAGTGCCACCTAAAGGGGTAATACCTAAAGGGTGTAGTAGGGTTTTGTGTCAAAGACTTGCATGGATAACATAAAAGGAAAAGTTGGCTAAAAGGTTTTCAAATTAGTTCAAGTTGTTGAACATGATAGATATTTCTTTACCAATTATCATGTTTTTTGTAGTTAAAATATGCTATGAGATTTAGCATATGAAGATTCAAACCAGATTCCTTAAAAGAAATATATATGAGAGGATGTGTATGTGACACAACCTAAAGGTTTTATAACTTCATAAATGCAAATAAAGTCTATGAACTACAAAGTTCAATCTGGGATTAAAACAAGCATCTCAGAGATGGGATCTTAAGACTTGACAAGACAGTAAAATAGTTTGACTTAAATCAAGATAAAAGATGAAATATGTGATCATAAAAGACTTAGTAGGAGCATGTATGAATACTTCACATATGATGAAGAATAATGTCTCAATATTATGAATATTAAGAACTAGCATGAAAACATCTTCAGCAATAAAGGATTAGGTGAAATATCTTATGAGATAGGGGTCAAGACCTATAGAGATAGTTCTTGAAAGTTTCACGATGTAAGTTTGAGCACATACAATAACAAGATGTTGAAAGAGTTCAATATAGAAGGATTCAATGATAGAGAATCTGGATTAGTCTCTCATGAACTATAGCTTCCAATTTTTGTGAAGAATGGATCTATCATGAATGTTGTAAATGTGCTTATTCCATACAATCTTGTATGTATTGAACATGACAAGATGATACTAAATTCCAATAAGGGTTATTGGAATGTCATCAAAGATATCTATTAGTACTTGAGAAGTACTTAAGGATAGATTGCTAGTAAATAGAAATAGCAATAAAGGAAGAGTTGGGTATAAAGGGTTACACCAATATAAGTTTCTGTAATTACAAAAGTTTGAAACCACTATTACCAAACGTCGGGTGACCACCGTTGGCTATTTGTACTATTTTTACATTTAATGCAGCAATGAACAGTGTTTGTGAATGTCATTTTTTACCGGAGAAAAATCACATAGTGACCGCATCAGGAGTGATGGCTGGTCAAACGCTTTGCCAAACTTTGCACTAGTGGGATATGACTATCTTGGACAATGATATTACCACTTCCATAGGATAAGAGATGCTCCAATTAATTAGGTACACACATACATAATCGTGCGCCTTCCTTTGTGCGCCTACGTCTAATGTCCAACATATATACTGGTATAGACTGGAAAATAAACATGTAGATTTAAGGAGGTAAGGTAGCGATCCCCACCATTCACTTGTAGGCCGACATTTTTGTCTTCCGTTAACAAAGTCTGCTCTTTGATATCTCAGCCCATGAACCCATTTGGGCTCGTTGTCAAACAACTACATAAGGTAATCAAGCGATCCCAAAATGCATTCCCTTTTCCTTCGGACGTTTCTGTCTTTTGTTAATAAAGTATGTGGTAAACTTAGTGTATACCATGTTTTATGCTTACTTTGATCGTCATTGTCGCTCCACATACTTGATTTTGGCTATGTTTTAGACTTCCAAATATATGCGCAATCATTTTCGAATCTTTTACTGTCGTCTTAAAGAAATGGATTCATTAGTTTTACGAATTAGGTTCATCTGAACCGCTATACTTGTTGGTGTCAACTTGGAGACTTCAAGGCATAGAAGTCAGGTGTTTTTCTGCCAGACACAGCGTGTCCCCTCTTTGGCACGACGTACCACCATCAATAAGCATTTCTACCAGACACATCTATCCTAGTGGGCGACATGGTGTGTCTTCTTTAAGACACGGCATCGATTCCCAGTACATTTCAGTTGGCTTCAACAACAACAGACGCGATGTGCCTTCACCCAAACATGTCATGTTGCACCATAGTGGTTTCATCGAGAACCAGATGCAAATGACACAAATGTCATCATAGTCATACGTTGTGTTTCATCATAGTGAGATTGGTCAAAGCCGACATTAGAAGCACACATCGCGTCCGGCCAGCAGCACGATGTGTATTCTTATTAATTGTTCCCAACAACTATTGACATGGTGTATCAACCATTCCACACGTCATGCCGAATGGTAATTGCTTCCGACCTTAGACTAAGCAACATGCCGTAACTCTCCTAGAGGCTGCAAGAAAGAAGCAGATGAAGAAGGGTGAAGTTCATGTTCCTAGTGAGGAGGATTTGCTCCTCTCTCTATAGTAGAGAATCACTCTCTATAGTATAATATCTCATTTCTTCCACCTTTTGTTTCTTCTCATCTTGTGTATTCCGTAGAGAACAAGATTGACATACTTGTGTAAGATTTGTTATGTATTTGGGATATATTTCCTTGTACTTGGTGTCTTCTTGGCATCCATTACTCATGTGGTGAACAGCTTTTGGTATAACTCTGAATTATTTTTTTTAGTGTTTCTAATAAGCCTTGCTTGCCAATAGAACCTTTGGTCAAGGTCTCCTACTCCCATTTCGAGGATTTTATTATCTATTGCATGAGACTTAATGGAAGTTAGTGTATTTTATCTTCCTACTTTAGTACGTTGTTAGTGGTGTTTCGTTGAAAGAGAATTAGAAAAACTCTTTGTATATTATATTTTATTGTTGAGAACATTAGCCTTGCCAGATAGATAATTAATAGTTGAGACACTAATTACATTTTTTAAAGATATGATAAAGGTGAGATCTTTTAATACTTTTTATGAGTTCATCATGTGTTTTGCGTATGCTAAGATAGCAAATACGTCCATCTCTTGGTTTGATCAAATTTAAAAGTGGTTGCTCAGTTGATTTCGTTAGTACAGAACAAACTCAAATCATCTTTTTACTCTTAATTGTTGATCAATTGAATAAATTAATATTTAGTACCCATGGTTCCTTGTAGAACAACCTTAAACTATTGACAATGTTGACTCGTACTATTTGATGTCTCTCTTCGGGATCATTGTTTTGGGCTCATTGACAAACAAATGCTTCGTGATTTAAAACACTACATAATTCTCTTGCTGTCTTCCGCATGTTGCGTGCCTTACTCTGATCTAGGTCTACTGGTGGTTACATCGTTTGTATTGATCGCGATCTCATCTCACCGTCCCTCTACAAACAATAGGAGGTCGGTCTCCCATTCCTCAGAAGAGACCACTCTGAGATTGCGATGACTTAGGCTTGCGCCAACCTTATGCAAACAGCCGCTCACCCTTCAGACCAACAATCCTTTGATGTCGTAATACTAATGCCGAGGAGTATAGCACAAGCCCAGACTTTCAATCGCTCACACACTATACAAATATTTCCACAATCAACGTGTTTAAGCTTTCTGAAGAAACTAGAATATATCCAGTAGATCTATACAAACGTTTAATTGCTTGACGTGATTAAACCATTTCATCAACCTCGCATGATATTTTCTACACTGTGTTCCAAATGGACCACCGGCCATCACAGATCGCAAGCAGTCATGCAACCCAATAATTATGTGACGAAATCCAACCAAAATTGCTTCCTATTCTGAGATCCCCTAACCAGTCTACAAGTTATGTAACATTTATTGCTGGTGGAAATCACGCAAATATTTTTCCATGTGATACAATGCAAAGTGGAGTAAATACAACCAAAAATTCAGAGATACCTCTAGCTGTCTCAATCTTGACACAATTTTCATTGAATTACTATCCGACTTCCATCTGCTACAATGATAAACCCAGACCAAGTAGATATGGATCAGCCAGCTTAAGATACACGTGGCAACTCACGATTTTATGAAAATGCATTGCCTGCTGCGGGCAAATAACACTATGTACACAACTGTCATACCCCAATCAAACGTGCTCGGAAATTAGCCTAGACTTTTCCCAAATAGTCTCTAGAACTTAATGAATATAGATAATATGTAAGTCAAAACCGCACCAAATTCTGCAAGATGAAATCTTATTAAGAGCACGAAGGTCGAATTGCAAAATTTATAATTGAAAATCGGCTTTCTCCAAGTACAAGTACAGCTAAACAACCAGGACCAAAACCACATACAGGGAAAATAAACAAGAAACCACCACAGAGCAATTACAATAATATCACTCAAATCAAGCATGAGCCACTGCTGGGGGTGCCGTCTGGACATCAGATGCTTGAGCTACTGCTGGAGGTGCCGTCTCAGAGGCTTGAGCCACTGCCGGGGGTGCAGTCTGGCCTTCGGAAGCTGCTGATTCAAACGTTTCTCCAGCAACCAACTCGGGGACATCATCGTCGTCATCCTCAGTGGCAGTGGCAGCAGCAGGAGCATGCTTTTGGAACTGCTCAGCAAGTCTCCTCAAATTGTCTAAGTTGTCAGGGCCTAAAGAAAGTCAAAATCAAAAGTTAAAATCTAGTCACCGCAATAGAAGCCCAAGAGAAGTGTGGGTCAATCTCATTTTCAACCAAAAGAAAATATAGAAACGAAAAACTTCATACAGGTTCAATCAGGAGTTTTTTTTTTAGGAAGGAACATCTTTTGATTTTTCATTTTTGAGATTATTTCAAATATTGATGTTTGCAATATAGTGAGATAACACAACTAGAAATTATCAGTCTAGATAGAAGCTAATGCAATAATGATAGATTTTATTAGACTTAATGGCTATTAGCAAAACCAAAGCAGCCAGTATGACCAATTACTACGTGCCTATACATTGGTCTCTCACATTGGATAATCATTTAGCCAGGCCAGCATAACCCTCAAATAACCCACTCATCCAGAAATAACCCCTCCCAACAAGCACACGTTAAGCAACCGCATTCCCTACATGGCCACAAGTTTGCATTAAGTGTCAACTCCAGATGCCGCCAAATGATGTTGATGGAAACCCCACCTAAAGCCAGGACATCCAAGCACCAACGGTCTAGGCATAACCCCCCCCCAACCCTCTGTTTTCAATTCAGCTTCTAAACCTTACCATCCTAGCTTTGTCCTATCAGTCTCTTCTTTTTTGTCAGCCTGGGGTTTCCATTCCTTTTCTCAGAAAAAAAAAACTAAGTTGCTAAGAATTCTTTATAGCTTTTTGCTTAAGAATTACAAAATAGAAGATAAGAAAAGAAAACAGGGCTACAAAAGTAACCTGAAAGAAAAAGGGAAAAAAAACTGCCTTAGTAGTAGTTCCGACTTGAAAACCACCATGTTTCCCTTCCATTCAAACGTGTAGGAGAATTAGTGTTTTCGTGATACTAATTAGGTTCACAACCTGATCAGGAGTTTCTGTGACACTGGTTTCAGCTTTGCTTGGGTTCAATTCATTGTGCATATGTTCAAGACAATAGTACATATGAGTCTCCATTCTCTCTACAGCATAAAATCTAAAAATCAACAGGATGCTAAAAAGCACGACCTTTCAAAAAAGGAATATTACCATTCCCTGTTTTAAGAACAGAGCCAGCACTTTCTTTGTCCTTGATGCTGATACCATCAGACACCATTTATCAAATCAGAATTTGACCTTGCCCGCATTCCCACAAACATGCTACATCACAAGTTTGAAAAGGAGCCTCCTCCAGAGCCAAGAACAATATGGATCAGGCTAATCATTTTAGATAGAAGATTCGCTTATGTTAATATTTACTTCACACGAATCCATATCATCAAGACACAAAAGCTATTATCCTTATACTCAGTTGGAAAACCCTACTCCCATATTTATAGGACGGACTTCATCTCATATCGCATAGCCCATAATCAACTTCAAAAAACATAATCTCTACCATACCCCCTTGTGCTAAAGCCTAGGAGAATCCCATTGCCAGCTTGTCAGACAGGAAATGCAGTTTCAATAGATAAACTGGAGCACAAATGCAAAAATGCCTATCTCAAATCAATCACTACCCCTCAAACAGATTACACCTATAGCATTTAGAACACAGGTGTAAGTTTAGGAGCCTCTAATAAGCTTCAGTGGTCTATGCAGCAGTGCTTGACTAGCAAGTAGTTACAATGGACATGATCATAGTTGCCACCATCGCCTGGATACAACGAGTGCAGATACACAGACAGGCAAAATCCAGAGAGTGCTGTCGTTAAACAAGTTAGCAGATGTGCAGAACATTGCACGAACATAAATAGCCACCACCAAATCACATCAACCACCAACTCTGTTGAACATGCACATGGGCAAACCAACAATTAGCATAAAATCTGTGAGAAAACAGGTAGAAGCTCCACAAACAAGACATTAAATAAACATACGGATTTTTCATCTACGAAATTTCATCTTGATAGTTCATACTACACTCTCTTACTTGTCTTTACCTCCATATCACATACAGTATAACTCCAGGAAGTATATATCACAAGTGGAAGCTCACCAGATGGTATAGTAAACGTCATATGAACAGATGACTGACACAAATATGCACTCAGTATCAGCCCCGGATAATAAAAAATCTTCTAACTTTCACTTGTGTCACTCTTTTCCTCTATACCTTCCCTAGTCCAGCTACAAATAGACACATGATGTGGACAAACACAGGGCCCCCTTGTAAATAATGATAAAAGGTAGAGGTGGGAAAGTAGGTGGAGTAGAGGCGGATGCAAAAGAGATAGGAGAAAAGAGAGGCTAACAATTATTTCAAGAGGGGATAACTTGTTGGAGAGTCCAGATAGAAAATAAAAGGGATTTGGAGAAAATAGAACTTTGATGAGGGAAGACAGGGGAGTTAAACGGTCGTCAAAAGGACATAGCAGCACAACACAACAACATAACAATTGTAGATAGTAGGCGAGGGATACCGTAGTTGACGAGCTCGGATGGCCTCCACTGAAGCATTCCTTGATTTACCATCCCTCCTGGGAGTCTGAGCTCCGCCACATGTTGTGGGAGAGAGGGGGGGGGGGGGGTCTTTCTCTCTTAATCTGATAGCAATCGTAGATAGACAGGGGCGTCAAATCTTCTCATCGGTGTCTGCCCTCCTCGAGCGACCACCCACAGTAGGAAACTTGAATGTTTATCGGTGTTAATGTTATAGATGGACTGAATGTCCATTTACCGAGTCGACAAACAAATGTCATAATCATTGGGTTTACTAAGCAAACCCTACTCCCGTCTATATAGGAATCCAGAGAGAGGTAATAAAGTTTTCAGCTCAAAACATTGATGTGCCACATACTCGGACCATGTTACCTAACACATAGTTAAATAGTCTCATGACAATGTAATCACATAGTTCCCTATGATTCCACACCACATAGGTTCGTTGTTAACCCAAAACATGCGACCAGTTTGTAACTCTTTGAATAGCCAAGCCTCCCAAGATAGGGTGCTACTACATCATGTGAATCCAGTGGATAGTCCTTGAATTATCTACAGGCTCACAAGAGAATTTGTATACAATTTTTCAATTTCTTTCGAAGTAGCTTATGGCAATGGAAATGTTATTGATAAAGAAATATACATGCATACATATATGTATACACACACACACACACACACACATATATATATATACTGACACGCAGACATATACATATGTGTGTATATATATAGATAGAGTAAAACTAGAATAGAATCGAATCTACATAGAATAGATTTGAGATAGACTCCAAAAATTTTGAACTCATTTGGACAAGTGTAGCCCTTGCATCTTAACATAGCATAATCAGCAGGCTAGAACTAATTTAAATGGCGATTTTTGTACATGTTAGACGGATGACCTAAAAGTACCTAAATGACTTGAAAAATTGTTTAAAGATATTTATTGAGGTGAAAATTAAGATCTTACAGTTGGATTTTACATTCAGGAGATGGAACATGTAAAACTATTGAGTTCTATTCGTAATCTGCTAGAATTGCTTGATGCAATCCGTGAAAGATGTGCATAGAAAGCAAGCCCAAATCCAAGACAACCGTGATTAGAGCTTATTGGGCTCAAGATGGGCTTTTATTTTGTTCTTTATGCACTTAGGAATTTTATGTTTTTATTAATTCCGAATTTCTTTATTAAGATTTTAATTCTTTTGTATTAGGATTTTAGTTTCCTATCTTATTGACTTGCACGCCAAGTCTAGAATCCTATATAAGCTAGCCTTGGGGCCTTTGCCCAGGCAGTCGATTATGAATTAGAATTTTGTTTGCTTGTTGCAAATTTATCTTTCTCTTTCTTCTTCTCCGTAGTGTGGCTACATCAAGTGGTATCATAGCCAAACCCTAAATTATTAGGGTACGACGTCCTTCTCTTCCCCCCCCTTGTTCTCTTTTCTCTTTAATCCTTCCGATTATTGTTCATCTGAGGAATAGTAAATTTCCGTCGACTTTTTCCCCCTCTCCCGCTTCCATAAGCAGCAACATTCCTCGTCACCACAGTATCCCGATCCTTGATCTACCAACCACCCGCAATAACCGCCACCTTTCCCTCCTTCCTGCTCTCTTTCCGCAGAACCTGCCTCACCCTCCTGCTCCAGCAAGCCGCTCAGCCTCTCGCCCGATACCCACCTCACCAGCCTTCTGTTGATCTCCAAGTCAGCCTTCCGTTGATCTCCAGCCAGTCACTACTCCACATCCCGCCGCTACTCCACAACCTTGTAGCAGCCCAGTACCATCACGCATCCACGTTGTGAGTCTTGTGACCCCCTCCAGCCGCAAGCAAATCCTCACGTCCCGCCATCACCAATAACTGATGTAATCCGACGCCAACCTTGGTCAAGCCATCCGACGCCAGCCAGCCGCTAGCCAGTTCGGTCGTCTGCTTCCACACATCACAGCATCACGCACGGGATTCAGCCGCTGACAGCAAGCATCTACGAGTCGTTGGATCAGCTTCGTGTCAGAGCATACTGGATCAACCTTCCTTCTGAGGCACTTCCTTCTACATCGACTTTAAGGAAGCTTTCTTCTCCAGGAAATCATGGTGACTATTCAACAAGTCAACGAAAAACTAGATGGCCTCATGGCCACAACTACTGCCACTTTGGAGGCTATATAACAACAATTGAACAACATGATGAAGCAGCAAGCAGACCTAGTTCAACAACAACAAGTTGATGTAGTTCAACTACAACATCAACTAGACACCCTGATGCAATGACAGGAGGAAATAATGCAACATCAAGCCCAACACAATGACTCTTTTAAACTTCTCTGTCGTGTTACGACCTCCGAACAACACATGCATACATTGGAGGTCAACCGCAACAACAATCGCCAACCAGCCCCTCAACCCATACAAGCAGAACACATTGTTAAAATGAGGCTACCGGAGTTCCATGGCGAGCGTGACGCCAAGATTATGCTTGATTGGTTGCACTGCACCGACAACTATTTCCAATTATACAAAAAGGCAACCAAAGTCCTGATCGCCAACTCCAAGTTTCGAGGAGCCGCTCTAGCATGGTGGAACCAACCACGCGACGTCCCCATCAACACATGGGGGAATTGCGTCCTTTGATCGTGCAACGATTCGTATCACGAGATTACAAGCAGCAGGCTTACTTAGCATATCAAGATCTCAAGCAGAGTGACGACACTGTTGCCAACTACGCCAACAAACTCAAGAGTTGTGCAACTGATCTGAGGTTCGGATGGATGCCACCGTTGCAATTGCAAATTTTTGCAGGGGATTTTGCGATGAGGTAGTTGATCGTCTACCAGTCATGCATTTCACTTCCCTAGATGATGCCATTCAGAGTGCTCAACGAATTGAGGAGGAAATCTGGCACCGCCCCCAACTGTGGTCACCTGGGTGGAAACCACGTCAAGGGGCGACTACTACAACAGCACCAACTACTGTAGGCGAACCCTTCAAACTAGTTGCCACCAAGCCTATCCAGTGCTTCTCCAGCCATGCATATGGTCATCGCTCCAACCAGTGTCCACGCCGTGTGATGACTACAACGACAACGAAAGACGATGATGACATAGAACATGAAGACGCATTTTCGGCTTCAGAACCTAGTGACGAGGAAGAGGAAGACGAAACGGGTGACCCTGCTATGCAAAATCGGGTCCTCACGGCTATACAGAGTTCACCTCCTGATGACTGGCGTCGTACGTCATTGTTTAATTCAGTTGTGGAGGTTCGAGATCGCATGTGCGTACTAATAGTTGATGGAGGATCTTCAGCCGATATCGTGTCTTCTACTATTGTTCAGGAGTTGGGATTGCAACCGGAGCCCCATCCCAAGCCGTATCGCTTACGATGGGTTGATGACACTTTTTAGACAGGGTGACCCACTGCTGCAGAGTTCCTTTTTCATTTCATGGTGTTTACAACGATACAGTCCTTTGTGATGTGCTCACTAGGACAACATCTCATATACTGCTTGGTCATCCACGGCAATATGATCGTCATGTGCGACATGATGGGTTCTACAACACATACTCCTTGCGACTTGGCAACGCCCGACAGCTCTTTCGATGGACATCCTATAGTTCCAGGCAACTAAGTCGCGTCCTTCGTGAGATGCCTCCCGTCAGCTCATGGCAAGGAGTCAATGGACCTGCCCCTGCTTCACCGGAGGTTCGCATTTTTAAGGGGAGGAGATTGATGCAATCCGTGAAAGATGTGCATAGAAAGCAAGCCCAAATCCAAGACAACCCTGATTAGAGCTTATTGGGCTCAAGATGGGCTTTTATTTAGTTCTTTATGCACTTAGGAATTTTATGTCTTTATTAATTCCGAATTTCTTGATTAAGATTTTAATTGTTTTGTATTAGGATTTTCGTTTCCTATTTTATTGACTTGCACGCCAAGTCTAGAGTCCTATATAAGCTAGCCTTGGGGCCTTTGTCCAGGCAGTCGATTATGAATTAGAATTTTGTTTGCTTGTTGCAAATTTATCTTTCTCTTTCTTCTTCTCCGTAGTGTGGCTACATCATTGCTTCTACCCTAGTCTGACTCTATATATAAATATAGATATATATGTATCCCCGTGTGTGTGTATACACACACACAAATATATATACACCCACAGGGAGGGTGTGCATGTTTGTGTGTCGGGCTGGGATACACTTGAGTATAGCGGTTGCACAAAAACTCAAGTCAATTTGCATCTTACAACTATTTTTCTAAAAAGCCAAACCATTGATAACTTGTAGTATCATATTAATAGACAACATGCAAAAATCGAGCTCGTTTGGACAACATAGGTTGTCTATTTAAGTGGCAAAAAAATTATGCATTTGAAATAATTTCTAAGTGTCTACTATGCAATCCATCTAATGAATGGCTTAAATGTATTTGAAGGAGCTTAGATTTCTCAATGTAAGCTATCCATGCAATGCTAAGCAAAATAAAAGGTTTCATGTTTCCAAAATACTAACCTTGATATGAAATCAATTTCAGTGTATTGTATTTGTACACTCGAGTGTATTCTAACCTGACTCTATATGAGTCGACATATACACACATACACATCGACACACATGTATTTATGTGAGTTAGGAGAGAGACATTAAAACTTCCATCTCAAAACATTGATGGGACACATACTAGGTCCGCATTATTTTACACATAATTAATTATTACTTATTAAAAAGAGACAATGATGGAGGATGCATGCAATGTTGTTTATTTTTTACTTAATGTATAGTGTTAGGTACCTAAGTACAATTTATCGGATTGTTGTTGTTTTATTTTGATTTGATATTTTTATTTGACAAGTTACGCAATTGCCTCGGATATAGGGGTTTGGGTCTTTTATTATAAAAGCAATTCTCGAGGGCCTTGTACAGTCATATGATTATGATTTGAGGAATAAGATGTTGCATTTCCTCATATCTTCCCTCCTCCCGAAGAAATTCCACATCAATTGGTAACAACGCAAGACCATACTCCCTTAAGGTGCAATCCCTCCCTATCCCCCTCCATCTTCTTCCTACAACATCTTCTCCACCTTGATGTCACTTTCCCATTCCGTCTCTCTCCTTCCTAATGCGAGTATGTCACTAGTCTAGGGTTGCCACTCTAGGGCAGCCATTTGGTGTATTTGTACACTCAAGCGTATTCTAGCCTGTCTCTATATGAGTCGACATATACACACACATACACTTGCACACACATGTATTTATATGAATTAGGAGAGAGACGTTAAAACTTCCATCTCAAAACATTGATGGCCACGTACTAGGTCCACATTATTTAACACGTGATTAATTATTATTTTTAAATAAGAGACAATGATGCAAGATGCATGGGATGTTATTTACTTTTTACTTTATGTATATTGCTAGGGACCTAAGTGCAATTTGTCTGGTAGTAGTAGTATTATTTTGATTTTCTATTTTTATTTGACAATTTACGCAATTGCCTCAGATCAAGAGTTGTGTATTTTATTATTAAGACAAGTCTTGGGGGCCTTGTTCCAATCATATGACTATGATTTGAGGAATAAGATATTTCATTTCCTCATATCTTCCCTCCTGAAGAAATTCCACATCAATTGGTAAAAAAGAGAAACCCTACTCTCTTAGGGTATGACCCCTCCCTATCTCCCTCCACTTCTTCCTACATCATCTTCTTCACCTTGATGTCAACCTTCCCGTTCTGTCTCTCTCTCCTTCCTAATGAAAGTATGTCCCTAGCCCAGGGTTGCCACTCTAGGCCAGTTGTTTTGGTGTCAGTCAGTCACTTTCACTGCAACAGTACTAAAACACAATCAAGTGGATCTCAAATGCCAAACATGAGAACAAGAAGCGACGCTTATGTCCCTCAAGCCTCATGCCTTCCCTCCCCCTAGTATTGTTGTTGAGCTCCAACGACAAACTCTAAGAGCAATCGCACCCATGCCTCCAACAAGCAGGGACCACCAAGTCGCATGCCTCCTTTCGAGCATTGAGCTTGTGTTGTCCTAGTCCAGCAATCCCCCAACCTATATTTTCCTTTTTTTTGTTTCTGAACGCATAGCGCAAAGTTGACCCCTTTTTCCTAACACACCAGACTCGTCTTTTCGATTTGTGTTAACCCCTACCCTAGGAAGCACAGACACTTCTAGACAGTCCTTGTGTATGTGTCAGACATGTTTTGAACATGCATGAAGTTGGGACATGGCTCAAAATGTTTTGGAGACAATGAAGATGTGTCCGGTAGGGCTGGCAAAACAAGACTCAACCCGACCGACCCGATTAAAGTGGGTTGAGGTCTTGATTTTTCGACCCGACCCGAAATGACCCGAACCCGAAAACTCAAAATATTTGCCACTCGGGTCCGGGTTTGCAATTCTCGACCCGCAAAACCTGATCAACCTAAAATTATATCTTCGTATATATACATATTTTCCAAGTTTTAGCTATATAAAGTTCAACATAAAAAAATCAAAAATATGATAATTTATACAAGTCTTTGCTTGCAAAACAATAATTAACCAACAATCTTTGCAGCAATTCTGGGTCAAACGGGTTTGTAATTTGGGGTTTTTGGGTTTGTATTTTCGAGTTTTCTGGATTTGCATTTTCAAGTTTGTATATAATATGGAATTTCAGGTCCTTCGGGTTATAGTAACAAGTTCGGGATTCGGCGACTTTTTGGCTGGCTGGAAAAAATTGAGAAAAGTCGTGAAAAGATCGATAAATTTTGGTGAAAGTTCGGTCAACTATTCAGAAATAATCGAGAATAAGTCGGCTATATAAGCATATACATATATATGTATGTATATATATGTATGAATGTATGTGTATCAATGAATTAAAAAACGGCCCAGGCGGCCGCTTAATCGGCCATGACGCTCATCCGCCTAATTTAGCCCCTAAGCGCCCGCTTAATCGTTTTGAACATAATCGCCCGCTTTTTGCCCGCCTTACCCGCTTTTTCCCGCTTTTTTCCCTCTTTTTGCTCGCTTTTTCCCGCTTTTGTTTAAAAATCCTAATGTAAGCATTTAACATTAATTAATTACATAGTCCAAGTAGTGTTGACTATTATATATGAAACTTGTATACATTAAATGTTCTATGATATAGCTAGTCCTAATTTAGAATGCATACTTTGTGTGTAAGTTGTAATAATTGGGTACTGCTGTAATGCATCTAAGTAAATATCATATTGATCTATTATACTTGTAATGCATGATTAGTTTTACTGATTTCCTTGCTGCTTTCAGTGATTGATGATTGGTAATACTGGTTAGTATTACTTTAGTGATTACTTTAATTCAATAATTCATAGTTTGTTATTTACAATTACTGATCTGCTTGCTGCTTTTAGTGATTAGAGATACTGATTAATAGTAAAGTATTGATGAATACTTATTTAATTACTGATTTGCTGATTAGATATGTATAGAAGTTCCTTATAAATATATTTTTTATATACACATACATGTAATTTTGTATTAAAATATATAAAATCTAGACACCCGCTTTTTCAAAAATCGTCCACTTAATCGCCCGCCTACCGCTTAATCGGTTACTGGGTGTTGTCCGCACACCTCCCACTTCCCGCTTTCTGTATGTACATACATATATGACGCATGCATAGTCACAAATTCGGTATTCGGGATACGTACGGCCAAGTTGAAAAATTCGGAAATCGGGAATTATGCGGAAAATTCGGAAAAAAATCGGTCAACGTACGGTAAAAGTTCGGTCAACTATTCGGAAAAAAGTCGGCAAAAAAGCGGAATATATATATATATATACATACATACAAAATATATATAAACCCACACATAATGATTGAAAATGACTAAACATCGAACTGATTACTCTAATATTGGAAGAAGGGGAAGAAGTGGGAGCAGCAAGCACAAATCAGGGAAGAAAGGGGGAGAATGGAGGAGAAAGATGGAGCGTACATGTAGAATGTCGAAGGTTACTCCTCCTGGTGTGTCGAGGGATAGAGGAGGAAGGTTGGATGGTTTAGTGGAACCCTGCTACAAGTTAAAAAGGACGTGGAAAAAATAAATGTGAAACAAAAGTACAGAACTGTTTAAAACGGCAATAAAACGTATCAAACGCGTTTAAAACGCAATACGCGAATAAAACGCGAATTAAACGCGTTTAAAACGTATTATTCGGTTTGGAGTTTAAAACGGCCGTCATATACGTCACGTGAATAATACGCGTTTTAAACGCGTTTTTTTTCAAAAAAACGGAGTATATTGTTACTATGGACGCATGTAACTGTTACGGCCACAAGACATACAATCTTAGTGAGTGAAAAAGTAGGAAAAGAAGTAAAAAATAGTTGAGTAATAACATGAACTGTCCAGAGGAGTGTTGGGGGGGTGAGGTTTAGTGTGTATTAGGAATTTTGTGCACATGGGGTTTGGTAAAAAAGAGCAAGCAACTTAAAAGAAAAAAATCGTGAAAAGTCATGAAGAATCGTAAAAAATCGTATAAATCGCGAAAAAGCGAGATTAATCATGAAAAGTCGTGAAAATCGGCGATTGGCGTATTAATCGTGATGAATATTCGGGAGCCTATAACATCGTGAAAAATCGCCGATTTTTCATAAAATTCGAAGACTTTTGTTACTATGCTTCAGGTTAGACCCACAAAAAGTGATTTTGAGTTTAGGTCGAGCAGGTATGAGCCGAAATTACTTTTCCGGGCCGGTCCAGGTCGAATATATTTGATCTGGCCCGAATTGACCAAAAAGAGGACCCACTCAACCCGGACTCGATTGCCAACCCTAGTGACCGGTCCCTTTTAGTCTTTTTTGCATCCCATACACAGAAGGACACGTCTTGGGCACATCTTGGACAAGCCAGCATGACAATAGTTGTTGTACATAGTTAATGTCGAAGTGTAAACAGCTTACACATCACTATTTAAGTGCATGCTTTCTTTGAGAGTGTAAATACGAGGTTTTAGAAATTTAAGACATTTTATTACACTTGGGGTACAAAAGTCATTCTAGATGTAAATCAAAGGTGTAAATGAGTTATGTCTCGCAATATATGTTAAATGTTACATTATTATTTAAAATTAAGTTAGTCACTTATTGTTGATCATATTCAAGCAAATAAATATCTTTGTATAAAAGAATAAGTTTTATTAATTGGGACTTAATAATAGTTAATTATTACTTAGAATTCAATCTGTTACAGAGAAAATGTGATGCAAGGAAGAGATCTTATCAACATGCAAAACAAAGCTTCAAAAAAATAGCTAAATTGTACAATTTCATATGAATCAGATGGCATGAATTAAATTCTAGTTTAGTAAATTTATGAACCGAGTGGAAGCTCATCTACTCATTCTGACAATGTACCATATGTGTTGCAATAGTGTGTTGCGACTACTTTTATACTGTTTCTACTAAACATTGTCATACATACATTTTTTACGGTATATAGAGACAATATGTTTGCATATGATGTACATAGTTATTTCAAAGTGTAATTGCAACTTAGATATTATCTAAGAACATAGTTTCTTTGAAAGAATGTAAGAAGATGCTCAGATCTTATCAGTAAGCAAAACAGAATCTCTAAGATATAGCTGACATGTATATTTGAGATGAATTAGATGGCAGGAATCACATTCCAATATAGTAAATAGATTTAACTAAATGGGAACTCATCATATTATCGTTAAACAGTCTGGTGTGCCTATTTTTATATTTTTACCATACACATTCACATACATACATTGTTTATAACATATATGTATATATATGTATATATATGATTCTTAACGTCGTTACGTGTTTTATATTTTCAAAAATTGTCGTGTCATGTGTTTGCGTCAGTGGCAGTGTCTACAATGTGTCAGTGATTCCTAGCCCCTACTCCCTCTCCCATAAGCCAATGTCAATCATCGTTCTTTGTTTTCCATTTTTTGCTCGTCACCCCAGACACCCCCCAAAATCAATGTCCTTCACTGCACTCCCATCTATCCCACCGACGCCAAGACCCCACCAACTCATCTCCCTATCCAAGGCGCCCCACCAACATGGCCTTCCTATCAAGGGCGGCCTACCAGCTCCCATCCTTGACTAGGCTCTCTATTGGTCTAAGTAACCCTTCTGTCAATCCCCCACACCCACTCATTGACCCTCCCCTAATCTCTTCGCCCCAGGTTACCCACCATGATCTTGTTGCCCCCTACCCCATTCTACCCCCCTTTATATCCCTACACCTTCATTACCCCTTCGCCCAAACTTCCCTATAACAAGCCACAAGGCACTACATCCAACATTGACCTCTCGTTACCTCACTACATCCCCAGTCTGCCTCCCTCCATGTCCTTAGCCATAAGCCATCTTTCGCCCCACAGCACCAACCTGCCTTTATCCGAGTTCCCCACTCCAAGAACCAAAAACATCATCAACGCCTGGCATGGAGATTCTCGACAAGGATTTCAATAGCTTCAACACTACGATGGACATGCGACTAACACACATGAGGACAACATTATCAGCAATTATCCAAATCCTCGCACCTACTCACTCAAAGACTCCAAGTACGAGGTTGGCAATACCTTGCACCTTATCACCCAAAGACTCCCAAGTCCATTTTTCCTACCATCGACCGCTACTTGAAGAGCCCCTGTAGGATATATACTTGAGTCATTAGTGACTCATCTTTCTAACCCCAAGGAAGTTGATGCATGACACATGTTGCATATTATTTTATTTATTTTTGTTTCACATTTATTGTAGGGACCTAGGTGTCATTTAAATTTTGTACTTCGTTGCACGTCTTAGTAGTTTTCTTTTTTTGAATTTATATTTTTATTTAGCAATTTACGCAGTTGCCTTAGGTTTACTGTTTCATATCCTTTGCAAATGGTCATGGTTCAAGATATAAGACAATTTGTTTCCTCGTACCTTCCCTCTTTGCGATGCAGTTTAACATCACACACACTAAGAATTGCAATGGCATAGGGTTGTAAATGGACATGGGTATACCCGCATACCCTCAAACCCATACCTTCTAAAACCATCATGGGTATAAATTTTTATAACCACATAACCGCTTACCCTTATACCCACATATCCGCTTCTTATTGAGTAAGGTTATGCTTATGTATATACTCGTACCCTGTATACCCATATACCCATTTAAAATGTATTTTATATAAAAAAAATTATAATGTAATGGTGCATATTTTAGCACTCAAATTTTCTAGGTGTAAATATCTTAAAATAGTAAAAGTTTATATTAGAGTGTAATGATCCATATTCAACAGGCAAGCCAACATGATGTCTAAGATCAATTGTTGACTTTATTATTCTATTAATACTATAGTCAAACTATGTAATGTTCACCAATAGAGTCAATAGTCATCATTCCTTTTTATATTTTGATTTAGTTGTATCAACATCTTACTCTTGGTTGTCCATTATACGAGGACATATTATATACTTATCAACTGTTATATGCACGCAATATATAATGTATTTGATGTCATACTAGTATCAGTATCACCTAATATTTCCGGTGTTTGTTGTACCCAAAGTTTATGTTGTGTTATTGCAGCAAGTCTGTTCATAACCATATACCCAGTTACCCATCCAATACCCATTGGTTATGTGAGTATGGGTATGGTGCGGGTATAGCTTTTGAAAAGAGGGTATATACCCATACACATACCTACTTAACTAAATGGTTAAGGTTATGGATATGACCATAACCGCACCATACCCTACCCATTTACAGCCCTAACACACTTACCTTTGTGCCATTCGGCCACATCCATGAGATTTTTTATTAAACACAACGTGTTATCTGTTTTTAACTCTTCATATTGTTAAGCATCCCAAGCTTGGACTGATGGATGACATCCACTGAATCATGTGGGTCGTCCTTAAGTTATCTAAGTTCGCACACAGCAATGTGGCACAATCTTTCAATTTCTTTCCCAGTACCTTAAGACAATGAAAATGTTAATGATAAAAAAACTTGTGTACTAGTAATGTAGAAAAAGAGTGCATCAAGTACCCCCAACATGAACAAGTACATATATACATTGAAATTATTAGTTGAAAATTTACAAAAGGGGTTGGAGACTTGGGAGTGAGGGTGGGAACGTTCGACGGTACACATAGTTCCTTTTAGAAGAGGCCCGAAAATGAGTTTTTTGGCCCGAGAATAATTATCAACCCAAGATACTTGAACAGAAGTTGTCCTTATTCTAGTTTTACCTCTCTCTAGGAGTATATTTGTTTACATATATCTGCTTTCAAAGCGGTTGAATTTGAGTATAATCGGTCATATCTATCAAGATGCTATATATGTTGCATTGATTTTGTCTCCTCACAAATAGCATCATATCGTCTTATTTTTTTATGCTCTCACCTGAGTCATTGCATCACCAAGGCAAACAAAACTAAGCTACCAAACATCCTCAATCACAAGCTTATTGTTGCATGAAAAGCTTCTCTATGTTCCTCACATACTAAATTTTAATCATATATGGCCCCAGAAACCTGTCTTAGATTTCCCCTCATCATCCTCACCCCCATCCACCTCAAGGTCCTCAATTTCATTAATATTTGTTATGTTTGGTAATATAGGTTATTATTGGACTAAATTATTGGATTCCAAGTTTTATTGTCATTTTGTTCCAGTAATCTTTAGCTAATATATCTAGGACATCAAGAGGTATGAAGTCAGAGTGACTTATTGAACTGGATTGGTCAATATTCCAGTTAAATTAGTGACTTTTGGAGTGTGGACCAGTAACCAACATAAGGTGGCCTAGGATCAGGGTCTGACCACACCATGGAATATGATTTACCACTGAGTCAATGAACAGATGATTTGGCTTATAACAAACAGAATATAAATATAACATACCTAGTTGATTGATGATGCTAGGAAGAACATCTTGTAGACCTGCATGGAAAGAATAGAAAATTTTATTGACCATCTAATATACAAGAGGAGCATAAACACAGTGTAATAGAAGAAACAACCGCAACTATATGTATATTCAGGAAAAATAGATAACCAAGAAACAACTTGTACTTTAAACAAGATGAGGAAACATTACTTTTTGTTTGAGGGGTCCCACTAACAACCCAGGTATTGGCAGCGATAGAAGCTTGAACTGAAAGTTGAAAAACCAAATTAGTCTTTTTAATGAGCAAAAGTATCAACAACAGCAATGAAGAAGCTAGATTCTGCGTGCCTTTAGGGTTATTGGTAAATTGAATCACTTGATCGTCTTTGAATATATTAACTTCTTCTATGGCAGGGATAGCATTTACTCCGATTCTTTTTAGAGTAGTCTGCAGCCTTTTATCATCTGTGGTGGTGGTCTTGTGCACTGCCTTCTTCTTTCTGCTCATTAGCCACAAACAAAAGGATGTCAACATGAGATGAGACAAATAATTTATGAGGGAATCATCGAAGTGAGTCTTTTGCAAGAGAAAAAATTATGTTACAAGCACAACATTTGGGATCTATTGGAAGTTTAAGATTTCCTTAAATGGGCTGTTCTAAATCACTTTACAGACAAAAATCTAACAACCATTGAAAGGGTAACTTTATTAAACCTAAAAATAAACTAGAGTTAACGCTGAAGACCATGTAGAGCTGTAAAAAGTATCGAAGCAGAACAAAATATTTACTTGAGTTGAAAACATATACCTAAAAAATCTTTTATTTGTAATACTAACCAAGAAATTTTATTCAAGAGATAAGACAAAAACTAGGACCTGCGCATGCTTCCTTTTCCCCCAGTGCGGACAGCACTGGCCATCTTCATTAGCCGCTCCCGATCCATCTGCAAGCAACAAAACATAAACCAACCTTCGTCGTAAATGAAAGTCTTAGCAAAAAGAAAAATATAAAACGTGGAACAATAACTTATGAAATATTTTATAATAAAACAAATATAACATATTTGGAAAAGAAGTAAAGTACATTACATTTACAGCCCTATCAATAGTACAAACAACGGAATCTAGCGAGTACCAAATTCTAGCAAACCTGAAAGAATGATATTTAAGTATATCAGTAGGATTGTCAAAAATCAAGGTCAGGTTCGGTTCGCTGAAATCAGGTTTACAGTTTTGGTCAAAATAAAGACAGTTTTAACATATATGGCTTATTTTCCAATGTAAACTACTTTAATAGATAGAAAAAGATATAAAGCAGTTAGTTAAACTTTAAAATTAGTAAATTTCCTTATTTGCATATAATTAATCACAAATCAAAGTGATCCCAGTAAGAATCGGGTCCAAATTAAAATTTAAAAACTTGGGTCGGGTCAGGTTAAAAATACTATAAATATGAGGTAGTCAAGTAAATAAAGCTTTTTAATTAGAACACAGATGTCAACTTGCTTGATTTTTTCCGGATTGAGAATCTGGGTCGGTTCCGGACTGTGTTCCAGTTCGAATTGGACACCTATATATTGGCTAGGCCTGGGCAGAGATATTACATGTCGCTCAGAAAATATGACCAACACTTAGGCTGTGTTTGGTGCGTGGTGAGAAAAATGATGGCGATGGAGATGGGGAAGGGGACGGTGATAGTGATGGGGAAATTGTTAACATGTGTTGTTTGGTGACATGTGCATGGTGATAGGGATAGGGATGGGGAAAAACTTAAAAAATATTGTTCGTTACATGGTTACAAAGACGGGGAGCAGGAAATTCTTTATAAAAAACACCTTACACAAGTTAGAATTAATTTATTAGAATACTTTTTGCATGTGTCTAAATAAGTAGTGAAGTCTTGAAAAAAAACTTTTTACACCATGATTCACCATGCTTTTCGATGGGGACAAAAAAAGACCAAAATTCACCACGGATTCACCATGATTCCCTATCACCATGGCAAACAAACAATTTTTTTGTTTCACTATCATTCCCCTCTCCATGATTCACGACATAACAAACCCAGCCTTAATGTTGAGTAACTAATGACAATATATAGTCAAGTTTTCTTGCAGAAAAAGCTTGGCTCTATGTTTTTATTTTCTATTTCAAGAATTTAACAGCTGTCGAGATTTTGTTTTCTAATAGTTCATATAGGTTCTTTTTCTCCATAATACCGAGATAATGAAAAGTAAAATTAAAAAAGGAGACTGATGCTTTTCAGAGAAAAAAATGAATATATTTGCTTGATAATTATTCAAATAAGAATGTTTAAATCGGGCACAGTAATCTCGGTAATATAGAGGACAATTATAGGAAACCATTTGAAAGCATAACACATGCCGTGAATTGTGTAGTCCGCAGACCAGGACTAATTATTAAGATTATGAATTTACAGATTCAGAGAGCTAACCGTCACTCTTGTTTCTTAACAATAGAACGAGATTTAAACGGGGACAGGAAAAACGCATCTCCAACGAAGAGAAAGCGGCGATTGAAGAGCTCTGGGGCACGGTGAGCCGAGAATGGGGGAAGAGAAAAACGGAGAGAGAGCAAGGCAACCTTACAGGGACGTCGATTAGATAGGTGGCTTCTTCAGTTCGCTCGCCGCCTCTCCTTCAACCCTCTCGGTTGCCTAGTTTCAGCTAGGGTTTCCGATTGGACCCCGCTGTTGGGATTGGCAGATGGGTGGAGTGTGACTGTACTGGTCTTCCGAGGAAAGCCCAGTGCGCCCGAAGACGAGGGCTAACACGGATGCGGCCAGCACGTCACGTGGTTACTGCTTAAACCGGGAGCTGCCAAAAAAAACGGGGGCGTCTTTAGGGCCGTCAACGGGCAGGGTATGGATAATTACCTTCTTAGCAATCTCTTTATCCATCCTTTATTGTCCACGTGATAAACCAAAAGATAAAAAATAAACGGGTAATTTTGATATAAAATAAATTTATAAAAAAATAACTTAATGGTTTATTTAGTGGTAATATTTAAATCACATCTTTTTTTATTTGTATTTTCACAAATATGAATATAACTAGGGTAATATTATGCGTGTGTACAATGGGGTTTGGGGTATCCTCATGCTCGGCAACCATTTTTTTTTATAAACGGTCATGCAATTCTATTAAAAGATCATAAAGTCTACATACCAGCAGGTTAGCACCTGCAGGTCACATATTCTGAGTTAAAAACAGAAAACTAGTACTACGATGGTATGAAAAGAGCGGCGAAGATAGAAGTTTTTATAGGGAGGCACCCCTTAGACAAGCCTCAAAATGATGTAATTAAAACTAGAGCTAAGAAAAAGACTAAACGATAGGCATGAGCAGTATCAGAAGTCTGATTCTTCCTCCAGAATCTCCTCCAGTGTGTAGAAGACATCACCAGTGGCAGCTTTATTTTCCGGGCTTTCTTCAACTGGAGTCATCCTAGATGATGTTGGCGCTCATGTAGTATAACAAGATCTGATGTTATCTTCAGCAAAATGATGTTCAGTGGATTTTTGGCATTATTAAATTTCCTATAATTTCTATCCAAATGTGCCATAAGATGGCAATAATGATGTCTTCTGGGTGGAAGTTTGCTACTCTTTGGAGAGGTTTTATATTGAATGGAATAATGTATAGATTTTGATTTTCAGATCTACAATCAAGAAAGTTTTTTATAATAAGTTTTGTGATGGGACATTTTTTAAAGATATGATATGTTGTTTCAGATTTAGATTGGCAAAGATAGCATCTAGATGGTCCAACAAATCCTCTCTTATTAATATTTTGATCAGTGAGCAGCTTTTTGTTTTGAATGAGCCAGAAGAAAATTTTATGCTTTTGTGACCATTTACATTTCCAGGTAAGAGAGTGATTTGGTATGGTGCCTCTGAAAGTGAGGAAGGTGTAAGCTGCCTTTGGGGAGTATAACTCCCCCCATTTCCAAGATATCTTGTTTTTAGTGTTGAATTCCAACTCATATATGATGTTACTCATATCCGAATTTTCAAGATTTGTGAGGAGGAACCGCTTGAGAGCATTAGATTTTTTATTGGTGAGGAGGTTAAGTGTTTTGGTTGTAGTAATGGAAGATAATTTTTTTGGTATAGACCATTGGTTGTGCTGGTTTTTTTATGGAACCATGGGTCTTTTCAAAAATTTATATGGCAGTGTGCGTGAGGTGGGGTGTGTATGAGATTCATGATTAGGTGGTGATGACCCCTTGTATTTTTAAATAAGCAATGATATTTCTCCTATGATTATTGTTGCATACTTTGTGGAAGAATTTTGTATTTTTGTCACCTTCCTTGGCCCAAGAGACCTTAGCTCTTTGTCTCTGCTTGATGTTAATGCAGTTTTTTATATGGTCAATCTCTGAATTGATAGTGAGAATCAGAGCAGGATCGACGGTGGGATCACTATCAACACAAAGGTGTTGTTGTTCAAGATCTTTTAAAGTTTTTACAAGGCTTTGGGGTTGTCTGTGTTTCCAATCCAAGATCTTGTGTTTCATCAGTTTGGTGTTTCTCTGTATGTGATACCCCAAGTTTCTAGTTATGTGGTCTGCCAATACCCAGTTGTTTTCACATAGATTGCCAAATTGTGGAAATTTGAGCCAGAAGTTTTCAAAACAAAAGGATTTTTTACCCCAGATTTCCTTTTGGATGTCAATGATCAAGGGAAAATGGTCAGATATAGGTCTGTGGGCGATATGAACAGATGCAAGAGGAAATTGTTCTTCCTAAGAAGGGGAACAGATGAAGTGGTCAAGCATGGCTCTAGTATTGTTTCTCGACCACGTGAAACCAACATTAGAGGGAGGGAGGTCTATCATATTGTGTTTAGAGAGAAGATGTTTAAAAAAAATTGTCAGCAGGAGAAAGGGCAGTAGTTGTGGAGATTAAGTTTTGTCTATCAGTGATTTTGGTAATAAGGTTGAAATTTGCCTCCAAGGAGCCATGGTTTGTGTTGAGAGGCTTGCATGATATCTGATAGTTCCGAAAGAAAAAGAGATTTGTTGTAACCTAGCTCGCCATATAAACCCGTAAAAGTCCAACTGAAGTTGTCAGCTAAATTTGGCAGGGATATATATATGGAGAAGGTTATGAGATCCCAGTGAGAGAGGGTGAAAGTGTTTTTATTATATCCCACTAGAAATCCACCTTTGAAGCCATCAGGTGGGATTTGAAACCAATCTGTAATCTTATTACCCCCAATTTTTTTTAAAGCAAATTGTGAGAGAGTGGATTTGGTCTCTTGAATGGTAATGATGTCAATGTTATTTTTGTAGATATGATTTCTAATCTCTTTTCTTCTATGTGTGTTATCCACACCGCAAACATTCCAGGATGTAATTTTCATCTTTTAACAGATATAAATCAAACAAAATAGATAAAAAAAAGTGTTATGAAGTTATGAGATGCCCAAATAGTTTATTTTCTGATTTGTCTCTCCAAGATGCCTTTGGTTTGTCCAGTTCATGAATTTTTCTATGTCATCTAGTGTTGTGTTTGTTATATTTTCCTCCTCAAATTGTATTCCTATTTTATTTGCAAATCTGGTGAAACTATGAATATCAGGCCATGAAGCCAAATCTTCAATATTGTCTATATCATTTTCTTCTAATGTGGTAGTTGGTGATAAATGAGAGTTTGAAATAACATCTGAGCAGGAAGTTGAGAATATAGTACTTGTTTCCTGAGCAGCGAAGATGTTTCTCCTGAGCATCCCTTCCGGGCTGGTTTGCATGGTATTGATGGACTTGATGATGCTGGAGTCCTTACCTTTGCTCTTTTTCTTCAGACTCTGCGATGATTTAATCTCATCAATGATTGTTGTTTTGAGCTTTTTTATGGTGTCCGGATCTATATTAAGAGAAAAGTTTTGTAAAGACCCGATCTTTATGATCAAATATTTACAAAATGTATCAAAAATATAAACAATCTTTATTACCATCATGCTTGTACATCAGAGTGGCGGAAGCTAAAATATACATAGAACTACAAAATAAAAACATAAGTCCTATCTAGTCTTCAGTCAACAGAGGACAGCTCCTGCATGTCTCATCTATTTCTCCTTTGTATCACCTGCCCATGAGTTCCCAAAAGGAACAAAACCACACATGGACCCCATTGAAGGGAAAAATAAAGGTCAGCTATGTTGGTACTAAATCCATTATTGAGCTATTTAAAAATAAAGCGTTATGGTATTAACTTTAGGTAAGATTGCTTGGTGGATTATGGAAGTAACACAAGAATAGTCTAGTTACCATGCTAATTACAAAAAGATACAATAATTCAAAGAGGCAACTAGAAAAAATGATAAAGAGATACCAATATCAAGATTTAAATGGAATAATTTTTCATTAAACCAGTATCAAGATATCCAATAATTCAAAATGCAAGGATTTATCTATTGGCACAATCAATCTAATATTTTGTCTTCGCCAGTGGCTAGGTGCCTAGTGTTCTCCCCTCTATGAGAGAACAACACTTCACCTGTGGGGGTAACCAGTACTGGGGGACCTCTAATTGTCCATTATCCACTGCGCAGGGTTGGGGGTCGTGACCCATCGAAACTAGTGAGCCAAAGCTCTTTAGCCAATATTTTGAGTTTTTTGTGCCAATATCAAAATCTAATAATACTTCAATTTCTCAATAATGTTCAATATTCAAAATCTAGTCGTGGTGAACTTCAACAAAAAGGGAAAGGCTAACAACAATATTTGTTCACCAGTTTACAAAACTTTTATATATGAAACTCAAGAGGGAGGCAAATAGTTCAATAAAAGAATAGAGAATTTAGTACCTCAAACTATTCAAAACTCCATGGATTGATCAATCATAACAAGGCTCCAAGAAGAAGAATCTACAAAGTGTTGTACAGTTTTGTTATCATTTGGCATGGAACCAATTACTTGTTCAATCTTTTCTATTTAATGTTTCCTTTCCAAGTTAGGACTATATTCATCGTATTTTTCTCTATGGTTATCAATATTAGATTCCCAACTAGGTTATATATATATATATATATATATATATCCAATGTTACATAGTTGTTTTATCGTGTTGTCTCTATGTTAGATCTAGAATATCATTATGTTTCTCATATATATTACAACTACATTTAGTCACTAGGATTATGTATGTCTATTTACTAATATACCTTACTAGGGATATTTAGGGTTTAATTCCACATACCTCTATACATACTATTCATATGCTAGTACCTTGATCTTGATTTCTTATATGTATACAAGTAGTAATATGTCTTAGGCATTACATAATTGCATATTGTTCCTTAATGATGAGATAACTAGTGGCTTCATAATTCAAAATATTATATCGAAGTGTATCGATTAGTATACATAGCTTCAAGGTTTGGATTTATCACAAGGTGAGATCATTCATAATGGTCAAAACTACTACATTATAGCTTATTAGCTTATCAACACGTACATACATATACACATTGCTAGGTAACCAATAGGCCTAGTCATATGATTTAGTTGATACAACAATTACTTATATATATTATGATTATCTTTATTGCTATTTGTATGTGTGTTGATTAACTAATTTATCCATCTAATGTTTGGGAGAAGTATGTACGTATAGGAGCAAGGGTGTAGGATTTACCTATTCATTGATGAGAGGGAATTGACACCACACGATCAGGTTGTTGCTCACCCTTATAAGGGATTGAGGGTTCCTTCTTGTCATGCTTTTAAACATTCTTTGTCCCTCGCTCTTTCTTGGAGTTAAGATCAACATTGTCTTCATGGCCTGAGGGTGGTGTATCCTCCTTCTCAAGATTGTTGTATGTGTCTTCTCCATTCCAACACGGTAGCCTGACTCCTTGTGTTGATTCATATGTGATCATCATTTGCATGCTAACCATTGGAGTTTGTTGGAGAGGATGTAGCAGGAAAATAGACCTGTAGATCAGGTGGTTACTAGTCTATTTTCCAGGTGTTCTAGGCTCTAGGATTGAGCAAGCTGTCGTGGTGGTAGCTGCTACACACATCTGATCTAGAGGTGAGTTCATCTACCAATCTAAGGTATGGGTGTTGTTGTCTGAAGATGCGAGGAGCCTGACAATTGTTGCAGGTGATGGAGGTTGTAAGGTTGCAAGGGATCCGATAGATGGCAGTGGACATTGCTGGATGGCGCTACAGGTACCAGGGAGGAAGCAGTGATGAGGTTGGTCTGAAGAAATCTATAGCGGCGGTCTGTAATTGCAGGTCTGCGTTGCATATCTGTGATGGCTTGCTGCAGATGGTCAGGTTAACTGTGAGGCAGCGAGTTGGCATGCAGGTTTGCGTCGAGTGACAGGTTGGTCGGAGGAGAAAAGGTAGATGACGATCCGACTTGGCAGAGTCGAACAGGGCGACGCCTACGCGATGGTGGTGCTGGTCGCTGTGTGCTGACGAGGTGATCTTCCACTGGCGAGGGACAACGTTGGTGGCGGCACTAGTCTCGAACACCATGGAGCCTACTAGGTAGTGCAGTCAGGAGTGGGGACGTTGAGCTCACATGCTCGTGAATGATCTGTAGCTGCATCCCATCCTTGTCGGCGCCGCTGCGATCTGCAAGGGTTCATCCTTGCTTCAGCCATCGAGGTCTGTTGGAGGTGGGGCGACTGCAGGGCCCACTCCACGATCTGGTTATCACAAGATATCGTTGGCTGGATCTAGGCAGAGAGAAGGGGAGGTTTGGAGGAGGTCCGAAGGTCCAGAGGAAGAAGAATAGGTTGGCAGCAGCTATGGAAGCCAGGTCCTTGTCAACGGTGTGTGCAGGGGGATATAGCGGGAGATTGATCCTAGGGTTTGTGCTCTTGAGTTGAACGGGAAGGTATGGGCATCTTCAGTTTGGTTCAGGGTGGCGTAGAGTCTTGATGATGGCTCGCCGACCGTTTCTTCCCAAGTCACCAGCCATAACGGTTGTAGGCATTTCGAACCTATTCCCGACGGTGGCGTAGGGCAAAGTCAAGTGAACCGAAGGGAGTTGGAATGATGGCGTGAGGGGCAGCGAGGCACCGAGTGTTCTTCTCCGTTTTATTCTGCAGCAAGGTAACCGCCGCACAGGGGAAACTCTAGAGCCGCGTTGGGTTAGAGAATACCCGGGCGTGCAAAACTCGGTCAAATATCCCCCTTTTGATCAGTTAATTTATGGTATATTCCATCTTAATCACATAAATTTTGGGAATTAATATCTCCTAATTTAGTAGTTGTTTTAATTTCTAATCTTGACCATGCCTTCACTTAGTAGTACTTCAAATTATAAAAATTCTAACTCCCCTAATTATGGTTCCAATGTGCCATATGAATTTCTTCTCATAATTAATCCAAACATATATATGTAAAATTCCATAATGTATTTTTTTTGTGATTCCAAAGCCAAGAAATTCTAACGGAGTTTAACTATTTAAATATGGGTCTCAAGTGGGATGACTAGACCAAAATAAGGAAATAATTACACTTTGGTTCTCGAGTTTCAAGATATTCCAAATAAAGTGTAAATATGAGTGCAAATTTCTCTTTTTGGATGATTATGTATCATAAGCTCAATAATTAAATTTTTATACCAAATTTCAGTATGTTACAAGTTTTCTTCTTTTGGGATGGAAGAGAAAGGTTGGAAAGTGCCTTTGGGGGAGGGAATAGGGTTTTTGGCGGGTGGTGAGAGTGTTCTTTGTCTTTTGAGGTTGTGAGAAATGTTGGAGTCAGTTGATGAGTTCATGGTGGCAGATTTTCTCTCCCAAACTAAATTTCTATCTCTATGTTTTCTGATGGGATTGTAGGATCTTTTGTTGTTGTTCAAGGAGTACCAGGATGGAGGGTGAGCAGAGAGGTCAAAGAAAGATGTTTTGATGTCAGTAGGGTTCTCAGTAGATAGTTTTATGTTGTAGATGATTTCCCCCAGCCTGATGTTCAGAGAAGATGGGAGGGAGGTGGCTTGTTTGATAGAGAAAAGATAGTAAGCTTTAATGAAATGTGAAGGGTGTAGGGTCTCTGGATTGATGTATTGCAGAGTAGCCCCAACAGTATGGGCAATGGCTCTGAAGACTTCAACTTCCCAAAGGTGAGGGGGGAGATTTGATATAGCAACCCACCCAGACCCACCCGACTGGGCCTCCAAAGCCCCATGTCCATAAGTCCGCCTATAAATATTTTCCTGATCAAAACTAGAGCCACATGGGATCGTGAGAATTTGTCCAAAAAGATGGTCAATCTTGGTATAACATCCCTGACCTGGGTTATGAATTAATCCTAGGTGTTTTTCTTGATAAAAGTGATTATATGCATGCTCTTATCTTTTGAAAAGTAATTAAGGCTCAAGAGGAACTTATATTACAGTTTTAGTCCTTTTTGAATATTGTTGAAATCAATATTTTGCTTGTTTTGGACTAAAGTGCAAATTACCCAAGTTGAGGGGTCTATTTGCAAAAGTGTGCATAATAATATGTTCCTCATGTGTTGAAGCATCATCGGAGTGAAGATGATGCAGAGGTATGGCTTGTGATAGCCTGAATTCCAATAAAGAGCTGATAATGCAATGTTTGTGCATGAAAACCTAGTTTTGGTGTAATGTGCAAATTACCCAAAACCTAGGGTGCAATATGTAAATTACCATTTCAATAAGATCCCTAATGTTTCTTGGCATCATGTGGAGCAAAGAAATGAGAAGGGCGCCTCATTTGAATTAAGTTGGAGGAGAGAGAATCTTGATATTAAAATAATCAAGATTTAAGCATAATGGAAACATTAATGCAAAAATAAATAAAATAATTGAAGGGCCTTCAACCAACATTAAAATGGTGGAATTCATATGTGTGTATGAACGTCCTTGATCTTGCAAGGACCGAAAATATCCTAAGGAGGTGAAATTCCACTCACCTTATTATAAAGAAAAGAATTTTCACTCAAAAAGATATATTAATATTATAAGGGATTAAGGTGCTTATTTTCTTTTCCCTTAATCCATGGATAATGGAAGGGAGCTCGGTGGGTTTGAATTGTCGTTGCATGCAAGAAAACCAAGGAGGAAGTTGTAACATCCCAGGATTTGAGGCCTCGGATAACATGATCTTAAAAGGAATGATTGGACTACCCATATCACCAAGGTGCACCTCCTTTTCCGGGAGCCCATCTCTAAAGAACTCCATAGTTAAGCGTGCTCAACTTGGAGTAGTACTAGGATGGGTGACCAGTCGGGAAGTTGATTCTGGCTTGCGCGTGAGTGGACAAAAGCGTGCAGTTAAGGCTAGTGGTGGTCTGTGGGGCCAGTCGTCATTCCTGAAACTCTACTAGAGCCTTGGGCAGTGGGCCCAGGCATTACAAATGGTATCAGAGCCATAACCCCTCCAGTAGGTGGGGCCCACATGGGCATGTGACATGCCAGTCTTGAGTTGTGCGGTCCAGGCAAGTTGGAAAGGCTATCCGTAGAGACGAGATGGAGCCACCCTTGAGCTGGTAGCCGTGGACGGGAGCTGGGTGTCCATGGGCCATTGTGGGTCTGCATTGAAATGGGGTCAGATTATGAGGCCATATAGTTGAGCCTTGACGAGGACGTCAAGAGTCTAAGTGGGGGAGATTGTAACATCCCAGGATTTGAGGCCTCGGATAACATGATCTTAAAAGGAATGATTGGACTACCCATATCACCAAGGTGCACCTCCTTTTCCGGGAGCCCATCTCTAAAGAACTCCATAGTTAAGCATGCTCAACTTGGAGTAGTACTAGGATGGCTGACCAGTCGGGAAGTTGATCATGGCTTGCGCGTGAGTGGACAAAAGTGTGCAGTTAAGGCTAGTGGTGGTCTGTGGGGCCAGTCGTCATTCCTGAAACTCTACTAGAGCCTTGGGCAGTGATCCCGGGTGTTACAGAAGTGGTGGCAACATTTTTGGAATTAATTGATTTTTATAAAACATTTTCTCTTTCATAAATTTTCTTATAAAAGAGCCTTTTCCAACCCACCTAAGGAACTTTTCGGATTCTTTTCTTCTCCTTGCTTGCAAAATCAACCAAGAGAGCTAAGAACAGCAGGAAGGACGCCCCCAATCTATTGGTAAGTCTTTGACCTTCGTTCTTCTTGATTTCATGGTGAAAATCATAAAACAATGTATGATTCCTTCATTTCTTCACTCCACCTTCAACCTAGCCGATCCTTTCACTCCAAAAGCTTGAGAAACGACCTTGGGAGGTTGCTAGAGCTTCAACCACCATTGGATCCATGATGTTTGGAGCTTGGGATCAGATTTGAAGGTGGGTTATATAACTTAAACCCTTAATCTTTGTCATTGAATTTGATTTCTCCATACAATTGATTTAATTGTTGTTATTACAATAGCTTTGCTTGATTAATGGAGTTGCCATGGAAAATGGCAGTAGTTCTGTGAGTCTAAAGGTTGAAGATGATAAAATGTTCATAAGCACACACCTCAACCAAAAACATAAGCAAACGGTCTTGGATCTTTGGTCCAAACAGTTTCATCAAACCGTTTGAGACCAAACAGTTTGCAAACTGTTTGGTGCTTTGGACTCAAAACCGAATGAAGGGGTTGACCATTTGGTTTAGTTGACCGTTTGAGGTCTGAACTTAATTACATGTTGGATGATGATCTAATGGATTCAATTGATTGATTCAATGTGTGCACAATCCTTCATTTGGAAACCCTAATCGAGTTGATTGAAGATTCCTTGATTGGTCCTAACGTTTTCAAGACAACTTGGGTCAAACGGTCTTGAGATCATTTGAGCCCAAACGGTCTTGAAACTGTTTGGGACCAAACGGTTTCAAAAGTATTTGGTGGGTTAGTGGTTGATCCTTGACCCATGGATGATGATCTAATGGTATTGATTGATGACTCCTTCAATTGAATAACCTATAATCAATTCAATGGTGCAATTGAAATCGATTGGATTGATAAATTGACGTAATGAACCCTTGCGGTTTGGGACTGATTTGGCCCAAACGGTCTTGAAACCATTTGGGGGCAAATAGTTTCAAAATCGTTTGGGGTCAAATGGTTTCAAAACCGTTTGGTGGTGTACCCTTCAAAATCCAATGGAGTTCAATGTGGTTCAATCACTTGGACATTGAAGGTAATGATTGTTCTAATAATCCAATGATGGTTAGTAATGATAATCAATGAAGGTACAAAGGTTAAAACCCTAATAGTACCTAAGTAATTAGTGTCAATTAAGGGATGAACCTTAATTGCTTATATGACCAATGACTTGGTACACTATGTTAATCATAGTTGTATGTACTTGATTGAAGGGTTGATATGACCTAATCAAGTTAAGAGGATGATAGCATGGAAGTCATACATGAAGTATGATTCATGTAGTGATTAAGGGGATGATCCTTAAGTAAAGAGATAATGAGACCCTAATCATGAACATAAACCCTAATTGACAAGGTTGTTGAACCTCAACCCTAATTCAGGGCAATTATAATTGAAACCCTAATCCAAGGTATGGATGTAACCCTAATTCAGGATGATGATGTGTGTAGACCTAATTAAGGGTAATGAATCATGAAACCCTAATTGGGATGAATAGTAAACCCTAATTATGGGTAATGGAACATGAAACCCTAATTGGGATGAATAGTAAACCCTAATTGTGGATTATTGAATGTAAATCCTTTTCTAAGGTGAAATTTATGTGAAACCCTGACTAAGGATGGTTTCATGAGAAACTCTGATGTTTTGATGTTCTGTGAAGCTCAAATCTAGGGTAATGCTATGTAATGCTTAATGAACCCTAATCTTGGGTAATATGATGATAAACCATAACTATGATGTAGTAATGAGATGATTATCCTCATTTGACGTGCAATGGGAAACCTTAACCCTGGTAAGGGTATAGTGGCATTACCCATGAATAGTGAATCATATTTGTTGAACATGGTTCTGATATGCAATTGATATCACTGTTATCATCTGTGCTAACCATGCAGGAATGTTGAAATGATGATCATGGCCGGGTATGAGCTATGAAGTTCAATTCACTATTGTGTTTGGGCCTTGTGTGCCATAATATACCTTGTTGCCTGGTAAGAGGTAACAAGAGAGTTAATGGGCCTCAAGTATCATGTGTGATGCTTGTAATAGCAAGTGTCATGTTTGCCTTGGTCAGTTGACCTGAAGGTGATGGTTACCTAGAAAAGTGGTAACAATGCTTAATGATGAATCAATGGTTTAGTTACCGAGGGCCACATGATTATGGTGATGAAATTATGAAGGGATGAGAATTCCCAGTTTTAAAATAAGGGACTGAGTTCGCAATGTCATTCAAAGACTGTTAAGTATTTGATGAAAATAGTACATGTTTCTTTATAGCATTGTCCTAATAAGTTTTGTTTGAGACTTGCCTGATGCTAAAAGAATATGAAAATGTACTTAATTAATTAAGTGAAATCTATTCATGTAGTGATCTGACCATAGATCCATCATCATCAGAAGTTGGTGATGGTGAAATAGGTTTTCCTATAGAATTCCTGGAGTTCACATATTCTGAATATGTGGGGGTAAATGGGTGAAAATATCCTTACGTCCTTGTGAAGAGATTGAGGGAAGGTAAACATTAAACCTCTCAATCCTTCATGTGTTGGGATATATGTATCATAAATCTCCCGATGGTTGGGATGGATGTATCATTAATCTCCCAATGTTATTTTATGTCGGGTCGATGGAGATAAGCATTAAAGCTCTTGATTGCCAATGAGAGTGCAGTTGACGCTGTAACTCAATAGAGAAGTTCCAGGATACCATGGAAAGCTATTTGAGCAGTCGACATAGTCGTGCTTGTAGTCCCGTACTGATCGGGATGTGGGAGGTCATGAGAATCCGGCTCTTCCATTGACTTATTTATGGTACCGATTTCGATTCTAGAAATGGTCGGTTGGAGTATGAGTGGTATACCTCATCTCCTCAGAGCTTAAATATGTTCGTAAAATGTAATCAGTCGTGTAGCGTATTTGGATAAGATTGAAATACGCGAATCATTGGTTGATAATATACTGCTTAGCATGTCCTTGATGCACAAAGGTTATTTATGATCTTCCATTCCTTATTGAATATTAGACATGCTGCTTATCAAGTTTAAGTTGAAATACTTGCATAAGGATGTTGCTCTAATCTGCATAGATGTTGAATTATCTACTGTTAAGCTTATGATTCCACTGCTCAGTTTATTTATATTAAACTGCAATGATAATGTTTTGGTTGAGAGTTACATCTCCCGCTGGGGAAATTTTTATATTTGTCTCACCCCCGTGGGATTCAACATTTTTAGGTAGACGCAGACATCAAGGAAGAAACTCTTCTGCAGGAGAAGAGCAGCAACAACAGTCACAGGGACATCAGTGATCCAGCAGGTGGAGACATTAGCTATCTGGTTTTGTATAGTTTGTCTTATGAGTCGTCTCTGTACTCTCGGGTCCTAGGAGTTAGTGTTTTTTATAATTTGATCTGAGATTTTGACTTGATGCCTCGAGATTTTTATACTGCTGATGTACAGTTTAACAGGGAAGTTAATGTTGTAACTCTCGAGAGGGAATAGTATGAGAGATGTACTAGTGAACCAGTGTGTACTTGAAATACTTTGGTTCAGAATGAAAGAGTTTTCCTATGAATGGATCTCTTGTTAAATGGTTTTAATTTTTAGTGATTTCAGTAATTCCGCTGCTAATAATACGCTTCCGCATTAGTTAATCTAGTTTTTATGAGTTGTATGCCACAAGTAAAGTGATATCAGAGTCTAGGTTCGCTGAGTCTACAGAGACATAGGATTAAGGTTGTTGAGTTTGTTCCAAGTGTTTCTAGTTTATCTGATAGTGTCTTCTGCTCATATATGAGAAGAATAACTAAATATGTCTGGATCACACGATGAACACGCTGCTGAAAGCAGTGTTGCTGCACCGGGAGGAGGTGCAAGAGACTAGGACAGGGAGGAACCTGTACCTGAACAGCCCCAGTTCAACCCAGTTGATATGGGGAACCCAACCCTCCAGGCGATGTTCGGACAGTTTATGGCAGCCATGACCCACATGATGGATAGAATGCCAATACATGCAGCTAGGGCACCAGCCCATGATGAAAGACATGGTGCCGGCAAGACTTTTGAAAGGCTTAAGAGGGTAGGAGCCTTAGAGTATGCTGGTACAACCGATCCAGTAGATGCTGACCTATAATTGACTGAGTTGGAGAAAGCCTTCAGGATCCTCATGATTCCTGATGATGAGAGGGTCAGGCATGCTGTATATCTCTTAAAAGGGAGTGCTGGCCACTGGTGGACCAGAGAGGAAGGCAAAAGACCTGGATTTGTGATTGGATGGGGTGAATTCAGGCGTGAATTCGTTGCTAGATACTTTCCAAAGATGTATCTAGATGAGAAGATCTCTCAGTTTGAGAGGATTAAGCAAGGACCAATGAACATTAGCGAGTATGAGGCTAGGTTCATGGAGTTGTTGCGGTTCTGTCCGCACATGGCATCTAATGATGAGGAGAGAATTCGGCAGTTTGAGAAGGGGTTGAACGCTGAATTAACAACTCTGGTGTCTGCTTTGGAGAACCGGGAGAGGTTTGTAACTTTCATGGAGTCTGTAAGACGCATAGAGAGGTCTGTAATTGAGAAGCGACAGACCAAGGGTAAGAAGGAATACCCACAGTTTCAATGATAGAGTATTGGAAGTTTCAAGAAACCAAGGTATTGTGTGCCTACACCACCACCAAGGTTCAATACCCAGACACACTGGACGTCAAGTAAGGGTAGAAACTGTAGTTTACCACCGAAGAGAGCTCACAGCTCAGCCTCTATGTCAGTAACAGGACCACCCAGACCACCGAGGGGGAATGTAACCTATTACCGATGCGAGAGAGAAGGCCATGTGGTGAGGGACTATCCTGAGAAAGTCAGGAATGTGACCTAGCAACCGAGGCAGAGTCAGCAGGGCTCTCAGAGGCAACAACCTGGCAGTGGAGCTAGAGGACGTGGACAAGCATCCTAAGCCGGTTCTTTGACATCCAATAACCGAGCACATGGTCAACAACAAGCGACAGCTAGGTTCTATGCTATGAACCAGCCTGAAGCAGTAGTCAACCCTCAGGTTGTGACATGTGAGATGGAATTGCTTTATTCTGATATGTCTTTATTCTGCTTCGTATCTATGTTAATAGATCCGGGTGCTACGCACTCTTTCATCACTTGAGAAGTGATCGATGACTGCAATATGATTGTCAGTCATAGAGAAGATAGTTTGCTGTTAGAGACACCTTTGATGGGATCTGCAATGTTGCGGGAGGTGTGTTCTCCCTGCAATCTTTTCTTTTCTAATCACCGCATTCAAGTGGATCTTATACCATTTGAGATGCAGGGTTTTGATATAATCCTTGGGATGGACACCTTAGAGAAGTATAAAGTTGTCTTGGATTGTAGTTCCAAGCAAACTGTGTTCACAGATGGTGATGACACATGGATCTTTCAGCGAGATAGAAAGATTCTTCCAACATGTCTTGTGTCAACCATGGTAGCTGAGAAGTTGATGAGACAAGGATGCCTTGCATTCTTAGCCCATGTGGTTGATACCACAATGGAGAGTCCTCATCCTTCTGAAGTTCCTGTTGTCAGGGAATTTGAAGATGTATTTTCTGAAAAACTTCCAGGTGTTCCACCGCCCCTAGAGATAGATTTTGAAATTAATCTAATCCCGGGCACGCAACCAATAGCACAAATGCCATATACGATGGTGCCTGCTGAAATGGCAGAACTCAAGAGACAACTGCAAGAGTTGCTTGAGAAGGGTTTTATCTGACCAAGTACTTCACCCTGGGGTGCTCCGGTCCTTTTTGTTAAGAAAAAGGATGGGTCTATGTGATTATGCATCGACTATAGACAGTTAAACAAGGTAACTATAAAGAATGAGTATCCCTTACCAAGGATTGATGACTTGTTTGACCAATTACGTGGTGCGACTGTCTTTTCTAAGATAGATCTGAGGTCGGGATACCATCAGTTACGTATCAAGGAGGGTGACATACCTAAGTCTGCCTTTAGAATAAGGTATGGTCACTATGAGTTCACAGTTATGTCATTTGGACTAACTAATGCACCAACTGCATTTATGGAACTCATGAATAGAATCTTTTGACCTTTTCTGGATCAGTATGTTGTCGTCTTTATAGATGACATCCTGATATTTAGTTAAGATGCTCAACAACATGAGCAACATCTTCACCAAGCTCTGACTTTGCTAAGAGAGCATAAGTTATATGCTAAGTTTAGCAAATGTGAGTTCTGGTTACCAGAGGTTTCTTTTCTTAGACACGTAATATCTGCCTCAGGTATTCATGTTGATCCTAAGAAGGTAGAATCTGTCCTGTAATGGGAATAGCCGAAGACACCAATGGAGATAAGAAGTTTCCTAGGACTGGCGGGCTATTACAGGAGGTTCATTAAGAACTTCAGTTCAATAGCCTTACCCCTAACTAAGTTGACAAGGAAGGAGATTCCTTTTGTCTGGAATGACAAGTGTCAACAATCTTTCCAGTTGTTGAAGGAAAGGTTAACAAGTGCACCTGTGTTAGTGCTACCTGAGCAAGGAAAGGGGTATATAGTCTTTTGTGATGCATCTAAGAATGGCTTAGGATGTGTGTTGATGCAGGATAAGCAAGTGATTTCTTTTGCTTCTCGACAGCTTAAGAAACACGAGGAGAATTATCCAACACACGATCTAGAATTAACTGTTGTGGTCCATGCCTTGAAAATCTGGAGACATTATCTCTATGGAGAAACATTCCAAATTTTCACAGACCATAAAAACCTAAAGTATATCTTTTCTTAGTATGAGCTAAACTTGAGGCAACACCGCAGGATGGAGTTAATCAAGGACTACGATGGTAGAATTGATTATCATCCAGGGAAATCCAATGTGGTTGTTGATGCACTAAGTAGAAAATCAGCAACACCAGCCCTAGATAAAGCACAACTAAACTCCTTAGTGTAATCTAAGAGAGATATGTTTATCTCCTTAAGGCAAGACAATGTACAGCTTAAAGTGTCATTGTTAGTCGGGTTGTTAGCTGAGATGCACATAAAACCAACTCTGAGACATCAGATTATAGAAGCACAACAGACTGATTCTATAATTCAGCAGATCAGGTCAGAATATGGCAGTGAGAAACGGGATGGTTTCCATGATTCTGATGATCAGGTAGTCTGTTACCATGGTAGGATGATAGTGCCTGATGTTGACAACTTAAGAAAGTTAGTCCTAGAGGAAGCTCATTTTTCAATGTATACTATGCATCCAAGGAGCACCAAGATGTATCATAACTTAAAGGATATGTATTGGCGGCCTGGTTTGAAAAAGGATGTTGCTGAGTTTGTTATGCGGTGTCCGGTGTGTCAGCAGGTTAATGCTGAACATCAGAAGCCCGTAGGAACAATGCAACCCCTGCCTATACCACAATGGAAGTGGGATCATGTAACTATGGACTTTGTGGTTGGTTTGCCTAGAACAGCCAAAAGTCATGATTCCATTTGGGTAATAGTTGATAGGTTGACAAAGACAACACATTTCTTACATGTCAAGTCAACCTATATAGCTGAGAAGCTTGCACAAATCTACATAGATGAGATAGTGCGGCTGCATGGGGTACCAGTTACAATAGTTTCTGACAGAGGTCCTCAGTTTACAAGTCATTTTTGGGAACGACTTCATAAAGCTTTGGGCACCCAGTTGAGGTTTATTACAACCTTTCATCCTCAGACAGATGGACAATCTGAGAGGACGATACAAACCTTGGAGGACTTGCTTAGAGCATGTGTCCTTCAATTTATGGGGAGTTGGGATCTACATCTGAGCTTGATAGAGTTTGCTTATAATAACAGCTATCAACACAGTATTGACATGGCACCATATGAGGCTTTCTATGGTAGACGTTGTAGATCTCCCCTATGTTGGTATGAAACTGGTGAATATCAACTTTTGGGTCCTGAGCTGGTTCAGCAAACAACTGAGAAGATAAAGATCATACAACAACAGTTGAAAACATCCCAGGATAGACAGAAATCATATGCTGACAAGCGTCGTAGACCCTTAGAATTCCAAATCGGAGACAGTGTGTACCTCAAGGTTTCACCTTGGAAAGGTATCCTGAGATTTGGAAAGAAAGGGAAGTGAGCGCCTAGATTTATGGGGCCTTATCCGATCATTGAGAGGATGGGAAAGGTAGCCTATAAGCTAGATTTACCACCTAAGTTGCATAGATTTCACCCAGTGTTTCATATGTCTATGTTGAGGAAGTGTCATCCTGACATTGAGTTAGTTCTACAACCTGTGGAGGTAGAACTAAATGATGACATATCTTATGTGGAAGGACCTGTGTTGATTTTTGACAGAAGAATCAAGAAGTTGAAGAAGAAAGACATTATTCTTGCAAAAGTTCTATGGAATCACCATGGCATTGAAGAACCTACGTGGGAACTAGAGGATGAGATGAGCAGGAAATATCCTACTCTTTTCTCTTAATGTTTTGTTGATGATTTCGGGGACGAAATCATTGTAAGGGGTGGATAAACTTGTAACATCCCTGACCTGAATTATGAATTAACCCTAGGTGTTTTGCTTAATAAAAGAGATTATATGCATTCTCTTATCTTTTAAAAAGTGATTAAGGCTCAAGAGGAACTTATATTACAATTTTAGTCCTTTTTGAATATTGTTGAAATCAATATTTTGCATGTTTTGGACTAAAGTACAAATTACCCAAGTTGAGGGGTCTATTTGCAAAAGTGTGTGTGATAATATGTTCCTCATGTGTTGAAGCATCATGAGAGTGAAGATTATGTAGAGGTATGGCTTGTGATAGCCTGAATTCCAAGAAAGAGCCGATAATGCAATGTTTGTGCATGAAAACCTAGTTTTGGTGTAATGTGCAAATTACCCAAAACCTAGGGTGCAATATGTAAATTAACACTTCAATAAGGTCCCTAATGTTTCTTGGCATCATGTGGAGCAAGGAAATGAGAAGGGCACCTCATTTGAATTAAGTTGGAGGAGAGAGAATCTTGATATTAAAATAATCAAGATTTAAGCATAATGGAAACATTAATGCAAAAATAAATAAAATAATTGAAGGGCCTTCAACCAAAATTAAAATGGTGGAATTTATATGTGTGTATGAACGTCCTTAAGCTTTCAAGGACCGAAAATATCCTAAGGAGGTGAAATTCCACTCACCTTATTATTAGGAAAAGAATTTCCACTCAAAAAGATATATTAATATTATAAATTAATATTATAAGGGATTAATGTGCTTATTTTCTTTTCCCTTAATCCATGGATAATGGAAGGGAGCTTGGTGGGTTTGAGTTGCCTTTGCATGCAAGAAAACCAAGGAGGAAGTGGTGGCAACATTTTTGGAATTAATTGATTTTTATAAAACATTTTCTCTTTCATCAATTTTCTTATAAAAGAGCCTTTTCCAACCCACCTAAGGATCTTTTCAGATTCTTTTCTTATTCTTGCTTGCAAAATCGACCAAGAGAGCTAAGAACAGCAGGAAGGACACCCCCAACCTGTTGGTAAGTCTTTGACCTTCGTTCTTCTTAATTTCATGGTGAAAATCATAAAATAATGTATGATTCCTTCATTTCTTCACTCCATCTTCAACCCTAGCCGATCCTTTCACTCCAAAAGCTTGAGAAACGACCTTGGGAGGTTGCTAGATCTTTAACCACCATTGGAGCCGTGAAGTTTGGAGCTTGGGATCAGATTTGAAGGCGAGTTATATAACTTAAATCCTTAATCTTTGTCATTGAATTTGATTTCTCCATACAATTGATTTAATTGTTGTTATTACAATAGCTTTGCTTGATTAATGGATTTGCCATGGAAAATGGCAGTAGTTCTGTGAGTCTAAAGGTTGAAGATGATAACCTATTCATAAGCACACACCTCAACCAAGAACATAAGCAAACGGTCTTGGACCTTTGGTCCAAACAGTTTCATCAAACCGTTTGGTGCTTTGGACTCAAAACTGAATGAAGGGGTTGACCGTTTGGTTTAGTTGACCGTTTGAGGTCTGAACTTAATTACATGTTGGATGATGATCCAATGGATGCAATTGGTTGATTCAATGTGTGCACAATCCTTCATTTGGAAACCCTAATCGAGTTGATTGAAGATTCCTTGATTGGTCCTAGTGTTTTCAAGACAACTTGGGTCAAACGGTTTTGAAAATGTTTGGGACCAAACAGTTTCAAAACCATTTGGTGGGTTAGTGGTTGATCCTTGACCCATGGATGATGATCTAATGGTATTGATTGATGACTCCTTCAATTGAATAACCTATAGTCAATTCAATGGTGCAATTGAAATCGATTGGATTGATAAATTGACCTAGTGAACCCTTGCGGTTTGGGACTGATTTGGCCCAAACGGTCTTGAGACCGTCTGAGACCAAACGGTCTTGAAAATGTTTGGGGGCAAACGGTTTCAAAACCATTTGGGGTCAAACGGTTTCAAAACCGTCAAACAGTTTCAAAACCGTTTGGTGGCAAACGGTTTCAAAACCGTTTGGTGGTATAACCTTCAAAATCGAATGGAGTTCAATGTGGTTCAATCACTTGGATATTGAAGGTAATGATTGTTCTAATAATCCAATGATGGTTAGTAATGATAATCAATGAAGGTACAAAGGTTAAAACCCTAATAGTACCTTAGTGATTAGTGTCAATTAATGGATGAACCCTAATTGCTTATAAGACCAATGACTTGGTACACTATGTTAATCATAGTTGTATGTACTTGATTGAAGGGTTGAAATGACCTAATCAAGTTAAGAGGATGATAGAATGGAATTCATACATGAAGTATGATTCATGTAGTGATTAAGGGTATGATCCTTAAGTAAAGAGATCATGAGACCCTAATCATGAACATAAACCTTAATTGATAAGGTTGTTGAACCTCAACCCTAATTCAGGACAATTATAATTGAAATCCTAATCCAAGGAATGGATGTAACCCTAATTTAGGATGATGATGTGTGTAGACCTAATGAAGGGTAATGGATCATGAAACCCTAATTGGGATGAATAGTAAACCCTAATTATGGGTAATGGAACATGAAACCCTAATTGGGATGAATAGTAAACCCTAATTGTGGATTATTGAATGTAAATCCTTTTCTAAGGTGAAATTTATGTGAAACCCTGACTAAGGTTGGTTTCATGAGAAACCCTGATGTTTTGATGTTATGTGAAGCTCAAATCCAGGGTAATGCTATGTAATGCTTAATGAACCCTAATCTTGGGTAATATGATGATAAACCATAACTATGATGTAGTAATGAGATGATTATCCTCATTTGACATGCAATGGGAAACCCTAGCTCTGGTAAGGGTATAGTGGCATTACCCATGAATAGTGAATTCATATTTGTTGAACATGGTTCTGATATGCAATTGATATCACTGTTATCATCTGTGCTAACCATGCATGAATGTTGAAATGATGATCATGGTCGGGTATGAGCTATGAAGTTTAATTCACTATTGTGTTTGGGCCTTGTGTGCCATAATATACCTTGTTGCATGGTAAGAGGTAACAAGAGAGTTAATGGGCCTCAAGTACCATGTGTGATGCTTGTAATAGCAAGTGTCATGTTTGCCTTGGTCAGTTGACCTGAAGGTGATGGTTACCTGAAAAAGTGGCAACAATGCTTAATGATGAATCAAGGGCTTAGTTACCCAGGGCCACATGATTATGGTGAGGAAATTGTGAAGGGATAAGAATTCCCAGTTTTGAAATAAGGGACTGAGTTCCCAATGTCATTCAAAGACTGTTAAGTATTTGATGAAAACAGTACATGTTTCTTTATAGCATTGTCCTAATAAGTTTTGTTTGAGACTTGCCTGATGCTAAAAGAATATGAAAATGTACTTAATTAATCAAGTGAAATCTATTCATGTAGTGCTCTGACCATAGATCCATCATCATCAGAAGTTAGTGATGGTGAAATAGGTTTTCCTATAGAATTCCTGGAGTTCACATATTCTGAATATGTGGGGGTAAATGGGTGAAAATATCCTTACGTCCTTGTGAAGAGATTGAGGGAAGGTAAACATTAAACCTCTCAATCCTTCATGTGTCGAGATAGATGTATCATAAATCTCCCGATGGTTTGGATGGATGTATCATTAATCTCCCAATGTTATTTTATTTCGGGTCAATGGAGATAAGCATTAAAGCTCTCGATTGCCGATGAGAGTGCAGTTGACGTTGTAACTCTATAGCAAAGTTCCAGTATACCCTGGAAAGCTATTTGAGCAGTCGACATAGTCGTGCTTGTAGTCCCGTACTGACCGGGATGTGGGAGGTCATGGGAATTCGGCTCTTCCATTGACCTATTTATGGTACCGATTTCGATTCTAGAAATGGTCGGTTGGAGTATGAGTGGTATACCTCATATCCTCAGAGCTTAAATATGTTCGTAAAATGTAATCAACCAAGTAGCGTATTTGCATAAGATTGAAATAAGAGAATCATTGGTTGATGATATACTGCTTAGCATGTCCTTAATGCACAAATGTTATTTACGATCTTCCATTCCTTATTGAATATTAGACATGCTGCTTATCAAGTTTAAGTTGAAATACTTGCATAAGAATGTTGCTCTAATATGCATAGATGTTGAATTATCTGTTGTTAAGCTTATGATTCTTCTGCTCAGTTTATTTATATTAAACTGCAATGATAATGTTTTGGCGGAGGGTTACATCACCCGCTGGGGCAATTTTTATAATTGTCTCACCCCCGTGGGATTCAACATTTTTAGGTAGACACAGACATCAAGGCAGAAACTATTCTGCAGGAGAAGAGCAGCAACAACAGTCACATGGACAGCAGTGATCCAGCAGGTGGAGACATTAGCTGTCTGGTTTTGTATAGTTAGTCTTATGAGTCGTCTCTGTACTCTCGGGTCCTGGGAGTTAGTGTTTTTGATAATTTGATCTGAGATTTTGGCTTTATGCCTCGAGATTTTTATACTGCTGATGTACAGTTTAACAGGGCAGTTAATGTTGTAACTCTCGAGAGGGAATAGTACGAGAGATGTACTAGTGAACCAGTGTGTACTTGAAATGCTTTGGTTTAGAATGAAAGAGTTTTCCTGTGAATGGATCTCTTGTTAAATGGTTTTAATTTTTAGTGATTTTCAGTAATTCCGCTGCTAATAATACGCTTCCGCATTAGTTAATCTAGTTTTTATGAGTTGTATGCCACACTTGGTACCTTCTGGGATAGAGTATAGAAGTTGATATGGCGAAAGGATTTTTGGTTTGAGCACCGCGTGTCCTGGGATAAGGAGGGCTATATCTCTGGTTACATCCAAAATATTGACCATAATATTATCTAGGTTGTTTTCAGTAGAGGCCAGGACACTCCTTGTAGAGAAGACCTTTAGAAATCTCATAGAGTTTGTTGGGAGATCAAAGGGAATGGAAGACTCTAAGTGGGCAACAGGGGCCATGGCAGGAGTTTGAGGATCTGAAAGGAAAGGAGATGTTGAGTTGAGGCAAGAAGGTTTGGGTGAGGATATCCCAGGTGGAACCATAGGGGGCTTACAAAGAGGACGTGAGTTTAGTTTTTCATGTGCATGGGGTTGAGATGTAGGAGGTAGATCTACAAGACATGCAAAAGGGTTATTGTGAATCGAGAAAGTGCGTTTTGGATGTTTCAGTTGATTGGATTTGCCATGTCTGAAAAAGTGATCATCGGGCTGCTTGTGAGCCTCATATCCTGAAAGTGATATTGGGAAGTGATTAAACTTTTTTGGAAAATGATTAAAGGTGTATTTGCAGGTACGCCAGGTCTGTCCTCTCTCATGGAATTTGAAATAGATAACTTTTTTGGTGCTTCTAAATCGAGAGTGGTGTGGGCTGTGGTAGATATTGCAGTGAAGAGCTCTAAAGGGTCACCTCCTGGGGGTAGATTCCCAAGATTGAGAAGGTATCTGTGCCTCAAAGCTCAGTTGGATGAGAGTAGACGCTGGGATGTGTCCGAGTGGTGGGAAAGAAATATTTAGTTGGTGAGGATCAAAAGGGATGATGTAAAGAGTGGGACCCGAGAGTGGGCCCACTCAATGGTAAAAACACGAGTCGTGAAATACTTAAGCAGCAGAAAACATAACTATTTACAAAGTTACAAAATATTCTCATGTACATAACTTTCCCACCCAAGGGTGGTACATAAAATGAAAAGATTACACCTATTCACACATATACCCATATGCAGAGGGTAACAAGGCTATCTCAAGTTGTCCTTATGCCCATCAATTAGCTCGCAATCATCCTGAGTCTTTATCCTATCGAGAACCTACACCTGGGTGGAGGGAACACCCAGAAGAATAGGAAAACAAGATATGTATCAACAAAATCCAAGTATGTACATTAGAGGATTAACTAGGGCATTAAAAAGTAAAGTAAGATGTTCCCATAAAAAAGGGCCAATAAAATCTAGGCAATTTCAATGAGAAATAACAAGAGAAAGAATTTCCAAAAGAACGAGGCAATATAAGTATTCTAATAAATAACAGATCTTGCCACCTTTAATCATCACATTACACAAGTATTTTCAAGTAGATATATTGGACTAAATTAACTATGGTAGGGCCAAGACACCACTGAGTCATTGACCTATATATAAATTTTGGGTAGAAATAGCACACCCATAGGCAGAATTAGCACGCCTCTGTATATAGCCTCTGTATATAAAAGGGTAGAAGTAGCACATCCTGAGTAGAAGTAGCACACCCTAATGGTTATGCATAAGCGCCTACAATAGTTAGATAGTCAAATATTCTACCATGCATAAAATAATGGCAAAATATATCATTCATTAGACATTTGTGTCATAAGACAATCACAGTAGCATGTGGGGTCATTGACCCAATTCAACATGTAAATAATATTTCCAAGAGGATGGGATATGTCAAAGTGAAACAAGAGCAAGTATATCAAAAGATGCCTCATTATGGGAAATTTAGTATGTAATGCCCAATTATAAAATAGAGAAGAGTACATACCTTAATTCCTATCTAAGTTAAAATAAATGTCACCTAAGTCTGAGCCAAGTTTAATACCACCACCTAAGCATAAAATTATACTTGAGTTAATATCATGTCTTATACAATAATTTAAAACACCAAAACACTTTTCTTGAAATCACGGAATTGGGTCCAAAAGCCTGTACTAAATACTCGAGAAAATCATTCTGATTCAAAAGCGCAGACTCGGACATATGGTTCTCTAATCAATTGTTGACTATGTGCCGATTTACTACTCCAAACTAATCCCAGAATTTTCAATTAACGGAACAAAGCAAACAACGTTACGTTCCTAAACAATGTATCCGGGTGGTTCTTATGATTCAAACTATAAAGGAGTAAGGTACCTAAGTATATGTTAATTTGTTAATCAACAGCCAGGATTGCATTGTGTCCCAACACAAAGCATGACAGATGATTGGGTACTACTAATCACCGGAGGTTTTAATCAACTGCCACATACATCAGTGACTTGTCTCTCTGGATTTCCAAACCCAAAACATTGTGAATACAATGAGAAGGCATTCAATGATTTGCTATGTGGTTCAAAACAAAACACAGACAACTCTGGTTCCTCCTCGCATTCACTGCCAACACAATTACTAAAGGGGATGGTCTCGCTCTAGGGATGAGTCCTGGTTAGCAGAGTCCTCAAGCAGGTGGGAGGTCCCTATGTAGGTTCCTTATTCATAGTCGTGATCTCCTTTTCTGGATCAGGAAGCGAGCAGACCGCCGACTAGATGACGACTGGTCAGATTCAAGGCATAAGCAGAGTTACCCACTTAAATTTTCAGACTAGAGGCGCTTTCCCAGTTGGTCATCTCAGTCTCGCCAGAAACAAGACACTCACCACGTCACACCACCACGGCAGTGGTGCCGACACAGGGAGAACAAAGTGCTATCAGAAATGAGATGAATGAAATCATTGACGGAAAGATACACACTGCTGCAAATGACAAGTTTGAACCCATTTCGAGACACTGCGTTGAGCTAAAAGCTGGTAATCAACGGTCCATGCCCCCTACAAACACCTGTCGACGAGGTTCAGAATAGAAGAAACAGAGTACCTCATCGACCAAGGAATCAGGACTATCTCATAGTGGTTTGAGAACGGGGAAGGAAATCATAGGGACCAGAGATGGTGTCATTACCTGTGATTCGCCCGTGATCAACCACGGTGGCGTCGCTACTCACACCTCGTCGAAGATAGCAAGAATTTCCGGGGCGGACTGCAGGGGTGTTCAGAGGAAATTGGGGCAACGAGCGCAAGGACAAGGATCAATATACGTTATTTGGAAGCGACTGTGGACAATGAGGTTAGAAAGGGTCGTCGGTGAGGTAACCAGGTGAAATTGATGGAACCCAGTTGGGGGTTTTATTAGGCATTTTGTAACTGCGGCTCCCCATGCCTCATTTTAGGGTTTCTCGTGTCCGCTTGGTTCTCCCAAAACATCTACCCGTGATAATGTCGCAGACACCACAGGCTAGGAGTGGAGGTGACCACTAGAGGAGGACATGTAACGACCGCATAGCAGCAAGAGGAAAACTAAGATGGAGCCTTGTTCCCTCTTCAATCCGTTTCGTTTAATCAAAACCGCAACAAGCGTTTGGGATATGGTCAAAAGCATGACAATTAGAAAGGAAATAAGACATCAGTTTTATATAATTCCTTCCAAGGCAATAAGTTTATGCATTGAATCTCCTTACAACTCTCCAATTTTATAGCTTAGCAATTAAACTAACAATTGATATACTTCTGACCCCAAAAGTCCATATCAAATACTTCAGGTGTTAATACTAATAAATGGGTGTCAATTAGTCTAATAAAAGAATAATTCATTTTCTATAATAAAAAGATGGTTTTTGTATAGTTTCTCCTCACTAAAACTCTGTCTAGGGTAAAAGGATATAGTTCATCAGATCTAGCTTCAAACTTAACATTATGTACGATTTTTCCACAATATATGAATTAAATTTCTCAATGTCACTATCATGTATGACTATGTGAGTGGGTGGTATTATAAAGTTCAAAACTACCCCAAGATTATTATGAGGGTTGAAAATTACTACTCAATAAAGTTTAAGGGAAATAAGATTTATGATTTTTTTAGGAAAAAGAAAAATGGAGGTGATACCTAGATTTGAGGTTGTTACAGAACACCACTCCTTAAAGAGGATTTCGTCCCCGAAATCCACCAAGCTACAACTCAAAATACTAAGTTGTAACTTTCTAACCCATTATAAATTTCTAATTCACTAGACAAAGTTAATATAGGGTCCTAGCATAACATAGTCACATAACAATTGTATGCAGAACCCAACATGAATTACATTACTTTATCCATCACATCTTATTATCCTCTCATATCGTGAATCGGTCTAGGAAATTTATACTATGATTGAGGATGATATCATCAACTTTAGTTTTTTTTACATAATTAAGGAGGTTTGTCCATCATACTATTATGATGTTTCATATCTCTTTAGTTAATAATTTTTTATGCTAATAACCATTGATTACAACCAAGGTTTTGGAAAGCGCGAAGCGCGAAGCGTGCGGAATTCCCCCCATGAAGCGGAAAGCGGGAAGCGGGTTTTGAAGCGGACTAAAGTGGGTGCTTTTTGAAAAAGCGGTCCACATTGTTTTAAAGAACTTAGCAAAATTTAGACAAATTTGCATTTCACTTTCTCCCTTCACGCTGGATCTGGAATAGTGCATTACTTCCACCTTGGATCACTTGTCTTAGCCAAACTTTATTCACCCTCGTCCATACTAATTGTGATATAAAATAGAATAATTAGTAGATTAATTTCCAAATTGAGTAAGTATATTTTAGAGTCATAGAATCATAATGCATACAATTAAAATTTAAATATAACAATGTAGGCTAAGTCTTGATGAATGATACATTGCAGCAATTACTACTGAATTTACAATAAATAAATTAATCATAATATTAGTTTTTACAGTGATTAATATGTGACATTGCAGCATATGTTATTCATTATGGAATCATGCAATCATATACAAGTGTCATGATGGTATGTATCGATTCTTCCGACATGATGAAATTGTACAACAACCAACAGCAAAAGCAATCGTATATATGTAATGGGATGATGTGCTTTCCTATAGGAGGTTACCTTTTGAGATTGTGCAATATCAAAAAAATCATGCAAATTCAACCACAGCTGAACATGATGTATTACTAATATTATATGATGTAAATTAAAATATAGAAGGAACAGGGATGAAACATCAAAGAAATCCTGCAACTATTACTAATATTATATTACAGACTCTATAAATGGCAGATGAAGTACATAGTTTACATATAGACGTACATAATGTACAAACAGAAGTAATTAATTAGAGATACTAATTACCAAAGTGATTGTTACACCTATTACAATACATAGTTTTCATTCTTTTTAAATTTAGAAGGAAATTGGGCAAGTCCAGGAAAACATGTTGTGAAGCGCCCTGAAGCGGCCACTTAAGCGGACCCAGAAAAGCGGCCTGAAGCGGGAAAAAGCGGGAAAAAGCGGCCGCTTCAGTGCAAAACGCCTCACAGCCCGCTTCAATGAAAATACAGCGGCATATGTGCTTGGGCGCTTAAGCGGCCGCTTAATCCGCTTTTTTATTCACTGATTACAACTATACACCAATTTAAGTTACAGACCCAAGTGTACAAGGCTCCATCCCTTAAAAGGACCAATCTAACCATACATTGAGTTAAGAAAGGTAGCTGACAAAAATGTAGCTATTATATTTATTCTTCTTCCTATTAAATCTTATATCACACTCATGCTTAGGGTCAGAGGGTTGAACAAAAGAGTCAAATATCTCTTCTCTAAAGGGTGTATCTACTACTAAAACTTTCTTGTGGTGGTACCTTGGTTCCAAAACCATCGATGAAATCCAAAAAGTTTTCTTTTTGTAAATATAATATAATAATGAAAATATGTTTGACAATGAAAACCTAGCGATCAGAATCCAAAATGGCACCAAAATCAATCTGAGAACCAAGTCGACCACTTTTATCATGCGCCACACATATACTATCACCCAAACATCACTTTATCTTCACAAAAGTGGCTTCTCTACACACCTCATCAGAGATTACAACATGCATATGCCAATTCTAAATGAGGGGATACATGTTTCTTCTAGCATGCAGTGAACCTCTAGTAGGTCCAAATAGGCACGACCTTCATTATTTCACCATTCTCTTAATCGTGATCTATGCCATCACATCCCAAAACATCACTTATTTATAACACCATGGATAACCATAATAAAAAGAGATTAGGGACTCTACTACCTTAGTCGGCTTTCCTCCATGGTGTCAAGACAGGCGCAGGTGCACTAGATAGTCAAACTACACTCTATCTCATATATGAGGTAAACTAAACCCTAGATGTACCTACCTCACATGACCTAAGTGTCGGTGCACATCTGAAGTTTTAAGTAATAGAGTATCAATTGCAACTTCCCAATATAATTGTGTCTCCACGTGTCCTCTGGGAAAACTAGTATGGTACAAAGTTTTATTATGTGATCCAAATATGTGATCACTCTGTTATAAGACAAGGAAGATCAACATCATTCCTACCTTATGGGTATGTGAGGGATAAAATATAAAGGATCATTACTTGAAGCATATATCTTCCTTCAACAAACCCTCATTTATGAGATATCACAAGTTCAACTAGATTAGCATTCAACTCTTGGGTGGCAAGTGTTAAGCAAAATTATGTTGAGATAACTCCACATTGCAGGAAAGACTAGACCAACCTTAAAGGATCTAGTTCATATCATCATGTGCCATCATATAATACCTCAAAATCTAAAAATCATGTAAACATCCTAAGTTTGTATCCATGCATGCATAGTTCACATAATGCATGTATCATATGCTACGAAACAACAAAAGCAAAAGGTTTAATGACTTTTACTAGGGTTACGCAAAATTATGTGAGTTCAAGTCAACCTACTCTTTCTATAGTAGATGAATTGTCCTCCCCTAAGGCGGGAGGTAGAGGCTACTTCCTAGGAGAGGCAACATTTATGTATAGAAAGCTATGCATATAAAGAGAGGGTAGGATTGATAAGAGTTTACCCAATACTAGGTCATCTACAAATTTATTTGGGATACTTATAAACCATCAAATTTTATAGGGGGTGAAACCCTAATTGGTAAATACAATTCAAGTTTAGGTATGTCAAAAACCTCTAAAGGGTCACCTACCTACTAAGGACAATCTAGGATAACTTGAAATAGTCAAGTCACCGACTGCTTAGGCTCTGATACCATTCTGTAAAGAGTGGGACCCGAGAGTGGGCACACTCAATGGTAAAAACATGAGTTGTGAAATACTTAAGCAGCGGAAAACATAACTATTTACAAAGTTACAAAATGTTCTCATGTACATAACTTTCCCACCCTAAGGGTGGTACATAAAATGAAAAGATTACACCTATTCACACATATACCTATATGCAGAGGGTAACAAGGCTATCTCAAGTTGTCCTTATGTCCATCAATTAGCTCGCAATCATCCTGAGTCTTTATCCTGTCGAGAACCTACACCTGGGTGGAGGGAACACCCAAAAGAATAGGAAAACAAGATATGTATCAGCAAAAGCTGAGTATGTACATTAGAGGATTAACTAGGGCATTAAAAAGTAAAGTAAGATGTTCCCATAAAAGGGCCAATAAAATATAGGTAAGTTTCAACGAGAAATAACAAGAGAAAGAATTTCCAAAAGAATGAGGCAATATAAGTATTCCAATAAATAACAGATTTTGCCACCTTTAATCATCACATTACATAAGTATTTGCAAGTAGATATGTTGGACTAAATTAACTATGGTAGGGCCAAGACACCACTGAGTCATTGGCCTCTATATAAATTTTGGGTAGAAATAGCACACTCATAGGAAGAATTAGCACACCTATGTATATAAAAGGGTAGAAGTAGCACACCCCGGGTAGAAGTAGCACACCCTAATGGTTACACATAAGCGTCTACAATAGTTAGCTAGTCAAATATTCTACCATGCATAAAATAGTGGCAAAATATATCATTCATTAGTCATTTGTGTCATAAGACAAGCAAAATAACATGTGGGGTCAATGACCCAATTCAACCTATAAATAATATTTCCAAGAGGATGGGATATGTCAAAGTGAAACAAGTATATCAAAATATGCCTCATTATGGGAAATTTAGTCATATAATGCTCAATTATAAAATAGAGAAGAGTACATACCTTTATTCCTGTCTAAGTTAAAATAAATGTCACCTACGTCTGAGCCAAGTTTAATACCACCACCTAAGAATAAAATTATACTTGAGTTAATATCATGTCTTATACAATAATTTAACCCACCAAAACACTTTTCTTGAAATCATGGAATTGGGTCCAAAAGCCTGTACTAAATACTCGGGAAAATCTTTCTGATTCAAAAGTGCACACTCACAGACATATGGTTCTCTAATCAATTGTTGACTATGTGCCGATTTACTACTCCAAACTAATCCCAAAATTTTCAATTAATGGAACAAAGCAAACAACGATTACGTTCCTAAACAATGTATCCTGGTGGTTCTTATGATTCAAACTATAAAGGAGTAAGGTACCTAAGTATATGTTAATTCGTTAATCAGCAGCCAGGATTGCGTTGCGTCCCAACACAAAGCACGAAAGATGGTTAGGTACTACTAATCACCAGAGGTTTTAATCAACTGCCACACACAACAGTGACTTGGCTTTCTAGATTTATAAACCCAAAACATTGCGAATACAATGAGAAGGCATTCAACAATTTGCGATGTTGTTCAAAACAAAACACATACAACTTTGGTTCCTCCTCGCATTCACTACCGACACAATTACTAAAGGGGATGGTCTCGCTCTAGGGATGAGTTCCTGGTTAGCAGAGTCCTCGAGCAGGTGGGAGGTCCCTATGTAGGTTCCTTGTTCACAGTCGTGATCTCCTTTTCTAGATCAGGAAACGAGCAGACCGCCGACTAAATGATGGCTGGTCAGATTCAAGGCCTGAGGCGGAGTTACCCACTTAAATTTTTGGACTAGTGGTGCTTGCCCAGTTGGTCACCTCAGTCTCGCCAGAAACACGACGCTCACCATGTCACACGACCATGGCGGTGGTGCCGTCACAGGGAGAACAAAGTGCTATCGGAAATGATATGAATGAAATCATTGACGGAAAGATACACGTTGCTGCAAATGATGAGTTTGAACCCATTTTGAGACACTATCTTGAGCTAAAAGCTAGTAATCAACAGTCCATGTCCCCTGCAAACACCTATCGACGAGGTTCAGAACAGAAGAAATAGAGTGCCTCGTTGACCGAGGAATCGAGACTATCTCATAGTGGTTTGAGAACGGGGAAGGAAAGTTGTAAGGACCCTAACATCCATTTTGGGCTTATCCTATTTGCTTTGCCTAAACCTTATGCTTAGTTGCTTGCTAATCACCTCTAGTGGTGATTAAGGTTTGCTTGAGCTTTGTTGAGAGTTGGAGGTGCTACTTGCAAATAACCTAAGTTTAGGGTTGATGAGCAAGTTTGTCACCTTGAGAGGTGTTTCTCTCTCTCCTTGCTTCCTCTAGGGTTGAAAGGAAGGGTTGGGCTCATTGCTTGAGTTGCCCTGGGCTTTGTTGAGCTTTTCTGGGCTTTGTTTTGCCTTGTTTGGGCCTTGCTTTGCCTTGTTGGACTCTGTATTAGGCAAGTGAGCTTGGTGTCGGCCATGGGTGTGTCGCCCATGGGGCTGTGTCAGGCAAGGGAGTGTGGTGTGTCAGCCATGGACCATCTTTGACCTTTGACTTCATTTGTGTCTGTAAAGAGTGAGACCCAATAGGGGATCCACACTTCACTGAATTGAAGAAATAGCCCATCCAATCCCAAACGTACCAAAAGTTAATAAGGAAAGGAGGAATTTCGTTCATTTCTGAAATGGTACATATTACAGAGCATGATAATGAATAAGCAGTAGAACAAAACTATTACAAAGTTACAATGGGTATCATTATACAATTGCTCATCACCATAAAAGGTGATATTACAAAAACTTGAACTAACTACAAATAATCCCAGTAGCAGAGAGTAACCTAGCCATTCCAAGCTATCCTTAGGTACAATTATCTTTATATGATCTTTAAGCAACCTTGATCTTTAATGCACCTAAACCTGGGTGGAAGGGAACATTACCCAGAACATAGGAAACAACATAGAGGTCAGCAAAGAGCTGAGTATGTACATATATTAAACACTTTGGACATTATATAGGGTTATGACAGCAAAAAGAGATGTTCCAACAAGAAGGGGGCTAATAGCAATTAGGCAAATTCAAAAGAAGTGTAACAAGAGAAATGAGGCATATACAAAATTCAGATACAAGTATTAGAAATAAAGTGCCTTGCCAACACAATCACCAACAATCATAATATAAAATAGTAAATGATTGCATGCATACAATGTAGACTAAAAATACCTAAAACAGGGCCATAACACCATAGGATCATGGCCTAAAAAGTAAACAAGGGTGGAAACGCACACCCCGGGTGGAATACGCATGCCCTATATAAGTATGGTTGTACATAAGTACCACTATTCTAGATAATCTAGTCAAACACGAAGCATGCTATAATAGAGTGGAAAGACTATCATTTTAGTCAATATCAAACAAAAGACCACAAGGCAGGAGGGGCCTAAAGACCCATATAACATCTCCAATTAATATTCACAATAGTAAAAAGAGATTTATATCAGGAATTAGAAATGTCCATGAATATTAGATTTCCAAGAGAAATAATATTTCAAGAGATGCCTCATTAAAAGAAATTAGGTTTTAGTCAAATAATGCCCAAAATAAAATAGAGGATGTACATACCTTATGATCAGACCTAGATATTCAGTAACACCTCCTAAGCACAGGGTCAGGGTTGTCTCAACCTAGTCATAATATGTGTGCATTCGATTAATATAAAGTGTATTAAATCTCTTGCTTAGAAATCGACCCTACTGTCGGTTGCAAATCTGAGCATGAAACTTGTCCCAATAAACCAGGCGTATTTTTCTGATCTCAAAAACATATTTATTTGTATTATTTGGATAAGCCAATAATTACTTATGAATTTTACAAGTTAAAAACATTTTCTGCTTAAGAGGGAAAATAAAGTGTGAAAAGACCATAATACCCCTAAAATGATGGTGATTATAAATAGGAGTGTGACACTAAAACTTTGGCTTTGATCATCCCTTTGTCAAACATGGGTCAACACAGAGTAAAATATGATTTTGCCCCTCCTAGGTGAAGTTGATTGAGCCTAGGATCCCTGGGAAAGACAGTGCTTTTGCCCCAGGGATTGCTTCCTTGTTGTCTCGCGCCATGGTAGCTTCAATGGCTTAGTGTTGGGAGAAAACCATTACACCAGGCATCCAAGCATCTAGGCGACCAATCCACTGGCTTCGCCTTGACATACAGGAAGCAGGGTGCCTCGGTACATGTCCTTTGGTCGTAGGAAGGCAAGGAACAACTTGTTCTGCTGAGGAGGTGGCATACTAGAGGAGCTGGGAACTGAAAACAGCTTGATAAGGTTTGACAAAGGAACGAAGGCATGAGGAGCCTTCTACTCGAAGGTCTTGTATGTTGTCTTTCTGGGTCGGAGGGTGACTAGATAGGCCTGACTGGGGGAAGACGCTGGCGACAGATAGCTTCACGAATAATATGTTAAAGGCTTAAAACGACAATCTCATTACAAATCCCGATCAGAAACCTCCCCTGAAACTCTGCCAAAAACTCACGATGGGTCTGGATGGGGTTCCGGGGTTAGGGACCTGTGAAGTCCCTTAGAAATAGGGACCCAAGAGCAGAGGAGGCCGGTGGAACTAGTCGTCAGAGCAAACCATAAAAAATGGAGGCGAGATAAGAACATGGTAAAGAAGATGAAGGGCCAGAGAATGTCATCGTACCAGGAATTTCTCCACGGCGGTCTGAGTAACCGTGGTGTCCTTGGATCGTCGATAATGGTGGTCGAGTTGGTTGTGGCAACTCGGAAAGCGGTAGGTGAAATTGATTGCCGATGAACATCTTCATGGATCTATCAGAGCCATATGACCCAAAATAAGGTGGGTAACTGTATTGGTTAGGCTCCTTGAGATTTCAGTGATGAGGGGAGCAGTCGGTGGCTTTAGGCATTTTGTGCCTAGGATGATAGAGGGGGTGAGTTAGGGTTTATTGAACTCGTCCGATCAAGGTGGATCTGATAGAGAAGAAATCGTAGGGAATGATGAAGTGTGGAGGGAGATACAGGAGGAGGAAAGAGTCGCTCGGAACGAGTTGTGTAGGCGGCCTCTCACGTGGGGTTGTTGGGGGTGGAAGATGAAGTCCAGTGCTCCGTCTACCCAACCCGAATAATAGTCCACATACATCGTGTGACAGCTACATAATCTAGAACCTAGGTGAAATCCACAATATATATGTTTTAAAATGAATTAAATCAAATAAACTTATGTCCTTCCTATTAAACCATCATTAAGGGAGTATTGGACGTCCAATTAAGACCAAAATTGATATGCTGGCTAATTAGAGTATGAGGAACATGAATTTGTAACTATATTTGCAGTTTGATTTTTATTTATGTTACATTAGTCCATGTTTACACTTCATCATCAAATTGGGGTTTTGAAGCTCATCCTAATGGTTGAATAGGGTACATTTTGGAGTAAATTCCAATTTCTAACTCTAAGGTCCTAGGTCATATTACATTATCCAATTGTAACTAAGACCATGGGCTTATCATTATAATCCACCGATATATCATTATTCAATTATTAGTTTTACCACATCCTAGGGTCTCATGTCCTTGGGATACTAATGAGTCAAGTAGGGATATTAGATCAAAACAAAGTCTAACCTACCCTAAAATAGGAAATTATGGGTACTAGGAGGTGTCTAAATGAAAAGGGTCATGGAAAAGGAAGAAGGAGGTTGGATAACATCATATCTGAGTAGGGGCATAGAAAGAAAGGAGGACTAACCTATGTGCATGGAATTGAGTATGTTACAGTGTCACCACTCTAGTGGACACCTGGTGCATGGTGCATGCATGTGGCAATAGCCTTGGACATGTGGTCGTGGAGAGATGAGAAGGTGGCATTGCCCATGGACAAGTATCCCTAGGTGGGTGACACATTGCCTTGTTTTCTCCTCCACCATCTTCTATATATGTATCTCCTTTCTCTTGCTAAGGATCCCTTTAGTTCCTTAGTTTCCCCTCTTCCTCGGTGAACGACACCTATCCTTTGCAAGCTTGGTGGCCGATACCCTTGGAGGAGCTAAGCTTGGTGGCCGATCCTTCTCCTTGGAGTCTTCTTCTTCCTCTTGTGGTGGTGCTTGAGCTTAAAGCTTGGAGCTTTGGAGCTTGCTTAAGGTGGGTTACATAACTTCTAACCCTAACTATACTACCTTCTTTATGTTGCATGTTCATATATGATCTTAATCGACCTTGCATATGGTAGGATATATTTCTTGCTCTAGTTTGTACCTTTAATCTTGTTGGACTTTGATAGTTGTATGACCTTAGACCTTGTTGGCCGAACCTATGGAGTAGGGTTTTCTCTGAGGCAATACCCCTTTCTCTCCTTTGGTCTTGAGAAGTGAGGTCGGCTCTAGTGATATAGGCAACACCCCTCTCACTTGGTTGTTGAGAGGTGAGTCTATACTCTAGTTGCTTGGGCAACACTCTTCTCTCACCATGGATTTGAGATGTGAGCCTTGGTTGAGTGTTGACCTAGTAATGGTTGAGAGTTGGCCGATATGGATATGATTCATCATGTTGCCCGATTGGTGATGGAGGTTATGCAAAACCCCTCTCTCTTGGTTGTTGAGAGGTGAGCCAATCCTCTTGATATTTTAGGGTTTTGATGATGGTGATCTTGAGGTTGATGATGACCTTGTCGGGATGAGCTTGGTGCCTTACATGATACACCTTGGAGTAGTGCTTCCCGACACACCTCCCTTGGTCTAGGGTTTTGATCTTGGCCGATATGATGTGTTTGGTTGGCTTTGTGCCCCTTATGGCTCTCTTGACCTTGATGATGAGCTTGGGCGATATGCCTTGATCTAGAGGATCCTTTGACCCAGTAGTTGTTTCCCCCTTGGCCGATAGAGTGCCTAGTTGATATCTCTGTTTGGAGTCTTGGGTGATACATGTTGGGTCAGGTTCTTTCCCAACATGGGTTGAGTGGTGCCCCTTATGAAGTACCTTGTGGTGACCGATATGGTGTGTTGGTTTTAGTTGGGCGTTAGGCTTCCTTATGGTGCCCTTGTATCGGTTGTTGATGTATACCTTGATGGGCGTTATGGTACGGGCTTTGGGCACCGCAATCTTAGCCGATAGGGTGGTGATGGTTGTCCGACACAACCCAAACCCTAACCCTAGCTAGCCGTTTGAGCTTTGTCCGATACACATAGCTGCCTGTCACACCTTGACCTTGGATGCACGATATGCCCCATGGACCCAGCTACATGATACACTTCTTGGTCTTGGTTGCATGACGTAGTCCTTGCATCTGAGCTGAACGTTAGCACCTTTTCTCTCTAGGTGCATGACACACCATGAAGTGGTTGCCTGATATACCTTGCCTTTGGGTTGGCCGATATGAGGCTAAGTGCTTGGCCAATAGGCCTCTAGTGATGGTTGTTACCCTTCCCGATATCACCTATAGTAAAGGTTGCACTACCTGTCACACTTCTAGTGAGGGTAGCGAGCACCTTTGGTGAGGGTTATGTCCAACCCAGAAACCCTAGGTAGTAGTTCCTTATCATGTGACCGCATCTTTTGATATATGGACGATAGTTGCAAACCTATGCTATGTTGGATGTCTAAAGATGATGTTGTTTAAGATGATAAGATACTTGCCCATGTTTATAAGGTAAAGAGCATAATTGGATGCCCATGATTTGATAGCAGTGATGTAATTGATATAGTATGACACACATATTTATAATCATGACATGTGCATCTACAAATCCTAATGACATGATAATCTGTAAGAGCTATGTATGGTGATTTTAATTTATCTCTCTTGATGTGCATACTAACCATGCAGGTATATTAAATGGATTCATAGCTAGGTAAGAGATATGAGGTATATGTGCTTTGAATAACACTAAATGATGATAATCCTTGTTGATGAGATAACATGCATTACCAGTATGATGAGATAGGTCTGAGGACCTGATAAAGGCTGAGTGCCTAGTTGAAGTGTTATCCTCTGATGATGAGATAAGGGATTGCTATCCCAGGATGATGATGCAAGATGTTGATGCCTTGAGAGGTAGTAGCAATCTGTGAGGAGGGATTGAGATCCCATGATGATGTGATAATAACAATAATAATGTAGCTCAATGTTGTTTATGTTTTACAACTTGGTTGCCTCAACAATTCACTTAAAATATACTAATTAATTATAGTGGAACATATCATGTAGTTGCCCTGGCCATAGATCCATCATCATCAGATTTGGTGATGGTGAAACAGGTTTATCCTGTGGGATTACCTGGAGCGCATGTTGTTGAATATGCGGGGTTTTCTCCTAGTCAAAAATAGGAGGATTAGAGTACAACTGCAGTTGTAGACTCTGTATGGTAAAGAGCATGGTGAACAAGCCCACGCCTCAATGAATTAGAGCATGAATGTGTTCATGGATCAAGAGCACGGTGATCAGGCCCGTGGCTCAAAAAGTATACTAGCACCTGTGTCAAGGTGAGCTAGAGATATGGATAGCTTACAGAGCTGATCCTGAGGCTGAGGCCATATAAGCATGAGACTGCGGTCCTGCTTTGGTTTTCATACACTGACCATGAGGAGGTGAGGTCATGGATTCCGGCTCTCCCATTGACCTTGTATGGAACTGGTTTTTGGGCTTCACAACCAAAGGTTGGATTTAAGCAGGGACAACTCACTTCCTCAGGGCATAACAAAACGTAATCCAGCCAAATAGTATATACTGCTTAGAGCAAAACACGTAACATTGATTGAGGCTTTGCTTATATAGCTGATCTAGCTATACCTTGCAGTTATGTGTACGATCCTTATATTTGTGATAAGTTCTTATAAAGCTTATCTTGTTAATCATGTTCCATAAAGAAATACTTGGTTATATGCCTCCGGGATATCTTGATAAGATTGATGGTAATAATAGTCTTGCTTAGTATGATGCTCTTATTATATGTCTTTACCAGCTACCTATTTTATCTACTTTAAACCTTCTGAGGTTTTATAGTTTCGGAGGGGAGTTATGTTTCTCGTTGGGACTGTGTGTCTCACTCCGCTGGTTTACACCCTTTTTAGGTGATCGCGTTAGACGTGGTGGTGGTCGTGAGGTTGCAGCTGAGCAGCTAGAGGAAGAGTAGTAGAAGGCAAGAGATGGACATGCTGCTGTTTTGGTGATTTTGTAGTAGAGTTCTAGAGTCATCCCTGTACTCTCAGGTCATCGGAGGTGTTTGACGATGTTTTACGATGTATGGCTGATATAGTTTGTATATCCTGCTGCTGGCCTTACGTGGCTCGTTATGTATGTATAAATAGGTGATGAACTCATGTGCTGGTAGTACAACTGGTTCCGATAAGCTGTGGGCATATATCAAGGCTTGTACATGTTTATATAACATGTTTTATTATAGGATCTGGATGTAATAAGCTTTCTTTTATATGTTTCTGCAATCAATTTTAATTAACCTGTGTTTTTGGTAATATGTGGTTTATGGTGTTTCCACACGTTTTCGCGTGTCACCTTGTTGTATGTGTGATGGAGGGGTGTCACAAAAGCATAGGGAACAGAGATGGTGCCATTACCTGCGATTGGCCCGCGATCAACCATGGTGGCGTCGCTACTCACACCTCGTCGGAGATGGCAAGAATTTTCGGAGCGGACTGCAGGGGTGTTCGGAGGAAATTGGGGCAACGATCGCAAGGACAAGGATCGATATACGTTATTTGGAAGTGACCGTGGCCAATGAGGCTAGCAAGGGTTGTCGGCAAGGTAACCAGGTGAAATTGATGGAACCCAGTTGGGGGTTTTATTAGGTGTTTTGTAACTGCGGCTCCCCATGCCTCGTTTTAGGGTTTCTCGTGTCCGCTTGGTTCTCTCGAAATGTCTACCCGTGATAACGTCGCAGACACCGCAGTCTAGGAGTGGAGGCGACCACCAGAGGAGGACATGTAATGGTCGCATGCAGCGAGAGGAAAACGAAGACGGAGCCTTGTTCTGTCTTCAACGTGTTTCATTTAATCAAAACCGCAAGAAGCGTTTGGACTATGGTCAAAAGCGTGAAAATTAGAAAGGAAATAAGACATCAGTTTTATATAATTCCTTTCAAGGCAATAAGTTTATGCATTGAATCTCCTTACAACTCTCCAATCTCATAGCTTAGCAACTAAACTAACAATTGACATAGTTCTGACCCCAAAAGTCTGTATCAAATACGTCAGGTGTTAATACTAATAAATGGGTGTCAATTAGTCTAATAAAAGAATAATTCATTTTCTATAATAAAAAGATGGGTTTTGTATAGTTTCTCCTCACTAAAACTCTCTCTAGGGTAAAAGGAGATATTTCATCAGATCTAGCTTCAAACTTAACATTATGTATGATTTTCCCACAATATGTGAATAAAATTTCTCAATGTCACTATCATGTATGACTATGTGAGTGGGTGGTATTATAAAGTTCAAAACTACCCCAAGATTATTATGAGGGTCGAAAATTACTACTCAATAAAGTTTAAGGGAAATAAGATTTATGATTTTTTTAGGAAAAAGAAAAATAGAGGTGATACCTAGATTTGGGGTCATTACATATGATGTTTCCTTTTTTTTTTGGTCTTGGTATTTTCTATCTAACTTACTAATCTCAATAGTAGAAGATATCTCATACCTTGTTGCTATTGAGCTGCCGATCGATGATGATGTGGCTGTGTAACACCTTGATTTTCATATCACATGAGCAGAAGAAATTTTTTTCTTCTGGGAGTGTCACAAACATGATAACCATTGCAAGACAAGTAAATGAAACACTTTATAAAACTATAAAAATTGATTCGTACATAGCTTTTTGTCAACATAAAACTAAATCATGTTTATGTATAAGTTCATAATATAAAGATGTCAATACTTAGGATCAACTAGGTAGATGGCACCCCACTAGGCAAGCTTGAAAATCTCCTGGACCTTTACTTGTTGCTTTGATCCTCAGCTGCTCCAAAACCTGCGAACATCGCGTCCCCAGCCATGCATTGGAAAAAACAGTCATTAAAGTAAGTGGCATGAGTACTCTAAGATATATATTTATAAAGATCTAAGATTGGATATTATAAACATGAACTAACATCAAACGGTGAGTAAACTGAAACATAAAGTATTTCATTTCTCAATATGAATTCTTATCTTCATATCTTATCTTATTCTGGAGACATGTACTGGTACATGGATCTCAAGACCTACACCAAGGTTCCTGGGTCATACTTACGTTATCTAGTTCCCTCTCATCATACTCATGGATGAGATTATGGGCATCTCTAATCTAAGGTATCTTTTACTTACGATTTGTTTTATCTGATTGTGGCCACCATTATACAATAAGTCCTTATGAATTGGCGTATCTACACCCTGAATTGGTACCAAAGTACCCTGAATTGGCACTACATGCCCTGAATGACACTGAGGTGTCTCTGAATTGGCATATCTACACCCTGAATTGGTGCCACAACACCTCTGAATTGGAGTAAACACTCCTCTGAATTGGCAACAGATGCCTCTGAATCGTCCTAGGACTACTGAATGAGGACATATCATATAATGTCTTACGTGAAGGTTTCAACTTAATTATCTTAAGTCTAAACTTACTTAATTCTTAATCTGAACTAAAGCTAAATACTGATTGCTTTACTAAATTCTGAATCTAAACTTATCTTATATTAAAACTGAACACTAAAAACTAAACTTATCTGAAACTGATTACTGAGTACTGAGCAGGTACTAAATTCTAAATCTGAATCTGAATTTGAATCTATTATTCTTAAGTGATAAACTTAATATAAAACTGAATGTGAATATGGATCTCAATTACTTCATAATTGAGATTGGGTCTAAACCCCTTATCATGTATCTTTATTCAAAATCTGGCTACTCACACAGTGAGTAGTCTAAGTCTGAATCTAAATATCTTATTCTTGAGTTCTAAACTAAATCCATTACTGGATTTGAACATGTTTCTCATTATCTAGGTAAACTTTATTCTAAAACTCTAATTTGGTAATATTACTTCATTATACCAATTATATCATAAATGAGTCTAATGTCTTACAAGAAAGGATCTGAAATGAATATAGAAATACTAAGTATACAAAGTATCTTAAGTCAAGCTTATGGAAGTATCATAAGTACAAAATTTCTAAAAATATCAATTCTGACAAGATGGTTCAATCATTCTTATAAAATATGATGTTACCTTGAACCTTTGCAAATGAACTTACATATTAAACCTTAAATATAAAAATTGAAATCTTATAAAACATCATCTTGCAACCTAATCATAACTTAATGTGTCATTATCTTATAATTCCAGCATGAACTCATCTTTGCAATACATTGTGATCCCAATACCTTTATTTCCAAAAGTAGACCATGTCTTAATATTCTAAAATTCATATTCTTACATTGTAATTAAATTCTAGATATTATTCATTCTAAAGAATCTAGTCTTAGATCTCTACATATGTATAAAATCTTAACGACATATTTCTATTTGAAATCTTTCTACATTCTTATCCCACATTGTCAATCTTGGTTGCATATCTTATCTTGTAGTTTTATTCATCAATATGAATCATTACTAATAGTTCTTATAGAAGCATGATCCTTTAGTTTTCTCATGAACCTGGTTCATGAGTCCCTGTCATTCTTATAAATCTTAATAACATATCTCTTCTCGAGATATTAGGCACATGTAAGGATGTATCCATGAATGTATAAAAATCATACTTGCATATCTTAACATCAAATCTTAGAACATTGGATCACATAAAGTATAAAGTCTTACAAAAATATGCTAAGTTTGATAGATATGAATACTCATGTGCATGAACCACTTACCTTTTGTGATGATGATGTCCTTTACTTAGTCTTGATTTCTTGTTCCAAATCTTAATCACCTGGATATAATCAAAGTTCTATAAGTCCAAGTACATGTTCCCTCTTTCTATATCTAAATCTTAAAACCCCATCTTCCTAACTATATATACCAACTTAGAGTTCTTATTTAGACTAAACATAACTCTAATATAAAATCACCATAAACTCTTGGCGTTGAAATAAAATAAAACTCGTACTATATAATAAATATTATCTTTATACTCAAATAAGACATAAATCGTCTTATGCACTAATATGAACATATACTTCATATAATGAGAACAATTCTCAAACATAGTTACATATTCTAAACTTATTGACTCAATTAGGAAATCAAAGTAGAATACCATCATGTTACTAATATCAGACCTAATTAGGCATACATATAACACTTATTGTGTCAGGATAATCATTTATTATTCTTTCATAATGACTACTCATCTAAAACTAAATACTAACATAATAGCACAAGAAACTTCATCAAATCTCTAGAAAAGTATTCATTCATTGTAGGAAGATCATGTATTAAAATAACATGTCATTTAAAAATCACATCATGGGTGAAATACCCAAGATACCCTTATTAGGGTTTACATTAAAAACCTCATTAAAACTTCATATATGAAATATCAAGATCTGAATTAATGTTAAACATATCAAAATACACATTCAGTAAAATTTGTATGAATTTCTAAAGGCGTTTACTGTTTTTAATTGGCAAAACATCAAAATCATATAGTTTTGTCTACCCAGAATATAATACATATAATACATCAAAATCATACTCTAGAACTATTTTTATAGGATAGTACACTCGAAGAGCTTTCCATAGGTACCTTATTTGATAAAATCTGAGTTCCCAATCTCAAGATATGAAATTTAGAAGAACTACTTTAACAAAACAGTGCTAACCGTTCAAGATAGATCCGATGGCTGAGAGGAATAAACGCCCAGCTTCCCAGATCTGGGCGGAATCTTCTTCACCCGATGAAAAAAGGGGGGTTTCTCCCCTGTTTTTCCGCAAGAACAGGACACCACATCTGATGCTTCTGATGATGAACATGATCGTGCCTCCGGTTGGCGATGAACCCGAAAAAGTCTGACCTGGCTGCCGATCCTCCTCCCCTTCATCTCCGTCGATGCTATGCTACCTTGATGGCTGCCAAACCAAGCCTCATCCGAACCCTAGCGCTGCTACTATCATGGTCCTCTTTCATGTCCCCTCTCTCTCATTCTCTCTCGATCTGTGTCAAAACCCTAGCATAGGGTCCGACCGCCACCAAGCATCCAAGATCGAGGGGTTTTATACCCCACTCTGACCCGATCTTGGGCAACGAACGCCTATCAATGCTGCTATGTTTGGACCCAGAAAACAGGGGTCGTGACCTCTAGTCCGCACGGACTGGGGTCGCCCCCTTTTTTATTTTATTTTCCCTTTTCTATTTGAAAGAAGTCCAATTTCTAAAAATAATTATTTAAATGATATCTTAATCTCGTTAAATTCCAAAATTTATAATTAACACTATATTTTTATTATCTTTCTTTGGACAAGAGATTTGGTCAAAATCAAATAGATAAAGACTTTAAGTTTACCTTCTAAGAAAGACTTGGATAATTACCAAATTAATTACCTAGATCACTAGATAATCTAGAATTATCTAAAAATTTCTCCTATGATCTTATGTTTTAGTTATTCATCTATTAAAAATATTAAAAGTACTTATCATGTGTAAGAATACTAGATATCCAAATTTATACTCCAAGAACCTACTTGTAAAACTTAATTGGCCCAAATGAACTAGAATTGGACTCTAGGGCACATGTCGCATTCCATAGTCTTGCAAAGGGCCCATGAGCTTAATCATGTTCTAAATCATGAAAATAAAGGTTGAATAAATATAATTTCCCAATCAAAACTTCCTAATGATACTTTTGCTCAAAATTACATCACTTTCTAAATATTAAGATCATAACTAGGTCTAGGCTCAAACCACTATCGAGTTACACGTGAAATCATCAAACTTCACAAGGACATATCAAAACTATCCAAATTGCATAAAAGACCCTCTCTACACTCCGTTTCCCCTTACATACAAAGATCATGCAAAATGGATGGAACCTTATAGTAAACATAAATATATCATAAATTGATCCTATTAATAACTTAATCATGTGCTTTCTAGGTTCCAAAGATTAGGGTGTGACAATACTACCCTCCTTTTTGGGAATTTCATCCTCGAAATTCGATTGAGCTATACAAAGCTACCCACATTAGGGGTGCATCACATATATTACAACTCTTGATGATTAACATATTAAGGTACGTATGCTCAAAAATTTGCATGAAAAGAGGTATGTACTGTATTTTCATAAAATATTTATGCAAGCATTATCTATTACCTTGGTTTGTTTATCAACTCATACTTAGGGTTTATGAAACTAAACTTGGCTCTATACTTAGGGCATCTACCTCAACCTTGTCATAAATTCCTAACATTAGTTGCACATGACTGTCTAACCTTGGGTTCTTCAGGTAGCTCCTACATTCCTAGATTTGTGGTGATCAGGCACATACCAAGAGACATGGGATCCTGACATGCTATTTCTCACTCATATACTAATACATGTGTACCATACCACACAAACCAATAAAATGAGAGATGCATCAAAGTCTAGTGCTTATGACATTCCTCTTCAATTCTCAATTGGTTGGTCATAACCATTGAGAATGTAGAGGCTATCTCATTAGCTAGGTTTAGGTTGCTACTTGAGACCTAGAATAGGTAGACATCTATCTCGTACATCTCTACTCTTTCTAAGGTGAAAAACTATTAGTCATTCGAGGTCATAGTATCTTTCCTTCGGAATCTATCCCTAAACCCTAATCTCTTATTTTCATCCTAGGGTGACTATGAGAATCATGTTTGCCTAGTGGCCATTTACCAAATTGCTCTGATACCATATTGTAACACCCCAATTTTCATATCACATGAGCGGAAGATTTGTTTTCTTCTGGGAGTGTCACAAACATGATAACCATTGCAATACAAGTAAATGAAACACTTTACAAAACTGTAAAAATCGATTCGTACATAGCTTTTTGTCAACATAAAACTACATCATGTTTATGCATAAGTTCATAATAAAAAGATGTCAATACTCATGATCAATTATGTAGATGGCACCCCACTAGGCAAGCTTGAAAATCTCATAGACCTTTACTTGTTGCTTTGATCCTCAACGGCTCCAAAACCTGTGGACATCACGTCCCCAACCATGCATTGGGAAAAACAGTTGTTAGAGTAAGTGGCATGAGTACTCTAAAATATATATTTCTAAAGATCTAAGATTGGATATTATAAACATGAACTATCGTCAAACCGTGAGTAAACTAAAACATAAAGTATTTCATTTTTCAATATGAATTCTTATCTTTGCATCTTGTCTTATTCTGGAGACATGTACTAGTACATGGATCTCAAGACCTACACCAAGGTTCCTGGGTCATACTTATGTTATCTAGTTCCCTCTCATCATACTCATGGATGAGATTATGGGCATCTCTAATCTAATTTATCTTTTACTTACGATTTTTTTTATCTGATTGTGGCCACCATTATACAATAAGTCCTCCGGAATTGGCGTATATACGCCCTGAATTGGTACCAAAGTACCTTGAATTGGCACTACATGCCCTGAATGACATTGAGGTGTCTCTGAATTGATGCCACAACACCTCTGAATTGGAGTAAACACTCCTCTGAATTGGCAACAGATGCCTCTGAATCGTCCCGGGACTACTGAATGAGGACTTATCATATAATGTCTTATGTGAAGGTTTCAACTTAATTATCTTAACTCTAAACTTACTTAATTCTTAATCTGAACTGAAGCTGAATATTGATTTCTTTACTAAATTCTGAATATGAACTTATCTTATATTAAAACTGAACTCTGATAACTGAACTTATCTGAAACTGATTACTGAGTACGGATCAGGTATTGAATTCTAAATCTGAATCTGAATTTAATCTTTTATTCCTAAGTGATAAACTTAATCTAGAATTGAATGTGAATATGGATCTCAATCACTTCATAATTGAAATTGGGTCTAAAACCCTTATCATGTATCTTTATTCAAAATCTAGCTACTCACATAGTGAGTAGTCTAAGTCTGAATCTAAATATCTTATTCTTGAGTTCTAAACTGAATCCATTACTAGATTTGAACATGTATCTCATTATCTAGGTAAAATTTATTCTAAGACTATGATTTGGTAAGATTACTTCATTATACCAATTATATCATAAATGAGTCTAATGTCTTATGAGAAAGGATCTGAAGTGAATATAGAAATACTAAATATACAAAGTATCTTAAGTCAAGCTTATGGAAGTATCATAAGTACAACATTTATAAAAATATCAATTCTAACAAGATGGTTCAATCCTTATTATAAAAGATGATGTTACCTTGAACCTTTGCATATGAAATTACACATTAAACCTTAAATATAAAAATAGAAATCTTATAAAATATCGTCTTGCCACCTAATAGTAACTTAATTTGTCATTATCTTATAATGCCAGCATGAACTCATCTTTACAATACATTGTGATCCCAATACCTTTATTTCCAAAAGTAGACCATGCCTTCATATTCTGAAATTCATATTCTTACATTGTAATTAAATTCTAGATATTATTCATTCTAAGGAATCTAGTCTTAGATCTCTACATATGTATAAAATCTTAATGGCATATTTCTATTTGAAATCTTTCTACATTCTAATCCCACATTGTCAATCTTGGTTGCATATCTTATCTTGTAGTCTTATTTATCAATATGAATCATTACTAATAGTTATTATAGAAACATGATCCTTTAGTTTTCTCATGAACCAGCTTCATGAGTCCCTATCATTCTTATAAATCTGAATAACACATCTCTTCTCGAGATATTAGGCACATGTAAGGACGTATCCATGAATGTATAAAAATCATACTTGCATATCTTAACATCAAATCTTAGAACATTGGATCACATAAAGTATAAAGTCTTACAAAAATATGCTAAGTTTGATAGATATGAATACTCATGGGCATGAACCACTTACCTTTTGTGCTGATGATGTCCTTAACTTAGTCTTAATTTCTTGTTCCAAATCTTAATCACCTGGATTAATCAAAGTTTTATAAGTCCAAGTACATGTTCCCTCTTTCTATTTCTAAATCTCAAAACCCCATCTTCCTAACTATATATACCAACTTAGGGTTCTTATTTAGATGAAACATAACTCTAATCTAAAATCACCATAAAATCTTGGCGTTGAAATAAAATAAAACTCATACTATATAATAAATATTATCTTTATACTCAAATAAGATATAAACAGTCTTATGTACTAATATGAACATATACTTCATATAATGAGAACAATTACGAAACATAGTTACATATTCTAAACTTATTGACTCAATTAGGAAATCAAAGTAGCATACCATCACGTTACTAATATCACACTTAATTAGGCATACATATAACACTTATTGTGTCAGGATAATCATTTATTATACTTTCATAATGGCTACTCGTCTAAAACTAAATACTAACATAATAGTACAAGAAACTTCATCAAATCTCCAGAAAAGTGTTCATTCAATGTAGGAAGATCATGTATTAAAATAACAGGTCATTTAAAAATCAGATCATGGGTGAAATACTCAAGATACTCTTATTAGTGTTTACATTAAAAACCTCATTAAAACTTCATATATGAAAGATCATGATCTGAATTAATGTTAAACATATCAAAATACACATTCAGTAAAATTTGTATGAATTTCTAAAGGTGGCTACTATTTTTAATTGGCAAAACATCAAAATCATATAGTTTTGTCTACCCAGAATATAATAAATATAAGACATCAAAATCATACTCTGGAACTATTTTTATAGGATAGCACACTTGAAGAGCTTTCCATAGGTACCTTATTTGATAAAATCTGAGTTCCCAATCTCAAGATATGAATTTTAGAAGAACTACTTTAACAAAACAGTGCTAACCGTTCAAGATTGATCCGATGGCTGAGAGGAATAAACACCCAGCTTCCCAGATCTGGGCGGAATCTTCTTCACTCGATGAAAAAATGGGGGGTTTCTCCCCTATTTTGTCGCAAGAACAGGACACCACGTCCGATGCTTCTGACAGTGAACATGCTCGTGCCTCCGGTTGGTGATGAACCCAACAAAGTCTGACCTGGCCGCCGATCCTTCTCTCCTTCATCTCCGTCGATGCTATGTTACCTTGATGGCTGCCAAACCAAGCCTCATCCTAAGCCTAGCGTTGTTGCCATAATGGTCCTCTTTCATGTCCCCTCTCTCTCATTCTCTCTCGATCTGTGTCAAAACCCTAGCATAGGGTCCGACCGCCACCAAGCATCCAAGATCGAGGGGTTTTGATACCCCACTATGACCCAATCTTGGGAAACAACCGCCTATCATGGCTGCTCTGTTCGGACCCAGAAAATAGGGGTCGCGACCTCTAGTCCGCACGGACTGGGGTCACCCCCTTTTTTATTTTCTTTTCCTTTTTCTATTTGATAGAAGTCCAATTTCTAAAAATAATTATTTAGATGATATCTTAATCTCGTTAAATTCCAAAATTTATAATTAACACTATATTTTTATTATCTTTCTTTGGACAAAAGATTTGGTCAAAATCAAATCGATAAAGACTTTAAGTTTACCTTCTAAGCAAGACTTGGCTAATTACCAAATTAATTACCTAGATCACTAGATAATCTAGAATTATCTAAAATTTCTCCTACGATCTTATGTTTTAGTTCTTCATCTATTAAAAATATTAAAAATACTTATCATGTGTAAGAATACTAGATATCCAAATTTATACTCCAAGGGCCTACTTGTAAAACTTAATTGGCCCAAATGAACTAGAATTGGACTCTAGGGCACATGGCGCATTCCATAGTCTTGTAAAGGGCCCATGAGCTTAATCATGTTCTAAATCATGAAAATAAAGGTTGAACAAATATAATTTCCCAATCAAAACTTACTAACGATACTTTTGCTCAAAATTACATCACTTTCTAAATATTAAGATCATAACTAGGTCTAGGCTCAAACCACTATCGAGTTACACATGAAATCATCAAACTTCATAAGGACATATCAAAACTATCCAAATTGCATAAAAGACCCTCTCTACACTCCGTTTCCCCTTACATCCAAAGATCATGCAAAATGGATGGAACCTTATACTAAACATAAATACATCATAAATTGATCCTATTAATAACTTAATCATGCACTTTCTAGGTTTCAAAGATTAGGGTGTGACAATACTACCCTCCTTTGGGAATTTCATCCTCGAAATTCGATTGATCTATACAAAGCTACCCACCTTAGGGGTGCATCACATATATTACTAACTCTTGATGATTAACATATTAAGGTACGTATGCTTAAAAATTTGCATGAAAAGAGGTATGTACTGTATTTTCATAAAATATTTATGCAAGCATTATCTATTACCTTGGTCTGTTTATCAACTCATACTTAGGGTTTATGAAACTAAACTTGGCTCTATACTTAGGGCATCTGCCTCAACCTTGTCATAAATTCCTAACATTAGTTGCACATGACTGTCTAACCTTGAGTTCTTCAGGTAGCTCCTACATTCCTAGATATGTGGTGATCAGGCACATACCAAGAGACGTGGGATCTTGACATTCTATCTCTCACTCATCTACTAATACATGTGTCCCATACCACACAAACCAATAAAATGAGAGATGCATCAAAGTCTAGTGTTTATGACATTCCTCTTCAATTCTCAATTGGCTGGCCATAACCATTGAGAATATAGAGGCTATCTCATTAGCTAGGTTTAGGTTGCTACTTGAGACCTAGAATAGGTAGACATCTATCTCGTACACCTCTACTCTTTCTAAGGTGAAAAACTATTAGTCATTCGAGGTCACAATATCTTTCCTTGGGAATCTATGTCTAAACCCTAATCTTTTATTTTCATCCTAGGGTGACTATGAGAATCATGTTTGCCTAGTGGCCATTTACCAAATTGCTCTGATACCAAATTGTAACACCCCGATTTTCATATCACATGAGCGGTAGATTTTTTCTTTCTGGGAGTGTCACAAGCATGATAACCATTGCAATACAAGTAAATGAAACACTTTACAAAACTGTAAAAATGGATTCTTACATAGCTTTTTGTCAACATAAAACTACATCATGTTTATGCATAAGTTCAAAATAAAAAGATGTCAATACTCAGGATCAATTAGGTAGATGGCACCCCACTAGGAAAGCTTGAAAATCTCCTAGACCTTTACTTGTTGCTTTTATCCTCAACTGCTCCAAAACCTGTGGACATCACGTCCCCAACCATGCATTGGGAAAAACAGTTGTTAAAGTAAGTGGCATGAGTACTCTAAAATATATATTTCTAAAGATCTGAGATTGGATATTATAAAAATGAACTAACATCAAACTATGAGTAAACTGAAACATAAAGTATTTCATTTCTCAATTTGAATTCTTATCTTCATATCTTGTCTTATTCTGGAGACATGTACTGGTACATTGATCTCAAGACCTACACCAAGGTTCCTGGGTCATACTTACATTATCTAGTTCCCTCTCATCATACTCATGGATGAGATTATGGGCATCTCTAATCTAACGTATCATTTACTTACGATTTTTTTATCTTATTGTGGCCACCATTATACAGTAAGTCCTCCTGAATTGGCGTATCTACGCCCTGAATTGGTACCAAAGTACCCTGAATTGGCACTACATGCCCTGAATGACATCGAGGTGTCTCTGAATTGGCGTATCTACGCCCTGAATTGGTGTCGCAACACCTCTGAATTGGAGTAAACACTCCTCTGAATTGGCAACAGATGCCTCTGAATCATCCCGAGACTACTGAATGAGGACTTATCATATAATGTCTTTGGTGAAGGTTTCAACTTAATTATCTTAAGTCTAAACTTACTTAATTCTTAATCTAAACTGAAGCTGAATACTGATTGGTTTACTAAATTCTGAATCTAAACTTATCTTATATTAAAACTGAACACTAAAAACTGAACTTATCTGAAACTGATTACTGAGTACTGAGCAGGTACTGAATTCTAAATCTGAATCTGAATTTGAATTTGAATCTTTTATTCTTAAGTGATAAACTTAATCTAGAACTGAATGTGAATATGGATCTCAATCACTTCATAATTGAGATTGGGTCTAAAACCCTTATCATGTATCTTTATTCAAAATCTAGCTACTCACACATGGAGTAGTCTAAGTTTGAATCTAAATATCTTATTCTTGAGTTCTAAACTGAATCCATTACTAGATTTGAACATGTATCTCATTATCTAGGTAAACTTTATTTTAAAACTCTGATTTGATAAGATTACTTCATTATACCAATTATATCATAAATGAGTCTAATATCTTATGAGAAAGGACCTGAAATGAATATAGAAATACTAAGTATACAAAGTATCTTAAGTCAAGCTTATGGAAGTATCATAAGTACAACATTTCTAAAAATATAAATTCTGACAAGATGGTTCAATCCTTCTTATAAAATATGATGTTACCTTGAACCTTTACATATGAACTTACATATTAAACCTTAAATATAAAAATAGAAATCTTATAAAATATTATCTTGCAACCTAATAGTAACTTAATGTGTCATTATCTTATAATGCCAACATGAACTCATCTTTACTACACATTGTGATCCCAATACCTTTATTTCTAAAAGTAGACCATGTCTTAATATTCTAAAATTCATATTCTTACATTGTAATTAAATTCTAGATATTATTCATTCTAAGGAATCTAGTCTTAGATCTCTACATATGTATAAAATCTTAATGGCATATTTCTATTTGAAATCTTTCTACATTCTCATCCCACATTGTCAATCTTGGTTGCATATATTATCTTGTAGTCTTATTCATCAATATGAATAATTACTAATAGTTCTTATAGAAACATGATCCTTTAGTTTTCTCATGAACCTACTTCATGAGTCCCTATCATTCTTATAAATCTTAATAACATATCTCTTCTTGAGATATTAGGCACATGTAAGGATGTATCCATGAATGTATAAAAATCATACTTGCATATCTTAACATCAAATCTTAGAACATTGGATCACATAAAGTATAAAGTCTTACAAAAATATGCTAAGTTTGATAGATATGAATACTCATGGGCATGAACCACTTACCTTTTGTGTTGATGATGTCCTTAACTTAGTCTTTATTTCTTGTTCCAAATCTTAATCACCTGGATATAATCAAAGTTTTATAAGTCCAAGTACATGTTCCCTCTTTCTATTTCTAAATCTCAAAACCCCATCTTCCTAACTATATATACCAACTTAGGTTTCTTATTTAGACTAAAAATAACTCTAATCTAAAATCACCATAAAATCTTGGCATTGAAATAAAATAAAACTCATACTATATAATAAATATTATCTTTATACTCAAATAAGACATAAATAGTCTTATGCACTAATATGAACATATACTTCATATAATGAGAACAATTATCAAACATAGTTGCATATTCTAAACTTACTGACTCAATTAGGAAATCAAAGTACGATACCATCACGTTACTAATATCACACCTAATTAGGCATACATATAACACTTATTGTGTCAGGATAATCATTTATTATTCTTTCATAATGGCTACTCGTCTAAAACTAAATACTAATATAATATCATAAGAAATTTCATCAAATCTCTAGAAAAGTATTCAGTCATTATAGGAAGATCATGTATTAAAATAACAAGTCATTTAAAAATCAGATCATGGGTGAAATACCTAAGATACTCTTATTAGGGTTTACATTAAAAACCTCATTAAAACTTCATATATGAAAGATCAGGATATGAATTAATGTTAAACATATCAAAATACACATTTAGTAAAATTTGTATGAATTTCTAAAGGCGTTTACTATTTTTAATTGGCAAAACATCAAAATCATATAGTTTTGTCTACCCAGAATATAATAAATATAAGACATCAAAATCATACTCTGGAATTATTTTTATAGGATAGTACACTTGAAGAGATTTCCATAGGTACCTTATTTGATAAAATCTGTGTTCCCAATCTCAAGATATGAATTTTAGAAGACCACCTTCCCGACAAGCAAGCATATGTTCGGTTCAAGCCCCCAGAGAAGGCAGGAAAGGGAAGAGCAAGAGCGAAGCGAAACAAGCCAAAACTCGGGGAGTTTTGTGAGTGTAGCGTAGCGTTCCTCAACTACTTTAACAAAATAGTGCTAACCATTCAAGATTGATCTGATGGCTGAGAGGAATAAACGCCCAACTTCCCAAATCTGGGCGGAATCTTCTTCACCCGATGAAAAAAGGGGGGTTTCTCCCCTGTTTTTCTGCAAGAATAGGACACCACGTCTGGTGCTTCTATCAGTGAACATGCTCGTGCCTCCAGTTGTCGATGAACTCGACAAAGTCTGACCTGGCCGCCGATCCTCCTCCCCTTCATATCCTTCTATGCTATGTTACCTTGATGGCTGCCAAACCAAGCCTCATCCAAACGCTAATGCTGCTACCGTCATGGTCCTCTTCCATGTCCCCTCTCTCTCATTCTCTCTCGATCTGTGTCAAAACCCTAGCATAGGTTCCAACTGCCACCAAGCATCCAAGATCGAGGGGTTTTATAACCCACTCTGACCCGATCTTGGGCAACGACCACCAATCATGGCTGCTATGTTCAGACCCAAAAAATAGGGGTCGCGGCCTCCAGTCCGCACGGACTGGGGTCACCCCTTTTTTATTTTCTTGTCCTTTTTCTATTTGATAGAAGTACAATTTCTAAAAAAAATTATTTAGATGATATCTTAATCTTGTTAAATTCCAAATTTTATAATTAACACTATATTTTTATTATCTTTCTTTGGACAAGAGATTTGGTCAAAATCAAATAGATAAAGACTTTAAGTTTACCTTCTAAGCAAGACTTAGATAATTACCAAATTAATTACCCAGAGCACTAGATAATCTAGAATTATATAAAATTTCTTCTATGATCTTATGTTTTAGTTCTTCATCTATTAAAAATATTAAAAATAGTTATCATGTGTAACAATACTAGATATCTAAATTTATACTCCAAGGACATACTTGTAAAACTTAATTGGCCGAAATGAACTAGAATTGGACTCTAGGGCACATGGCACATTCCATAGTCTTGCAAAGGGCCCATGAGCTTAATCATGTTCTAAATCATGAAAATAAAGGTTGAATAAATATAATTTCCCAATCAAAACTTCCTAATGATACTTTTGCTCAAAATTACATCACTTTCTAAATATTAAGATCATAACTAGGTCTAGGCTCAAACCACTATCGAGTTACACGTGAAATCATCAAACTTCACAAGGACATATCAAAACTATCCAAATTGCATAAAAGACCCTCTCTACACTATGTTTACCCTTACATCCAAAGATCATGCAAACTGGATGGAACCTTATAGTAAACATAAATATATCATAAATTGATCCTATTAATAACTTAATCATGTACTTTCTAGGTTCCAAAGATTAGGATGTGACAATACTACCCTCCTTTTTGGGAATTTCGTCCTCAAAATTCAATTTATCTATACAAAGCTACCCACCTTAGGGGTGCATCACATATATTACTAACTCTTGATGATTAACATATTAAGGTACGCATGCTAAAAAATTTGCATAAAAAGAGGTATGTACTGTATTTTCATAAAATATTTATGCAAGCATTATCTATTACCTTGGACTGTTTATCAACTCATACTTAGGGTTTATGAAACTAAACTTGGCTCTATACTTAGGGCATCTGCCTCAACCTTGTCATAAATTCCTAACATTAGTTGCACATGACTGTCTAACCTTGGGTTCTTCAGGTAGCTCCTACATTCCTAGATATGTGGTGATCAGGAACATACCAAGAGATGTGGGATCCTGACATGCTATCTCTCACTCATCTACTAATACATGTGTCCCATACCACACAGACCAATAAAATGAGAGATGCATCGAAGTCTAGTGCTTATGACATTCCTCTTCAATTCTCAATTGGCTGGCCATAACCATTGAGAATATAGAGGCTATCTCATTAGCTAGGTTTAGGTTGCTACTTGAGACCTAGAATAGGTAGACATCTATCTCGTACATCTCTACTCTTTCTAAGGTGAAAAACTATTAGTCATTCGAGGTCATAGTATCTTTCCTTGGGAATCTATCCCTAAACCCTAATCTCTTATTTTCATCCTAGGGTGACTATAAGAATCATGTTTTCCTAGTGGCCATTTACCAAATTTCTCTGATACCATATTATAACACCCCAATTTTCCTATCACATGAGCGGAAGATTTTTTTTTCTGGGAGTGTCACAAGCATGATAACCATTGCAATACAAGTAAATGAAACACTTTACAAAACTGTAAAAATTGATTCGTACATAGCTTTTTGTCAACATAAAACTACATCATATTTATGCATAAGTTCATAATAAAAAGATGTCAATACTCATGATCAATTAGGTAGATGGCACCCCACTAGGCAAGCTTGAAAATCTCCTAGACCTTTACTTGTTACTTTGATCCTCAGCTGCTCCAAAACCTGTGGACATCACGTCCCCAGCCATGCATTGGGACAAACAATTGTTAGAGTAAGTGGCATGAGTACTCTAAAATATATATTTCTAAAGATCTGAGATTGGATATTATAAACATGAACTAACATCAAACTGTGAGTAAACTGAAACATAAAGTATTTCATTTCTCAATATGAATTCTTATCTTCATATCTTGTCTTATTCTAGAGACATGTACTGGTACATGGATCTCAAGACCTACACTGAGGTTCCTGGGTCATACTTATGTTATCTAGTTCCCTCTCATCATACTCATGGATGAGATTATGGGCATCTCTAATCTAAGGTATCTTTTACTTACGATTTTTTTATCTGATTGTGGCCACCATTATACAATAAGTCCTTCTGAATTGGCGTATCTACACCCTTAATTGGTACCAAAGTACCATGAATTGGCACTACATGCCCTGAATGACACTGAGGTGTCTCTGAATTGGCGTATCTACACCCTGAATTGGTGCCACAACACCTCTGAATTGGAGTAAACACTCCTCTGAATTGGCAACAGATGCCTATGAATCTTTCCGGGACTACTGAATGAGGACTTATCATATAATGTCTTATGTGAAGGTTTCAACTTAATTATCTTAAGTCTAAACTTACTTATTTCTTAATCTAAACTGAAGCTGAATACTGATTGCTTTACTAAATTCTGAATCTAAACTTATCTTATATTAAAACTGAACACTGAAAACTAAACTTATCTGAAACTGATTACTAAGTACTGATCAGGTACTAAATTCTAAATCTGAATCTAAATCTGAATTTGAATCTTTTATTCTTAAGTGATAAACATAATCTACAACTAAATGTGAATATGGATCTCAATCACTTCATAATTGAGATTGGGTCTAAAACCCTTATCATGTATCTTTATTCAAAATCTAGCTACTCACACAGTGAGTAGTCTAAGTCTGAATCTAAATATCTTATTCTTGAGTTCTAAACTGAATCCATTACTAGATTTGAACATGTATCTCATTATCTAGGTAAACTTTATTCTAAAACTCTAATTTGGTAAGATTACTTCATTATACCAATTATATCATAAATGAGTCTAATGTCTTATGAAAAAGGATCTGAAATGAATATAGAAATACTAAGTATACAAAGTATGTTAAGTCAAGCTTGTGGAAGTATCATAAGTACACAATTTCTAAAAAAATCAATTCTGATAAGATGGTTCAATCCTTCTTATAAAATATGATGTTACCTTGAACCTTTGCATATTAACTTACATATTAAACCTTAAATATAAAAATAGAAATCTTATAAAAATATCGTCATGCAACCTAATCATAACTTAATGTGTCATTATCTTATAATGCCGGCATGAACTCATCTTTACAATACATTGTGATCCCAATACCTTTATTTCCAAAAGTAGACCATGTCTTAATATTCTGAAATTCATATTCTTACATTGTAATTAAATTCTAGATATTATTCATTCTAAGGAATCTAGTCTTAGATCTCTACATATGTATAAAATCTTAATGACATATTTCTATTTGAAATCTTTCTACATTCTTATCCCACATTGTCAATCATGGTTGCATATCTTATCTTGTAGTCTTATTCATCAATATGAATCATTATTAATAGTTCTTATAGAAACATGATCCTTTAGTTTTATCATGAACCTGGTTCATGAGTCCCTATCATTCTTATAAATCTTAATAACATATCTCTTCTTGAGATATTAGGCACATGTAAGGATGTATCCATGAATGTATAAAAACCATACTTGCATATCTTAACATCAAATCTTTTTTTGGTCGGTCAAAAATCCTGTTGCTATAATATTACCAAAACTTTGGGTACAAAACATTGCGCCCCTTAACCAGTAGGGATGAAACATCCTAAACAAAAAACAACAAGATCTTAAAAAAAGACCTCCATAAAGGAAAAGGAAAAGAAATCTACGTCTCCTTCAAAAGACAAAGGCCCCAAACAATTACTATGGGACAGCAGCCAGATTAGCCAGCACAACACTAACAATAAAAACACCTTCAAAAAGAGCCATCCTGGAAGTCTGAAAGCAGAGCATAGAACTGAAGCAGTCGTTATCTTCAAGAAGAGACTGGGATCATTATCCGCCACCAAACCTTAAAAACTTCAGGTCACTATATGGATGAACAAGCATCCAACAAGGGCCCCCTTACTACTGTGCACTAAGGCACTTCATCCAGTACCTGGGATGGACCCACGTCAGAAGAACACCAAGATGACCACCGAGATGCAGAAGAGAAAGCATCAGAATCCATACATAAGCTGACCATCAATAAATGTCCTTGAGCTGGGCACTGCCTTTCCTCCACTGGCGTTTGATTCATTCTCTGAAGATGTGAAATCAAGGTAGATGACCAACCCCTCTTCATTAACCAACAATCACCAGATAACAGACCTTGCACATCTCTACTACACTAAGGAGACTAAATAAGTGCTCCAGTCTTGATTCACCCAGGAGCGAGCTTCGAGGGACATCAGATCAAACACCTTGAAGGTGCTCTACCTCGCAGCAGCAACACAGGAAACACGAGCCCCAAACAACCTTCCCCTGTCGTGGATGCTGGAAGCATCGGGGACCTGCCGTCAGGAACCAGAGCTTCTATTTGCACAACAGCAAAACACAGAACATCTTAATCACCTAGATATAATCAAAGTTTTATAAGTCCAAGTACATGTTCCCTCTTTCTATTTCGAAATCTCAAACCCCATCTTCCTAACTATATATACCAACTTAGGGTTCTTATTTAGACTAAACATAACTCTAATCTAAAATCACCATAAAATCTTGGCGTTGAAATAAAATAAAACTCATACTATATAATAAATATTATCTTTATACTCAAATAAGACATAAATAGTCTTATGCACTAATATGAACACATACTTCATATATTGAGAACAATTATCAAACATAGTTACATATTCTAAACTTATTGACTCAATTAGGAAATCAAAGTAGAATACCATCACGTTACTAATATCACACCTAATTAGGCATACATATAAAAATTATTGTGTCAGGATAATCATTTATTATTCTTTCATAATGGCTACTCGTCTAAAACTAAATATTAACATAATAGCACAAGAAACTTCATAAAATCTCTAGAAAAGTATTCATTCAATGTAGGAAGATCATGTATTAAAATAATAGGTCATTTAAAAATCAGATCATGGGTGAAATACCCAAGATACTCTTATTAGGGTTTACATTAAAAACCTCATTAAAACTTCATATGTGAAAGATCATGATCTGAATTAATGTTAAACATATCAAAATACACATTTAGTAAAATTTGTATGAATTTATAAAGGTGTTTACTATTTTTAATTGGTAAAACATCAAAATCATATAGTTTTGTGTACCCAGAATATAATAAAAATAAGACATTAAAATCATACTCTGGAACTATTTTTATAGGATAGTACACTTGAAGAGCTTTCCATAGGTACCTTATTTGATAAAATCTGAGTTCCCAATCTCAAGATATGAATTTTAGAAGAATTACTTTATCAAAACAGTGCTAACTGTTCAAGATTGATCTGATGGCTGGGAGGAATAAACACCCAGCTTCCCAGATCTGGGCAGAATCTTCTTCACCCGATGAAAAAGGGGGGTTTCTCCCCTATTTTTCCGCAAGAACAGGACACCACGTCCGATGCTTCTAACAGTGAACATGCTCGTGCCTCCGATTGGCGATGAACCCGACAAAGTCTGACCTGGTTGTCGATCCTCATCCCCTTCATCTCCGTCGATGCTATGTTACCTTGATGACTGCCAAACCAAGCCTCATTCGAACCCTAGCAATGCTGCCATCATGGTCCTCTTCCATGTCCCCTCTCTCTTGTTCTTTCTTGATCTGTGTCGAAACCTTAGCATAGGGTCCGACCGCCACCAAGCATCCAAGATCGAGGGGTTTTATACCCCACTCTGACCCGATCTTGGGCAACAACCGCCTATCATGGCTGCTCTGTTCAGACCCATAAAATAGGGGTCGTGGCCTCCAGTCCGCACAGACTGGGGTCGCCCCTTTTTTTATTTTCTTTACCTTTTTCTATTTGATATAAGTCCAATTTCTAAAAATAATTATTTAGATGATATCTTAATCTCATTAAATTCCAAAAATTATAATTAACACTATATTTTTATTATCTTTCTTTGGACAAGATATTTGGTCAAAATCAAATAGATAAATACTTTAAGTTTACCTTCTAAGCAAGACTTGGATAATTACCAAATTAATTACCTAGATCACTAGATAATCTAGAATTATCTAAAATTTCTCCTACGTTCTTATGTTTTCGTTCTTCATCTATTAAAAATATTAAAAGTACTTATCATGTGTAAGAATACTAGATATCTAAATTTATACTCCAAGGACCTACTTGTAAAACTTAATTGGCCCAAATGAACTAGAATTGGACTCTAGGGCACATGGCACATTCCATAGTCTTGCAAAGGGCCCATGAGCTTAATCATGTTCTAAATCATGAAAATAAAGGTTGAATAAATATAATTTCCCAATCAAAACTTCCTAATGATACTTTTGCTCAAAATTACATCACTTTCTAAATATTAAGATCATAACTAGGTCTAGGCTCAAACCACTATCGAGTTATATGTGAAATCATCAAACTTCACAATGACATATCAAAACTATCCAAATTGCATAAAAGAACCTCTCTACACTCCGTTTCCCCTTACATACAAAGATCATGCAAAATGTATGGAAACTTATAGTAAACATAAATATATCATAAATTAATCCTACTAATAACTTAATCATGTACTTTCTAGGTTCCAAAGATTAGGGTGTGATAGGCTGTATCATCCATATCTTCATTATCACAGCTAGACGATAGGGAGATGGTGCAAAGCTTTGTCCCCAAAGGAGGTTGGTGCTCTTTCCTCATGAAGAGATGGTCAGCTGAGCTAGACGATGATGAGGAGAAACCTTCTTCCTTGCTGAAGAAAAGAGGGTAAAACTCATGTGGGGTTTCGTTGTTGAAATCATTTACCCAAACAGTAAGGGTTTTGTGCCCCGAGGGTTTAATGAAAATTGTCCACTCCCTTTTGAGCTTAATCTCTGCGATCATACTTGCCCAACCTTTGGTGATGTAGAGATCAAATTTGTCGAAAAGTTCAATTGTGACTGGAAATGATTTGTTTCCGACAAGGATGGTGTTTGGACCTGGTGATATGTCGAATTTGTGGTATTTCCATGCTTTCAGGAGGGGTATACATGTAAGGTAAAAGGGGTTTGCTAGATTGTAATCCATGAAAGGGAAGAGTAAAGTCATATTTGGTAGAGCAGGTGGGAGATGGTCTTATTTTGTAACCTTGAAAGGTGGTGAGGACTTAGTAGTGCTATGCAAGCAAGGTGAATAAGGTGTGAGTATAAAATGGTGGATGTCTATGATTTTGTGTTGCTCGAGGGCAAGCAACAATCAAGTTCTAAGTAATTTGATGAATGCATATTCATACACATTTATTGCATCTTTTAGGACAATTAATTAGGAATTTATGCCACTTTTCCTAAATTTTAGGAACTCATTACAACTATCTTACTTTTGTGTCCATAAATATATTTCTTATTATTTTTTGTCACATTTTGTAGGTTTTACGTCCATTCTCAATCTTCCAACTCTAGTAAAGAATGCACTCCAATTCCTTGAGAAATATGAAGATTAAGAGGTTTCATTTAGCCTCCCAGTAGTCCAGTCAGTCGACTCGCCCCCTCCGGTCAATCAACTATGTAAAAGTCTGGAAGAAGCTGTGATTGCCAACCACTTGACTGGCCATCTAGTCGCTCGACTCAACTCTATTAAGGAAGGCACATTTTTCATGATTGAACTGGTTGACTCGCATTGAACTGGTCATTTGGGTTTGCTTGGAGATGAAGCATAAAGTCAAATAGTCAAACCATATCACTTAAGAATCACACAACATATGAAGGACCCAGATTTGAATCACACCAAAAGTCCCTCTACCAATGGCATTTCACATTGGTTAGGTGTGGGAGGGGGTGACTGGACCACACCCTTTCAGACCCCAAGAGTTTACCATGATGGGGTGGGTCCGACAGTGAATTTTCCTGGGGTGGTTTCTCTTGTAAATAAAAAAATCATGCAACATTTACTCTGGTCATCCAACTGACCATCCCAGTCGATTGATTACTGTGCCGACTGTAGGATTTCCCAGACACTGTCAGTCCCTACTCTAGAGTTCCCATGGTGCTTCCAAAATAAATTATCAAATTTTCTAGCAACTCCCCTATCATCTCGTAACCCTATCCAGGAGAACATAGTAAGGAAAGGATAGACATAGTCTACAAGTGTCATTATCAACATGGTATCTCTTATTCCGATCCTTGTTCTTGATTCTATGTGAGATGGGGAGTACTCCTTACTTTTACGGGACATGGGAAGTAGCTGCATGAGCATGTAGCTTGTCTTAGAAACTTTCATTCCATCAAAGAAATAAAAGATGTTTCTTCACTCGTTTAAGAATGTGAATTGCGAACTTATCATTTATTCTTCAAGACTGTTATGATCCATGATGATGAGACCCCATGTTTGTGGACCAAAACATTGAATGAGGCTTACAAGTTTCTTGATAGAACCCAAATAGAAACTTGTTGGGTGATTGAAACATGAGTTGTAGAACACTAAGACCTCAGGTATGCGAATATCTTAATCAATGAGATCTATCTCTAAAAGAAAAAAGATCATATTAATCTAAAATATATTTAGAAAGGAATTAAAAGTGTCTAAGATAACTACAAGGCTTGTGGTGGTGAAACCCTGACATCTAGCAATTTCCATCAACTAAAATTAATCTTTGATTGTCTTTCTTACTTTTTTTTTTAATTTGGTTCCACTTTTTTCAATTAATTATTTTTAGTTTTAATATCATGATAATTTAGCTTCAACTTTTTTTTCAAATACTTCTTGTTTAGTTTTAATCTCTTGATAATTTACCTTCCACTTTTACCAATTTACTTTCTTATTTAGTTTTAATCTATTGATAACTTAGCTTCCACTTTTTTTTTTCAATTTACTTTCTTATTTAGTTTTAATCTCTTGATAACTTAGTTTCAACTTTTTACAATTTACTTCTTGTTTAGTTTCCTTTAGATAATTTAGTTTACTTCCACAACTTTACTATCTTGTTTTAGTTTAATCACTCTCATATTTGGAATTTGCTTTCTATTCATTACAATTGGTTTTGATTGACACTTAAAAATGCCATTCTTTGGTACTGACACCTTATTTACTAAATTCAATTCACCTATTTATAAGTGATTGATAACCGCTAGAGGTTAAACTCTAGGAATTCCCCTAGTGGGTTTTCTTATGCAATAATGGCACATCAAATCTTGGTGTTGTTGCTGGGATAGAGACGTTGATTTAAAACTAATTTACTTTTCTCAGTTTTTTTAACATTCACTCTTCTCTTCGTGAAATCTACTCTTCAATTTTTTAACCTTTTCCTCAAGTCTCAAGAAATGTGTGCGACACTCCAGAGGTGTTGCCAATAGACCATTCTCTTTTAACCCTAAAATTGAGAGGACCTTCCATCATCTGAATCGAACCCATCATATCAAGATGGCCCAAGAAGAAGAAATCAACAAGAGGATAGAGCATGCCTTAATCGCACAGAGAGAGGCCATCATGGATGAATCAAAGGTTGTCTCCATCGCCGAGTTAGAATCCTAAGACACCACCCTTCATGAAGCAGAACAACAGAAGCAACCCGAGGACTTCTCAGTCCCCTTGACCGCCAACGTACTAGACCCTATTGTGCCCCTATCTATCACTGGTCCACAGTTTGAAATCTACACACAATGGATCACTATGCTTCAAAAAAGCACGCTTACTAGAAGGTTGGGTGAAAATTGTCAAGATCATCTCCAACGCTTTACTGATCTTCACACGTTGTTCAAAATGTTAGGTGTCTCGGATGATGCCCTTAAGTTGTGGCTTTTCAAATATTATCTGATGGATCTACCAATGGTTGGTATAATGCAATGGAGTGCAATCACAACTCCCTATGGGAATCTTTCTGATACTAACCCCATTCCTCACATACCAAATTTGAGGGCAAATATCCTAATTTTGAATGTCCCCAGAAGAAACCCTTGGTGAAGCTTGGGAGAGATTCAAGGAACTTCTTTGGTGTTGCCCACATCATGCCATATTCCAAGTACAATTAATTGAAACCTTCTACTGGGGCATCAACAAAGATACAAAGACCTTCCTTGATACCTCATCTGAAGGAAATTTCATGTTTTAAAATTTTGACAACGCTTGGGAAGTTGTAAAGAGAAGCATCAAGACCCTAGCCTAATCTAGTACGGTTAAGGGGGCATTCCCATGGTACACAAGGCTGAAGTAGCTCCATGCTAAAGTCCATCATTAAAATATTTAAGATGTTGGCCTTGAAGCAAGACCAACTGGAATCCTCTTTCAATGCTTATGAAAGAAGAGGATTACCCCAAAAACCTCCATATCTAGAACAATAAGTGAAAGCTACATAATTTCTTTGTGGAATTTTCCAAGGTTATGATCATTCTACACAGCAGTGCCAACTACTCTACAACATTCCCATGCTATCTGAAGATGGGAAGCAGTTGGAGGATCTCAACTCCAAACATAGTAGTCTAAGCCACTTACTACAATCCAAATCAAACCAGGAATCATATTGTTTTCCAATATGGAAACCCCGCCAGTGTAGAGAATGTGGCACAATAACGACCTCCTCAAATGAATTACCAAGGTCATCCACCCCTTTATTTCCAATGTAACAATCAATAAAATTTCAGAAACCAAGGGAATTATTAGGGTAATTTCAAAATTAGAGATCAAAAATTCCATAGTTTCAATCAAGTACCCCATACACAACAACCTAATCATGTATCCTGCACTAAAAAACAATTATCTAAGTTGAAACAACTGATCCTATCCCATATGGAATCTCTAAAGGAAACAGGCTTCCAGGCTGCCCAACTCATTTCCAACCAACACCCTCCTATAGGGGCCTTTGTTGGGGAACCTAAAAATAATCCCAAGCATGCCGAGAAATTGAAGGTCATCTCCACATGTTTTGGGAAAGTGCATGCTCCTCCTCGTCCCCTTCCCAAAAAACCTCTTGTTGTCCCCCTTAACTTCAATTATGATGACACTACATTGATCAAGAAAGAACAGATAGCTGAAGCAATTTCCAGTGGTAGTGGAGAGAAGCCCCCCCCCCTACCAAAGCTTCACCAATCAAAGCTGATGAGTCTGACACGCCAATTTTCAGACGGTGTCCCCTTTTTCAAGCACGCCTCAAGTAGACAAGACTGGACATTGGATTCATAAAAGTTCAACGATTCTATGAAGAAACTTCAGGTAGACCTCCCCTTTTGGGATGCCCTTTTGGAGATTCCCTCATGGTCAAAGTATCTAAAAACCTTCTTGACCAGGAAGTACACCCCAAAAGAATACAAGACTATAAATCTCTCCAGAACCTCCTCTGACATTATTTTGAATAATATTCCCAAGAAACAGAAAGATCCTAAATCCTTTGGGATCAGTTGCTATCTATGTGATAATACTTGCATAAAGGGGCTTGCAAACCTAGGCAATAGTCTCTCCATTATGCCTTATAGTTTATGTAAAAGATTGGGTTTTGTAGATTGACAAAATCCATGGGCACCATTAAGGACATACCCATGAGAGTTGGCAAGGAAGCTTATGTTCCTTGCAACTTTTTCATCATGGCCATTAAATTAGATCTTCATCATCCCCTCATCTTCGATTGTACCTTTCTGACTATAGCCCAAACCTTGATAGATGTAGAGGTGGACGCCATTATTATACGACTAGGATGTCAAACCCTACAGTTTTGTGTTTTCAAAAGCATTAGAGGGACACAATTCCAAGAAGAAGTTTATTTGCTCGACTACATGGTAAAACTCTCCCAACTCAGAAAAGAATGTGATCTTTCTAAAGATCCACTGCAGACAGCCCTTGTAGTACCAATTGAGTCTGACTTCAACAGTGAGTAGGTTCACCAGTGTTGAACCATCTTGACAACTTTGAAGAAGACGCTCAAGCTGATTTTGAATATATGAAAATGATATGTGTTGTAGAAGATAAATTCATGCCAACAAAGGCTCCTGAGATAAAGACCCTTCCAGTAGAACTCAAGTATGTTTTCCTTAATGGAAAAGAAACTTGCCTTGTCAAAATAAATTCCAACCTTGCATTCGATCAAGAGAATAGGCTCATGGCCAAACTATGGAAGTGGACGACCACCTAGGGATATAAGATGACCAACCTATCAGGTGTTAGTCAAACCATTTTCATACAAAAAATCCCCATGGTGGAATAATACAAACCTTCAAGAGATCCCCAATGCAAGTTGGATTCCAACATGAAGGAAGTCATCCGTCTTGAGCTCATCAAGCTTCTCACTACTAGAATTATATATCTAATATCTGACTCCCCATGGCTGAGTCCCACTCAAGTAATGCTAAAGAAAGGAGGCACTGTCGTGATAAGAGATGATAAGGATGCACTCATCCCCACTTGCACTGTTATTAGGTGGAGGATGTGCATTGACTACAACAAATTGAACAAAGCCACCCAGGAGGACCACTTCTCTCTCCCCTTCCTTGATTTTGTGTTGGAGGGCCTTTCTCACCAAGAGTACTTATATTACTTGGACGGCTACTCGATATTCTATAAAATCCCCATCCATCCCGATAACCAAGAAAAAACCACCTTCCTCTATCCTTTCGGTACCAATGCTTTCAAAAGGATGATGTTCGGCCTCTAAAATGCACCCACCACTTTCCAACATTGCATGGCCATGATTTCTGCTGACTTAATGGAAACTGTCCTACATATCTTTATGGATGATTTCTATTTCTATGGATATTGCTTCAACTCATGTCTATGACATCAATTTTTGGTGTTGAAAAAATGTGAATAGTCACACTTGGTTCTGAATTGAGAGAAGTGCCACATTATGGTGAAGGAGGGCATCGTTCTTGGTCGTAGAGTGAATAGTAGGGGAATCAAGGTTGACTGTGTAAAAATTGAAGTCATCACTAATATTCCTCCCCTACCTCTGCTAGAGATATTTGTTCTTTCCTTGGGCATGTTGTATTTTATTGAAGATTTATTCGGTAATTCTCTACAATTTCCAAACACCTTGTCAACCTCTTGTTGAAAGATATTGCCTTTGATTTTGATCAGGCCCGCTTATCTAGTTTCATAGCTTAAAGATGGCTCACGCCACCACTCCTATAATTCATGCACTAGATTGGTCACTCCCCTTGGAGATCATGTGTGACACCAACGACTATGTAGTTGGAGATATTCTTAGACAGAGGATCTAAAAGAAATATAATGTTATATACTACTCCTCAAAGACCCTTGATGATAAGCAGCAAAACTACACCACTGTTGAGAAGAACATGATGGATGTAGGGTATGCCTTGGACAAGTTTCATTCCTACTTTGTAGGATATAAGGTGATCGTGTGCATGGACCATGCTACCATATGTTATTTGATGACTAAAAAGGAGGCCAAGACCAAATGCATTTGATGGATCTCACTTCTTCAAGAATTTGACCTGGAAACCGGAGACAAAAAGGGATTAGAGAATGTTGTTTTCAACCATCTCAGTTGTCTTAATCTCCAAGATGATTATGGAATCTCAATCAATGAACCATTGTCAGATGACTAACTATTTCAATCTGAATCTTAATTCCCTTAGTTTGCTGACTATGTGGATTATGTAGTTGATGGTGTCACACATCTTGAATACAAAGGACACTCTAAGACAAAAAAATTACATATTGTCAAAAACTTTTATTGGGATGACCCCTACTTCTACAAGCTATGTGTAGATGGTGTTTACCATAGATGTGTCACTAGAGAAGAAGCTGATGAGGTATTCTGGCACATTGCCACTCTGGCCCAATCGGCAGCCACATGAGTTCCTAAAAGACGACAAGAAAAGTACTTCAAATGTGTTTTCCACTGGCCCACCTTGTTCAAAGATGTCTATGCCTTTATTTTTGCCTATGACCAATATCAGAGATCCAAAAATATATCCAAGAGAGATTAAATTCCTATGAATCCATGGAAAGAGTTGGAAATTCGTGAATTTTGGGGGTTTACTACATGAATCCATTGCCCTCTTCTTGTGGATTTGAGTACATTCTTGTCATTGTAGACTATGTGTTCAAATGGGTGGAGGTCATTCCCACCCAAACTTGTGACTCCAAATCAGTGATTAAGTTATTTAAGGACACATTTTCTCTAGGTTCATGGTCCCCCGCATCGTCATTTTATACGGAGAATCATATTTCTTAGAGAAAAACTTCGAGGCATGGCTTTGAAAATATGGTGTCCTTTATAAAGTTGTCTCTCCATACCATCCTCAGACTAGTAGCCAGATCAAAGCCTCCAACCAACAAATTAATGCAAGCATGGAGAAGATTGTGAATCACACAAGGAATGATTGGTCTTTGAAGCTCAATGATGCTTTATGGGAATATCATACTTCCTTCAAAATACCCTTGGGAACTACACATTCCTGACGTATCAATGGTAAATCTTGTCAATATCCTATAGAAATGAAGCACAAAGCCAGTTGGGCCATTCACACTCTTAACTTCAATTTGTCTATAGTCAGAGACGATGTTCCCTCCAATTTCTAGAGCTTGAAGAAATTTGCATGATGACCTTTGAGAGTGTTAAGATCTACAGAGACAGAACAAATATATGACACAATGGCCACTTGAGAAGAAACAACATCCAACTAAGTGAACCAAGTCCTCATATACAATTCCAGACTGAGACTGTTCCCTTAAAAATTCAAATCCAAGTAGCACAAGTTATATATGTGAAGCATGCCTATCCACATGGTCGCCTTCATCTTATGGGACAAATCATAGGTGACTTCATAGTGAATGGACATAGGTTCAAGAGCTATCTTATTGTAGATGATTTTGTAGCACAAGTAGTGCTATGTTACACCCCTCCCCCCACACATAGTCAATCCATAGCCAAGGGAACCTCAACCCCTACTCTTCGAATGAACCATCCACGACTTAATTTTTAGGTGTCGAGCCTTTGGCATTAAATAGGGTGCTTGTCGGGAGGCAGCCCTGCCTTTCTTTTCTTTTAAATTCACTCCTTTTGCCTTTCATTTTTCTACATTTTTCATTTGGTTTATCATCTCTCACTAGTTACCATATTTCCTTTGTTGTTGTAGGAAGAATCTAAAATAAGGAGGGTGAATCAATTGGTTGGACATCCATAGTTGAAGAGGGATTTGATACGCTTCATTTCCCCCATGTTTGTCGAGTCAATCGATTAGGAACACCAGTCTCTCAATTGGCAATCAGTGATGTGATTATAAAAGTATCCCCTTGGGGGTGTTGACTCACATCTTCAACCCTAGCCACCCCCAAGCAGAAGCACTACTCACCTCTACCCATCCCAACATCCAACAACCCAGCAAGTCAGCTGCTTGGTGACCTCAACCCAGCGCATGAGCAACAAAGGTCAAGTGACTCAACCAATGTGTTACTTGATTGTCCTCCTTCAACCTTCTCTAGCAGTTGTAGTTCTACCTCTCTTCCCAGTCCCCCTGACCCACAAGATCACCACCGAATTTCTCTTCCTTGGCATCCAGCAACCATGCCACCACCATCCTAGTGTCTCCATCACTTTCCTATCCGCAAAGCTTATTCCTCACCCCACCAAGTCGTTGCCCTTAACCACCTTGATGCTTCCCTAAGAGAAGCACTTTAGTAGCACATATTGTTGACTTCGCTCCATTATGAATTGATTGGTTGGATCTGCCAACCAGTCAATTGCTAGTTGTTTCTACCTCTTCACCTCTCAGATGAGTCAGTTGACTTGTTAGTCTAATTTATCGACAGACAACTCCACATCAACAACATCCTGATCTGTGAGTCGAGTGACTCACTCTCCCATTTGAGCAACTGGTGAGCTACTTCAACACCAAAATATCATACGATGATTCTCGTGGAGGTTTCTTCAGTTGCCTCCATAAGGGAAAATTCGTTGCGTGGAAACACACACCCCTAAAACCTTCACTCACACCATGGCTCGGGGGGAGGAATCTGTATTGAGGAGACCACTGGTGACTCCTTCCCTGACATCCCCAAGGAGATGGAGGCTGACATCAATCACATTGGCAACCTCATTGATCACACTAAGGCTAGCCAAGCTTCATGCCTGACTCCACACTAGTGTCTTCTTCCTACACATGTATTGCTCCCATTCTGGGCAATTATGCTAGTTCATTGACGACTATCACTTTCAGTGATTTGAAGCCAATGAAGTTATTGGTGTTACACTTCCTCATTGGGCATGCGGAGCCACTCTTTCTACTCTTTCATCTGTGAATCCATTGACACCATATTGTTATGGAATCACATATTCCGCTTCCCCTACCAGATTCTCCCAGTCTACAACGACCCCAAGTTTGTAGTTCATGACTACCTTTGAGCGAAATTACCATGCTCAAGAGGTCTCCACTTGAATGATTAGGATCTTTAGGGATAATGCACATCTCAGTAGCAGCCAGATCACTTTACTCATCCTTTATGGAGGGGCCTCTTCACAGTCTAAGGGATGTATGGATTGCTCCCACACATCCTACCATATCTGGCATATTCCAAAAAAATTCTAGGAAGATCTCATAGACATGGGCCCCTCCATCCCTTTGGGACCAAAGGCTTCCACTTTGCACAACTCCATGGTCCTCTGTGACATTCCCGGATTTTCTAAAACTTAACCTGATGTGTGAACATCCAAATTGAAACCTCACCTCAGTGAGAATTCCAATTTAAAAACCCACACACTAGGCTATGAAGAAGAAAATTAGAGGAAGTTAGAAGGAAACAATAGTAGCACATGCGCATGAACAATAATAAAACCATACAACACATGTTTACCATTCAACATATAGTTACAACATGAATTGTTACAACATTTGATATTACATATTGAACATCAAACTTATACATGTACTACCACTAAACTACATGATCTTAAGACAATAGGTCCACCTACACAACAGCTCGCCACACAACTCTCAACTATCATGGATCTTAAAGAGCATAACCACAACCTAAACAAAATATTGCATGTGGTACACATCAACACAATATTCAAGAATATTGTACTGAGTATACATGTGTGTCTTTTTATATACCTCTCATTACTATGCTTGGCAATAAGATAAAACGAATACTTGGCAGAAATAAAGAAATATAAGAAAAGGCATATACTTGCACAAAGATGTTCATTAACAAAGAGAACACATATTTTAGGAACATTTTCCATTATATCATCCATGCATTTACTACCTGAGAGTTAAATGCATTAAGGCCTTTATGATCTACTACCAAAGAATTGGATCATTTCACAATGTGATCTACTACCAAAGAGTTGGATCACTTGTAAGTACTTTACTACCAAAGAGTTGAAGTACTTACTTTCCAACACTTTACTACCAAAGAGTTGAAGTGCTTGGATATAATGGAACAAAAATATTATGTTTCATGTGTTCATAGCAATAAGTATGGAAATCTCAAGTAACATAGCATACAAAAACAATCATTTCATCCAATATCATATGCCAAGTGTTTACTACACATATAAAGCAAGCATATTGTATAATAAGCCAAGTAAGAGGTAATGGTGTACCTTAATCAAGATATAAACCTAAACCATATTCCTGATGTCAACTATATCCTCGATCAAACCCTGATTAAGACAAGACCATGTACTATCATCAGATTCTCATCATCACTAACCATAGTTATGTCCATTGGGGTTTAGCTTAGTTCATTAGGATATGTGCATCATTACTTGCATTCTTGTCTTAGAATTATCTTACTAATGTCATTTTCCTAATTATGGTTCATCATCTGAACATTAGGTTCCATATCTTTTTTGTGCACATATTAACCCTAGTTTATACATTATTCAAATTAGGGTTACAACCCATGTATTAAGGGTCATCTTCATATAACATGAATTCTATGCATCTAAATGATATCAAAGTTCCACATTAGCTTCCAGTTACTGATATTAGGGTGTTTTGTAAATTTCATCATTCATTGAGCATGTATGTATTTATTACATTTTATTTAGGGTTATTATCCCAAAATAGCTAAGCAAATTACATGATTTCATGCATCAACATCATAACCCCAGACCTTAAAAGTATAATAAACATGAATATAGATTTACTAGTATATTCTCATAATTTTAGGCCATAGTTTGATATTTATTATCCATCATACGATCATTTCACACCTTACATGATATCACTAATAAATAAGCTTCAAAAGACTAATATTATGGTTTCATGTGATTTTACCCATTTTTTTGAACATTTTGGTACTTTGTTTGTATTTTTCTAATAATCGAGCTATTTACTGTGAATTATAGAAGATCTAGGTATTTAGTGGAATTTTTGTACCTTTGGGCCAATTATGTGTCGCCACATGGCCACTATGGTGGGTGCAACTCTTGCCTTGCTGGATTGGATGATCCAGCCAGTTCAACTTGGATTTCATCTAGTTTAGGGTAATTGGACCCAGTTCAGGTTGCTTCAGCCAGTTCGATCCCTTCTGATTCTCGCTTCCACTCTACATTCTTTCTCGCTATCTCACGTAACACAGACATTGTGTTGCTGCTCAATAGGGCGCCACCGCTGGATCAGAACATGATGAGGAATACCCTACCTTAAGGTCTTCCTCACAAGCTCCCCATGATACCAGAAGCTTTGAGGTTCCCTCCATGACCTCCACGACTCCTTCATTGCTCTCCCTCGGCTCCACACCCTGCTGTCCCCAAGCTCGCCGTCACTTTCTCCCACCATGGTGGAGCAAAAGAGGTGAGCAACCTCCACACTAGAAACCATCCATCTCAAACCCCATTAGCACCTAAAAGCCCTCAGAAACTTACACCACCACCCAGACGATATCAAGAAGGTCTCGCAGATCACCCCTGAGCTTGGTCCTCTTCTCCTGACAAGATGGAGCTGGTTGACCAATAATACTATGCAACATGGCTCGAAAACATACCCAAGAGACTTATCTGACCTCGACCTTCCTTTAAAAACTCATCTAGATCCTCAAAAACCACCACTGAGCCCTCATATCTCCTCTATAGCCTCGGCCACCAGTTACATGTCGCAGTGGAGAGACTATGTTTGAGGCATTCTGGTTCTCTCTCTGTGGGTGTTGGTTTGTCACAAATAATGGCTCGAGCAGGTCACGGTCACTAGAGGATTCCCACTCCTCAGTTAGTCCTCACCCACACCCCATGATCCGAATGAGTGGGGGTTGGGAAAGTCAAGGCAACTGCTTCTCCCTCTCCTTGCTCTAACCGCAAGGTGGGAGACAACCCGACAACCCTCGATCTGTCATCCAAAAGGTCTAAGTTACTCCTTCATTCAAGCATATCCGTGGCTCATTTAAAGCAGTTGTCACTACCACTAGATTGGATACCTAGGGCTAGGATTCGGCCATACAGACCCAACTCAACTAAGCGGGGCACGTGACACTTATTAATTCCATGACTTAGGTCAATAAATCCTCAATAATGCATTATATATCCAAAAAATTCAAATCTTAATAACTTTCTCTAAGATACTCCATTTGCCACCAAATTTTAACCATAGCTTCTTCAAAACTCAAGCTACCTTATACATGGATTAGGTGTCAAGATTCTATTGTTTGATCATTGAATAAAATACCTCAAAAAGGTATGAACATATGGATCCAAAACATGATATCAATATCATTTGACTTCCAAATTTTGGTAAAACATTAGGACCTCTCAAAATTACTCAACCTCACATGAATTCTAAAATGTCATTAATCATTCAAAAGGTTCCAAAAGTCCACTCCATCACATCCTCTATCTTCACTAGATCCTCTCTTGCACCATATATAACAAGATTGGCACATAGGGTACTGTGAGCACCATGGATCTCTACACCCTATGGTTCCTTCTAAATGGAGAGCCCTTCAATTGGGGAAGTGCATCATAGACCACATCCACCTCTAGACCAGTTACAAGACCAGCTCACCTTCAACCTAGGTCATATTTTCACTGCCATCACCTCTTTACGGGCTACACCCATATCCCCTTCGCGGACATTCAGCCTAAGGGGATTCAACATTCGATAGATCTCCCATACTTGAAGGCAAGCCATGTTATACGCCCTGACATCCAGGCATGCACCTATTCCTTGATCTTCCATGATACTACTACCCAGATGATACTGCCACTACATTCTAGGTTTGCAGTAGTGACCATGTGCTATGATCTTCATAATCTTCTAGACCAGATACAACGATTCCCTCATGAGAATACAATTCTAGAGGATTTCATCCCCAAGCCCATCATCCATCATAGGAGAATCTCTTTGGAGGATAACAACAAAGAGACCAGACCTCCTCCCCCCCACCAACACAATGCACTAGGAGGCACACTACTGAGGATGAAGGTCTTGATGGACCTTACAACTTCTATGAGATCCAACAACAAATGGACCATATTTAGTAATCTTAGTAACACATGGAACACAAGAAGTAGCTCTAGGGACATTGTCTCAACTACCTCTACCTTATGCAACACTTCTAGGAGCACTAGCATGTTGAGAGTGGCCACTGCACTCCCACCTGGTCTTTCTATGAGTAGTATGGAGCTCGCCAGGCTTACCCTAACCCCAACTCCCAATATTACTATGATTACTATGAGACCGACTCTTCATCCTACCATAAACCACCTCGCTATCAACCCCCCTAATGATCTTCTTCACTCCAACCTAAATTTGTAATTTGCTTGGGATGAGAAAAAAGTAAGTTTGGGGTGGAGGTGGGTGGTATGTACTATTTTCCACCCCTTATATCTTCCTTTTTTCTAGCATATCCATCATGTTATGTTTTTCTTGTATATAGTTTTAGTTGGTTTTTTCTTTATTTCCTATATGTGTGATATGGCCTTTGTCTTGTCAGCCAGTAATTTCATGTGTGTGTATTCAATATATCCCTGTTGATTGAAGTGAATCTCTTGTGATATTATGATAACACCATCTTTATTAGAAAGCATATGTGATCTAAGACCTTAACTAGCAATATTCTTGTGTGCCTTTCGTTGCTATATGCTAGTACACATAAGTTCTTTCCAAGGGCAGCACATCCATCCAACTAAATTCATGGGATTGCCCAGGTGTTGTTGGCAAGCAGTTTGGGCAAGAAAAAGGCCCATGGATGAATAGTCTCAAGTAGTGCGCTTTTGATCTATCTACTTTTCACAGCACTTCCCTTCCTACGTTCACTCATCATTCAAGAGATCTTGGTCAGAATTGTAAGTAGTCAATAGGGAAATTTCATTCTAAAAAAGTTGGCAAGCCTGAATGGATAGATACAAACCAAACATAATGTGTCTTCATTAGACTTGTAAAACTAACTTGTTAAGTTTCTAGAAATTTGCTTGTTATAGAATAGTTTGAATTGATGTCATTGCAATTAAATAAAATGAGCATGCATAAGATTAGCCTTTTCTACACATCTTCCATAACTTGTTACCTCCCCATCTCACCAAAAACAAAAAACAAGTGTGTCCAACTTGAAGTTTGGGGTGGCACACCCTTTTCTCCCTCTATATCAATTCTTCCATACCTCTTGTAAATATAATAGGGGTGTACCACCAAGAAAAGATGCCAAAATGCATGCCAAAACATGCAATCAATGTAATTGCAAACAAAGAAATAAAATATCTTGAATCAAATAGAAGAGATATTGACTTCTTCCAAACCTCCCTTCACTCCTTTTTTATACCTAGGGGAATATCCATACCCCCAAAATTCACCCAAAAACAAACCCTAGTCTTGTGCACACTCTCGTAAAAATATTCGGGAGTATTAATGGTAGAATGGATGAAACATATATTTCCTTGTAAGTCTCAAAATGGAAGCAACTTGTAAAGAAAATTCGAGTGAATAATGTTAGAAAAATGTGTTTTCCTGGTTCTTAGAAATCAAATTTGTTGGGCCTTGAAAAGTGGTGAGGACAAGGTAGTGCTATGCAAGAGAAATGAACAAGGTGTCAATATAAATTGTTGGGTGTCTATGATTTTGTATTCCTTGAGGGGGAGAAACGATCAAGTTTGACGTATTTTGATGAATTCATATTCATACATTTTAATGCATCTTTTAGGACAATTAGTTAGGACTTTATGTTGCTTTTTCTCAATTTTAGGAACTACTTATAATTATATTGCTTTTGTGTCCATAACTAGATTTCTTATTATTTTTATTCACATTTTGTAGGTTTTATGTCCATTCTCAATCTTCCAACTCCAGTCCAAGAATGCATTACTTCCTTGAGAAATTTGAAGATTAAGAGGTTGCCTTCATCCTCCCAAAAGCCCAATTAGTTGAATTGTCCCCTCTGGTCGATCAACTTGGTATCATATTGGAAAATCCATAATTGCCAAATGCTTGACTGGACATCCACTTGCTCGATGCAATCTTATTAAGGAAGGCACATTTAGAATGATCTAACTGATTGACTCACCTTGAACCGATTGACTGGGTTTCCTTAGAGTTGAATCATACAGTCAAATGATCAAGCCTTATCACTTAAGAATCACAAAATATTTACTTTAGTTATCAAATGGCCATCCCAGTCGATCGACTTCTATGCCAACTATAGGATTTCCCAACTGTAGCAATGCCCTATCCTAGGGTTCCCAGGATTTTCCCTCTGCTATAAAAGGAGAGGGGGAGTCCAAAATAAATTATCTCATTTTCTAGAAACCCCCCTATCATATCAGAACCTTGTCTATGAGAACAAAGTAAGGAAAGGATAGACATAAGTGTTACTATCAACATGGTTTCTCTTCTTTCAATCCTTGTTCTTGATTTTATGATGTGTAGTCCTTCCCTTGCTAGGACATGGGGAGTAGGCCCATGAGCTTGTAGCTTGTATTAGAAAATTTGATGCCATTGAATAAATAAAAAATGTGTCTTCATTTGTTTATGAATGTTAATTATGAACTGATCATTTATTCTTCATGACTTTTATGATCCATGATGATGAGACCCTAGATAGAAATTTGTTGGATGATTTAACCATGACCCAGAAAACATTGAGAACCTGGTACTGTGGATATCTTGATCCATGAGATCTATCTCCAAAACAAAGAGATCTACATGATCCTAAACTAAAATATATTTAAAAAGGACTTAAAAGTTGTTAAAATAACTGCAATGTCTGTGGGTATGAAATCCAGAATTCCAAGAATTCTCGTCAACTAAAATTAATCTTTGATTGATTTTCTCCACTCTTTCTTAATCATTTTAAATCTAGTTTCCACTTTGCCAATTACTTCTTGTTTAGTTTTAACCTCTGCATAACTTAGATTCAACTTTTGCCAATTTACTTTCAAGTTTAATTTTAATTTATTGACAACTTAGCTTCCACTTTTTCTAATTTACTTTATTTTTTGGTTTTACTCTTGATAACTTGCTTCCATTTTTGCCAAATTACTTCTTGTTTAATTTCCTTTTAATTATTTAGTTTAATTCAAAAATTTACTTTCTTCTTTTATTTTAATCACTCTCTAAATTTGGAATTTACTTTCTATTCATTGCAATTGGTTTCGATTGATGCTTAAAAATGTCATTCTTTGGGATTGGTACCTTTTATACTAAATTCAAGTTTCCTTATTACGAGTGATTCATAATTGTTAGAGGTTAAACTATAGGATTTTCCCATGTGGATTTTGTTGTGCAACGATGGCACATTAAGATTTATCCTAGTTATCAATTAAGGTTTGATCAGTGGGATGGGTCCTTACAAGTTTAATATTAGGGCCTAGTTAGGTGGGCCTATAGGGATAATAAAAATCAGGATAAAAATGATAACTTGATGATTAACTTGACATGAGCATAATGCATGATATTTATACTTAGTGTTTGGATTCCATGGTCAGGTATCCATGTAATGAGGGAGAGTTAGTGTCAGAATCTTTGGCTATTATCCTTCTGAGTACTCTAACCAAGTAATTGTTGAAAAACAACCCCAGAGTATAATAAGATAAGAACTCATGATGAAAAGAATGAGATAAAAGTTGAAAGGAGATGTAGAACTCAGACTAAGTTGGGATATGTTGAATCACAACTATATATATTATTGGTTAATGAAGTGAAGGAAAGTACTAATCTAATCACTTGGAACGTATAAATATGTGTTTTTAATCATAAAAAACAAAGAGTTTGATGAACAAAGGAAAAGATATGACACTATGATGTTTAACATAAAAATGAATTATATATAAATGAGTTCCTGCAACTTGAAAGGACACCTTGTGTGGATTAAAATCCAATGTTAGAGAATGATGAGATTAAAGAGAGATACCTCAATATCTTAAGCTTTAATTATTTTGAGAAGTCAGAATCTTGATATAGTGTGTCCAACATACACATGTGAACATGAAAGTCATAAAGAATATATGTAATAATGAGGAATTTAAGGTGTCAAATCCATAAAATAAAAAGATAACTCAGATGATAAGTACAATTTGAGATGATATGGATGTAGAATGGTAGAGAGAAGAGTGGAGACTAAGGTAATATCAAAGCAACCAATGTGTTTAAGAAATAATAGAAGTAAATAATCATGATACAAGCAAGACACTAGAGAAGTTACTTGGGAACTTATCTTTTGTTAATGAAATAATGTGAATAATCATGAGGAATTGAAGTGAATCTAAAGAAATATGAAGAGATAGAAAACCTAATATAGTGTAGAATGAGATGCCTTATCATGATGTATGATGATAATCAATTTGAAACTTGATCTTGAATGACACAAAGAGGGACAAAAATAATGTTTTACTATATAATCATGAAATACGTAGGTTGGTCTCAGGAAGAAATGAGGATAAGTGATGGAATGGTAGTTGAATATTTTTTTTTCCAATTCTTTTATATGTTTGGATAATGATAGATGTATGAACCATATGTTTTAGAATTAGGCTTGTTGGTCAAGAACAAGTTTCAACATTAGAACAAAGCCAAGATGCATGGTAGTGTTTAAAAAGAAAGCAAGAATGTGTGGCATTTACCCATGTGAGGGTGTGTTTGATGCATATCAATAACAACCCTAAAGTTGTTAACTGGATGATAAGTACGGATTTGTACACCAGAAGTGTTGATTAATTATATGTGTTTTAAGAAAACATGAACTAATAACCTTATTATAAGAAATCATTTACGAAAATCTTATAAGAAGAGTAATTGAATGAGGATGAACATAAAATATAATGAATCAATGCTTTATGGAAAAATTACAAGTATAATGATAAGGAACGAGACAAAAATGATTAAGAGATAATAACTAAGAAAAACAAAGTAACATATTCTAACTAATCTATAAGAAAATGCTAAGGAACTTGGATAAGTGAACAAATGATTCATATAAGTTGAGCTTGTAATCAACCATAAAGTTTACCCTATGAATTGAAAACAAATTCATGATGATTAACACTAATGTCGATGAGGTACAAGTCATGCCTAAGCACTTTTAGGATAGGGTTACTTGTTGTTTATAGTTGTTCCCTTCCCTAACATTGGGATTTTGGGAGAAAAATTATTTTGAGGGGTTTATGGTTGTGAGACTATGAACCTAGCTTAACCCTAATCTTCCTTAGATATTGTTTCACTATCACAACTATGTGCATGACTAAGTTTGTATACCAATTGATTAATGGATATTTCTAATTTGGTTTAATTTGCACTTTCGTTGCCCTAATTTCAATTTCCTTTTGAGTTATGGACTTAATTGTAAATTCAACATAATATGATGACCTAATTTCAATATAAGTGAAAAATATATACATTTTTATTTTATCTTCATACTCATACTTGTGTGATCCTTGATATCAATTTGTAAAAATGTGACTCCAATTTGGGTCCCATTGTACCTTGTTTGCCTTGATTTGCAATTTCATGTATCATTGTGGACTAATATTTAATTTCACACTAATCAAGGACCTAAGTGTAAAATCTGTATACTTTATCTAATTGCATGCTTTATTTCATAGTAACATTTTGATCCTAGGGTTTCTAAGTCTGATATATAAGCTAGTAGTGGTTGATGAGTATTGATGGAACTCTCAACTGATAAGAGTCGTATACCTCTCAAACGATCAGATCATGGGACTCTCAAGCAATTTATTCTTAGACATATCAATTGATGGAACTTCTAGACTCCTCAACCAAATAAAGTCCTAGACTCAACAACCAATGAGAAGGCATACTTTACAATTGATGATGTTTTGTAGTTATCAACTCATGGAGCTTTTATGTATTCAAACCAATGAAATTTCTAACATATGGAAGTGATATACCTATGAAAGTCTATTATAGACCAATGATAATAATGCTAGAACTGATTAGCATGCTAGGAGGGTGATGAAAGGACTACGTTGACCAATGAAAGTCCTACACTCATCAATTGTAACTTTAGATACTATTTATGGGCAATTTTGACATTATCCACTCTAGTATATAAAGTCCATGCCCATCAAACTTGAGGATCAATTGACATTCAAGTGGTTCTAGAACATGTAGTGAGCCATGGATAGCTCTAAGGAAGGTTATGGCCCTGAGTGGAGGCTTGCATGTTGATGCATGTTGTAGATCAAACTTTTTCAAGGTGTCTCCAAGCTTGAAAACTTCATTTCTAACTGTAAACATGTAATAATCATCTTCTAGAATATATTTTTTTATTTCTATAACTTGCCTCATCCTCTTCCTTTGGTCGAGAGACATGGACACTTATGTGGAACCTACCCCATCTAGCCAAAGAACCTTTTTTTTCCTCTCTTTGATCTAAGGGAAGCTAGATCTTGCTTAGAGCTTGGGTTTTGGGGATTTAGAGAGTTGATCTAGAATATGGAAGATTTCTCATGGATTTAAATGGACCTTGTGATCATCACCATGAGAGGTGAGTTATATAGCTTTTTTGAGCTACTATTACCAACTTGTGCATGCAAATTCCTAAACTCTCTCCAAACTTGATTCAATTGTCGAAGGGGTGAATCTTAAAGATCTGTTTTGCTATTGTATGTGGTTTCAGATTTTCATACCTCCCTATATCTCTAAATAGTGATCGTTGATGATATGGACCTACCCCCTTGTTGGTTCAAAGATGAAATTTTTGTAATTTGTACATTGGTACTCTAATATGCCCTGATCATGCTCAATGATCTCCTAATTTGATAAAAGATGATTTCTTAATATTTCTTCTAGATAAGTGAAAGGGAAACACAAAATACCCTATTATTCCTAACATTTTAAGAGTGATCTCTGATGATAATGCTATTTTCACCTAAACAAGTTTCTATTGAACTTCATAACACATGTGATATGTAAATAAAAATGTTATATTTATGAAACTTTGTGTCATATAATGGGGAAATCAATATAAATGATCTTCATACTGAATGGTATTGGATAAAAAATGATCTTAAGACCTTTATAAAAGTTCTATTCTGCTGAAATTTCTCCAGAACTTAGACTTATAATATCAATATAGCTCATCTATGCATAAATGTGATCCTTTAAATGTATCTTGTATTGGATGCAACTCCCACATACCTTCGAATTTTAAGTTGAAATTTGGTATGGTGGTGTGTCACCATAATATGAGGCATAATACAGAACCTCAGATAGTTTTGATATTCATATATGGTCTTGTTCTTATTATGGACTTATGTGGTGAATTAGCATTTCATGGCTAGTAATGGTGGACTGTGCCATAATGCAAAATTTGGTATGCAATGTGAGTTGTATTATATCTCTTGAAATTGGGAATACCTAAATTGATTCATATATGAGACTAAAAGTAACTCGAAGGTACATGAAATGCATCATGCAGTTAATTAATAACCTGGAAAAAAAGTAACTTGGAGGTTTCTTAATCCATGCGAGTTTCAATAAAGGATAGCAATATTTTTATGATAAAAGTATCCTAATGGAGTAGTTCTCTTACTCATATTATTACAATATATTTTATGTATTCTTTCTTCATAATCATATTAAGTTAAATAAGTATGTGATATAATGTGATAATACAAGGTGGATCTTGGGTATGGGATATATACATGTAGGCATCATGCCTTGAGGTTGATACCTTGAGTGCAATGATATGGATATCATTATTGAGATAGTGGAAGGTACCAAGGTTAGAAGTAACCCATGATTGAACATGTGTGTAATATAAGATGATGGATAAATGGTGAAAGGTTAAGGTGGGAGAAATGATGCAACCTTATGGGTTTGATAACCTTTTCCTTAAATTATGATGCACATTTCATATTAACCAAGTAGGCTCTAAGAAATATATGTAATGAGGATTGAACTACTTCAAATAAATGTTACTAAAGATAATACAATATGATAGTTTATCATGATGCCCTTACACTTGAATAGTTATGATTAATCGCGTTGCATAATCATGTCATGTTCTATATGATGGTTATGCAAATTTCTATTTATGGGATAATAGTCTAGTGTTTATAATACTATCTACATATTACAAATGAAGTTGTGGAAGAAGAAATATCCCATGTTATGTCGTAAGGCTGATGTGCCATGTTTTATTATGTTGGGCCTTGTTTTGGCCGAGATTGATATATTGGGCCTTGTAGACATAGAGAATAGTTATATCTTCTGGAGTTGTTAGGCTTGATTAATATGTCAATTGTATCTTGAAGCAATGTTTTATATGTTTGATACAATTTAAATATGAGTAATTGGCTTGATTAATCAAGTGTAACCTAGTCATGTTGCACGTTGACTCCGTAGATCTATTTCCTTGTGTTGTTGGGGCAAATAGTGAAACGAGGTAATATCATAGCAGTTTATGAATGGTGAGGAGATGCTTAGAGTGAATATCTTTTAATATAGGGTGTGTGGGTTTGGAATGCCATAACATCACAAATTTGGTTGAGACTCACTTGTGATTGGTTGCGTCCATGTCTTAGTTTGTCAGGTTCTATACCTTATTTTCTTGGTGCCATGACCTATGTACCCAAGGAAGACTTGTAAAATATGTGGATTTACTTTTTAGAAGTTCCACTAATCAGTCTTTGGGCACTTTACCTCTGATTACACTTGCTTCCCAAGGGTGTGAAGAGAACTCATGGACTCTGATAATCCTTAGATCTTATACGGATCTAGTCTATGCTTCACATCCACTAACTAGTAATTTGAGTGGTACACCTCAAACTACCCATGGCATAATAAAATGTGTAACTCATATGTTTATTATATTTGTTTAAGTTTAATTGACATATCACATGGATGTGACATTGTATTTATTTAATTATTGCAAGTGTTATATTTGTTTCCTACACTGTATAGGTAAGTGTATCCTTTTCTACAAGTTGAATATACTTGCATGTGAAGAGATTTAGTACTAGATGAGTATTCATCCATCTAAAATGAATTAGCACTTGCTAAATATATATTCAGTAAAGAGAATAAGTACTTGATGCATATATCATGTGTAGAGATATTAATATTTATTAATCTACCTCTAAATAATCTAGATATCCCTAAAGTAATGAGTGTGCAAGATTTTTCTATATCATATCATAGGGACTGGGGGTCTCACCTTGTGGTTTTCCAACTCTTTTAGGTATGTTGGAGTAGCAGAAACAACATTTGGATCGATATGTAACAAGGAATAATATTGTAAACTCTAAATTTTCCTTATACTCTAACTTTCTTGATTATGGTTTTGTAGTCAATTATGAATATGTCAGGTTGTTTCTCTTGGAGTTTGTTTATGATAATGAGTGGTAAGCTAAATTGGCCATCTTATGTTGTTATAGTTTCATAACCACATGCAAAACTTGTAATGTTTTTTTATAAAAAGGATCAAAAAACATTTTAGTGATTCTCTATCCTATTTACATGTGGAATGTACACTTTTATATAATGTTATAAATGTTTTATGAATGATTCATGTAATCAGCTCTTTATTTTGGATCGTTCTATTAAAAAACTTTCAACTTAGTTTTTTTATAGTTGTTAGTTTTTAGTTGGGTTTGTCTGGGGATTTGTCCTAATGATCAAATTAGGGTCTGATCCCTGGGAATGGGTCCTTAAAAATGGAGCATAGAATGATGCATTTGACATCAATAATGCCATTGGTAAACTTACAATAAGCTTCCTTTTCCACACTAAGCACACATGGATCTGGTTCTTTTGGTTCTATTGTTTGTAGGACATAGAGCTTACATTAACAAGTGAGAACAATTCTCAATGTACTATACAAGTCATGGAAGTTATTACCATTCAACTTTTATTCTCAAGGAATGATCACAAACATATGTTATTATCTATGTTTTCCATGGGATCAACAATTAAAATATTTGCATGAGTACTCAACTTGATTTGAAAAAAGTATTTGGTCTGAGAATATTAAACTGAAATTTAATTAATAATGGTCATATTATTTTTATCAAGTTAATATCCATGACTTTTATTTTGGGATATTATAGCTAGAAATATTCTAGTGAGACAAGATCCATGACACATTAAGTTATGATTCAAATTTTTTGACTATCACAACTTAACTATTTAGGTATATAAAAGTTACTAATTGAATCCAATGAAACTTTTGTATGGATGGTTGCAAAACTCCTCATCAAAAAACATCTTATGAAGTGTATGTCATCTTTACCCCTCTAGGAATCTATTAAGATGGCCTAGTCAGGTCCAAACACAAAAGTCAATGCAATAAGTGATGCACCCTATCGAGCAGACACACATACTTATTATCACACTTCCCAAAGATAAATGATGCCTGACGCTAAGCGTTCCCACACGTAATCGTTCGAGGTTTTCATGTTTATTTCAAAATGGAAGGCATATTACAAATTGATATCATATTGAGGGATTTGAAATTATAATTATATTGTATCCAATCCCATTACACATACTACATTATGTGTATCATATACCGCAACAATCACCACAAGCGATAAAACATGATATAAAAACTAGTATAACATATTGATCCTATAAGAGTCATTGAAAAATAACCAAGATATCCCAAAGTGAAAAATGATTGGATCGATTGATAGTCAATTGATCCATTAAATCGAAACATCCAGTATCTCGATTGGACCTTCCAATTGCCTAACTAGGCTAGCAATCAGCATATACATGTTTTGAAACCATTCTAATCATATTTTTTTTATTCAAAACATCATTTTTCTTATTCATGCTTATATTTTTGATATTGTAGGTACCATAATGTTGGTAGTGATGTTCATCACATGAAAAGATTGGCATCTAGAAACACATCATTACTATCCAAGTAGTTAGAATAAGTTGAGAACAACTTGAACCTACAAAGTGACCTATGTCACCATGATCACATAATCCCTTTTTCACAGATATTGAGATTAAAATTGAGGCATGGAGTTTTCATCCTCTTCATATTGAATCTATGTTCCTTGAACTAGAGAATACAATTGAGATTGTGTGAGTTCAATATCATATATTGATTCACATGAGCATGGACATGCATTTCATATTCTTGCTTATCAAGTGGCCAGAATATTGCTCTAATGGAGGAAAAATTCCATCTACATCACCCATAATAATCCACAAATGTCATAATTCACCTAATGACCACATGTATGGCAACCCTTATTCAGTTTCACATTGGGATAGTGTTGAAGCGTTTAGAACATGTGATTAGTGTAGTGATTTCTGGTCTAATGATCACACTCACCACTGTCATATCGAGATATGACTCTGAATGCCATGATATGGCTTCCATGTGTCAGTATCAAAGTGGATGTCTCTAGTACAACTTGTTCTCTAACTAGTGCCCATGTATCTAAGTTGATATCAAGTATCATGACTAAAGAGACATAGTCCCTACTCAATATACACACTAATTTTATGTATTATTGTTGTCATGTAATATCTACAATAACAAATGACTATGGACATAAAAAGAAATGAATACTCTTAAGTATATATATGATCTCATGTTTAGGTCCTCAGCCCAAATCATATCTTATTGATTCAAAACATTCTTAGTACATCATCATATGTATTCATTATCTCAATACTGAAACAAACATAACAAGTGGAATTTCCTTTATTAGTAATCAAATCATATGTAATGTATCCCTATTACAATCATCACATGATGTCTCTTAGGGAATAAGATCAACAATATCCCTCTTGAATCAGAGCCAATCACTCATGAATTGAATTCCAACTGATCTAACATGACCATCATGATTATTCTATGAAAAATATTTTGTTGAGGTAACACCAATGTTTTTTTAGTTGATACTTTAAAAATCTTTAGATCACCTCTTTGTACAATCTATTACAGGAAATGATATCTTCATAGTATGTGCTTGGAACACTGATGTGATATGGGTCCTTAGACTATGCAATGGCTCCATTGTTCTCACGTTAAATCTCTATGGTATCCTCAATGGTTGGAAAACCACAAGTTCACTAGTGAACTTCTTGATCCATATTGGTTCCTTTGTTGCATTGGATGCGGAAATACACTCAGTTTCAATTGTGGAATAGGCCATTATCTCTTTTTGGAGCTCATCCATCTTACAAATTCACCATTTAGTAGAAACACAAATCCAAATTGTCATTGATGATCATCCTTTTCAGTTTGGAAGCTTGCATTAGTGTAACACTTTACAACTTTCTCTTCCTCACCTCTGTATATTAAGAATTTATCCTTTATACTTCTCAAGTACTTTAGGATATTCTTCACAACTATCCATGGATCCTCACTAGATCTAATTGGTACTCGTTCATCATGCTCAAACCAGATGAGACATTTGAGCATGTACATAAAACTACATGCATGATATATCCAATTGCAAATACATATGGGATCTTTTGCATGCATGTTGACTCTTCTAAGATTTGGGACATTAGGACTTAGAGAGACCGATTCCCTGACATGTGTAATTTACCTCTATTAAAATCCTAAATGTTGAATCTCTTTAGCACCTTGTCAGTGTCAGTAATCTGGCTTAGGCCTAGAAGCCTTCTAAATCTCTCTCTCTCTCTCTCTCTATATATATATATATATATATATATATATATATATATATATATATATATATATATTTATTGGTTCTTAGAATATAGGACGTTTTACCTAAGTCCTCCATTGAGAAAATTGCTAAATCAAGATTTAACCAATTTTAGAGTATGTTTTTCATTTACCATCAATAATATGTCATCCACATATAATATGAGAAATACAATTATGCTCATGCTAACCTTGTTACACACGCAAGGTTTGTCTTCATATTTAATAAAGCCCAACTCTTTGAATATCTAATCTGATAAATATTCAAGCCTTTGGATTCTTGCTACAACTTATATATTGACCTTTGTAGCTCACATACTTCATTGGCTTCATTTGGAGTGATAAAACCTTCAAGTTGTATCATGTACATCTAGAAGGTTCTTTTTAAGGAAAGATTTTTTATCTTCCACTTGCCAAATCTCATAGTCATGATAAGTTGCAATGGCAAGTATCATCCTGATGGATTTAACCATGGCAACTGTTGAAAGAGTTTGATTATAGTTAACACCTAGAACTTGTATGAAACCTCTTCAAACAAATCATCCTTCATAGGTTTGTACATTACTATCCATGTCAATATTCTACTTGAAGATCCATTTGAACCCTATGGTTTTACCCATTCAGGTGCATCCACTAAAGTCCATACTTTGTTGGTGTACATGAAATCCATCTTGGATCTAATGGCCTCAAGCCTTTTACTATATTATTGTCCCTTTATGGTCTCATTGTAGTCTGTTGGATCATCATCTATGACCATCAAATTGTCTAATTGATTCACAAGAAATTCAAATCTCTTTAGCTCCAAACATGCCCTACAATAGCTTTGAAGTTCTTATGTTGCATGATAAATTTGATATTTCACAATGACTTGTGATTCTCTTTGTTCCTCATATACTTCCATAGGCTCAATGTTATTTAGTTGGCCTTGAACTTATTCAAGATCTATTTTCCTCCCATTGGTTCCTTTAAAAGTTGATTTTTTTTAGGAATACAGTAGTTTTGGAAACAAACACTTTGTAGTTAATGGAATATATAAGCAACAACCCTTTGTTTTCTTTAGGTATCCAATGATTTGAGTCCAAGATTTTCACAATGTTATTTTCTTACATAAATTCACATCCTTAAACTTTAACAAAATACATTGGGATGCCTCCCGTTTGAAAAACCACTAGAGGGGGGGGTGAATAGGGTTTTATAATGATTTTAAAATAATTTAACTCAAACAACCACAATTGAGACAATAAGAAGGAGACAAGGTGTTTAGAGTGGTTCCAACCTTAGCAAATACTAAGGCAGTCAATCCACTACCCAGTTGCTTACCCAACCAGGATTTTGAAAGTATTTAATTTTATTACCTCGCAAAGATATTACATAAAATTACAACACTTTCAACACCCTTTGGACAGCCTTCACCTTGAAGTAGTCTCACCAACCTTGAAGCAACCTTCCTTGAAGTAACTTCAAGCTCCCCCTTGAAGTAACCTTCCTCTTGAAGTAGCTTCCCGTTGAGACAGCCTTCTAGAAGTAGTCCAAAGATCTCCTTCTCCACCAAGAAGATAAAAGCTCTCTCCAATCCGCAACCTCCAACCCTAGGAGTAGCAAGGAGAGTACAAGTAATAAGAAAGAACAAGATGGGAAACAAAAATTACAATTACCACTTGAAGCACAAGGCTTGATTTCCTATATCAAGCGTATTGATCTCCTAACCAATGAGTATGAAAGTGTAGGTTTAGTGGGTAGGAGATGCTAGCCTATAGGACACAAATTTGGAGCAAAGGAAATGAGTAGCAAGTACTAGTGTTGCTCAATTGCTCAAAACAGATTGCCAATTGTAAGTATGAAAGCTCAAGTATTGCACAAGTGTACTTTGGGTGTCCTATGGCTTGTCCTATTTATAGGAATGGCCTATGGATGCTTAAGGACATTCTAGACACTTTCTAGGGGGTTCTAAGTGCTCAACTAGCCGTTAGGTATCCATTAGTTGCTTTAACAACGACTAGTTAATTAATCCTAAAAATTGCAGACAGAGACATTCTCGGTCGAAGATTTGTCGACCGAGAGTCCTAGTCAGTCGAGGACTTGTCGATCGAGGGACTGTCTGGAGCAAGTGTATATAATGTTCTGATCCAACTCCCAACTACCTTGTCTGCTGTGTATAATAGCTACCTGGGTCATTCTCGGTCGAAGAGTTTGTCGACCGAGAGTGTCTCAGTCGAGAATTTTGTCGACCGAGATTAACCCTGTTTCAATGTTTTAAACCAAGTACCAAGTGTGTGTATGAGTGTGCAGTTGTGACACCATTTTAGGGGATGACCTATCTAAGTGTTGTCATTGACTAGGGAAGATCTAACGCTTGATTTACATGATGTCTAAGTACTTGTACATTATATACTTGTACAAGTTTTTACATTTGATTACATTCATGACTTAAAGCAATTTTAGCATATAGATCTTCCAAGTGTTTGTCATCCACCTTATCCTGCAACACTCAAGTAGCATGTTAGATCCACAAGAATGAAATGTTTGTCATCATCGAGACAAAGGGATTATAATAATGTCCAATTTAGCCAACAATCTCTCCCTTTTTGAAGATGACAAACATTTCCTAAATATAAAATAAGGAAATATAAATCATATGAGTTTCATACCTAAAGTTTACCTTTTGTATCCGTTCTTGTTTTGCAAGTGGGTGCTGACCGAGATATTATGAAACTCATTTTATTTTATATTATTTCTCCCCCTTTGTCATTTCAAAAAGATATCCAAGATAATTATTTAGTATGACATTTTATGTCTCCCCCTTAATTTTATCCAAGATATTCACTTTTAAAAACAAGTGATTAATGCAAACTATGCATTGTCAAATTTAGCCATAATTTATGTTTCAATCATTTGCAAAGAATGAGATCCTTTTAGGTTCATTGCATATATTACTCCCCCTGATTTTTATGCTCCACTATAATATTCTTATATAACAATGAGATGTCCAATTGAAGCCATAGAAAACACTTTTATTCATAACAATTTAGTGCTCATAAAATTCATAAAATGACCCATAAATCATGACATGCTTTCTTATAAAAAGATATCCATTACAAACATTACAAAGATAGCCATTCATCTCATGATCTCACTGAAAAGAGCAAAGGATTACATCAATTTCCGAGTCTTTTCCAAGAAAGGGCTCAGCTCCATAGTATTTGACCAGTGTCTGCCACTCCAAGGCACCTGTCTTGGTTAAAGCATAAGCCTCCAAAAAGGTGGGAACACGATCGAAGTGAAAGTGGGCAGCAATATCTTGGAGTTGGATTGGAGAAAACTGAGTATGAGTGAGGTCAGGATATGGTGAAGGTGGAATTTGATAGTAATTGTAGGATGGATTGTATGGGTTTAGCATGCCATGATTAAGTGAATAAGGATATTCATCAGGTTGGTCAGGAGAAAGGGCTTGCATTCTTTGATTTAAATAAGTCATGGCAGGATGATTGTAATCCAATTGCCTACTTAGGTGATATTAAGATCCAGCTATGTATGTCAAAGTGTTTGTGATAGGATCATGGAGTAGGCTAGTAGGAGGAGGTGGTGGAGGTATGTCTTGGATTCGAATTTACATCATTGACTTGGTGAGTATAAGTCGAGAAGTATAATCAACCGAGATGTCTTCGGTCGATGATCGGTCGAGATTTTTGCTGACCGACGAAGTTGCTGTGGATGAAATTTTTGAGCTAGTTTTTAATGTAAGTGAGAGACTATATTTGTAGAGCACATATGTATATCTTCTAGGGGAGTAATAATGTAATCATTTTCTAAGATATTTGAACAATTCTCAGGTCATAGGTAGTTTTTAAGATTTGATTTTGACATTTTTCAATATGATGAGTTAAGGTACTAAGATTAGTGAAATAAAATGATTTACAAATAAGCATTTTGTCAAGCTTATTTTAGGTCAACCTTGACTTCGACCATAGCGCCCCTTGGTCAAACTTGATTTCAACCAAGAGCCAATTTCTGCAGATTTCCAATTTGAACACTTATATGTGAAGTATAATTTCTGCAGATTTTTAATTTAAAATGCATTTGTGCCATGAAGTTTTACTGTTTATGCAAAATGGCATCTCCATATGATCTGAATCATAATGATCAAAAACAATATCCATTTATGGTTTGTATATACGGATCAAAGATTATTTTAGACAAACTAATGATACATAATGATCATGGCACAATGATTATGATAGAACAGTAGAAGCATATCCACAATACAATTATCAAGATAGAAGCATGTAATTTCATGAAATACAATGATTATGACCATTTAAATTTAAATACACATGGTTCCTACATAGATAGACCAAGAAATACTTAGGAGAAACAATGTGGACTATGATAAAATAGTAATTTCCTTGATTATACCAACATGGTTCATAATTTTCAATTTTTAAACCATGTAGAGGATAAACCAAAATAATCTCATTCATGATTCATGGATTTTCAATTTTAAGACAAACCTTGGAAATAAACATACTTAATAAACTTTTTTTAATCAATGAATAAGGTTTGTTCAAAAATTAGTCTTCATATAATACTTTTGCAATATGTTTAAGGATTTCATATAATGTTATACCTTAATTCATGATGCAAAAAGATCAATATGTCTTCTTTCAAAGATGGTCTCCAAGATTTATTTTTGATTTGCATATTAAATCAATCATTAATAACAAATTGATAGCAAACTAGATTAATTGAAAATAGGTTCAGCAGAACTTGATTCGGTCGAACTGTTTGTCGACTAGATTTATCTTGGTCGATGTTTTTCTCGACCGATAATGCTGTTGTCTGTACATGTTTTATCAGATTTGTTGCAAACTTGAAAACAGTAACCTGCTCGGTTGACTAATTCTCGACCGACAGTGTTCTCGGTCGAACAGTTTCTCGACTAAGAATGTGTCTGTACTATTTTTTAGTAACTGTTTACAAGTAAATCATAGTTCATTTTCAATTAATTATGCAATTTGAAAACTCAGTTTGGTTGATATAGAACATATGAATATCAAAGTAACATTTAGATCAAATCTCAACTAATTTTATTCTAATCTTTATGTTTTGAGGACCCTAATTAAGGCAAATTTTCAAAGATGTGTCTCTGCAGATGTATATTTTCAAGTTTGAAATTTTAATTACTTGAATCAATTTGTTATCTCATTATGTTAAGTTGAGATAGACATAGAGATATACAACTAGAGTCTTTGGTCATATCTGAACTTAATTTTGTTTATTTAGTTTGGGGGTTTTGGAACCCATACTAACTCAACATCCTTTTTCTTGTAAGGACATGAGAAAGAATAATGTCCGAGACGCAAACAATAATGGCAACATATAGAATCAACCTCATATCTTTTTCTATGATTTTGTTCTAGGTTGTTCTTGGGTACATGTGAATATTTGCCTCTAGGTACATACATAGATTGATTTTCTATCATTTGTGTCTTTCTCCAACTAGGTTTTTGGTAAGATTTTCCTTTAGGATTATAACCTAGTCCTCTCCTTCCAATTTGATGATAAGAACCATTTAAAATTTTATCAAGGGTATCATTGTTACTCAAACTACTAACTTTTTGTTGCAGCTTAACAATCTCATCCATTCTCTTATTGATGTCTAACTTTGCTTGATCTAGATTAGATAATAAGGAATCTCTTTCTTTCACAATAATATCATAATCTAGATGTGTACACAAAACAGGTTTTTTTGAAGATCATTTACTTGAGTTTGCAAGTTTAAATTTTTTAGGGAAAGAAGATTGCAATTTGCTTCTACAGATTTTAGCTTAATATCATGATCTTCAATAACCTTTTTGAGATCTTCATTTTCAGATGTGAGAGCAAGAATTTTAGCATGTAACTCATCATTTGCTTTATTAGATTTCTTTAATTTCTTCTTGCACTCAATATACTTACTATGTGTCTCTTCAAGACTAGCAATTAGCTCTTATTTAGGCAAATAAAAAAGGCTTACCTCTTCTTCTTCTTCTTCTTCACTTATTGTAGCAATAAGGCATTCTTTATGCACATCTTCCTTCTTTGACCTCCATGGACAACTAGGTGTAGTGTGCCTTGTTCCTAAGCACCAATTGCAACTTGTTGAAGATTGGTCCATGCTTTTCCTTTGCTTGTGGTTGTAGACACCACCACCCTTCATTCTTCAAGACTCAATTAGAGCTCCTTGAAGCCTGCTCTGATACCAATTGAAAAACCACTAGAGGGGGGGGTGAATAGGGTTTTATAATGATTTTAAAATAATTTAACTCAAACAACCACAATTGAGACAATAAGAAGGAGACAAGGTGTTTAGAGTGATTCCAACCTTAGAAAAAACTATGGTAGTCAATCCACTACCCGGTTGTTTACCCAATCGGGATTTTGAAAGTATTTAATTTTATTACCTCGCAAGGATATTACATAAAATTATAACACTTTCAACACCCTTTGGACAAACTTCACCTTGAAGTAGTCTCACCAACCTTGAAGCAGCCTTCCTTGAAGTAGCCTTCCTCTTGAAGTTGCTTCCCATTGAGACAACCTTCTAGAAGTAGTCCAAAGATCTCCTTCTCCACCAAGAATATCAAATCTCTCTCCAATCCGCAGCCTCCAACCCTAGGAGTAGCAAGGAGAGTATAAGTAAGAAAGAACAAGAAGGGAAATAGAAATTACAATTACCACTTGAAGCACAAGGCTTGATTTCCTATATCAAGCTTATTGATCTCCTAACCAATGAGTATGAAAGTGTAGGTTTAGTGGGTAGGAGATGCTAGCCTATAGGACACGAATTTGGAGCAAAGGAAATGAGTAGCAAGTACTAGTGTTGCTCAATTGCTCAAAACAGATTGCCAATTGCAAGTATGAAAGCTCAAGTATTACATAAGTGTACTTTGGGTGTCCTATGTCTTGTCCTATTTATAGGAATGGCCTATGGATGCTTAAGGACATTCTAGACACTTTCTAGGGGGTTATAAGTGCTCAACTAGCCGTTAGGTATCCATTAGTTGCTTTAACAATGGCTAGTTAATTAATCCTGAAAATTGCAGACAGAGACATTCTCGGTCGAAGATTTGTCGACCGAGAGTCCTAGTCGGTCGAGGACTTGTCGACCGAGGGACTGTCTGGAGCAAGTGTATATAACGTTCTGATCCAACTCCCAACTACCTTGTCTGCTATGTCTAACAGCTACCTGGGTTATTCTCGGTCGAAGAGTTTGTCGACCGAGAGTGTCTCGGTCGATAATTTTGTCGACCGAGATTAACCCTGTTTCAATGTTTTAAACCAAGTACCAAGTGTGTGTATGAGTGTGCAGTTGTGACACCATTTTAGGGGATGACCTATCTAAGTGTTGTGATTGACTAGGGAAGATCTAACGCTTGATTTACATGATGTCTAAGTACTTGTACATTATATACTTGTACAAGTTTTTACATTTGATTACATTCATGACTTAAACAATTTTAGCATATAGATCTTCCTAGTGTTTGTCATCCACCTTATCCTACAACACTCAAGTAGCACGTTAGATCCACAAGAATGAAATGTTTGTCATCATCGAAACAAAGGGATTATAATAATGTCCAATTTAGCCAACAATCTCCCCCTTTTTGAAGATGACAAACATTTCCTAAATATAAAATAAGGAAATATAAATCATATGAGTTTCATACCTGAAGTTTACCTTTTGTAGCCGTTCTTGTTTTGCAAGTGGGTGCTAGCCGAGATATTATGAAACTCATTTTATTTTATATTATTTCTCCCCCTTTGTCATTTCAAAAAGATATCCAAGATAATTATTTAGTATGACATTTTATGTCTCCCCCTTAATTTTATGCTATGCTCCCCCTTAAAGAGATATTCACTTTTAAAAACAAGTGATTAATGCAAACTACGCATTGTCAAATTTAGCCATAATTTATTTTTCAATCATTTGCAAAGAATGAGATCCTTTTATGTTCATTGCATATATTACTTCCCCTGATTTTTATGCTCCACTATAATATTCTTATATAACAATGAGATGTCCAATTGAAGCCATAGAAAACACTTTTATTCATAACAATTTAGTTCTCATACAATTCATAAAATGACCCATAAATCATGAAATACTTGCTTATAAAAAGATATCCATTACAAACATTACAAAGATAGCCATTCATCTCATGATCTCACTGAAAAGACCGAAGGATTACATCAATTTCTGGGTCTTTTCCAAGAAAGGGCTCAACTCCATAGTATTTGACCAGTGTCTACCACTCCAAGGCACCTATCATGGTTAAAGCATAAGCCTCAAAGAAGGTGGGAACACGATCGAAGCGAAAGTGGGCAGCAATATCTTGGAGTTGGATTGGAGAAAACCGAGTATGAGTGAGGTCAGGAGATGGTGAAGGTGGAATTTGATAGTAATTGTAGGATGGATTGTATGGGTTTAGCATGCAAGGATTACGTGAATAAGGATATTCATCAGGTTGGTCAGGAGAAAGGGCTTGCATTCTTTGATTTAAATAAGTCATGGCATGATGGTTGTAATCCAATTGCCTACTTAGGTGATATTGAGATCCAGCTATGTATGTCAAAGTGTTTGTGATAGGATCATGGGGTAGGCTAGTAGGAGGAGGTGGTGGAGGTATGTCTGGTGAGTATCAGTTGAGAAGTATAATCAACCGAGATGTCTTCGGTCGACGAATTTGTCGACCGAGTATGTCTCGGTCGAGATTTTTGCTGACCGACGAAGTTGTTGTGGATGATTTTTTTGAGCTAGTTTTTAATGTAAGTGAGAGACTATATTTGTATAGCACATATGTATATCTTCTAGGGGAGTAATAATGTAATCATTTTCTAAGATATTTGAACAATTTTCAGGTCTTAGCTAGTTTTTAAGATTTGATTTTGACCTTTTTCAATATGATGAGTTAAGGTACTAAGATTAGTGCAATAAAACGATTTACAAATAAGCATTTTGTCAAGCTTATTTTAGGTCGACCTTGACTTCGACCATAGTGCCCCTTGGTCAAACTTGATTTCAACCAAGAGATAATTTCTACAGATTTCCAATTTGAACACTTATATGTGAAGTATAATTTCTGTAGATTTTTAATTTAAAATGCATTTGTGCCATGAAGTTTTACTGTTTATGCAAAATGGCATCTCCATATGAGCTGAATCATAATGATCAGAAACAATATCCATTTATAGTTTGTATATATGGATCAAAGATTATTTTAGACAAACTAATGAAACATAATGATCATGGCACAATGATTATGATAGAACAGTAGTATATCCACAATACAATGATCAAGATAGAAGCATGTAATTTCATGAAATACAATGATTATGACCATTTAAATTTTAATACACATGGTTCCTACATAGATAGACCAAGAAATACTTAGGAGAAACCATGTGGACTATGATAAAATAGTAATTTCCTTGATTATACCAACATGGTTCATAATTTTTAGTTTTTAAACCATGTAGAGGATAAACCAAGATAATCTCATTCATGATTCATGGATTTTCAAGTTTAAGACAAACCTTGTAAATAAACATACTCAATAAACTTTTTTTAATCAATGAATAAGGTTTGTTCAAAAATCAGTCTTCATATAATACTTTTGCAATATGTTTAAGGATTTCATATAATGTTATACCTTAATTCATGATGCAAAAAGATCAATAAGTCTTGTTTCAAAGATGGTCTCCAAGATTTATTTTTGATTTGCATATTAAATCTATCATTAATAACAAATTGATAGCAAACTAGATTAATGAAAACAGGTTCAGCAGAACTTGATTCGGTCGAACTGTTTGTCGACCGAATTTATCTCAGTCGACGTTTTCTCGAATGAGAATGCTACTGTCTGTACATGTTTTATCAGATTTGTTGCAAACTTGAAAATAGTAACCTGCTCGGTCGACTAATTCTCGACCGACAGTGTTCTCGGTCGAACAGTTTCTCGACTGAGAATGTGTCTGTACTGTTTTTCAGTAACTGTTTATAAGTAAATCATAGTTCATTTTCAATTAATTATGCAATTTGAAAACTCAGTTTGGTTGAGATAGAACATATGAATATCAAAGTAACATTTAGATCAAATCTCAACTAATTTTATTCAAATCTTTATGTTTTGAGGACCCTCATTAAGACAAATTTTCAAAGATGTGTCTCTGCAAATGTATATTTTCAAGTTTGAAATTTTAATTACTTGAATCAATTTGTTATCTCATTATGTTAAATTTAGATAGACATAGAGATATACAACTAGAGTCTTTGGTCATATCTGAACTTAATTTTGTTTATTTAGTTTGGGGGTTTTGGAACCCATACTAACTCAACATCCTTTTTCTTGTAAGGACATGAGAAAGAATAATGTCTGAGACGCAAACAATCATGGCAACATATAGAATCAACATCATATCTTTTTCTATGATTTTGTTCTAGGTTTTTCTTGGGTACATGTGTATATTTGCCTCTAGGTACATATATAGATTGATTTTCTAGCATTTGTGTCTTTCTCCAACTAGGTTTTTGGTAAGATTTTCCTTTAGGATTATAACCTAGTCCTCTCCTTCCAATTTGACGATAAGAATAATTTAAATTTTTATCAAGGGTATCATTGTTACTCAAACTACTAACTTTTTGTTGCAGCTTAATGATCTCATCCATTCTCTTATTGATGTCTAACTTTGCTTGATCTAGATTAGATAATAAGGAATCTCTTTCTTTCACAATAATATCATAATCTAGGTGTGTACACAAAACAGGTTGTTTTTTAAGATCATTTACTTGAGTTTGCAAGTTTAACTTTTCTAGGGAAAGAAGATTGCAATTTGCTTCTACATATTTTAGCTTAATATCATGATCTTCAATAACCTTTTTGAGATCTTCATTTTCAGATGTGAGATCAAGAAGTTTAGCATATAACTCATCATTTGCTTTATTAGATTTCTTTAATTTCTTCTTGCACTCAATATACTTATTATGTGTCTCTTCAAGACTAGCAATTAGCTCTTCTTTAGGTAAATAAAAAAGGCTTACCTCTTCTTCTTCTTCTTCACTTATTGTAGCAATAAGGCATTCTTTATGCACATCTTCCTTCTTTGACCTCCATGGACAGCTAGGTGTAGTGTGCCTTGTTCCTAAGCACCAATTGCAACTTGTTGAAGATTGGTCCATGCTTTTCCTTTGCTTGCGGTTGTAGACACCACCACCCTTCATTCTTCAAGACTCGATTAGAGATCCTTGAAGCCTGCTCTGATACCAATTGAAAAACCACTAGAGGGGGGTGAATAGGGTTTTAGAATGATTTTAAAATAATTTAACTCAAACAACCACAATTGAGACAATAAGAAGGAGACAAGGTGTTTAGAGTGGTTCCAACCTTAGCAAATACTAAGGCAGTCAATCCACTACCCGGTTGCTTACCCAATCAAGATTTTGAAAGTATTTAATTTTATTACCTCGCAAGGATATTATATAAAATTACAACACTTTCAACACCCTTCGGACAACCTTCACCTTGAAGTAGTCTTACCAACCTTGAAGCAGCCTTCCTTGAAGTAACTTCAAGCTCCCCCTTGAAGTAACCTTCCTCTTGAAGTAGCTTCCCATTGAGACAGCCTTCTAGAAGTAGTCCAAAGATCTCCTTCTCCACCAAGAAGATCAAAGATCTCTCCAATCCGCAGCCTCCAACCCTAGGAGTATCAAGGAGAGTACACGTAATAAGAAAGAACAAGAAGGGAAACAGAAATTATAATTACCACTTGAAGCACAAGGCTTGATTTCCTATATCAAGCGTATTGATCTCCTAACCAATGAGTATGAAAGTGTAGGTTTAGTGGGTAGGAGATGCTAACCTATAGGACACGAATTTGGAGCAAAGGAAATGAATAGCAAGTACTAGCGTTGCTCAAATGCTCAAAACAGATTGCCAATTGCAAGTATGAAAGCTCAAGTATTGCACAAGTGTACTTTGGGTATCCTATGGCTTGTCCTATTTATAGGAATGGCCTATGGATGCTTAAGGACATTCTAGACACTTTCTAGGGGGTTCTAAGTGCTCAACTAGCCGTTAGGTATCCATTAGTTGCTTTAACAACGACTAGTTAATTAATCCTGAAAATTGCAGACAGAGACATTCTCGGTCGAAGATTTGTCGACCGAGAGTCCTAGTCGGTCGAGGACTTGTCAACCAAGGGACTGTCTGGAGCAAGTGTATATAACGTTCTGATCCAACTCCCAACTATCTTGTCTGTTGTGTCTAACGGCTACCTGGGTCATTCTCGGTCGAATAGTTTGTCGACCGAGAGTGTCTCGGTCGATAATTTTGTCGACCGAGATTAACCATGTTTCAATGTTTTAAACCAAGTACCAAGTGTGTGTATGAGTGTGCAGTTGTGATACCATTTTAGGGGATGACCTATCTAAGTGTTGTGATTGACTAGGGAAGATCTAACGCTTGATTTACATGATGTCTAAGTACTTGTACATTATATACTTGTACAAGTTTTTACATTTGATTACATTCATGACTTAAATCAATTTTAGCATATAGATCTTCCAAGTGTTTGTCATCCGCCTTATCCTGCAACACTCAAGTAGCATGTTAGATCCACAAGAATGAAATGTTTGTCATCATCGAAACAAAGGGATTATAATAATGTCCAATTTAGCCTACACAATTTAGTACCTCATACGATGTCTTTTATATGGAATTGAAAGGTACTCAGTTAAGTGTAAATATGGTTTCAAGTACATGTCCCCATAAGTAATTTGAAAGGTTGGTTAAACGCATCTTGATTGTACCATGTCAAACGTAGTGTGATTCCTTATTTCTGACACACCATTTTGTTATTGTGTTCTAGGTGGATTCAACTGTGATACAATACGGTGGTATCTCATAAGGGCCTTAAACTCTTGGAACAAATATTCTCCACCACATTCTAATAGTAGTATTTTCATATTCTTTCTAAGTTGAATATGTGCTTCATTCATGAATTCATTTAATTTCTCAAGAGATTTTTATGTGTGTTTCATATGGTATATGTGTCCTTATCTACTGAAGTCATGAGTATATGTGATGAAGTATTAATATCATCATCTAGAACTTGTGCTAAGAGGTCCACCCACATTAGTATGTGTGAATCCTAATAAGTGACTTGCCTTCTTATTGTTACCAATGAATGGGTTTTTTCATCTTTCCCAAAAAAACAAGATTGCATGTCTCTATTGATCTAAAATCATATGAGTCTATATAACCATCTCTATGGAATATAGAAATGCATTTCTCATTTACATGTCCTAAATTATAGTTCTCTAGCTAAGTTTTGTTTCATTCACCAAGTTTAAGCTTCTTGGAATTTATGTTATATACATATACATAAAGTTCTAATAAATAGATAACAAATACATTGGTGCACTGTTATTGAATATATCATCTATTGAGATAGAAATGTGACCATTTTTATTAGAAATTCAAAACCATTCTTGTATGAACAAGATACAAATGTAATGTTGCTTTTTTATAGTGAGAACATAATAACAGTTCTCTAACAATCCCATTAGTGAGATATAAATTGTTATGATTGTCGTCGCATCAACTCTTGTGCCATTAGGTATTTGTAGATCCACCTCCCTCTTCAGTAAGGATTTACTTCTTTTTTAGATCCTACATATTAGGACAAGTGAGATCCTCCACATTCAGTATCCAATACCCAAGATAAAGAAGTATGTAAGTCTATCTTTATAAAATATATACTTGAAGTTGATTTTGTTGTCCCCTCCCTCTTCATCTTTAGTTCCTCAAGGTATAGAGGGAAATTTTTCTTCCAAAGTCCAGACTAGTGACAACGGTGACAATTGCCTTCTTTCCTACTCCTTCAGCTTTAAGTAGTAAAGTCTTAGATTTTTCACTAGCTTTAGAACTCTTCTTAGATTTGCCTTTTCCCTTTGACTTGGCTTTCCTTTGTTGACCATCAACATAGACTTTAGATTGTATTCCTTCATATGAGTATCAACAGTTAACATGCCAAGAAACTCTAACAATGGTTGATTAGAAGTTGTTCATGTTGTAGTTTGTGACAAACTAGCTACAAGATTCTATCAATGATTGCAAGATTACTTTAGCAACCAACTCTTGACCTAAGGGGAACCCTATTATATCAAGGCTTTCCACATACCCAATAAAAATGAATACATGTGGCCATATTGGATCTTCTTCAGTCATGTTGCACTTAAACATGACCTCCAATACATCAAACTTATCATGCTTTGCTTCTTCTTGGAACATATTCATGAGATGTGTGGACATCTCTAGAAATCCCATGTTCTCATGTTGCTTCTAGTGATAATTAATCATGGATCATATCATGAGGCACTTAACATCAATAGTATCATCGACATGCTTACGATAAGCTTCTCTTTTTGCTCTAGGCACATTTGGAGTTGGTTCCTCTGATTATGGTGTTTCCAGGACACAGAGTTTGGGATAATCGGTGAGAAAAAATTTCAACGTTGTATATTAGTCATGAAATATATTTCCATTCAATTTTTTTCTCAAGGACTTATTGTGACAAGAAGTTTTCGTTCATGTTTTCCACTAGATATAAAAACAAAATCTTTGCATGAGTCGACAATTTGATTTGAAAATTAATTAACTTGATGATATTAATTTGGCCATTATGCTCCATCTATTTTGATCAAGTTAATAAGTCTCACTATTAACTTGGAAGATAACAATGAGTAATCTTTTAGTGAGTCGAGATCCCTAATACATTAGTTATGAGTCAACTCTGGCTAATTGATCACAATTTAACTATTTAGGTAAGTAACAATTACCAACTACATCCTACAATTTTTTTGATAGATTGATGCACAACTCCTTATCATAAATCATATTAAGTATATGCCATCTTTATGCCTTTAGGTGCTTCATCCTATTAAGATCACCTAGTCAAGTCCAACCCAAAGGCCAATCCAATAAGATATGCACCCTAGTTTGGCAACCCCACATAATTATTATCATACTCGCCCAAGGTAGATGGTGCACCACAATTTGGCATGTTTGTATTCATTTGATTGAGGATTTCATCTGTATTGTACAATATAATTCATCTTAAAGATTGATATATTTTGAAGGATTTGATACAATATTCATATGTATCACCAATAGATATATATTATTTTATGTATCATATACTACAACAATAACCACAAGAGATAAAACAAAATATGGAAACTAGTTCCACATCTTGATCCAACAAGAGTTTTACATCTAATGCAACCCTAATTCTACTTTGGCAGGGTTTCAAGTCGCCCAACTAGAATTCCCTATTTGGGTAGTATTTAATTGTTGTGGAATTGTCGCTTTGTCTTTATCATGAACCTTCAAAGGACCTTCCTTTTTGGTGTGAATTTTTTATCGCCTCCTCATATCCACCATTGCTATCGATGATGCCAATACATCATCCTATTCTTATTGCAAGAATTAAATTTTACTTGAAGAATGTAGAGAGAGAGGCATTCATGCAAGCTATATATGTTACATTGTTTTGGATATCCCTCAATAACCACATATTACATGTTTCAAATCATAAGAATTCACCACAATGACCTAATTTCCATATCCAAAATCCACCAAACAGAAGTATTTTAAAGGTGTGGCATTTGTTTATGTAATATCGATATATCATATCCATACTTGTTAAGGTGTATGACTAGTCAGCTAGTTGGCCAGGGGGCCTCTGACCAGTCTAACGCAAAGAAATCCCCCCCCATTAGCTAGATCAGTCAATCGACTCGTCGACTGGTTGGTCAACTAGCCCAAATGGTTGGATGCAGCTCTGCCCAATTGGTCACTTAGTTGGCGAGACCCTTTTTTGTGTTAAAATATTAAGTGTGGTCATTTTTGGGATGCACTCAATGAGACGTCTGTTGGGACTCTCTCACGCACGAGAACAATGATGATGCAAGGCCGAAGCCACATGACATTGGACGGTGGACGTACACCTGGCTCTCTTGCTCTCCGACGAGCAAAGATCTTCGGCGAGTCTTCTTCCCCTCTTCTCCGGTGATTCCTCTGCCTCTTTTCTCTAGCGGAAAATTTCTCTGTTGCTTGTGTCTCCCCTGTTCTACGAGAGGCATTTTCCATTGCTCTACATCTCCTACGTTTGGAATTCAGACAAAGCCGACAAACTTCAGTTTGTTTCTCCTCCTCTATGATAGCCTTTTTTGTCAGAGAAAGTTCCTTACATGCTCTAATCCTCCACATAGTCCAAGTTTGATGATCATCTTTCTCCACATCTGAAAGCAATGGTAAGCCTACATAGTACATAATTACTACTGATTTTAATTTTTATATCTTAGTTGTATAGTCCACAAATATATTGAAAATAGTTTGGTATTGTGTTGTTTTTGTGTGTATGTAGAACCAAAATCATAGAAGGTGAGGCAGAAGTTCTGACATCGATTGGGGAGATTCTTCTACAATTTTGGGAGTTTACTAACGACCCCACACATAAGGCAAAATCGAAGGATCTAGGATGCAATTATGGTTTTTGGCCAAATTTGTCTACTAAGAACAAAGTACAATGTGCTTTGTGTGGTCATGTGAGCAGTGGTGGGATCAACGGTTTGAAGCAACATCTCATTGGAGGGTTTTCTGATACTATCAAATGTGCAAGATGTTCTCAAAATATATGTGATGAGTTGAGGAACTATAGAGAACATAACAAGAAGTGCAGGGTTGACACAACTTTAAATGATGGCAATAATATTGTTGATGATGTTGAGGATGTTGCCAATGGGGAGAATCCTATTCAACCAATAGTTGGTGGGAATAGGAAAATTCCATTTTCAGCTAGTTCTAAAGGGAAAGTTGTAGCGCAGGGCTCTGTAGAGGGTTTTGCAAATATTACTCCTACTGAGTATGTAGCACAAAGAAAGGTGGGAAAAGTGCATAAGACCATTGAGACTGCATTTAAGAAGGAAGCCTTACAGGTTGCATATGATAGTATTTCTTCCTTCTTTTATTATGCTCATATACCCTTCAATGCAGTAAACTGTACATCTTTTGAGGTGATGGGGGAAGCAATTGGACAATTCAAGTAGAGGAATCCCTCCTCCTTCATACCACCAGATGAGGCAACCACTTTTGGAGAGACAATATGCAATGGCCAAAGAGTTGGAGCGGGAACATGAAAAGCATTGGAAGTTGTATGGCTACACTTTGATGTCATATGGCTGGTCTGATAGGAGACAAAGAAATTTAATAAACTTCCTAGTGAATACTCCTGAGGGTTCATTTTATTTATATTCTATTGACTCTTCGTCTATTGTGCACACATCTGATTATATGTTCACTATTCTTGATGAGGCTATTGAAAGGATAAGGGCTGAAAATGTTGTGCAAGTTGTAACAGATAATGCAACTAACTATGTAAGTGTAGGGAAGAAGTTCATAGAAAAGAGGAGTCATTTATTTTGGACCCCATGTGCTGCACATTGTGTTGATATCATGTTGGAAGATATTGGTAAGATGAGAAAGTATGCCCCTATTATCACACATGCAAGGGAGGTCACTGCCTACATATACCAACATGTCCAGTTGCATGATGCATTCATCAAGAAGAGTAAGAACAACACTGAGTTGATGCAACCTGGGGTCATTAGATTTGTTAATTCCTTTCTTACCCTGCAGAGCATGCTAGGCCATAGGGACACTTTGTTTGCCTTGTTCAATTCAATGGCTTGGGAGGAGAGCAGTTGGTCAAAGACAAGTGCAGGGAAGATGGTATCTGCAACTTGTCACTCACAGGCATTTTGGAATGCACTTCAAGATTTATTGAGATCTTTACAACCCCTTATGTAGGTTTTAAGACTTGTAGATGGATATGAGAAGCCCTCCATGGGATATATTGCAGCTGCTATTGAGAAAGCAAAAGAAGAAATAAAGCTGAATTTTGTCGACAAAGAGAGGGATTATAAGCCCATCATATATATTGTGGAGAAGAGATGGGCATTTCAGATGTCATGACCTCTATATGGAGTAGGTTTCTTACTTAATCCCTCATTGTATTATGAATCTAGAGTGAAGAATGACCCAATGCTTGGCACATATGATTCTGAGTTTGTAGATTGCCTAGACAAAATGGTTGAGGACAAAACAGTCCAAGATAAAATTTCAGCAGAGTTAGATTGCTACAAGGAGGCCCGTGGGATGTTTGACAAAGATATTGCCATTCGACATAGAACTGTGAAGACACCATGTAAGTATCTTAAATTTATATTTTGCGGGTGGACTACTATATTGTTGATTGTTGAACTTATTACTTAATAGTGGTTCATTATAATTTGCTTTAGTTGCTTGGTGGGATGCATATGGTGGGGCAGGCTCAAAATCTACAATGGATGGCTAAGCATATACTAGGGATTTGTTGCACATCATCTGCTGTAGAGAGAGCTTGGAGCACTTTTGAGCTTGTTAGTCCTCTTAAAATAGTATTTGTATATAATAACTACATATAATTATATAAATGTATTTTGAAATATGGTTTAATGTACTTTGTTACTTTTTAGGTTCATACAAAGAGGAGGAGCAAGCTTGAGGTTAAAAGAATGGATAAGCTTGTCTATATCTAATACAATCACCAATTGTATGAAAGATTTAAGAAGAGGCGATTGGGCAACTTGTAGAAGAGTTATGATCCTATTGTCCTAGATGATCTTGATTGGGGTAGTGAGTGGATGACATGAGTTTCATATGAACCTGTAGTTCCTCAAGGAGTGAGATTGAGTTAGGTTGATGTTGGCATGGGTGCATCTGAATATCAAGCTGGCCCTAACAGACCAAGGAGAGCTACTAGAGCTGTGGGAACTAGTAGGGACATAGATTTGAAAATGATGATACAACAGAGGAAGACAACGATGATGACACAATGGATGATAATAATTATAATCTTGAAGATGAAGGTGATCATGATGAAGAGGATCCATAGAATGAAGAAGAAGAGCTATTTGATTTTTAGTTCATTTTCTTTAGTGCATTTCAAATAGCTTTAGACATGTTTTAGTTTTTATTTAAGTTCTGAATTTGAACAATATGAATGTTAGGTTGTTGGCTTTTTGCTTTGAGATATTTATCATTCAAATTCTTAGAAGTGTTTGCATTTATCTTGTGCCAATTGCCTTTTATTTTAACCATTTAGTGGCAGCAATTCTATAAGTACTTCAAGTCTGAATTCAAAAAAGGTATGTCACTCAATCACTCTTATTCATTTATATTTGTTGTGTTTATGACTGATTATTAAAAAATATTGATTTTTACTTCCTTAGATATATGTTTACATTAGTTTTACTCTATATAATATGTTGTATGTAAGTATACAACTATATATATATATATATATATATTACTATACATAAAAAATATATTTAAAAAACAACCCTACGCCTGGGCGGCTGACTAGTCGGCCTAGTCGGCCAGGAAATTTAGGGGACCGACTGGACGCCTTGACAAGTATGATCATATCATATATGATAGTTGGTTATTAAATTGGATACACGTTGCATAAATTTGTCCTACTAATCTCTTGTGGTTGAAAACCCAAACTGACATTCAAGGTTTCCGACATCGATTCTAATACCATTGTACAATTTTGAGGAGAGAGAGTATAGTAGAATCACAAAAAAAGTCTCCTGATAAAACCCAAGAAAAAGAATCCTTTGTAGCCATAAAATGTCGATATATTAAAGACATATAAGGGATATCAAGTATATCATGACGCACACTAGTTGTCCTACAACTAGACACGTCTTATGTTAGTGAAGAACTTGCACTTCTGTATCTGATCTAAAGTAGGTATTTATTGTTGTTGCCTTGTCATCAAATAAACACCATGTCTTCTTCTTGAAGAAGCTACTTGTTCTAAATCCTCTTCCCAAGCCTAGGCCTCTACATCGTCCATGCTAATGTGGGAACTCTTAGTGCACCACTTTGGTAGGCAAGAGGATGCAAAAATTGAGTTTTTTTTGACGTGCTAGACATTTCTTAAACTCCTTCTCCTACTATAGTGGATTTTTCTCTCTCTCTTAGAGGAAGGATTCTTAAATAATGTGTCTCACAAAGTTGTGTTGGCATCTCTCAACCTCATGGACGTCCACCCCTATATGTAGTAGTGTCATGGGTTTGAAATTTCCAAAATCCAATCTCGCTCCTAATAGCAACTCAATTAGAACTTGGAAAACTCAAAGTGCAATCCCAATCACCCGATTCAACTATTGAGTTTCCTGATTGGGACCAAATTGGGTTACAAGTTTCCTGATTCACTTAGTGAGTTTCTTGACTTGTCTGTCCATGTTTGATTTTGTTTCCCAATTCAATTCCAAATTGAACAAAGTAACTTTCATTCTTTTCCCTGACTTGTTCCATTATAGACTCACTTTGTGAGTCATCATCACTTATTCAAAGTGACAATGATTCGATCAATTCACAATAAATTGATCCATTGAACCAAAACATCCACTCATCCTACTAGAAATTGCCATAGCTCGAATAGCCTGGAAATTAGCAATTACATGATTTAGAATCATTGTAATCATATGTTTGATTAAGAACTTCAATTCCCTTACAAATCATTGTGTGTGACCCCATAGGTTCCACATTACTTTGGTAGTAATGTTAATAATCTCACAAGAAAAGATTCATGTCTAGCAACACATCATTGTTACCCAAGTAATTGGAACAAGTTGAGAGAAACTTGAACATGTAAAGTGATCAATGTCCATGACTGTATAATCCCTATATCACAAATATACATATTGAAAAAGAAGCATGGAGTTTTCATACTCTAAAAATCGAATCTATGTTCCTTGGTACTAGAGCAAACTATTGAGATTGTGTGAGCTCAATATCATATTTTTATTCACATGAGCATGTCCACGTATTTCATAGTCTCAGTTATCAAGTGGCCAGGACATCACTCCAATGGAGGGAAAAATTCCATCTACATCCCTCAAGTAATCCATAAGTTTCACAATGCACCCAATCACCACGTGTAATGCAACCCTTATTTAGAGTCACATTGGGCTAGTGTTAAAGTGACAACATGTAATCAGTTGACTTAAAGACTACAATCACCACTGTCATATTGAGATATGACTATGACTGTCATAACATGGCTTCCATGTGTCAATCTCAAAGTAGATCCGCCCAACACAACTTGTTCTCTAACAAGCGCACATGTATCTGAGTTGATATCCAATATCGTGACCAAAGAGACATAGTCATCACTCAACATACACGCTAGTTTTATGTATTATTATTTTTCTATCATTTCTACAATAATAACTAAGTAGAGACATAACAAGGATGAATACTCTTAATTATACATATGACCTCATGTGTAGGTCCTCAATCGAAAGCATATGTCATTGAGTCAAAATATTCTTAGGACATTGGTATATTTATTCATTATATCAATATTGAAACAAACATAATAAGTGTAATTGTCTTTAATTATATGCAATGTATGCTTGTTACGATCATTGCATGATGGCTCTCTAGACATACAACTAACATTAGTATTTCTCACTCTTCTTCTCCTATTGTGGGATGTTGTCATTGGGGTGATTATATCTCTCTCTCTCTCCAAGAAGAAGAACTCTTATACAACATGTCTAACAATGTGTATCTTGAGTGTTTCTCATGCCCTTGGACATCCACCCCTATATATATGAGAGTCGTGGGCTTGAATTTCTAAAAAATCCAATCACATTCCTAATCGCAACTCAAAATAGAATAAAACTAAAAATACTGCCAAAAAGTCTTGTTGTCAGGTTCCTTTTTCTAGTCGATTGACTGGGACTGGTTTGGTCACCCAATCGACCAATTTTCTTGCCTAGTCGATTGGTTTTCCACTCTGAGTCTAATTTTGATTAACTAATTCAGTTCCAAATCGAACATGCCACATATTCCTTGTTGTTTCTTGACTTCAATCCAATGTGTTTGATTGAGAATTTCGATCTTCTTGTGCATTCTTATGTGTGTGATCATATAGGTTCCTTATTAGTTGGTAGTGACATTCAAAACCTCACAAGCAAAGGTTGGTATCTAGAAACACATAATTTCTACCCAAGTAACTAGAATGAGCCAAAGAACCTCTTTAGCATATAAAGTGATTAATGTTACCATGACCGTATAATCTCTTTGTCACATATATCCATAATGAAGTCGAGTTTTCATCCTCTTAAAATCCAATCTATGTTTCTTGAACTATAGCAGACTATTGAGGTTGAGTGAGATCAATATCGTCTATTGACTCACATGAGCATTATCATGCATTTCATAGTCTCACTTATCAAGTGGCCAGTATATCACTCTAATGGAGGAACAAATTCTATCTACATCACTTATATTAATCCAAGAGTGTCACAATGCTAGGAATCACTACCTATATGGCAATACTTGTTTGGAGTCACGTTGGGTAGTGTTAAAGTACACAAAATAACATGTGATAATTGTATTGATTTTAGGTTAAGGATCACAATAACCACTCTCACATTGTGATATGATTCTATCTGCCATAACATGGCTTCCATGTCTCATTCTCAAAGTGAGTTAGTACAGTACAACTTATTCTCAAACAATTATCCATGTAGGTGAATTGATATCTAATATCATGACTAAAGAGATTCAATCATGATTTAGCATACATGCTAGTTTTATGTATTATTGTTGACCTATAACATCCATAATAATAAATATTTAGGACTCTTGAGTACACATGTGATCTCATGTTCATGTCTTCAACCCAAAGTATATGTAATTGAGTCAAAACATTCTTAGGACATTATCTCAATACTAAAAAAACACCAAAAGTGGAATTGCCTTCATTAATTATCAAATCATATACAATGTATAACTATTATCATAATCATATGATGTATCTTAGGAAAAATAACCAACATATACTTTCTTCTAACACAACTAATTTTAAGACAACTTAACTGTCCTTTTTGAAGGAGAGAGAGATTCAAGTTTTATACCACATGGTGGCCTTGTTCTGAGTGTTAGACATATAATGACATGTTTTTAATATTGCATTTGTGATAGTCATCCACTCGATGGAGGGTGATACAACCCCAATTTAGGGCTTCACCTTTTATTATCTTTCCCCTTTATCATATATAAAAATGTTAGAATGAATACTACTTATGCTGATGAATAGTGTATCATCAAATGCAGGTATGGAGCTTCTTTGCATGGTTTTAGGTACCTTGACATGCTTTAGATAGAGAGAAGGAGGACGATATAAGGGTTTTTCTAACCTTGGAGGAGCCTAAGAGAGCCCAAGAGCTTCCCTAACCTACTCCTAGTGGCCAAGAGTCAAGCCAAAGTAAAGAACTCCATGGATGGTGAATATGATGATGAAATTGCACTAGAAACCCCCCCCCCCAGCATGGTCGTGGTACCATGGAATGGTTGTTATATAAATGTTAAAAACTACATAGAAGAACAACAAGGAAGTAGCTCAAATGAAGTCCATCAACATGATTATGCTGGCCAGAAGACCCCAGCATGGTCGTGCCAGCCAAAATAGTCATACTACCAAGATGTTAGCAGGATCATGCCAAGGGAAACAACCACTCCCCAACCTTGCCACCACATTTGTACCAAGAAGAATTGCCACCCCCCAACCTCTCCACTACATCTATGCTACCCAGCATGGTCGTGCCACTTCACAGTCACCACAGTCGTGTTGTTTAGCATGACCATGTTGTTCAGCACGACCGTGCTACAAGCTTACAAAGCCCCAAATTTCCACTATGATTTTCCCTTCACCACCATGGTCGTTCCCTCCTATAACGCCTATTCTACTACTACACCACCACGACCGTTATGCCCAAAATACTTGTCCTGCTATCCAAACCCTACTACTTAGTTATCACTTTACCTAATTACCCCCACTCAACCCTATGCTTCCCAAGCCACTATATAACCATTTGTGGCAGCTAGGGGCTAGAGGTTAGCCACTCCAAGCATTAAAGGTTCCACCTAATCCTCTCCCACTCTTTTTCACCTAACTCAACTTCATTTCCATCATAATCTACCTCAAAACCTAATTTTCTAGGGTTTTAGCTACTTCCATCCATCATTCAATGCCATCCATCCACCAACAAGAAAGAAGACATGTTTCTTGAGTTGGAGGTTAAGAAGGAGGATTCTTCACCAAGCATCTATGTCTATCTACTCCTACACTCCTTCTTTCTCCATTTCTTTTGTTATAAGTAGATAAGCCCCTAGGTGTGTTGTTTGGGGTAGAAATTGTGACTCTGATACCATGTTGCCAAAAAGTTATATATAAACTATATAAATTCATTTTCTAATGATGATCTTCTACTTCTATCTCATTTCCCATGGATCATCTTGTGATTTGTGCGTCAAACCACCTAGGTTCTAGGGTAATTGGTTCATATGTGGCTATTTTAGATTTTGCTCCTAGGTCTAACGAGTGGATCCCTAGCTAGCTACATGTATCCCCACATTTTATATCCACTCTCCTACTTCTAAGTGTGATATCTAAGTAGCTATTTTAGAATCACCTATTGTAATTCAATTGGAGCTACCTAGAGGCTAGATGGTAGGTGGCATGAGGTGGAAAACCCTCATTTCCACCCTAATACTACCATTGGACCCCAATTGTCCTAAGAACTTATCTTTTAGAAATCTAGTGTCAGATCCTATTTGAATTCCACATAAACCCTAACTGGATGAATCATGTAGGGTTGGATAAGGGATGATAGGGACTAATTCTCCTACACACACCCTATTCACCCATGTCAAATAGTATTTTAGGGCAATTGTCTAATATCCAACATGATTGTTTGGTTTGGTAATCTAAATGAATGAGTAATGTTTGCATGTCATGTCCCAACCTCAGTGATTGTCACAGTACCCCAAATGGCCCACACCTCCATTGATTTATCAAAATCCTTATTTCTCTCTTTCTTAGCTAGTTCTCACTTAGTTATTTCTTCAATCTCTTAATTAGTTTTTTGCATGTTCATGGTAGATAGGAAATGTTCATGTAGTTAGTGTTCTTTTATGATTTCTTGTGATAGTCATAAAAAGTAAATTATTAATCTAGTTGCTAGTTCCCTTTCTTGCTTAATTGCTAGTGTAGTGCCTTTCTTATCTAGTCTAGCTAGTTTCCATGTCTAGTTTGTTAAGCAGAATTGCTTTTCTAGTTTAGTGCTATTGTTAGCTTGATCTTGCCATCCTTAGTATAATTTTCATTCTTATTTTGTTAATTAGAATTAGCTTGTATTGGGTTAAATTATATTTTTCTCATCTTTTATTAATTACTTGCTTAACCAACCTAGTGTAACAACCAAATTCAAAGTTAAAACCATAAACCCTAGACTCCACTTTAGCAACCTAGTCTAAAACAAACTTAGCTCAAGTGCCCCCTCTCTCCCTTAGGTTTGAACCCTAACTTGCCACCTTCCATGATATAATATGAACTTGTGCACCTACAGGAAAGTGTTCTAGTCTATCAGAAGGTGTCCATTAGGGTTACAAATTTGTTAGACCAAGTGTGTGCATCCCATGCATACATCAAGCTTTCTGGCATCGTTGTCAGGGATAACGGTGCTCGTCCTAGCTAGTTTGTTTAGAATTGACTTTTCCTATTGCACTCACCATTTCTATTTTTTTATTCTTTGAGTTACTATTTGACATACTGGTTTACTAACTTGTCTCATATTGTTTGGTTGTGCCTTATGAAAGTGACACTCAACCCATGGAAGATAAGATGGGATACCTAGATTCATACAAGAATCCTCCACCTCCTCCACCCGTGCACAAGCCACCACATTACTATTTCATTCCTAGGAACTACAATTCTCTAATTGCAACTAGAGTTGATCAAATTCTAGGGAAGCAATTCTCTAGGGTAGTATTCTTCATCCACCTGGTCTTCTTGGGTTTCTTTTGACTTTGTATGTGCTTGAAAATGAGAACTTATACAAGAATGTGTAGTCTTTCTTGGAAATGTGATCCACTTTCATAATGCATGTAGATACAGAAGACTCTGTCTGCCTTACCTTGTTCCCATTTTCCCTAAAAAATAAGGCCAAAGATTGGTATGATTCAAAAAATGGAAATCATGAGTTGAGTAAATATGAATAATGTCTTATTGAAATAATTATATTGTATTATAGGTTCACAAAAATGTGGTGTGCTATAATATATTTCAGCCAGATGGATATGAGAGGTTCCATGATACTTGAGAAATATTCTAGAAGATGTTGAGAGAGGTCTCCCACCATTCCTTTATGACAGATTGTTCCATCCTTTTACTTTGGTCTTTCTCGAATGATTCAAGATTTACTAGATTCTTATTGTTGAGGTATTTTCATGGATAAACCCCTCAAGGAGACATGACCTTTATTCAAGCACTTGAAAAATAATTCAAGACACCTAGCTTCTAGTGATTGTAATCATGTCATTGGCATGACACATTCAGATCCTAATGATATAATCTAACATCTGATGAATATACTTGTTGAAATGATGAATCTCATGAAGAATATAGTGGGGAGTGATTTTGTCATTTGGTTAATTCTATTGACTCCTTTGGTGAATAAGTGAAGGCTCTTCACTCTCATAGCAACTGGGAACAACAAGGTCAAAGGTGTAATTCAAGATTTGAAGATGAATTCCTCCCTAGGTTTAAAGGATTTAATGAGGTTCAAAAGAATGTGACAAGACTTGAGCAAAGAATGGAGCAACTCTCCTCTATACTTTTCCTCCAAGCGAAAGGGAAACTTCCTTCCCAACCCGCGGTGAATTCTACGATGCAAGTGAGCCAATGGGTGGTTCTCATAACTCCTATGGTCCACCCCAAATGTAAGTACAACTCATATATCAATTTCAAGGCCTTCATAAACCTTTTATGCCTCCATTACCACATCCACCCTACCAATGCACGTACCACCATCAATACTCCTATCCACCTCATTTTCAACACCAAGGGCTACCTCCATCTCCTCCACAACAACAACAAGCTCCCCCTCTTCACCATGACCAAGTTAATGATGTGATCGTTTCAAGGAGTGGAAGAGTTATTGAGCAGCTCAGGAGTCAAATGGGCAATGATCTTGTGAATCAAGGGCACATTGATGAAATGAGGAAGAACAAATAAAGTGGTGATATTGTGATTGATATAGAGAAAGATGATCTCGTGATAACTCATGTTGATTTTGTGATACTGTGTGTTCCACCCTATACTTTATTTGTAAGTTCTACAGTCCCTAGAGTTCCACCCATGATTCCAAGAATTCATCATGTCATATCTCAAGATAATCATGTTGATCCAAGTAAATAAAGTGCAAGTGAACTCCCATTACTAGATGCATTGGATGATATCCTATCATTAAAAAGGAGGAAGAAACATAATGTTGACATCCTAGAGACTTATGACAAGTGAAAATGAATATTCTTTTGTTGTATGATATCAAGTAGATTCTAGCTTATTCCAAATTTCTCAAGGATATTTTTACTTTTAGAACAAAGTTGACATGAAGGTTGACTAAGATAATCAAGTTGATAGAACAAGTAAGCTCTATTTTACAACATGCACTTCACATGAAGAGGAAGGACCCAGGAGCCCCATTCATACCTAGGTACATTGGGGGACATGCATAGAACAATCCCTCCTTAATTTAGTATCTAGTTTCAATTTGATACCACATAATGTCTATGTGGATCTAGGATTAGTCAATATAAAATCATCCAATTGTACTCTCCAATTGGAGGATCATTTTATTGAAGTGCCAAGAGGAAGGGTGGATGATGTCTTAGTGATGGTAGATAAAGAAAGGGTAGAGATATTCTTAGTGAATTGTATTGCCTTGACATGAAACCAGAGGAAGGGAAGATTCCCATCATATTGGGAAGACCGTTCTTGTCTACTGCTGACACCAAAATACATGTGCATAGTGGCATGATGACAGTCTATTTCATGGACATGAAGATAAAGATAAATATTTCAATATCCACACCTAGAACAAATGAGATGAGGATGTTAAGGATTGTCACTTGAAAAATTCAAATGATTACTTGAAATATGAAGAGATCGAACACCTCTTAATAACTTATATGATAATGGGATGTGGAATGACTGCTAAATGTGATGAGAGAGCTATCTACTTTAAGAATGGACCCAAAAGGTATCTAATGGATGATTACTTGAGGAGATACAAAGCCCAACAAAATGTATAAAACTTAGTGCAAGAGGGAGGCAACCCACCTAGGTTTGGATATTTTTGCACCCTTTATATTTTGACACTTTCTAGTTCTTCTATACATTTTCCAAGAAAAGCAAACACACATGTGCTTAATACTATTTGTTTGGGTTATGAAGTGTGATAGGAAAACAAGATAGAGATTGAGAGGTAAGGGTCAAATCAGTCGAAAAGAGTAGATAATATCTTTCACAGATCAAAAAATTGATTGGGATATGAGTTGTGGAATAATAGCAAGGAATTGGAGAAAATTGGGCCAAAAGTGGCTAACACGATCATGTTGTTACATAACGACCGTGCTAGTTTTGTCAAAGTTCCAATAGAAAAGAAAAAAAATTAGGGTATCCCATCACTGTTGTGCTTTCTAGAAAGGCCTTTCTGGCATTTTTCCAACATGTTCGTGTTGGCATGTCCCCACAATACTTAAGTGACCAAAATTTTGGGAGAAAAATATGACTTATATTATTAACCATGACCCTAAATGCCCATTCCACACACTTTTGACCTAGGGCATGAATCCCCCCCAAATCCCTCCAATATTCATCTCCAACCTCCATTCAAGGTTACTTGATCTCCCAAGAGTCTTCTCCTACCTTTATCTCTCCATTAAACTCACAACCTCCATTTATCAACCTATGAAGAAAATCTGTCAAGACCTACACTCAATGTCAATCATATGAAATTCAGCAAAATTCCTTGCTCCAATAAGGGAAATTGGAAACAGGGTGAAGAAGGGGATCCAAAGTGGCATCTAAGACATCATCGGAACCCAATCCTACATAAAGAGAACTTCCAACATCACCCCACCATTTCAGAGCCCCACTTTGTCTCCATCCAACTTCATTTTAGGCTCTCTTACAAGATTCGCATTAGTAAGTGGCTTCAGTCTCTACTCGTCCTCAAGCATCCATGTCAAAGATCCCACCTACGGAGAGGAGGATGTTGTCGACTCTATTAATGTTGATATTGTGGCTAGAGAAAGAAGAAGTACGAAGGTTGAATGTTCCTCTTTCTCAAGCATGCCTCTACGGCCTACTCTGGTGAGACATTCTACTTCCTTGGTGTATCCACATATTCCACAACAATCCACAAGAAGGAGGTTTTTGATTGAAGAGGAGAAGATGACGATGTGTCAATTAAAATGGTACCCCTCATCTTGGACATGAGTTTAGGGTCACATGATTTTCAAGAAGAGGAAGGAGGGGGAGTAGAAAGTGAGGACATGGAGGATGAGTTTGTGGATATCTTGTCAAGGTTGGAAGCCAAAAAAGAATGGCAGTGTTGGGGAAACATCCCGAAGGAGCTACATTCGTCAGAGAAGTGAAATGTTTGTGAAACCTCTCCACTCTGAGTGCACGACAAGGAGGGTAATTCCAACAAGGTATGCTTATACGTCTATTGTGAAAGCCCTAGGGATTCACTATGTATTCAAGATGTATCTAGACCTAATGGGTTTATACAAGGTGATTACTAAGGTCAAAGAAACCTACATTGAGACAACACATGAGTTCTTTGGGTAATTAGTGAAGGTAAAATATTGGGGTGAGGATGTCATCCGGTTCAAACTTCATGACTCTACACATGTGTTGACTGCCTCCCAGCTTAACAATATTTTTCCCTGACGCCTGAAATAGTAAAGAAATTTGATGAGGGGAAATTCAATAAAGGTGGGCAATTCAATTATTCAATAATGTGTAAATACCTCACCACTCAAGAAACTTTTATAATGGGAAAGTCCCAGACTAGTAGGTAGCATAACCCCATCATGAGGTACATTTGAAAAGTATTGGCTAAGTTTGTCTTTGGCCAATACGATAATCAAGGTTGCTTCTCCCAAAAAGATTTATTTGTAATGACCATGATGACAAATGATAAATATGTCAATTTAGAGGATATGATGATTGACCAACTGAAAGTAATCTCCTCTAAGAGCAAAAACCCTTTCATATTGAGGGGATAATAATTACTATTTCTCTATCCCTAGGTTGCAATCTAGACAGTCTTACAAAGGAAGATGGGACCATGTTTGTTGACTTGAACTATCTTGAATGGTCCAAGATGATCTCCCTATGTAATTACAAGATAATCTACAACATGAACCATGGGTACCATGGCCTTACCATAGAGATAACCTATCACGCTAGTGTTTTTATTAGTATAGTAGGACCAATAGAAGATTTCAGGTAGAAAATTTTACATTGGGAGGAGGATCATCCCAGAGAGGACTTCATAGAAACACCTATAGACTCACTTGAGGAATAGGGAGAAAGAAATGAACCTGAGAAGCAGCAAGCAAGCCAACAGCCTTAGAAATGAACCTGAGAAGCAGTAAGCAAGCCAACAGCCTCGCCTCACCAAATAGAGAGAAGATTATTTTGATGAGCAATAATCCATAGTGAAGCTTGTGACATGTGCACCATACAAGAAAAAATAGAGGGTATTCAGAGGACACATGAGGCCATGTGCTTGGATCAACAACATATACATCATACGATCAACCATATCTATTTCTATCAACATAGACAGACTTAGAGAATCCCCCTACGGGGGAATAGCTTCTAGATAGTCTTGTCTGATTATTAAGAGACATACTGATATGTTGGGTTTTATGGAGAAAACATGTGCGGCGGAAGCAATAAAATCCACGCAACTCGGAACAAGATCTCGTCGACAACAACGTATTTGGAAGGAGTGTTTGCAGGATATACCTTATCACGGAGCAAGTCCGGCGATGTCCCGCTGCATGACGGTGCAATGATGTTGACCTACACGGACGGAACTTCTCTCCTATTCACTATCGTAGGAAGATCCGGCGACACTCCTGTGTGATGATGTGCACCGCTCGTAACGCGCACGGATGGTTGTCGTGTCCACCAAACACAGGCGTCTCAACGTCTGCATCTCTACTTCGTCCACGCGGATGGACTGGAAATCCACGCCGTGCTTCCTAATCCGGTGGGAAGGAGTCATGTGCGTGTGGCGGCGTGCTAGCGGCGCGTTGCTCTCCTTCCTCTCCTAAGGACGGTGACGGCTAGGGTTTACGTGCGTGAGCGTAAACTAAAAGCGTCTCTCGATATCTTATATAGATATCGGTCGTCAATACTCCTTTAAATAGGATACGAAGGTAAGTAGGGTTTCCTAAACCCATCGGTAAATAAAACTGTTGCGTTAATTAAAACGCTCGTGGATTAATTAGAATATTCTGGAATTCATTAATTAACCAAATAATCACATTAATTGATTAATTAATATCCAACTCCATGCAATCACTTGGGATGGCTCTATGGGCATATATATATACCAACAGACTCCCACTTGCACTTAGAGCCAGTCACTCCAATATTATTCTAATCCATTACATAAACATTTTAGTAATCAATGTGATTCAGAGCAATTCCAATCAAATCCACAATTATACTCCTATTCCAACACATCCTATGTGTGTGACCCGGTAGGCTCCAAATTATGTTGGTAGTGATATCCATAATCATATTATGATATCACAAGAAATGATTGGTATCTAGCAAGACTTCATTACCACCCAAGTAATTGGAGAAGTTGTAGAACAACTTGACCTATCATTCATGACTGGTGTTACTGTGATTGTATAGTTCTTTTGTCGCTGATATCCGAATTGAACTTGAGTCATGGAATTGTTATCCTTTTCAACGTTCAATCCATGTTCCTTGAACTAGAGCAGACTGTTTGAGATATATGTAAGCTCAATATCACATATTGACTCGCATCAGCATGGCCATGCATTTCTCAGTCTCGCTTATCAAGTGTCCGGAATATCAAACTCTCGTAGGAAGGACAAATTCCATCTACATCACTCACAGTCATCCCCATGTGTCACAGTGCACCCAAGCACCATCTTTATGGCAATCCTTATTCATGACCGCGGTGGATGATGTCAAAGTACACCGAACGACATGTGATAAGTGTAGTGACTTCAGGTCTAAGAACCACAATCACCACCATCATTATGAGATATGACTCTAACTACCAATCATGGTATCTATGTGTCACTCTCAAGGTGGGTCTGTCTGATACACTATTCTCTAACAAGTATCTATGTATTTGGTTTGATATCTCCATATCATGGATAATGAGATTCTTCCATCAACCAACATACATTCTAATATTATGTGTTATTGATGTCTATGGATATTTCCACAATGACAACCGATTAGGGACAAAACAAGAATACATACTCTTAGCATACATATGATCTCACTGTTCAGGTCATCAACCCGAAGACATATGTCATTGAGTATATTATTCTATAGACATCTATAAGTTTTATGGTCATCTCACAATATAAAACACAAACATATAGATTGGAAACTTGCATTTATTGATATGATCAATGTAGTATTACAAATTGTTTACATAGTATCCCATTAAAATCATCGAATGATAGTCTCTATGGGCATACATACGAACAGATTCCCACTTGCACTTATACCCAATCACTCATGAATCTCAATCCAAGTGATCGAATATGTCCGTCATGTTTCTACTGTGAAAGTGCTTTTGTGAGTGGGTCAGCCACATTGCTTTCTGTAGGTACTCTGCAAATCTTCACATCTCCTCATTGTACGATCTCTCATATGAGATGGAACCGCCGTAGAATATGTTTGGAACGTTGGTGTGATCTTGGTTCTTTAGCCTATGCAATTGTTCCATTATTGTCGCAAAACAACTCAATTGCATCACCAGCGCTTGGAACCACTCCAAGTTCAGAAATGAACTTCTTGATCCACACAGCTTCCTTTGCAGCATTAGATGCGGCAATATATTTGGCCTCTGTTGTAGAATCCGCAACCGTCTCTTGCTTGGAACTCTTCCAGCTCACAGCTCCGTTGTTCAGGCAAAACACAAATCCAGATTGCGATATGTAGTCATCTTTGTCAGTTTGGAAGCTAGCATCGGTGTAACCCTTTACCACGAGCTCTTCCTCACCGCCGTATACCAAGAATTGATCCTTAGTCCTTCTCAAGTACTTTAGGATGTTCTTTACGGCTGTCCAGTGACATTCACCTGGATCTGACAGATACCGGCTCGTCATGCTCAAAGCATACGACACATCAGGATGAGTACATAACATCGCGTACATGATAGATCCAATTGCTGATGCATATGGAATCTTACTCATGCGTTCCTGTTCATCACATGAACGAGGACACTGGGCTTTAGAGATTGTAACCCCATGGGACATGGGCAAGTTACCTCTCTTATAACCCTCCATGCTAAACCTCTTTAGCACCTTGTCAATGTATGCGCTCTGGCTTAGGCCTAGAAGCCTTCTAGATCTATCTCTATAGATCTTGATCCCTAGTATATAGGATGCTTCATCTAAATCCTTCATAGAGAAGGTCTTCCCTAGCCAACCTTTTACTATCTGAAGAGTAGGGATGTCATTTCCCATCAATAGTATGTCATCCACATACAATATGAGAAATACAACTGTGCTCCCACTAACCCTTTTGTAAACACAAGGTTCATCTTCATTTTGACTAAAGCCAAACTTTTTGACTACTTCATCAAAACGTAGATTCCAGCTCCGAGATGCTTGCTTCAATCCATAGATTGACCTTTTGTAGCTTACAGACTTTATTGGCTTCCTTTGCATCGATAAAACCCTCAGGTTGTGTCATGTACACATCCTCGAGTAAAATCCCATTAAGGAATGATGCTTTAACATCCATCTGCCAAATCTCATAGTCATGATAAGCTGCAATGGCAAGCATGATCCTGATGGATTTAACCAGGGCAACTGGTGAGAAGGTCTCATCATAATCAACACCTTGAATTTGACGGAATCCTTTCGCAACCAATCTATCTTTATAGGTTTGAACATTTCCATCCATGTCAGTCTTCTTCTTAAAGACCCACTTGCACCCTATGGGTCTTACCCCTTTGGGTGGATCCACCAAGGTCCATACCTTGTTGGTGTACATGGATTCCATCTCAGATCTCATGGCTTCGAGCCATTTCTCATATTCTGGTCCCTTAGTAGCTTCTAGATAGAAAGTTGGCTCATCTTCTATGCCCAATTCATCACTGTCTTGAGTCACGAGAAATCCAAATCTCTCAGGCTCAAGTCGTGTCCTACTATACCTACGAGGTTCATGTGTTACATTTGGAACTTGAAATTCCACAACAACTTGTGAGTCTTCATGTTCCTTATGTACCTCCTCAGGTTCTCTGCTTTCTTGTTGGTCTCGAACTTCTTCGAGCTCTACATTCCTCCCACTAATTCCTTTAGAAATAAATTCCTTTTCAAGAAATACAACAGTCCTAGCAACAAATACTTTGTTGTCAGTTGGTGTGTAGAAGTAGTATCCCTGAGTTTCCTTGGGGTATCCAACAAAATAACATTTTTCCGATTTGGGTCCAAGCTTTTTAGGAAATTATTTCCTAACATAAGCTTCACATCCCCAAATCTTTAACATAGACAAATTGGGACGATTCCCATTCCATATCTCATATGGTGTCTTTTGAACTGATTTGGAAGGTACACTGTTAAGTGTAAACGCTGCAGTTTCAAGAGCATATCCCCAGAACGATATTGGAAGTTTGGATGAACTCATCATTGATCGTACCATGTCTAATAATGTACGATTCCTTCTTTCTGACACACCATTATGTTGTGGTGTACCAGGTGGAGTCCATTGTGATACAATACCACGGTCTCTCAGAAGGTCCTCAAACTCTTAGCTTAAGTATTCACCACCTCGATCTGAACGGAGTGCTTTAATACTCTTACCAAGTTGCTTCTCTACTTCATTCATGAAAGTCTTGAACATTTAAAGAGTTTCTGACTTGTGTTTCATAAGATATACATAGCCATACCTACTGAGGTCATCAGTGAAGGTAATGAAGTATTGATAGCCTCCTCTAGCAGTTGATCTAAAAGGTCCACATACATCAATATGTATGAGCCCTAGCAGATCATTGGCTCTCTCACTGTATCCACTGAAAGGAGTCTTGGTCATCTTCCATATTAAACATGCCTCACATGTCTCTAATGATTCAAAATCAAAAGAGTCTAGATAACCATCCTTATGGAGTCTAGATATGCGCTTCTCATTTATGTGCCCAAGACGACAATGCTATAAGAATGTTTTGTTTGAGTTGTCAAGTTTTAACCTTTTAGTATTTACGTTATATATGCTAGTCTCAAGTTCTAACAAGTAGATACCATAAGACATAGGGGCATTGCCATAACAGATCTCATCTTTCGATATAGAAATAATTTCATTCTTAATGTGAAATTCAAATCCACTCTTGTCCATACAAGATACAGAAATAATATTTCTATTAATGGTAGGTACATAATAGCAATTCTCTAATTCTATTACAAGGCCCGTAGGCAAAGATAAACTAATAAATCCAACTGTGATGTCAGCAACTCTTGCTCCATTAGCAACCCGCAGCTCAACTTGGCCCTTTCGTAAATGCTTACTTCTTATCAGATCCTGCATATTACAACATATGTGAGATCCACATCCGGTATCCAGTACCCATGATGAAGAAGTATTTAAGTTTATCTCAATAACGTATATACCTGAAGTGGAGATCTCTATCCCCTGCTTCTTCTTCCTCAGTTCCTCCAGGTAGAGAGGATAGTTTCTTTTCCAATGTCCAGGCTGGTGACAATGGTGACAACTGCCTTCTTTGGAGATCCCACCTTTAGCTTTGAGCGCGGATGACTTTGGCTTCTGCCTGGATTTAGAACCTTTCTTAGCCTTGCCTTTTCCTTTTGACTTTCCCTTTGCCTTGTTTATCACCATCACAGACTTGGGCTTGTCTTTCTTCATCTGTGCTTCAACTGTCCTCAATATGCCCAACAATTCTGACAACGGCTTGTCAAAATTGTTCATGTTGTAGTTCATGACAAAATTATTATATGATTCAGGCAATGATTGTAGAATCACATCAGTGGCCAACTCTTGACCTAGGGGAAATCCCAGCTTGGATAGGCTTTCCACGTACCCAATCAAGGTGAGTATATGGGTGCCAACTGAGTCTCCCTCTTTCATCTTGCTTTTGAACAAAGCCTTTGAGACATCATATCTCTCCTGTCTTGCTTGATGTTGTTACATGTTCTTGAGATGTGTTACCATCTCCGTGACATTCATGTTCTCATGCTGCTCTTGCAACTCATAGTTCATTGAGAATAACATCATGCACTTGACATCCACGACATCATCAAGGTGCTTCTTGTAAGCATCCTTTTCATCCTTGGGCGCATTTACGGCGGGCTCTGTTGTCTCTGGTGTTTCAAGGACATAGAGCTTACGCTCATGTGTGAGAACAATTCTCAATGTCCTAAACCAGTTTTGAAAGTTGGTTCCGGTGAGTTTGTCCTTCTCAAGGACCGATCGCAATGAGAAAATGTGAGTGTTGTTTGCCATTTGATGCTACAAAAGAAAAATTTGCATTTAGTCCAAAACTTTTTGACTTGTAAAGATTTAATAAATGAGATTAATTAGGCCTTTAATTAATTACACTCTCACTATTTTATTCAAATTGATAGCCCTCACTATCAATTTGGAAGATTGCAACGCACAACCTTCTAGTGAGCCAAGTGTTGGATAAATTGGACATTATGATAAATCCCTTTGTTTCGATGATGACAAACATTTCATTCTTGTTGATCTAACGTGCTACTTGAGTGTTGCAGGAATGAGGTGGATGACAAAGCTCTAGGGAATCTATATGCTTGAATGATTGAAAATGTCATGAAATGTAATCAATTGTAAACTTGTACAAATATATAATGTACAAGTACTTAGACTTCATGTAAATCAAGCGTTAGATCTTCCCTAGCTAAATACCATACTTAGATAGGTCATCCCCTTCAAGAGTGTCACATATGCACATTCATACACACACTCAGTGCCTTAATTGAAAGATTGAAACAGGGTCAATCTCGGTCGACAAATTCTTCGACCGAGACACTCTCGGTCGACAAACTCCTCGACCGAGATTGACCCAGGTAGCCGTTAGAGGTAGTTGGCAGTTGGAGATGAACGTTGCAAACACCTGATCCAGAGTGCCTGTCGGTCAACAAATCCTCAACCGAGTAGGTGTCTCGGTCGACAATTCCTCGACCGAGATGGACTCTGACAGTAACTGCAGAATTAATTAACTAGCCGTTGCTAATGCGCCTAACTTGTACCTAACGGCTAGTTAAGCACTTAGAACCCCCTAGAAAGTGTCTAGAACGTCCTTGAGCACTCATAGGCCATTCCTATAAATAGGACATGCCTTAGGACACCAAAAAACACTGAAGCTACACTTATGCTATACTTGGGCAAGCAATTACATTTGCAATCTGTTTTGAGCAATAGAGCAATTCCTACATTGGCTATTCACTACCATTGCTCCCATTTCGTGTCCTATAGGCTAGCATCTCCTTACCATAGCACTTACACTTCTACACTCATTGGTTAGGAGATCGATACGCTTGATATAGGAAAATCAAGCCTTGTGCTTCAAAGGATAAGTTGTAATTTCTATTTTCCTTCTTGTTCCTTTTTATCCTTTGTATTCTCCTTGCTACTCCTAGGGTTGGAGGCTGCGGATTGGAGAAGGTTCTTCTCGGAAGAGAAGGTGGACTTCAAGCTACTTCAAGAAGGCTATCGCACGGGAAGCTACTTCAAGAAGGCTATTGCAACGGGAAGCTACTTCAGGAGGAAGGCTGCTTCAAGGTGGTGCAATTACTTCTAGGTGAAGGCTGCTTCAAGGTTGGGCGATTACTTCTAGGTGAAGGCTGCTTGAAGGGTTTAGGGAGAGAATTGTAATTTTATGTAAAGTCCTTGCGAGGTAATAAAATTAAATTCTCTCCAAATCCCGGTTGGGTAAGCAACCGGGTAGTGGACTGACAACTTTAGTATTTGCTAAAGTTGGAACCACTCTAAATCCTTGTCCCCTTGTCCAATATTTTTGTAGTTGATTGTTTGAGTTCAATAATTGTTAAAATTATCTATAAAACTCTATTCACCCCCCCTCTAGTGTTTTTCAATTGGTATCAGAGCAGGCTTCAAGGAACCCTAACCAGGTCTTGAAGAATGAAGGGTGGAGGTGACTACAACCGCAGGCAAAGGAGCAACTTGGACCAACTTTCAACAAGCTGCAATTGGTGTTTAGGAACAAACCATACAACAATCGGTTGTCCATGGAGAGAAAAGAAGAAAGAGGTCCACAAAAATTGTCTCATTGCTACAACCAATGAAGAAGAAGAAGAAGAAGAAGAGGTAAGCCTTCTTGATTTATCAAAAGAAGAGCTAATTTCTAGTCTTGAAGAAACACACAATAAGTACATTGAGTGCAAGAAGAAATTAAAGAAATCTAGTAAAACAAACGATGAGTTAAATGCTAGACTTCTTGCTCTTACATCCGAAAATGAAGATTTATATGCTAAATTGAATAATCTTGGTTTTGAAAAAGATAGCATTGTTTCTGAAAATCGTACTTTGAAATCATCTCTAAGTAGTAGTGATGTGAAGATTTTTACTCTAGAAACAAATTATGATCTTCTATATTAAGAAAAGGTTGAATTACTTGCAAAGTTAAATGATTTTCAAAAACAACCTGTTTTGTGTACACATCTAGATTATGATAATATAGTGAAAGAAAGGAATTCTTTATCATCTAATCTAGATCAAGCAAAACTAGATATTAAGAAAAGAATGGATGAGATCGCTAAGTTGCAACAAGAAGTTAGTAGGTTAAGCAACAATGGAATCCTTGATAGAATATTGGATAATTCCTATCATCAAATTGGGAGAAGAGGACTAGGTTATAAGCCCAAAGGGAAATCTCATCAACAACCTAGTTGGAGAAAGACACGAGCACATCAAGCTACATTTGTACCAAAGAACAACCTAGAACAAAACCATAGAAAAAGACTTGAGGTTGATTCTATATGTTGCCATTATTGCTCACATCTTGGACATTACTCTTTTTCATGCCCATACAAGAAAAAGAATGTTGAGTTAGTATGGGTTCCAAAACCCCCAAACTAAATGGATAAAATTAAATTGAGATATGATCAAAGACTCTAAGTGGTATATCTCTATGTCTATCTCAACTTAACATAATAGGACACCAAGTTAATCCAAGAAATTAAATTTCCAAATATACATCTTAAACTACTTGTTTAGTTTGGATTCACAAAATGTATGTGATTAGTTGAGATTTAACCTAAATGTTGCTTTGATATTTAAATATCTCAACTATATCGAGCTTTAACTTTCATACTTTTGCTTTTAATTATAAACAATATTTGAAAACAGGTTTGAAACAACACAGAACCTTTCTCGGTCGAGACACTGTCGACCGAGGGATCTGTCGGTCGAGAAATGGTCGACCGAGCAGGCTTCTGTTGTCAAGTCTGACATAAATATTCTGAAATTGTTTTTCAATCAACCTAGTTTGCTATCAAATTGTTATTGATGATTGAATTAACATGCAAATCAAGAATAAAATCTTGGAAGACAATTTTTGTAGCAAGACATATTGATTGTTTACATTATATGACATTATGAGTAGAAAATCCTTAAACATATTGCAAAAGTGCTGTGAGAAGACTAATCTTGAACAAACCTTATTCATTGTTTGAAAAGTTTCTTCGGCATGATCAGTTATAAAAGTTTGTCTTAAAATTGAAAACTTATATGAGACTATTTTGGTTTACTCTCAATGGTTGGATTTAAAACTGAAAAATCATGATTGGCTTAACCAAGGAAATTACTGTTTTATCATAGATATGCTTCATCATGATCATTATGTTTCATTGGTTTAAAATAAGCTTTGATTCATATATACAAACCATGAATGATCATTGTGATTCAGAAAATTGCAAATGTCATTAGCATAAAAGCATCTTGACATAATAGATAATGCTTGTGGACACAGCTTGTAATGATGATGTTGCTATGACAAGCCAAACGGTTCCTCTTAGAACAAAATATTAATGTTTTTATCTATTTTCTTGTTCTAAGAAATCAAAAGCAAAAATATTGACTTTAAGATATTAATCTTGCTTTCAAAATATATGTTTCTAAAGGATCTTATGATAAGGGTATAAGAAGAAATGGGATTTGATATTTATGTACCCATAGCAAAGCATATGAAACATCTTTTACAATGAATGTAAAACATGCATTCTAGAAAAATCAAGGTCAAAGACTTCACTATGATGCTCATATTAAGTCTTCATAATAGGTATATCTTAATGTGCTTCAAAATTGATAATTATAGCTATCTGCAGAAATTATACTTCACATATGAATGTTTATCTTGGAAATCTGCAGAATTTGCCTCTTGGTTAAAATTAAAATTGACCAAGGGGCGCCATGGTCGTAGTCAAGGGTGACCTAAAATAAGCTTTGACAAAATGCTTATTTGGACATCATTTTATTGCACTTAATCTTAGTATACTTTTGATAAAGGTCAAAATCAAAATTTAAAATTATTTGTGACCTTAGAAGCATCAAACTGCTTAAATTGTAAGATTAAGGGGGAGCTCATAACAACAAATTGGTTTAATTGATTAAGAAGCTTAGAAAAACATTGTAAACATCATTTGAAGCTTGTTACGACCTTAGTATTTTTACTCTTGATTATGAAGAAATCTATAAATTTCATAAAAATGATATAGCTTGTACTTAAAGGAACTCTCTAAACAAATCAGGGCTTAACATCCCTTGCATTTGGTTGGAGACATTTTTATGTACTCTAAGATTAAAGGATTCTCATTTAATTTAGGGCTTAACATCCCTTGATAAATGAGAAATAAATATACATTCATCATAAGCTTAAGGGAATCTCATATCATTTCAAGGCTTAACATCCTTTGCAAATGATTGAGAAACAAATTGTGGATAAATTAGACAAAAATCCATGTTCCTAATAGGATATCTATTTAAGGGGGAGCATAGTATAAAATTAAGGGGGAGAAGAAATATAAATATTCAACCTAGATATCTTTTTGAAATGACAAAGGGGGAGAAAGAATATAAAATCAAAAATATAAATGAGTTTCATCTCGGTGGCCAACACCCACTTGCAAAACAAGAATGGCTACAAAAGGTAAATCCTCAGGTATGAAACTCACATGCTTTATATTTCCTTATTTAGGACATGTTTGTCATCTTCAAAAAGGGGGAGATTGTTGGATAAATTGGACATTATGATAAATCCCTTTGTTTCGATGATGACAAACATTTCATTCTTGTTGATCTAACGTGCTACTTGAGTGTTGCAGGAATGAGGTGGATGACAAAGCTCTAGGGAATCTATATGCTTGAATGATTGAAAATGTCATGAAATGTAATCAATTGTAAACTTGTACAAATATATAATGTACAAGTACTTAGACTTCATGTAAATCAAGCGTTAGATCTTCCCTAGCTAAATACCATACTTAGATAGGTCATCCCCTTCAAGAGTGTCACATATGCACATTCATACACACACTCAGTGCCTTAATTGAAAGATTGAAACAGGGTCAATCTCGGTCGACAAATTCTTCGACCGAGACACTCTCGGTCGACAAACTCCTCGACCGAGATTGACCCAGGTAGCCGTTAGAGGTAGTTGGCAGTTGGAGATGAACGTTGCAAACACCTGATCCAGAGTGCCTGTCGGTCGACAAATCCTCGACCGAGTAGGTGTCTCGGTCGACAATTCCTCGACCGAGATGGACTCTGACAGTAACTGCAGAATTAATTAACTAGCCGTTGCTAATGCGCCTAACTTGTACCTAACGGCTAGTTAAGCACTTAGAACCCCCTAGAAAGTGTCTAGAACGTCCTTGAGCACTCATAGGCCATTCCTATAAATAGGACATGCCTTAGGACACCAAAAAACACTGAAGCTACACTTGTGCTATACTTGAGCAAGCAATTACATTTGCAATCTGTTTTGAGCAATAGAGCAATTCCTACATTGGCTATTCATTACCATTGCTCCCATTTCGTGTCCTATAGGCTAGCAACTCCTTACCATAGCACTTACACTTCTACACTCATTGGTTAGGAGATCGATACGCTTGATATAGGCAAATCAAGCCTTGTGCTTCAAAGGATAAGTTGTAATTTCTATTTTCCTTCTTGTTCCTTTTTATCCTTTGTATTCTCCTTGCTACTCATAGGGTTGGAGGCTGCGGATTGGAGAAGGTTCTTCTCGGAAGAGAAGGTGGACTTCAAGATACTTCAAGAAGGCTATCGCACGGGAAGCTACTTCAAGAAGGCTATTGCAACGGGAAGCTACTTCAGGAGGAAGGCTGCTTCAAGGTGGTGCAATTACTTCTAGGTGAAGGCTGCTTCAAGGTTGGGCGATTACTTCTAGGTGAAGGCTGCTTGAAGGGTTTAGGGAGAGAATTGTAATTTTATGTAAAGTCCTTGCGAGGTAATAAAATTAAATTCTCTCCAAATCCCGGTTGGGTAAGCAACCGGGTAGTGGACTGACAACTTTAGTATTTGCTAAAGTTGGAACCACTCTAAATCCTTGTCCCCTTGTCCAATATTTTTGTAGTTGATTGTTTGAGTTCAATAATTGTTAAAATTATCTATAAAACTCTATTCACCCCCCCTCTAGTGTTTTTCACCAAGATCCAAAATAATTGGATCAATGCCCAGCCAACGTCGGCGTCAAAGACCAAATACTAAGGTAGGAAACTTTTGCCAATTGCATCATATGCAACTCTTGGATAGATGATCATGCACAACTCCTTGCCATGATGCATCTGTGTGCCTCTAGGTACTTGATCCTATCAAGGTTCCCTAGTTAAGTCCAACCCATAAGCCAACACGATGAGTGTGCACCCTGCGGAGGTAGACCCACACACCCACCATCACACTTCCATGAGATAGACAGTGTACCACGCAGAGGCATGCCCACACATAGTCGATCAAGATTTTCATGTGTGTTTCTTTATGGAAGGCAACTAAAACTTAATATTATTAATTGAGGGGTTTTATTAATACATATACATATCCAAACACCACATACTTATAGTACGTATCATATACTACTATATCCATAACCACAAACGATAGACATGCAATCATAAACACAAATACAACGGTTATGGCCATACTATTGTAATCCTTTGGAGCAACAAAGGATTACGGTCCACCTATGGTCTTATGCATCTCATGCAACACCTGTGAATCAACCTGTAAGCCTGTAATGATCAACATTACAATGAACAACTTCATGGATGCTTCGTGAGGTTGGAACTTCAAGTTGCTTCTTGGAATTGGATCTTCTTGTTGCTTCTCCATGGACGCTCCTTGGAGTTGGATCTTCAGGTTGCTTCTTGGAATTAGATCTTCATGGTGCTTCTCCATGGACACTCCTTGGAGTTGGATCTTCAAGTGGCCTCCTTACATCAAGTTTACAAAAACTAAAACTAATCCTATCTCTATTACATCATATGAGCACAAATATAAAAGGAAAGAATTAATTACACTTTGAAATAAGAGATGAGGCTCGGCATGCAAGCCGAATACTTTATACAAAGGATCCATATGTAACCATTATACATCCATAGAATTCACAAACAAACATATTCACAAGATCGACATCCACATTCATTCACAACATTCACAAAAGGCAATACTAGGCCATAACCGTGGATGCATTCACCACATAAAATAGATTTTAAAGGCGACGTGTATGCTATCATAGGTATATCTACATATACGTATATTTATATTAAAATTGCAGTATTTTTAATGCGAGACATTCCCCATTAAATAATTTTTTGACTCCCATGCAGACTATGCAGGGTACACAGGGGCAGTGCCCCTGTGCGGGGATCCCGTCTACGGAATTTTACTTCCGTGCACTTAGGAAAATCAATATTTTCCATTATCGAGCCCGTCCAAAACGTCAAAAATAGAAGCATGTGGCGTATGTGGAATTAGGTTTAGATTTGCACATTAGCAGGTTTAATTTGCATCGTATGCAACATAAAAATAGTATACAGTGATTCGATCATATCAAAATGAATCCAAATACGTCGTAGATCGACGCTGCTCTGATACCACTGTTGGGTTTTGTGGAGAAAACATATGCGGCAGAAGCAATAAAATCCACGCAACCCAGAACAGGATCTCATCGACAACAACATATTTTGAAGGAGTGTTTGCGGGATATACCTTATCGTGGAGCAAGTCCGGTGATGTCCCGCTGCACGACGGTGCAACGATGTTGACCTACACGGACAAAACTTCTCTCCCATTCGGTGTCATAGGAAGATCCGGTGGCACTCCTGTGCGATGATGTGTGCTGCTCGTAACATGCACGGATGGTCATCGTGTCCACCGAACACAGGCATCTCAGCGTCTGCGTCTCTACTTCATCCACGCGGATGGATTGGAACTCCACGTCGCGCTTCCTAAGCCGGTGGGAAGGAGTCGTGTCTGTGCGGCGGCGTGCTAGCAGCACGTTGCTCTCCTTCCTCTCCTAAGGACGGTGACAACTAGGGTTTACGTGCGTGAGTGTAAACTAAAAGTGTCTCTCGATATCTTATATAGATATCGATCGTCAATCCTCCTTTAAATAGGATACGAAGGGAAGTAGGGTTTCCTAAACCCATTGGTAAACAGAAACATTGCATTAATTATAACGCTCGTGGATTAATTAGAATATTTTGGAATTAATTAATTAATCAAATAATTGCATTAATTGATTAATTAATATCTGACTCCATGCAATCTATTGGGATGGCTCTATGGGCATATATATATATACCAACATGATCACCTCCACAGATGGATTATTGGAGACATTACTACCAGTATCCTACACTACAGGGAGGACCACCACCGATGTCGCTACAACAATGACTTCTACCCTATAACTCCTAGACCTTAGTGTCATATTTAAGAGATCATGATTCAAAAGATTGGGGTGGTAGAATGTTTGCTCCCTTCTTCTCAGTTTCATTTTGATATCATGTTTCACCAATTCCACCTTGTTCTTTGATTGATTATTGCAATACCTATCTAGATTATATTTTTGCTTTCTTTGCATGCATGCATTCATATAGTTTATTTTCTTGCATTTTGTGTAGTTTTTCAAAAAAAATGTTATTTGTCATTCCATGCCATGCATTGCATTTCATGTAGGTTTTGTAATTTCTTGTGTGTTTTAGCCAGAATTTGCTTGTTTCTTGTTTATTGATTCTTAGTATATGTGTAGATATGATTCAAAGGCATTATGGCACCAGTTTGGCCCATGTTGCCTAAACTTGATATATTTGCCCATTGGTGTGTTTCAACTTAAATTTTCTACTTGTTGTGTGTCAAAATTTTGGAGAATGCAACCCGTTGATGATGTTTTTGGATAAATAAGGTCTATGTTGGAATCATGAATGTGCTCCAAGCCTCTCATAATAAATTAAATGTTACAACAAAATGTGATTCTTGAAAGCCTTGAATGCTTGGGGTAATCCATTCATGTGGAAAGAATGTGATATACTATACTTGCTCACTTTATGCATTTTTTGTCTAATTTGGGGTAATCCTTATACACGGGGAAAAGAAAAAGGAAGAAAAGAAATAAGAGATAGCTCTATGTAAAGCATCTCAAGGAAACCAAAAAAATAGGTGCTCCTATGTAATAGCACTTCACTTCTTTTCTGCAATCCTTTCTTCTCTTTTTATGCCTAGTAAGGCTAGAAAAAATCAAGTCAAACTCACACATCCCTACACAACCCAAGTGGGTAATTAAAGGTAAAGTGAAGTGTATGGTTGAGTCCTAGCAAGTGAAACAAAAACTTTAATCATTTTGATGTACGTTATGCATGATGTGGTCTACCTAGAGCATTATGAGAAGTTATATGACTTATATATGTGTTTGGTATCCCATATTCGAATTTCTTGTGTTTTGCGCTCAAATCAAATCGAAAATCGAAAAATGAATAGAGAGTAGTGGATTGCATACTTAATTCTGCATTGAATTCAATTTATCCAACGAGCATCATGATGTTTTCCCTCTTTGATGTTTTCCTTGAATGAAATGAAAATTATAGATTGATATGGAGCTTATTGGAGGATAAGTATGTTTTAAATTTGTGGTGGTGATGAAGCCCTAATTTAGGGCTTCATATTTTTGTTTTGATAATCATGTTAGAGTGCCTACTATTTCTCCCAGTAAATGGTTTATTGTTAAATGTGCTTATGGAGATTCTTTGCATGTTTTGTAGATACCTTGAACACACTTTGGATGGATGGGAGAAGAGGATGGTCTAAGGGTCTCTCTACCCTTAAGAGATCCTAAAGAGAGTCTAAGAGCTTCCCCAACCTACCCCTAGTGGCTAAGAATCGAGCTAAAACAAAGAACTTCATGGATGATAAATACGATGATGAAAGTGTACTAGAAGACCCACAACACGACCATGGTACCATGAAACAGCCGTGCTACAAATGCTAAAAATTATAGAGAAGAACAACAAGGAAGCAGGTAAAATGAAGTCCATCAGTGTGACATCCCGCTATCACACAGACAACGAAATACCACGTGAAAACGTGCGGAACCTCCATGAACCATATATCACCAAAAACACGGGTTAATTAAAACTGATTGCAAAAGTAGATAATAAAGAAACTATTGCATCCAGATCCTTATCCTGCAAGGAAACATGTTATATAAATATACATAAACCTTGATATATGTCCACAGCTCATAGGACCTAATTGTCCCATAGGCACAAAGAGTTCACCACATGTTTATATACAGAACATACCTTATCAGGCCAACAGCAGGATAAACAAGCTACATCAACTATACATCGTGAAACGTCGTCAAAACACCTCCAAGGACCTGAGAGTACAGGGATGACTCTAGGGCTCTCCTAAAAAACTACTAAAACAACAACATATACATCTCTTGCCTCCTAGGGTTCTTCTTGCTACTCGTCTGCAACCTCACGACCACCACCACGTCTAGCACAATCACCTAAACATGTTTAAAACCAGTAGGGTGAGACACATAATCCCAGTGAGAAACATAACTCCCCGTCGAACTATAAAACTTCAAAAAAGCTAGAATAGATAAAACAGATGACTGATATAAGCAGATCATATATGCAGGATACTGAGCAGAACTTAACTTTATTAACAAACTTACCAAGATATCCCGGAGGCATATAACCAGATATTTCTTATGGAACATCATTGACAAGACAAGTTATACAAGGACTTATCATAAGATTTGAGGAACGTGTAAATAACTGCAAGATATAACTAGGGCAACTATACAAGCAAGGTCTCAACCAATGTTCCGTGTTTTGCCCTAAACAATATATACTATACAGCTGGATTACAATTTGTTATGCCCTGAGGAAGTGAGTCGTATCGTTCAAATCCAACCTTCGGATGTGAAGCCCAAAACCGGTGCCATACAAGGTCAATAGAAGAGTCGGACTCCATGACCTCACCTTCTCGTGGTCAGTGCATGATATCCAAAGCAGGATCGCAGTCTCTTGCTTAAGTGGCCTCAGCCACAGGGTCAACTCTGTAGGCTACCCTTTTCTCTAGCCCGCCTTGGTACAAGTCTCGGCGCTAGCATACCTTGAGCCATGGGCCTATTCACCGTGCTCCTGAGCCATGAACGCATGCATGCTCTATCACACTGAGCCATGGGCCGGTTCACCATGCTCTAACCATACTGAGTCTATAACCGAAGTTATACTCTAATCCTCCTATTTTTGGCTAGGAGAAACCCCGCATATTAAACAATATGCGCTCCAGGTAATCTCGTAGGATAAACCTATTTCACCATCACCAGCTACTGACGATGATGGATCTATGGCCAGGGCAAACTACATGAAATGTTGATCTGTAATTAATCAATATAGTTTAAGTGAATTGTTGAGGCAACCAGGTTATAAAATATAAAGAAGATTGTGTTGTTGGCTAAATGGACATCTATAAATCCCTTTGTTTTGATTATGACAAACATTTCATTCTTATTAATCTAACGAGCTACTTGAGTGTGCAGGATGACAAAGCAACTAGGGAAAATCTACAAGCTTACATATTTTTTCATGCAATGTAATCACTGTTGTAAAAACTTGTACAAAAATATAATGTACAAGTACTTAGAATTGCATGTAAATCAAGCGTTAGATTCTCCCTAGCTAAACACCACAGTTAGACAAGTCATCCCATTCAAATAGGATTACTTATGCACACTCACACACATAATTAGTGCCTAAATTGAAACCTTGAAACAGGATCAATCTTGGTCGACAAACTCCTCAACCGAGACACTCTCGGTCGACAATCTTCTCGACCGAGAAAGATCCAAAGTAGCCGTTAGACACAACAGACAAGTTAGTTGGCAGTTGAAGAAAGACGTTGCAAATCACTTGTTCCAGAGAGCCTGTCGGTCGACAAAAGTTTGACCGAGTAGGTGTCTCAGTCGACCATTTGTCGACCGAGATGGTCTCTGACAGCAACTGCAGAATTAATTAATTAGCCGTTGCTAAAGCAACAACTTTGTACCTAACGGCTAGTTAAGTACTTAGAAACCCCTAGAAGTTGTCTAGAATGTCCTTAAGCATCCTTAGGCCATTCCTATAAATAGGACAAGCCATAGGATACCTAAACTCACTTGTTTACACTTGCTACACTTGAGAAACCCTTGAGTATACTTTGTGCAATCTGTTTGTGAGCAATTTGAGCATTGTGACAATTGGCCATTTCATTCCTTAGCTCATAATTCGTGTCCTATAGGCTAGTATCTCCTACCCACTGCAATCACAAGTTCACATACTTGGTTAGGAGATCTATACGCTTGATCTAGGCAAATCAAGCCTTGGGCTTTAAAGGATAAGTTGTAATTTCTATTTTCTTTCTTGTTCCCTATTATTGTTTGTACTCTCCTTGCTACTCCTAGGTTGGAGGTTGCGGATTGGAGAGGGTGAGGATCTTCTTGGCGAAGAAGGAGACTTTGAGCTACTTCAGAAGGCTGGTGCAACGGGAGGTTACTTCTAGAGAGGAAGGCTACTTCAAGGGGGAGCTTGGAGTTACTTCATAGAAGGCTACCTCAAAGTTGGTGCACCTACTTCAGGGTGAAGGCTGTTCAAAGGGTGTAAAGGAAAGTATTGTATTTTGTATAAATCCTCGAGAGGTAATAAAATAAATACTTTCAAATCCCGGTTGGGTAAGCAACCGGGTAGTGGACTGACAACTATAGTATTTGCTATAGTTGGAACCACTCTAAACACCTGTCTCTTTCTTCTAATTCAATTGTGGTTGTTTGAATTCAATAAATTGTTAAAATAATTCAAAAACTATATTCACCCCCCTCTAGTAGTTTTTCAATTGGTATCAGAGCAGGCTTCAAGGAACCCTAACAAGGTCTTGAAGAATGGAGGGTAGTGGTGATTACAACCACAACAAAAGGTGCTGCTTGGACAAAGCTACAACATATTGCAATTGGTGCTTAGGTACAAGCCACCCAACAACTGGATGCCCATGGAGATCTAAGAAGGAAGATGAGAACAGAGATTGTCTCATTGCTACAACTAGCGAGGAAGAAGAAGAAGAAGTAAGTCTTTTTGATTTATCTAAAGAAGAACTAGTTGCTAGCCTTGAAGAAACACATATTAAATATGTTGAATGCAAGAAGAAATTAAAGAAGTCAAATAAAGCAAATGATGAATTACATGCTAAACTTCTTGTTATTACATCTGAAAACGAAGATCTTAAAAAGATCATTGAAGATCATGATATTAATATAAAATCTATAGAGGAAAATTGTAATCTACTTTCTTTAGAGAAAAATAATTTGCAAAGACAAGTGAATGATCTTCAAAAACAACCTATTTTGTGCAACCATCTAGATTATGATTCTATTGTCAAAGAAAGAAATTTATTGTCATCTAATCTAGATCAAGCGAAACTAGATATTAAGAAGAGAATGGAAGAGATTGCCAAGTTACAACAAAAAGTCAGTAATTTAAATAATAATGGCATTCTTGATCAAATCTTAGATAATTCCTACCATCAAATTGGGAGAAGAGGACTAGGTTATAAGCCTAAAGGGAAGTCCTATCAACCTAGTTGGAAAAGGTCACAAACCCATCAATATATATATGTACCTAAAGGAACAAATACATTTGTACCGAAGAACAACCTAGAACAAAACCATAGAAAACGACTTGAGGTTGATTCTATATGTTGCCATTATTGCTCACGTCTTGGACGTTACTCTTTTTCATGTCCTTATAAGAGAAAAGAAGTCGAGTTAGTTTGGGTTCCAAAACCTCCAAACTAAATGAACAGAATCAAGTTGAGATATGACCAGAGACATTAGTTGCATACTTCTTTGTCTATTTCAACTCAACATAATGAGATTACAAATAAATATCTAAATAGTTAACTCACACAAATATGTTTTAACAGTTCCAGGAATCTTGTCGGTCGAAAAAAAAAAACTGTCGACCGAAAGACCATCGGTCGAACAATTGTCGACCGAGAACATCACTGTTCTCCAGTTTACTACAAAATTGCTGTATTTATTTTTCCGATGAAATTGCTATCTACTTATGATTGATGACTGGATATATTTTTGGAAATCATCTCTACAAATGAAAATGAAATTAATATTAGTTTATTCCCTAGATGTGTTAAAGTTTAAACTGAAATCATGCTTAGTCAAATGAAAAGAAAATTCCTATTTTCACATGATTGTTCAAAAGTATCTTCTGATCTATTCATATACTAATCATGTGATGAAATTATCATTGTTATTATCATTATACCATGCTTTCATCATTGGGTGCGCATAGATAATGATAAGTGTATGCATGGATTCTTGAAAATACATAGGCAAGCAAAATGATTTATTGGTTATATGTTATTGCTTGCAACACATAAAAATAAAAATCCATAAATTGGTATCTTTGAAGATTCGAGTTAATTAATTGTGTCTTCAATTAATAATCATATTAAGTATTATGCTTCAGCTCAACATTTAATTAAATTTTATGCAGATATTATACTCAATATATTCAATCTGAAAATCTGCAAAATTTGCATCTTGGTCAAAATAAAATTTGACCAAGGGGCGCTATGGTCGTAGTCAAATTCGACCTAAAATAAGTTTGACATAATAACTATTTGGATATCCTTTTATGATTAAAAGAATAATTAATTTATGATCACAACTTGTCCCAATATTGTCAATAATAAACACAATATTACTCCCTCAGAAAATCTATATATGTGCTCTACAAATATAGTCTATCAATTACATTAAAAATCAGCTTCAAATTCGTACTCAGTAAGTCTGTCGGTCGACGAACTCTTTGACCGAAAACCTTTCGGTCAGCCCCTCTCTCTCGACCGACAGAATCTAGACAGATTTAGTATCGGACACACTTTCGGTCGACAAATGTTCGACCGAGACAATGTCGGTCGACAATTGTTCGACCGAGAAATAGCTGTTGGATATGACCGTTGTAAACCGACCGTTATGACCGTTTATGACCGTTATATGACCGTTGGGGAGCCGAGTGGCGCGTCTGCAACATGACCGTTGCGGACGCTCGGTCGACGAATTGTCGACCGACCAGGTCGCTGGATTGTTATAAAAGGAACCAAAGACGGGTCACTTCCTCACACTTGCATACTCTTGCTTCCATAGGCTCTCTCTAGTGCATTTTTGTGCAACTCTTTAGCATCCTCATTCCCAAGCCTTCCTTGCTTCTTATCCACCTTCAAGCAACACAATGGCCTCATCATCTGCTCGTGGGAAGAAGAAGGTCGCCGGCAGGAAAGGAAGGGAAGCTCGGGAAGCTACTCCACCACTGACGATCATCAACGACATTGCCTTCGTCGATGGAGATGCTGGTGATCGATATCTACGGCTTTCCTCCAAAGCTCCTCTCCCACGACGACCAGTTGAAGTTATGGACTTCATCAACATCGTCGACTTGGAGGACCTTTTCGAAGTGCAAAAGTTAAAAGAATTCATCAACCCTTCTTTTCCTTCCTATTCAATCAAGGTAGTGAATGAATTCTATGCAAACCTCATTTCCCACTCTGAAAATGAAACCATCTTCTTCTATACTATGGTCAATGGGCATAGCTTCCGATTTACTGAAGGGGACATTCTTGACATGCTAAACATTGACATAGATGAATATCAAGACACCCTTGACCTTACTTCTGGAAACCCCCTTAACCAATTTCTCTAAGAGGACCATACCATTAGTCTTAGTGACATCAAAAGGACCATTTTTAAATCCAATACAACCTGTCACGAAGATAGAGGCACATATTATGCTATAAATCTCAAACCAGCTGCTAGGATTGTAAACCTTATTGTTTCAACAAACATACATCCTAGAGCCAATAAGTCTGAAGTTCCTATTTTTCGTATGTGTCTAATATATGCCATTATCCAACGTATTCCCACAAATTTTATCCGCATCATTCTTAAAAACATGCTTGAGTTTTCTGGCAATCCTTCATATGCCGATTTTGTATGCCAAATTACTCAACATTTCCTTAAGACCCAACTTGAGGATATGGGATATACATTGGAGCGTAGACCACAAAAAATAAGTAAGAATACAGTAGAAAAAATGGGAATTGATTTTGGTCATAAAAGGACTAGAGTTGAAGGAGAAACATCTCATCAAGACATACCACCACCCCCTCCTTCTACTAACATATCACATGATCCCATTCAAAACACTCTTACTTATATTGCTGGCTCCCAATATCACCTGAGCAAACAACTAGACTATAACCATCATGCCATGACTTATATAAACCAAAGAATGCAAACCCTTTCACCAAACCAACCTGATGAATATCCGTATTCTTTAAATCCTGGCATGCTCAATCCATACAATCCTTCGTACAACTATTATCAAACTCCACCTCCACCATCTGTGGATCTTACGCACACTCAGTTTTCATCCATGCAACTGCAAGATATTGCCGCTCATTTCCGATTTGACCGAGTTCCTACATTCTTGGAAGCATATGCTTTAACTAAGACAGGTGCTCTAGATTGGCAAACCTTGGTCCAGTATTATGGAATTGAGCCTTTTCTTGGGAAAGACCCTGACATTGATGTAATTCTTAAGTCTTTCCAGTAAGTGTTGGAGTTATTGTAATAATATCTTTTGAATAATTGTAATGGGTCATCTCTATATGATGTGTCTATCTTTCTATGCTGTAATACATGCTTTTAATGAAATTGGCCATCTTTACTTGATTCCAATGGATATTTTTATAAAGAGCATGTGAGACATTTTCAAAATATGGATTCTAAGCTCATCATTGTAGAAGCATACAAAATAAGGGGAGTAATAAATAAAAAATGAAACCTTTAAAATTGTGGCAAAATTGACAAGGATCTATGACACAATTACTTAAAACAGTTATGAAACAAATCCAGACACATTCTCGGTCGAGAAACTGTTCGACCGAGAACACTATCGGTCGAAAGATCGTCGACCGAGCAGGTTTCTGTTGTCAAGTCTGCAATAAAACTGAATATATTTGCAAATCAATCATGTTTTCCTCCATCATGTTGAAGATAAAATTGACTAATTTTTTTTTTCAAAAACCGCTTCCACTAGATCAATTTAACAAAATTAGGAAGCAATTGCTTATCACTCCTTTGGAAGATGTTTTCTTTGATATTTGTGCTACTTAAACAAAAACTCTTATTTCGCATCATGATACTTTGGTTTTAAATGGACATTTTTTTTTATTTGATGGGATATCTAATTAAGGGGGAGTTTTTATTCTTAACGGTTATCTTTTTGAAATGACAAAGGGGGAGAGATAAATATAAAACTAAAATTTAGTAATTATGTAAAACTCAATTAATGAGTTTCATAAATGAACTCTTGGCTTTACATTGAAAGTTGCTATATTCCCAAATGATCTGGATTTCATGTTCCATAATTCATGGGGAATAATAAGCACACATTTTATACACAAGAGAAAAATCTACAAAAGGTAATCTAAAGGTATGAAACTCATATGTTTTATATTTCCTTTATTTATATTTTGGAAATGTTTGTCATTTTCAAAAAGGGGGAGATTGTTGGCTAAATGGACATCTATAAATCCCTTTGTTTTGATTATGACAAACATTTCATTCTTATTAATCTAACGAGCTACTTGAGTGTGCAGGATGACAAAGCAACTAGGGAAAATCTACAAGCTTACATATTTTTTCATGCAATGTAATCACTGTTGTAAAAACTTGTACAAAAATATAATGTACAAGTACTTAGAATTGCATGTAAATCAAGCGTTAGATTCTCCCTAGCTAAACACCACAGTTAGACAAGTCATCCCATTCAACTAGGATTACTTATGCACACTCACACACATAATTAGTGCCTAAATTGAAACCTTGAAACAGGATCAATCTTGGTCGACAAACTCCTCGACCGAGACACTCTCGGTCGACAATCTTCTCGACCGAGAAAGATCCAAAGTATCCGTTAGACACAACAGACAAGTTAGTTGGTAGTTGAAGAAAGACGTTGCAAATCACTTGTTCCAGAGAGCCTGTCGGTCGACAAAAGTTCGACCGATTAGATGTCTCGGTCGACCATTTGTCGACCGAGATGGTCTCTGACAGCAACTGCAGAATTAATTAATTAGCCGTTGCTAAAGCAACAACTTTGTACCTAACGGCTAGTTAAGCACTTAGAAACCCCTAGAAGTTGTCTAGAATGTCCTTAAGCATCCTTAGGCCATTCCTATAAATAGGACAAGCCATAGGACACCTAAACTCACTTGTTTACACTTGCTACACTTGAGAAACCCTTGAGTATACTTTGTGCAATCTGTTTGTGAGCAATTTGAGCATTGTGACAATTGGCCATTTCATTCCTTAGCTCATAATTCGTGTCCTATAGGCTAGTATCTCCTACCCACTGCAATCACAAGTTCACATACTTGGTTAGGAGATCTATACGCTTGATCTAGGCAAATCAAGCCTTGGGCTTTAAAGGATAAGTTGTAATTTCTATTTTCTTTCTTGTTCCCTATTATTGTTTGTACTCTCCTTGCTACTCTTAGGTTGGAGGTTGCGGATTGGAGAGGGTGAGGATCTTCTTGGCAAAGAAGGAGACTTTGAGCTACTTCAAAAGGCTGGTGCAACGGGAGGTTACTTCTAGAGAGGAAGGCTACTTCAAGGGGGAGCTTGGAGTTACTTCATAGAAGGCTACCTCAAAGTTGGTGCACCTACTTCAGGGTGAAGGCTGTTCAAAGGGTGTAAAGGAAAGTATTGTATTTTGTATAAATCCTCGAGAGGTAATAAAATAAATACTTTCAAATCCCGGTTGGGTAAGCAACCGGGTAGTGGACTGATAACTATAGTATTTGCTATAGTTGGAACCACTCTAAACACCTGTCTCTTTCTTCTAATTTCAATTGTGGTTGTTTGAATTCAATAAATTGTTAAAATAATTCAAAAACTCTATTCACCCCCCTCTAGTAGTTTTTCATGTGTCACACCATTACTATCATTATCATATTGCCATGGGATCTCAATCCCCCATCACATAATGCCACTGCACCTTAAGGCTTCATCATCATACATCACCATGGTATAACAATCCCTTATCTCATCATCAGAGGATAACACCTCAATCAGGCACTCAGCCTTTATCAGGTCACCAGACCTTTCTCATCATACTGGTGGTGCTTGTTATCTCATCAACCAGGGACATCTTTATTCTGTGTTTATACAAAACACATACACCTCATAGCTCTTACTTGGATATGAATTTATTTGATAACACTTGTATGGTTAGTATGCATATCAAGAGAAATAACTTGATCACCCAAAATAGATCTTTATAGAACATATTATGATTATCATGTCATTAAGATTTAAGGTGCATAAAATTGGAACAACATACATTATTATGAACACAACCATGATCTTATCATCTTACTTTATAATCAACCTTAAATAACCATCATCTCACATCATCATAGATAAGGGTTCAAGATAACAAGTTCCCCAACTTAGGGTTACCGGGTTAGGCGCATCCCTCACCAAAGGTGTCGCCTACCCTCACTAAAGGGATCTCGGGTAGAGCACCATCCCTCATCCAAACGATATCGGTCACCGCCAAAACCCTAGGGCACCAAGCCACATAGGGGAAAACCAGCATATCGTGCAACCATGCATAGGAGGGTATCGGGCAACCATGTATAAGAGTGTATCGGGCAGCACTACACCCTATCGGCCAAGACCCTATGTTACCCTCTAGGGTTAGGGTTTTCCATGTCAGGCAACCACCAAAACCATATCGCCCAAGGCACACTACTGCCATCCATCAAGCGACATCATGGGCAGCCCATCATGGCACCCAAAGAGCTCCCATATCACCCAAGGTAGCCCTATCGTCCAAGCTAGGGTTTGGGACTCTCTATCGGTTAAGGCACCATATCGCCCATCAGGGTTACATCAACCAAGACCCCATGTCGGGAAACACCATGTTGGCCAAGGGTTGAAGCTCACCTCACAACTCAAGGAAGGAGGGGTATTGCTCAACCAACAAGGCATGGCCTAACCATGTTGCCCAAGACACTCAAGAAGGAATGTCAGCCAAGCATCATATAGGCAAAGGCATATCGCCCAAGCTCAACCCTAGAAGAGGGATATCGGGCAGAGCACAACTTAGGGTATCGTGCGAGGGTTAAAGTCCATGATGGGTTGGTCATCTTCAACCTTAAGACTACCACCAAGAAGCCCTAAAAGATCAAGAGAGTTGGCTCACCTCTCAACAACTAAGTGAGATAGGGGTTTTGCACAACTTCCATCACCTATCGAGCAGCAAGGAGGTCCATCACCATATTGGCCATCCAACCCAAAACTCCACTCACCATTGAATTAGGAAACCCTAGGCTCACCTATCAACAACTAAATGAGAGAGGGGTTTTGCCTAAAGAACTCCACATCTAATGGTTTGGCCAACCCAAGGCAACCATCTCAACAAGGTCTAGGGTACATCTAAGGCAACCTTATAACCATTAAAGCAAGAAACATGGCTGAAACATATAGCAAAGCAACATGATAAAGAAGTAGGATAGTAGGGTTAGGAGTTATGTAACCCACCTCAAGCTCTAAAGCTCCAAGCTCCTAGCACCAAGCTCCTAGCACCAAGCTCCAAGCTCCAAGGCACCACCTTCGGCCAACACAAAGAAGAACAACTTATAACCACCATGGCTAAAGAGAAGGGAGAAGAAGAAAAAGAAGAAGAAGAAGAAGAAGAAGGTGTCAAGGAAAGAGAGAGATACTTACCACAAGAGAAGGAAAGGGATAAGCTAGCAAGGTGTGTCGCCCAAGACACCAGTTGTATCGACCACCACTTGCTCCTTTCTTCTCCTAGCTCAGCCACCAAAGGAAGGGAAGCAACTAAAGGAACCAAAGAGACCTAGCAAGCAAGGGGGTTTCGTTTATATACTAAGGGGTGAAGGGGAAGAGTAAGGCAAGGTGGAACCCGCCCCTAGCACACTTGTCCAAGGATTGTGCCACATGCTAGCACCCCAAAAACACACGCCCATGAGTTGCCACCCACTTAGCAAAGCAACAGCCACTTGTCCAAATATGGTGACACAAACGAGGCTAGGTCAGGAGGGTGTGTGTCGCCCAACATGGCAACCCGACACACCATGGCCGATACACCAAGGTCCAACCCGATACAAGTTCCAACAAGGCTCAACACAACTCATACAAGGCTCAACAAACTCCAAAGCTATTCAAGCAAAGATCCCAACCCATCCTCTCAACCCTAGAGGATGTAAGGAGAGAGAAAGATGTCTCTCAAGGTGACAAACTTTCACACCCACCCTAAAACTTGGGTAATTTGCAAGTTGCACCTCCACCTCTCAACAGTGCACAAACAAACCCTAATCACAACTTCAGGTGATTAGCACACATCTGAACTCAAGGTTTAGGCAAAGCAAACAGGGTAAGCCCAAAACGGAGGTCAGGGTCCTTACAATCAGGATGGCCTGGCTGTCCACCACGGTCGTACCAAGAAGACCCCAGCAAGGTCGTACCAGCCCAAATGGTCATACTGCTAAGGAGAACGACCACTCACCAACCTTGCCACCATGGACGTCCCAAGGAGCACAACCACCCCAATCTTGCCACCATAGATGTGGTACCCAATACAGTCGTGCCACTTCATAGCCACCACAACCATGACACTAGCCTCCAAAACCCCAAGTTTGCAATATGATTTTCCCTTCACCACCATGGTTGTTCCCTCCCATAGCACCTATTCCTCTACTCCACTACCATGGCCATTCTTCTACCCAAACCCTACTACTTCCTAGCTATCATTTTACTTAATTACCCCCACTCAACCCTTTGCTTCCAAGACACTATATAACCATTTGTGGCAGTTGGAAGATGGAGGTTAGCCACTCGAAACATTAAAGGTGCCACCTACTCCTCTCCCACTCTTCTCCATCTAACTCCACTCCATTTCTATCATCTTTTACCTCAAAATCCTAGTTTTCTAGGGTTTTGGCTACTTCCATCCATCATCCTATGCTATCCATCCACCAAGGAGCAAGAAGGACGTGCTTTTCCAGTTAGAGGTGAAGAAGGAGTCTTTATCAAGCATCCATGGCTATGTACTCCTCTACTCCTTTCTCCATTTTTTTATGTGTAGATAAGCACCTAGGTGGGTTATTTGGGTTTGAAAATGTGACTTTGATACCATATTGGGGTAAAGAGATATGTAAACTTTATAATTTCATTTGTTAATGATTATCTTATACTTATATCTCATTTCCCATGAATCATTTTGTGATTAGTGCTTGAAACCACCTAGGTTCTAGGGGGAATGGCTTATATGTGGCTATTTTGGAATTTGCTCCTATGTCCAACTAGTAGAACCCTATCTAGCACATATCTTCCTACATATATATCCACTCTCCTACTCCTAAGCATGAGATATAAGTATCTAGTTTAGAAGCATTTAATTTAATTATCTTGGAGCTACCTAATGGCTAGATGGTAGGTGACATGAGGTGCAAAACCCTCATTTTCACCCTCCAATGCTACCCTTGGCACTCAATTTCCCTAAGAACTTCTATTCTATAAACCCTAGACTTGTTAGATATTAGTTGAATTCTACCTAAGCCATAATCAAATGAAACTTGTAAGGTTAGATAGGGAGTGATAGGGACTAGTTCCCCTATACACACCCTATTCCGCCCATGGTTAGTTATTAGTTTAGGACAATTCTCTAACATCAGACTTAATTGTTTGGTTTGGTAATTTAAACGAACGAGTAATGTTTGCATGTCATGACCCCCTACCTAGTGATAGTCACATTACCCTAAACTAGGGTTGTCAATGGGGAAGGTATGGGGAGGGTAAGTTCTTACCCTTACCCTTACCCACCAAGAGTGGCAGGTAAGGGTATGGGTAATTCCCCACTCCACTAATATCCTTACCCTCCCCTTACCCTTATCCTCTTATCCATAGGGTAAACGGGGAGGGTAAGGGTGACGCGGTTAGATGGAACAGTCCGGACATTCACAGCCTTAAGCTTAATCTCACGATCGGGAAAGACAAGGATCCGTTTGGGGTCAGTAGATGGTGGATGGCCAGCATTGTTAGAAACCACCATGCAAATTTTTGTCAGATTGTTAGATCCTGGATCACGGCTGATAACCACGATTGTGCGTTGCTCCAAGCAGTTGTGGTGAGTCTCAAGTTTGCAGACTCTCAAGGGTTAAGGATTTCGACTATTGAGGTGGATGACCCTCTTCTTTATAGTTTCTTCTGGGGCAGTAATCCTATCCCTTGGAGTCTGGCCACCATGCATGAGGATATAAAGAGTTACATTGACGAGGAAGGTATCATGGGTTCTCTTGTGCACAGGTCCCTGAATTCGATTCCTAGAGCTTTTGCTAAGTTGGGTAACCATTTGCATGAGCCTGTCGTCATCTCTGATCAGCGAAGGCTATCTGCTAGGATTAGAGGTATGCTCTATCTTGAGAAGCATGCGACTCCTTATGTGGTGTTGAGATATGTCTCCTGAGTGTTCCTTTGTTTCCTTGTAGTTTGATCTCTGTTGTAGTTTTTTTCTCTTGAGTCTTTACCTGCGGTTATGAGCAGGAGCTGTATTTATCTTCTTTTAGCTCACACGAGGAGGGTGAGATGAATAGATGACCTCCTGACTTCTCTAATAAAAAAAAAAAGGGTGACGCGGGGAATTTCTATGTCTTCTAAAAATGTGTGCTATAATATTAACAATAATAGGCTTCCTAATATATTAGTATATTTAAGTGAGATATCAAGCTTCTCAGAAATGACTATTAACTATTCATAATGATTCAAAGTAATTTTCTACAACATTATGCACATAGATTGTGTTGTATTGAAATATATTATCAAGGCAACAATTGTTGCATATAGAATTAGTAGTATGCTTGATATTGGTGTATGAACAAATAAATCACATCCAAAAGAAAAATACCACTACATTAGAATTATATCAAATGACAATACTTCACAAAAACGTTATTTTTACAAACGTACATGTCTTGTACCATCCAAAATATTGTTGTATACAAAATAGATTAAGAACAAATGAAGTAGACATCAACACCACAAATATATTGAATATATATTACAATCAAATCTTGTTGAACTCATGTGTTACAACTTTAGGATTTGTATCATAAGAATTCAAATAAGCCCCAACAGAAGTAGAAAACACCACACCAAAAAGTATCAAATGGTAAATAAATTAGAAAATATCATTCATGTATGTTGGACTTACACCTCCAAAACGGTGATGTATACCCGACCAAATTAGCTACATAACAAGTAGATAAGAATATCATGTATTGTACTAAACGATGACCACAATATCAAATATTTCATAGACTTAAACAACATGATGTTAATATATTTAATATATTTACATACATATTTGCTGGTAGCGGGTTAGAGGGTATGGGTAATGCCTTACCTTTACCCACTAAGGTAGCGGGTTAGAGGGTAGCGGGTAGGTGGGCAAAGGGTAAGAAAAACATTTACCCTTACCCTTCCCCTACAAGGCATGGGTAAAGGGTTCACTGGTTAACCCTTACCCATTGACAGCCCTACCCCAAATGGCCCACACCTCCATTTATTGATCAAAACCTTGATTTCTTTCTTGCTTAGCTAGTGCTCACTTAGTTAGCTTCTTCACGTGCTTAATTAATTGTTTTCATGTTCATGGTAGCTAGGCCTTGTTAGTGTAATTAGTGTTCTTTTGTGATTGCTTGTGTTAGTCCTTGCTAGTAAATTTGAAACAAGTGTCATGGTCCCCTTTCTTGCATAATTGCTAGTGTAGTGCATTTCTTGCCTGGTCTATCTCTAGTTTGGTAAGTAGAATTAATTTATTAGTTTAGTGCTAGTGTTAACTTGCTCTTGACTGCCTTAATATAATTGTCTTTCTTGCTTTCTTGATTTAAATTAACTTATCTAGGGTAAAGTAGGTTTTGCTCTTATCTTTCATTAGTTGCTTGCTTCACCAACCTAGTGTAATAGCCAAATCCAAAGTTAAACCCTAGAGTGTGCTTTAGGATCCTACCTCAAAATAGACTAGCTCTAGTCCCCCCTCTCTCCCTTGGGTTTGACCCTAACTTGTTTCCTTATATGATATAAAACGAACATGTGTTCTTGCAAGAGAGTGATATAGTCTATCGCAGCGTGTCTATTAGGTTTACAAATTTGTTGGCCCAAGTGTGTGCATCCCATGCATGCATCAACGACCATTTCCTTTGCGGAATAGTTTCTAAAAATACGAGATGAACAACGTAATTAGTAATTATAAATATCTCATCTACATTCTACCACACCCTACCAAACAGTGGATTAATTTAGATATCCTCATTTTTAAGCAACATCAGTTTAGTCTTAACCTAATCTAACAAGCCTTCTTCTAGAGTTAGAACAAGCAGGACTTAGCACCCTCACATTGTATCTAATTACACACATTAAATGAAATCATTGTTTGACCAATGAAAGCCTAAAATGATTACTCAAATCACCTCCATGCAACCAACAAACCTAGGAAAACAATCACATTTAATGAGCAACCTCAAGTATGCACTCTTTAGTCAACTTGAGGACACCATAGGCAATCATTTAAAGTGTTGTGTATAGTCATAATACACCTTAGCCGCATGAGTTCTAGGTACCCCCCCACACACACACACACACTTTTCTTCAGTTTGCAGTCTTTTTTTACCTTCTCATTATCCTATACTTCTTCCTATCATCATTTGTTTCCCCACATCAACCTTTTTCTTTACAACCTTCAGTAGATCAACATCACTTTCATCCTTATCATCTTCTCCTTGTCATCTAACCAACTTTCCCCTAATGTCCCTCAGATTTCCCATGAACATCTCGTGTTTGACTTGTTCAATATGAGATTGGATTAACAATCAATATTGCTAATAGGTAAACCATTACTCAATTAGTTCGTTCTACATATTATGTTTCTCCATTTGAATCTCGTCTAAAGATCGACTATTCAAACACCATCATACACATTACATCTTCTCTTTTTTTTTTTTAATAGATCAAATCTACAAAGTTTTTATTTCCAAAATCAACATACATTTATAGCCACTAAACATGTCTTGCTATAATTTAATAGTATACACTATTGTTGGATTAACTTTAGGTTTTATTAACCTGATTCACCTTCCACCGATCTAATACATCAAAAATATCCTAAGTTACGATACCACCAGATTTCGAATCAAGATTTGACAGTTTGACACTCAAAAACTATAATATATATTCCGATTAGCTATATAGCATGAGCCTCCCATTATTTCTATATATTTCTTTGTTTGACGCCCAACTGTACCTAACTGCAATCGTCAAGATTAACCCTTTTCCATAGTTGCCAATCAGGAAGACGTTACTTAGACTGCTTCTGTAACTGTCAACATACCGGAGGCACATTATCTGTAGGGCAATGGTTTCAATGATAAAAGATGGGGAATTTCAAAGCCGAAACAGCTATTATCAACTACATATCAGCATGTAAGAATCAAATAACATAATGAGAGAGTCCGTCAAATTTGTTGGTACTGGCTTATGTAAGGAGTGACTTCGTAATGACTGGCTAAAATGTTTTACAGAATGGAATAGGAGTTCGGAGTTGCATCAAAATAGGATCGATTTGACGAATATTTTAAATGCCAAAAAAGGAGCGTCATCTACATAATACATTTTCTACTGCCATGCAAACTCTTCAAGCAATCCATTTTATATGCGTGGGATCCTCAATCCCCTCCCATCAGAAGCCAACTAGGGATAGTAATGGGTCGGTTTTTACAGCAACCGATCTGAACCCGAACCAAGATTAGCAAATTCGAACAGAACCCGAACCGAAATTGAAGTTTAAAATCAAACCCGAACGAACCTGAACCCGAACATACCCGAATATAAAAACCAAACCCAACCCACCCGAATTCAACTAAAAACACTCAGATCAACGTATCACAGCAAGTGATCAAAATTTCATAACAATAAAAAATTATATGCCATACATTCATAACAAATCCAACATTATGTTCCATACATTCATAGCACAGCAAGCAATTATTCAGAAACATTCAATTTTTCACTATTATTTATCTTAATTGAAATACATAATGCTAGTGAAGTTGCTCACGCCCAGCTCGCGTTAACAAAAAAAAAGGGCAAATCTGCAATAGAATAACGTTAGATAGGTACTCCTCTTTCCATGCCGCATCAATCTCTGTATTACTCTATTACGGCAGAATTTGCAAATTTCGTGGATGGATTCATGAATCCTGGTCATGAAGAGTCAGGAGAATTGGGAACTGAAATCGTAAACGAAATGGAAGATGAACAGAGAAACCCATCCATCTTCGCACTGGTTGTTTGATGCCCAAATGGAAATTTCGGCTCTTGTGCCTGCGTGCTAGGAGAACAAGGGAAGACGGAACCCCAATGACGAATTCTTAGCGGCAAATAGCTGATCAAACAAAAGGGGGGCAGAATCATCGCCAGCTATGACCACCCAACTGCCTCCGCAATCTCCTCGTCTCGTGACGAATCCACATGACAACACAATAGCTTCGAGAATCCAGAGTTGTCGATGACCTCCAAAGGAGGCACGCAAGCTGCAAATCTCCTTGTTTCGGCAATGACCCTGACAGGCACCATCACTACGTCGGTGTCTCTGCGTCACGGAACTACCATCTAGACAACTACCATCTAGACGAGAATAAGTCTTATCAGATTAGGAGAGGCCTATAGGGTGGCGAGCCGGCGTATGGTGGCTGGGATTCTGAGAGGCGAACAGAAACCCTCTCCAGTCTTTAGGTGCCGGATGGTTTAGGGATTTCATCTGAGCCCGAACCGAACTAACCAGTACTTTTGGTTTCTAATCCAATCCAAACCGCAACAAGTCTGCAACCCGATTCACTTGGATCGGTTCGGGTGGGTTTGGTTTGGGTTCGATTTGGCTGGTTATTTTGCCATCCCTAAAGCCAACTATAATCATATATAGCGTCCATTCAGTCAAAGGTGGGATTGTACAGGAGCCTATTGTTATTACAGCACAACTCATAATTGTTTTTCCCTGAGTGGATTCAGAAATACCTAAAAGACTTTTTTCTGACAGCTTCCAAAGCATAATAAATATAGATAAAGTAACATAAGCCATTGGTGCTACACCTGATACAAATTTCCTACAGTCCATCGACTTGGTGAAGATTGCATAAATTACAACTCATACTAGCTTTTCTCCGAGTGGAACAAAAGACCTATGCCGAGACCACATACAGTAAAGCGAAGTGAAGACCAGGGGCGGATAGGAGCAGCAGCGACTGAGAGGGAAAAAAATACAGCAGGAAATAATTGAAAATCAAGCGTGAACTGCTGCTGGTTGAGCTGCCTGGCCTTCAGACGCAGCTGACTCAAATGTTTCTCCAGCAACCAGCTCAGGAACATCGTCGTCATCCTCCTCAGTGGCACCGGCAGCTGCAGGAGCCTGTTTCTGGAACTGCTCAGCAAGTTTCCTCAAATTGTCCAAGTTGTCAGGGCCTGAACAGCAAACAGTGAGCAACTCAGAATAAAAGATATTTACAGTACAATCTAGGTGGTCCAATATATAGGTCATAAGTCAGATCAGCCATGTCACATGGAGTGCTTCTGTAACATCCAGTCACACAGTGGGCTAGCTAACCTAATCCCTGAGACTACTGGGATTAGTGGTTTAATCACTACTCAACTTACCCTCTTGCAAGCAAACCAAAACAACAACCGCATTTCATGTGCAACCTCAAGCCTACCCCGAAGAATAGTTGAAGATACATTGAACAGTCAAAGGCCATCACAGCACCAAATATTTCTGTATTACCCCCCACAAGCACAAACCCATTCTATTCTTCCGTTCCTACCCCTTCTTTTCGCTCCAATTTCATTACCACTGTACCCTCCACTTATTCCAAATCATCATCCTCATACTCACATCAACCCTGTGCTCAGGGGCTGAATCACAATTACTACTGATTAGTTGTAACAAGGAGGGCTGTGAATGTAATCAACCCAGTTTTTTGAATGACAAAAGCACTACGCCGAGGCTCGAACATGAGCAGATACGGCATTTGGACGCAGCACAAAGCAATCCTACTACAGTTTTAATTTGTCCCTAATCCGCAAATAGAAATTATATCTACACGTATCTATGATATAAACTAGTGAACGCACACGTACACTGTGACATATAAAATTTGTTGAAATGTGTGGGGAGAGGGGACTCGTCCGTGAAAGGGTCTCTACGGTAAAAGATATTTGTGTTGGTTGTTTGAAAGGAAAGAATCAAGGTACCGTTTCTGTGGGATGGAGAGGGAAATACAGAATTAAAGATAATAAAAGTTAATAGAAGAGTGTGAGAATAAATATTTGTAGGAGCAAAATTCCTTAAAAAACAGAGAGGAGAGTGAATCAAGGAGAGCGCAGCATCAAACTCGCTCTCTTTATAGTAGTATAGATGTATATACAATACTTTTGATTGTATTTGTTGGGGTTCCCCTGGCTACGCCCTTGCCTGTACTTAACTGCCCCAACTCTTTTCTTCAACTCCAGCCCCTTCTTTTACCTCCATTACCTCACTACCATCTACTTGCTTTTCCAATCATCATCCTTGTCCCCGATAAAACCTTGTACTTCACTGCCCAATGCTCATCATCCTCACTTCCATCCTTATCCTTACTTCCCCATTGTCATCATATGACTTTACCAACGTTCCTTGCAAGCCCCTCACCTATTCCTCGAGTATATGTTGTCTTTGAATTGCTCGGGATGAGATTAAATCAGCATCAACATTGCTGATAGCTAAACTATCACTTGGCAACACTTCCTTTACACTTTGTGTTCTATAATTCAATTTTGATTATAAATATATTCCCCAGATACCATCATAGGTAAAGATTAACTTTTTTTTAAAACAAGATGTCTTTGCAAATAGTCATTTGTATAATTTCCATCATCTTTCAAGCATGCTGTTGGCAAACTACACCTCTTTTGTTCGCCTAATTTACTTTCCAGTAAACTAATACATTATCAATTACGACGCCGCCCTTCCAGTCAGATCATTGACGGATTGACACTAGAAATAGTAACTTTTTGGACATGGTGTAGGTCAGGTCTGAAAAAACTCGAAACAGATTATGAATTCGCAAATTGTAGAGAGATATGTAGGAAGTAAAGGTTTGCACACATATAATACCTAGCTGATTTAGGATGCTAGGAAGTACATCTTGTAAACCTGCGAGAAAGAATCATGAATCATGAAAAATGTTAATAAGAGAAGAAAACAAAGCTGCATGTAGGACCAGGCAAAACTATTAACCAAGAAACAACTAGTATATTATTAGCAACAAGAAGTGAACTTTACTTTTTGTTTGAGGGGTTCCACTGACAACCCAAGTATTGGCAGCAATAGAAGCTTGCACTGAAAAATAGAGCATGATAATTAGTCTTTTTATAAATTGGCATAAGATTGAGCAAGAACAATGAACGAGATAGCAACGCTTGCCTTTAGGGTTGTTAGTAAACTGAATCACTTGATCGTCTTTGAATATATTAACTTCTTCTATAGCGGGTATAGCATTCACTCCAATTCTTTTCAGAGTAGTCTGCAGCCGTTTATCATCTGTAGTGGTGGTCTTGTGAACTGCTTTCTTCTTTCTGCAAATTCACCAAGAACAGAAAAAGATGAGAACACAGAATGAGGCATGTAAATTCAGAAAACATCAGTCTGCATTGTTTTTTGAGGGAACAAACACGTTAGACACATTTAAAAACAATTGAAATTAGTCATTTCCTTATACTGAGAAATCAATTTGCATGTCAAATCATGTTACAGACAATATCTCTAAAACCTTTGGAGGATTGCCATTTCCTTGTACTGAAAAATCAACTACAATTATTAAAAAACCGTTGTCTTTGTAACACTCAAACAATATGAAAGCAATTAATCAGTAGTATACTCCTATAAACAATTTCTTCATAATGCTAAAAATTTCTCTTATTCAAAGACAATAGGACGAGAAGAATGACCTGCGCATGCTTCCTTTTCCACCAGTGCGGACAGCACTCGCCATCTTCATGAGCCGTTCCCGATCCATCTGCAAGAGAAAACCATTAATCGCGATAAGCACATGAGCAAAAAGGTAGACTCGTGAGATAAAGGTAATCGCCTGGAAAAGAAGAACATATAAAACAATGAGCATGCCCATGCCAAGACTGATAGCTATATGACAAGACGGAAATTGAGCATGCCCCATGCCAAGATTGATAGTTATATGACAAGACAGAAATTTTGGGATGTTGCATAATAGACTGGACAAAAGACCTCTTATTTGAGTACTTATATAACAGAGCTTAATTCATCGTGTTATTCATCGTGCGTGGGAGTACTGGTTTGAGATAAGGTAAGAATACGCAATAAATCACATCATTACGAAGTATAAAAGATGGCGTTTAATAGTGTAAACAGCTCACGTGACTAACTATTAAGATCGAAATAGAAATGTTCCGTCTGGCCAAAAAATTCGTGTTCGTCAAAGATAACAGATTCCAGGGCAAAAAGTAAGCGCACATATCCAGTTTCAATCTATAGTAGTTACATTTAATCACAAATCCCTACTCATTGCACGGTGCTCTCGGTTCTCGAAAGAAGAATACATCAACAGAATTAAAACACAGAGAGAAAAACGCAGCTTGGAAGCAAAGAAACCAGTAAAAGTACATAAAGGAGACAATTGAAGACCACGGGGATACAGCGGAAGAAAATCAGATGGAGAACGGAGCAACCTTTCACAGCGGCAAATTAGAGCACGAGCCGGTTCCCCACGTCGGTCGCCGCCTCTCCTTCAACCCTCTTGCTTCTCTGGTTTCGTCTGGCTAGGGTTTCAGTTTGGACCCCGCTTTTGGGCTTTGCACCGGTATTGTGTCGGCTAGACTAATCACTGAATGAAAGCCCAAATGCGCCGGAAGAAGAGGGCTGGCAGGGAAGTGGCCAGCGCGTGCGTGCCCTCTATTAATATATTCATTCCGTAGGGGCGTGTTTCAGGTCGGAATATAATAGCGTTTTTTTTCAATGACCATTTTTTTTTTTGGATTTGTACAGGTGTCAGAGCCCGGATGACCCAAGAGGTTGGTAAATACAGCAGACTCGAGCGGATTCGAACCAGCGACCCTTCATGAGGGGCGCACTGGCTTGACCGCCCGGGCTACGCTGAGTGTACTTTGTACACCAGCATCCCCTTTGAAGTTATCCAATCTTGAATCATCAACCTGCGGTTAACAAATAGATCAAATTTACAACTACGGCGGAAGATAAATATTGAAATGTCCCAGCCTTGTGTTAAAAAGTATATGTAAAGACAAGTAAGAATTACTTGATATAAATTTAATTTGCAAACAGTTGGTAGTTTATTTCTTCATATTTATCATTATACATATTTTTTAGCATAAATTTTTCATATAACTTCGTGATAAAATAATAGTTCAAACACACCAATAAATTATATTTAGGGCTCGTTTATTTCAAGTAAAATGAGCCTACATAATCTACGTGAAAATAAAAAATTAAAAGTGAGAAGTTGCATTTAAAATATCTCTTTATGGTTCATAGTACTTCAAATTCATTGAGTTGTTTTTATTTGGTATCTCGTCATCTATACTAATATAAAAAGAGTGAGTTCACGTTGCGCTCTCCTTGATTCTCTCTTTTTTCACAATTTTTTTAACTTTTTATATTTCTTTAATTTATATTTTCTCTTTCATGATAAAACCAGTTGACACGTCCCTTCGAATGTGTGTTGAGAGTCAGCATTATCCTTTTGGGCAATTATGAGGATTATCATTATATTTTTGGAAAGTTTTATTTTTCAAATGTTTAATGTTAGATAAATATGTTCAATGGTGGCACGATTACCATTATCTTTTAAAAAAAATTATCTTTTAAATATTTAAAATAAACATGTTCAATGGGGCACGTGCATATGCACGTGTGTGTAGCTAGTTTCATATAAAGCCAGTGGCGTAGCCACGTATAGACCTGGGTGGGCAAGTGCCCTACCCAGGATCTGTATTTTCAGACTATTTGATCTCTATTTGGTTTAGAATTTAGTGGAAAATATCCATTGTGCCCTACCCTATTAGGCTGTAAATGACTATGTATATAATGGTGCCCCTCCAGCCCAAATTTCCTCGCTACGCCACTGTACAAAGCACGTCTTAATATGTCGTGCACCTTCTATTTGACAAGTTTCCGCGTTAGCTTTTTAGTCCAAGATCAGCAACATGATTATATGGATGAAACGGAACTGCACCTTGATTCTACGCAATATTATTGTCCAGATTCTCTATTGATTTAGCTGTGAGGGTGTGGTTTACTTCCGTAGTGTGGGTTGCAGGTACTTCCAACCAAACGTAATTAATTAGAAAACTCAAAACACATCTTGATTTTCTATCCAACCAAATTAGGCCTTAAAATTGTGTTGTCAATAAATAATGGAGCATTCCATCTGACTAAATATACCCAAAAGCAAGAGGAACATACCACATGAACATGAAGAGTACAACAATGAATGCCTCTAAGGGTAAAAAAGTAATCAATCCGACCACTAAGGGAGTAAATATGTAGGGTACTATGCGGTATGAGTGGGTTGTAAATGGGTAGGATATGGTGTGGGTATGATCATATCCATAATTGTGGTTGTTTAGTTAAGTGGGTAATATGGGGACACACCCATTTTGACAAAAGTTGTACCTACATCATCCCCATATCCACATAACTGTTGGATATATGGATGGGCAATTCGATATGTGGTTATAGATTAACTTGTTGCAACAATACTACGCTGACTTCGGGATACAACAAACTACCACGCTCTAATTGGTAATTTATGGAGATATATCATTCAAGACAGAGAGGAGAGAGGAGAGGAATGAGATAATGACTTTGTGGTCATCTTAACTTAATGAAATGTGCTTGTGTGGTATCAGGGTGTGTCAATGGATATGTTTATTTTACTATTGCAAGGTACTTATATTTGCTAGATGTGAGTGCTACAATATGAAATATTATATTCTAGTATAAATGTTTAATATTGTGAGGTACTTATACTTACTACATGTGAGTCCTACAATATGCACCATTACATTCTCATATAAGTTATTTATATAGAAATATAATTGAGTGGATATATAGGTATACGGGATATGAGTATATACGTAACTATAACATTACCCATTACCCACTGAGAGGTGGGTGCACAGGTATAAAGGTAAGCAATTACATGGTCATAAAAATTTATACCTACAACAAGTTCAAAGGGTACGAATTTGAGAGTATGTCGGTATACTCATATCCATTTACAACCCTAGGTATGAGCATACATAGACTATATCCATTGAGTTAGCATGTAGTTACGGGTATCTACATGCTTATCCAAAATTATATGTGGTCATACTCATACCGGTTAAATTTTGGGTACATAAGACAGTTACGCGGGTATATCATCAATTTAAATGGTAGCAAAATAATGATTGCAACTTGCAACGATTGAGATCAAACCAAGGTTTTTGACTTCAAATAGCAAGCATATACCAACAAATCACCCTTGTAAGTGTGTTAGGGAATGTGTATATGTATAACCATCATAGAAACATAAACAACAATAATATATCATACAATATAATTTATTTTTTGACGGAGTGGTGTGATACCAGTAAGTACCATGTCATTTATTTAATGATATAATTTTTACTTTACAAACAAAAACATGTATACTTATATGTGATTATGTGTGTGTGATTTTTGTATTTTATGGGTCGGTATCCATCCCTTGTTCTCTTTTTTCATTATTATAAAAGTTCTAGAATTGGTCGGGAGGAGTGGTTCAAGTGGTTCGGTGCGGTGTCCCCTCATGAAGGGACCGGGTTTCCAAACCCAGTGGTCGCCTCCGAAATGGCTCGGTCGGGAAGGGTCACAAAAGTGGCACTTCTATGGGGCGGTTCTCTCAATAATAAAGAATAAGTTCTAGAATTGAACTTTTTGACTTTGCATCTAACACTTTGAAACCTCCTTTTATATAACTACAAATTCAATGCCATGATAAAAAAACAATTCAAAGAAAAACTACAAAATGTATATGAATCAAATTAAAACACTTCACATAATGTTGTTTAACTAAAAAAGTGTATAGGAAACAACTATTTTGTAGTTAAAGTCTTCAACTACATTTATTCTTACATACAAATTTTATAATGTATACTCATATACCTAATTATTATGGTTACACCCGGCCGCTGTGGCTCGGTTGGTTAGGCACGGCTTGGCCCCCCCGGGGGTCCCGGGTTCGAAACCTGCCATTTCACAGCGTATTTACAACCTCTTGGGTCATCCGGGCTCTGGCACCTGTTTGGGGAGGGGGGGGCTAATGGCCCTTTCGTATCCAAAAAAATTTATTATGGTTACATATTCAAAATATGTAGTTTAATAACCCAACTAGCTACACATGGATATGTCGTGAGAGCATGGATATTTATATAATATTTTCCATAATTTTTAATTTTGAGAATTGATTAATAAAATGGTATTTTGTTTTTGGATATGAAAAAAAGATTAAAAGGCTTGAGTTTTATTTGCTTCAAAGTCTGTGCATAAATCATTGACATACGTCATGAACGATATCAAATATTTAGTGGGTCTTTGTATTATGAGACATAAACTAGTTTGAAGGAAATATGAATTGGTCTCAACACAAAAAAATCTATAAATTAAAATAGTGTTTATGAAAAAGCAAATATATTACGTGGATTTGAACTTTTGAGCGAGCAATGGAAATGTCTTTTTGATAGAGAACGAGCCTTGATAAAATACTAAATATTTTAGTAAGATAGAAAGATCTTTGACTATTGGATATGTTTTCTCTTAATATATATGAGTTTCAAATGCATGCCTCTTTACAATTTTGATTTGGCAATCAAACATTTTGTAATGACCACATTTGTGCTTAATTGGTAAACTAGGGTTTACCTGAATGATTACATGCTTGATTAGATTGAACATTGTTTAGACTTAATTAATGATAGTAGATAAATTGTGATGTTTCAAACCTAAGAAGAAACCCTAACTATGATTTTAGTTTGAAGAATTAGGTTTTGAGAAATGTAAACCCTAATCGGCAAAAATTAGGGTTTTGATAGTACATGAATATGGAATTTGATCAGGATAGCAGTGTGGTAAATAATTTTTCATATTTTCTATAAATTTTTATTTAATTGAATTTTGGATATGATATGGAGAACTCAATCATGCATATTGGAGAAAAATTTCGGAATAGTTGAGTGTTCTTTGAATGTGGTTCTTGGTCAAACTATACTTGGACCAAAATGCTGACAGAGTGTTTTTTAGCAGTGTAGTGTTTTATTTTTAATTATTTATTGGTAACTCCAAATGATCTGAAATTTTAACTGGAGATCTGAAAATCAATCATAAACAACATTTTAAAATTTTCATAATTTTTGGATGTGTTCATACCTTATCAGTAGATGAATTTCAGTAATATTTTTATGACAGAAAATTCAGCTGAAATAAGAGAAAGTATAGTGAGGGGTCAATGTGCAATTGACCCAAGCAGCTCAATTGCTTTATATGGTCAACCTAACACACAAGGAGATCTCATAATTCATGATTCAATCCAGAGAAATGAAATCCTAGAGAGAGAGTGAGAGTTAGGGTTTGAGAGGAGAAAGTGATGGAGATGCTGACCTAGGGTTTTGCGGTCCGAGGAATGATCAAATCATGTAAGTTTAGCTTCTTTGCATAGACTTTAATGGTGAATCTTCTCTCACATGTCAATATTCCGTCCCTCCTCTGATTTGATACAAAATGGTATCAAAACTTCCCATTTTCTCACTCTTTCTTCATAATCCTTCATTTCTAGGGTTTCTGAGTTGAAAGGAAGAAGAATCGGGTGAATTGCTAGGGATTTGATATGAGATCGAGATTTTCAGGGATGAGCTACATTTTTAAGGTTTTTTCACACCTTATGGTGAGTGGAAACTTCTTTTAAATAGTATATTAAATGAAAATTGGTTAAATCATCCATAATCTTTAATTGCTTAGTATGCGACTACAAATCCTGAATTGTCTGTTTGATCTAAGTTGTTGCAAAATGATATGAAATGGATTCTTCCTCTATTTGTTTGAATTTCAGATGATAAATTCATATTATAAATGTGTGAAATACATCATAATGAGAATTCCCTAAGTATTTGCAAAGGTTATAAGAGTAACCTGAAATATAGGGAATTTGTCTTTGACTGAAATTATTGTATAATTAAATAGAGAAATTTATTTATCTGGATCCCCTTAGTTATGAATGATTGTTTATCTAAATGCGTAGTACATATATGTCAGATACTATTTTGGAATTCATGTGATGTGAATAGTGTTTGCTTGATATCTTTGTAAAGAGGGTGGAGCCCTATATGAGTGGAAAGTTGGAAATTTGTGAATAAATATGGTGAAATCCATTTGAAGTGTTTTTCTTGACATCATAGACTCTATTTATGCAATGTTATTCTTGATTCATAATATCTCAATGAATGCCATGGAAACCCCTAATTTAGCTCAATTCGAGGATTTCATACATATGTTGATTGTATATGACTTGTTTAAAGCAATCTATATTTAGTGGATGTTTATGACATATTAAATCCTTATGAGAGCCATGTGATAAGTGAATGAGGTAAATGAAACCCTAAGGATAGGGTGTTCAATGAATTAAGCATTTTGATTACCATGTTCTCAGTATGAGATGCACAACCCAAGATTTGGGTCGATGTGCACGTTTTCCAAGAAAGTGCAAATAATTTATGGGTGCAAATGATGATTACTCGTATGCCAAGTAATTAGCTCTTATCAGTATATTAAGATGTTTAATTGCATGATTCTAGTGTATAAGTGCCAAATGGACATGCATTATGTTTATTTAAGTATTTCAGTCTGCATGCATGTATAGTATGTTGATTTCTCAGTATATTACAATGTTTGAATATACTGTTTTGCCAAGTTAAGGATGATATACATGTTGTGTTATAAACTTCAAATAAATAGACATGGTACCATATAGACACTAGAGTCAAGTATAAGTAAGGGAAAAGATACAATATAGTAAGAGATTCCAAGAAAAATAAAATAATAGACTTAAGAGCCCTGAACACCATAGATTCCCTATGAGAGGTTTGCGTCATAGGGATGAAACAACCTAACCCTGGCAGTATCCAGTATACGGGGGTCGGAACGTACTAACAGGTGGTATGGGGGACAAAGCCCTAGTGGAAGTCTCCTTAATATACAACATGTAGTGTCCAACATCAACTAGAGGTCCTGGTGGCACTAGAGTACAGAAAAGCCAATAGGTGACTTGACTCTCTACCTGTGTGCTCAGGTTAGAGGAGGAGTCTAGTTTTTACGGCATAATAGGTGTGTCGAGGCCAGAGAGATATTTTCCTATTGCAGACCAGTGACGTAGTCAGGCTTAGCATTCCCAGGTGTTTCAGCTAAGTCTTGTACAGTGAGATCATAGTTCGCTATGAGTCTTCATATGTAGAGTACACTGCATATGATCGGGCATAAGCTAAAATATGTTCATATAGGTTTAAAGAGTTTCTTATAAGTAAGAAAGGCTAAGAAAGATTCGAGTACAGTTTCCCAACAATTATTCTTTGTATGTTTCTAAATTATTAGTTCTCGTTGAAATTAATCAAGCATGCTCATATATTGATTTACTCTTATTGATATCTAGAGTATCCTGGCATATTTATGATTGCCAATGATCAATCTCTTTAAAGCTTACTGCTGTTATAATTGATATCAGTTACTCAAAAGTATATCTATAATTATATCAGTGTTTTAGATTGTTTCTTTGAAGTAATCATTCACTTAGCGAGTAGGCTCACCCCTTTACTCATTGTTTTTAGGGAAACCACGTGGAATTGAAGATATCATTGCATCAGAGTAGATCTTCCACAAGAGTTAATTTTGAGTATAGTTAAGTTCAGTCAGTCATTGTCACTCTAGATCCTAGTATAGATGTGAGAGTGTTGTAAGTAATGTTTTGTATCTTTGTTTCCTTAATAAGAGAGAATGTATCTGATTATCATGTTGTATGTACCTAAGAATGAATGTATGGATGTGTATCGTTTATGTTGAGATTATATTAAAGAAATCAATGTTTAGATTCCCTTATAAAGTTAGTTTAGGTGGTTCAATGTGAGAAAATAAAAAGTTTGAAAAAGAACAAAAAGTTAAGGGTGAACTTTGTATTACGTTAAATCCTTAGTTTATGTCCATATCTCATGATTATTGGTAATTGTGAGATCGGGGTGTAACAATTTTGGTATCAGAGCTTAGGCTGAGTCGTCAGGTACCATTAGGTTAGAAAGTCAGAGTTATAAGTGTGGCAGATATGAGATGTTATGATGTCAGCTCTGGGATTTGAGTATTTGGATATCCTGGCCCAGTATCTGAGTACTTAGATCAACCAGTATCAAGCTACTATGTCTATTCTTTCATGTATACCCTGGCCAGGTATACAGTGGATGGATGGTCTAGAGAGGAACCCTAGAAATATTAGGATTAGAAATAAGATAAGTAGCATGAATTAAGAGCATAAATATAAAATGAGATAGAACTTTCATTTCATATTGTTGTTTTATTGGAGATGAATAGAAAAGCTCTTATATGTTTGAATTCAGATATTCAGTATTTTGAAATATATATGGGTCTTTAAGATTTGTTGTACACTATGCAGTTGTAGCATTTATTGATTACATTCTTTATATCAAGTAGATTACAAATGATCTTTGAATGAGCATTTGTAAGTGGATAAGTTTTCTTCCACACATTTGAGATGAATAGGAGTTGAGTAATCTTGAGTAGCTCTTGGCTTCAGGACTGTAGGTTCGGCCTGATCCGGATGGCAGGATGCATTATTGAGATCTAATGACTCCTATTAGTAACATAACAAGAGTAAATTCTGGATAGATTAGATCCAAATTCTAGTATGAATGTATATACTCTAAGATTTTGAAGTATAAGGGAAAGACTGGATAACTAAGAATCAATTGGAATTGATATCTGAGATCCAACTTTGGGGTCTCTTATGAGAAACCCTTAATTGGGAATAAAGGAACACGACATAAGGTTCAAATTAAGTTTAATTATTAGTATTATATGAACTCTAAATATGAAATATGGAAAAGATATGAGAAAAGTATGTAAGGGGCCAAGATAGTAAGAATCAATAATGAGGAATGGATTATATAACCGAGTACAATGTTTTTATGTACTCCAAAGTAAAGGGAAAATAGAAGAAAAGAGCTAAGTATACAATAAGTACATAAAGTGAAGAGTCTTCAGAAGAGTTAAAGTGAAGAGAACTAGATGAGCATGTAAATCATAAAACTAGGATAAGAAACTTAGTTGAAACAAAGAGAAATGTTGGAAATAATGAGCTTGATTAAGGAATGAGGGTTATGATATAATTGAGAGCATGGAATGTATACCTTTATTAATAAGTTTAATACATTCATCCTTACTGCCTTTGGATTTTAAGTCTTTATAGAACAACAAACTAGTTTCTAAATGAAGAACAAAAGTGTAGCTAAATAAATGAATAAGTCATACAAAGGTAGACTATATTCAGGAAGGATATGTAATGTATTAAACATGAGTTGAAACTAGTAGAGGGATTATTGATTTAGAATTTCAACTTCACATTAGTAGAAGGATAAAAAGAAATATGTGCAACATGGTATAAATGATCATACACATAAAAGAAGCAACATGATCATAAGAGAAAATTAGAAGTTAAAGATGACATGTGGAATAGTAGTATATGGTAAGGGGATTATGGGAAGTAAAGAAGGGTTTGAAACATGATGGAGTAATATAGATTATAAAAGAAAGAGGTTGTGAGATTCAAGAAAGTGCTAATTAGTCAAGTATCCTTGTTGATAATTAATTAAACCTACATATGAGAAATGTATTATTGAATGTTTGAAGATAAGAATTCTAAGTCTCAAAATCATCTTCTCTTTCATATCTTCCTTAATGAGAGCATTGTAGGAATGAAGTGATAAGAAAATGAATCGTATATGATGCATAACCACCATGGTAGAGACATTTAGTGAATGTAATAATGACACACAATATGATGATAAAACCCTAGCGGGGTAAATTGAGAATGTAATCTATCTGAATGGCCAAGTAAGAGAAAGGAAATTCAATCGATAAGATAAAGAAGACTTTAGTAAAACTTGTGAGATCCAAAGTTTGAATTTCAAATTAAGGGAGCAAAGTCACATCACAATAATGTCATGCTTCTAACAAGGACCAAACCCTAGAATGTTTAGAGTTGTAGTAGTTAGAGGGATGTCACTAGTGATTTGACCTTGAATACTAGCATCTCTATACAACAAGGTCATGAGATTTGCACTATGAGAAGTAAACTAGCACTGATAGTAATCCAGGGTTTAAAGATAGCTAATTTGAAAGGTAGATAAACAATATTAATATGATTTAGAGAAAAAAGTAAGATATAAATTTGAAATGTAACAAGTGTGTTTTGAACAAAAGGAGAAATACAATATGAGTGAAGTGCGATATGAGATAAATTCTTGCAGTGATAGCAAGAATGATGAATAATCCATTTGTACCTTGTATGTTTCAATTTTAGGAATGTTTAATCTACATGATTAAAATGAGAAGGATAAGTAGAAAAAAGTAAGTAGTAGTGAATGAGGAGAGATATAAGAGAAAATAATGGCTTTTAGTAATATGTGAATTTGTGTTTAGAAGTATAATTTGTTGAAGGTATATTAAGGGATGTAAATTGGTTTGACGTATGATTTCAGTGTACATGTGCAAGTAATATGTTAATTAAAGGTGTCTGATAATTGTAGTCATTCATACCAGTAATCCATCTTAGTATTGTACAATTGTGGTATGGTGATATGGGTTGGACAATGATGGAACAAATGAAGGGTTACCCTAAATAAGGTAGTCTTACCTATTCACTCATATGAATAGAAGGGATGATAACCATATTGTATTGATATGTAACCCTAATGAGGTATTGCTTGTTATAACTAGCTTTAATATAACTAAGTGATGGTCATTGGGTATGAATAGTCCTTGAATGACTAATACAATCATGGAGTAATTTGTTACATTTGTTGAAACCCTAGTATGCTATAACCCGATGGTTACACCTTGAATTATGTGTGGGTTCATACTTGAGAATAATATGGAATGTGATGGTAATGCTTCACCTTATGCATCCATGATGCAATGGGGATGCCATGAGTAGTATTCTACAATTGTTGTTAAATCTAGTCTTCCAACTCATGACTGCTTTGCTATTTGAGTAGCACAATAGTAAAATTCAAAAGAACATTGTGAACTCTCTTTTGTGACTTAGAGGTAATACATAACAATAGTACATATTGAGCCGTATAAATTGAGATAGTTGGATCAGACTATCAATGTTGAGGTAACACCTCAAGAGTATATAAAAAAAATATTGAAATGGTTGTTTATCTCTCTCTCTCTCTCTGCTATGATTGATTGTGGCATAGAGAATTTGTTTGTTGTCATTTAGAACTATTTCAAACATGTTGTGTTTAGAAAAGAAATAAAGGAATTAACGTTGAAAACTACATTCAAGTATAAAATACAAGAATGTAATGACATGTAAGATTTCAGAAGCTTAAAATAAACTTTGAATATACTTTGTTTTCACATTTATGTTTCAGGGATGAAACATTTTAAGGGGGTGAGAGTTGTAATGACCACATTTGTGCTTAATTGGTAAACTAGGGTTTACCTGAATGATTACATACTTGATTAGATTGAACATCGTTTAGACTTGATTAATGATAGTAGATCAATTGTGATATTTCAAACCTAATAAGAAACTCTAACTATGGTTTTAGTTTGAAGAATTAGGGTTTGATAAATGTAAACCCTAATCGGCAAAAAATAGGGTTTTGATAGTACATGAATATGGAATTTGATCAGGATAGCAGTGTGGTAAATGAATTTTCTTATTTTTTTACAAATTTTTTATTTAATTGAATTTTGGATATGATATGGATAACTCAATCATGCATATTGGATAAAAAATTTAGAATATTTAAGTGTTCTTTGAATGCGATTCTCGGTCGAACTATACTTCGACCAAAATGCTGATAGAGTGTTTTTTAGTAGTATAGTGTTTTATTTTTAGTTATTTATTGGTAAGTCCAAATGATCTGAAATTTTACTTTGAGATATGAAACTCAATCATAAATGACATGTAAAATTTTCATAATTTTTGGATGCATTTAGACCTTATTAGTAGACAAATTACAGTAATATTTTTATGACAGAAAATTCAGCTGAAATAAGAGAAAGTATAGTGAGGGGTCAATGTGCAATTGACCCAAGCAGCTCAATTGCTCTATATTGTCAACCTAAAACACAAGGAGCTCTGATAATTCGTGATTCAATCCAGAGAAACGAAATCCTAGAGAGAGAGAGGGAGAGTTAGGGTTTGAGAGGAGAAAGTGATGGAGATGCTGACCTAGGGTTTTGCGGTCTGAGGAATGATAAAATCATGTAAGTTTAGCTTCTTTGCATAGACTTTAATGGTGAATCTTCTCTCACATGTCAAGATTTCATCCCTCCTATAATTTGATCTAAAATGGTATCAAAACTTTCCCTTTTCTCACTCTTTCTTCATAATCCCTCATTTCTAGGGTTTTCGAGTTGAAAGGAAGAATAATCGAGTGAATTGCTAGGGATTTGATATGAGATAGAGATTTTCAGGGTTGAGCTACGTTTTTAAGGTGTTTTTACACATTAGAGTGAGTGGGAACTTCCTTTAAATAGTATATTGCACGAAAATTATTTAAATCATCCATAATCTTTAATTGCTTAGTATGCGACTACAAACCCTAAATTGTCTATTTGATCTAAGTTGTTGCAAAATGATATGAAATGGATTCTTCCTATGTTTGTTTGAATTTTAGATGATAAATTCATATTAGAAATGTGTACAATACATACTAATGAGAATTCCCTAAGTATTCACAAAGGTTATAAGAGTAAACTGAAGTATAGGGAATTTGTCTTTGACTGAAATTGCTGTATAATTAAATAGAGAAATTTGTTTATCTGGATCCCCTTGGTTATGAATGATTGTTTATTTGAATGCATAGTACATATATGTCAGATACTATTTTGGATTTCATGTGATGTGAATAGTGTTTTCTTGATATCTTCGTAAAGAGGGTGAAGCCCTATATAAGTGGAAAGTTGGAAATTTGTGAATAAATATGGTGAAATCCATTTGAAGTGTTTTTCTTGGCATCATAGACTCTATTTATGCAATGTTATTCTTGATTCATAATATATCAATGAATGGCATGGAAAACCCTAATTTATCTCAATTCGAGGATTTCATACATATGTTGATTGTATATGACTTGTTTAAAGCAATATGTATTTAGTGGATGTTTATGACATATTAAATCCTTATGAGAGCCATGTGACTGAATAATAAAGCTATCCACTTTGTGGCATGGGTTCAACCCATGGGCCAAGGGAGTCCCACGTGACAATTTGCTTTAGAAATAGGTCCTTCTACTAAAAGCTTAATAAATAAAAGGAATTTGTGCTTAAATGAAGGATAATGACTTTGTGAATTGTTAAATAATCTAAAAATCGAATAATAGACAAGTTTTCAAAATATTCTAAGATATGTTGTAATTTAGATAATTAATGGAGTAGTTATTTGACCATGCCTTGCAAATCAGGTCTTGGGCATCAAATAAGGATAATTTGGTCCAACTTTTGGAATACTTAAAGATGACGAAGAAAGTAAAATAATTCTAGAATCTGAGAAGAAAATGACTTTCCATGTGATGTGAGTAATTGTTTTAAAGAAATACTTGAAAGCCACATTTTGTCTACTAACGTTATCCCAATAAATTCCAAAGAATTAGATATAAGTTAGAAAGGTATTGATGATTTACCCTCTAAGTTTCATAGCATAAGGATGATCCTAAAATCCTATAGAAAATCATGAAGGATGAGGAACCTTATTGTAATAATTAAATTTTGTTCCTTTGTTTAAAGAGATATGAAAAAGACATCTAGAAACATCCATTTATTACAAAACTTGGCCCCAATGATCATAAGGAATTCATACAATTTGGGATCAATGCGAGAAAAGATAAGAGATATATGAATTTTATAAATTTTCATAAAGTTAGATGTTAATCATTTAACTGTGACATCTATACATTTAACATAACCAAGAACTTAGGCTCGTACTTCCTTTGATACCAAGTGAAGTTGGAGTTGTCAGATCCAAAATGGGTTGTGCCTAGTATGTATTCTACCTTTGCTAAATATGAAAGATGCATCACAGTGACACTTTCCATATTTGACTCCTCTCACTCTCTGGATCATGCCCTCTCCTAAAAAGACTCACATTGAATTTCTTCAAAAGAAATCAAAGCCAACCACCCCTAGGTTTCCCTAGTTTTTCGAAATATTGGAAATTCCCCCAAAACCTATGTATCCTGGTCTCACAATGGGGAAGCCAACCCTACCATTCCCTAAAGCCAGAGCCTAATTCATAGTGGTGTCCTTGCATCTCGTCGCGACCTCCACATCCACCAAAGACCCCACTTCCACACTTCATCAAACCCTATCTGGACCCAAGAAATTGGCTCGACTAGAAGCATTGGAGGGAGGTAAGGGAGGATATAGTGTAGTCAAGAGGTTCTAAGGAGACCTATAATCTAACCCCAATCACCCACTCCAACTATGAGGAGAACCTTGTTGAGGCAACCAATCATGACCACTAAAGGTAGTGGAGAGTGTCTCAACATATTTGATTGAGATCGGCAGAGGTGGTGGAACCTTTGCATGAGGCTTTGGATGTCTAGATGTAGAAATCAAACCTCTAATTGACTCCTCAATGACATCACTATAACAGTATCGTGAGAACACAAGGTTGAAGATGAATATAGGAGAAAATACCAGCATACCCTTGAGTCATCACACATTAGGTAAGGGGCATATTTGTCTTCTAAACCTATGTTACACCCCTACCATGCAGGAGTGAAATGACAAGATGATACAAGCTGATTGGCTCAAACCTAGCCCCACAACGCACTGATCATATAGCCAATTGCTAGCTTGGAATCATGTAATTGGTGCACTAATGTTAAACTTGTACATATTATAGATAATAATTGGTAACTCCAAAATAGAACAAGTATATATCAAATTGATTAGGAAAATTAGAGGAATATAAATAAAATGGATTGAATGCATGATTCTTATCTTAGTTCAAAGTTATAGGGGATACATTATTAATCAATGGTTTATAAGTGCAAACCCTAAAAAATAGTGATTAACATGTTGAATATATTGAATCCCATTATCTAGAGATATAATCTGATGTCTTTGAATATGACGAGAATATAAAATGATGATAATAATGAAGATATGAATTAGGGTTTCCAAAGTGAATAATCATACATATAATGAACTAAGGTTTCACTTAATGTCTAAAGTGGGTTTATAAACCTAATAAATCATGGTTCTTTGGAATTAGGGTTTACTATGATTCCTTATCCAAACCTGAGACAAACATAAACCCTAGATTAGGACCTAATTAGGGTTGATCTTAATAATATGACGGTGACACGTTAGGATGGACATGCAAATTAAATGTTGATTGCTTGGATCCATATTTGCTTGCTTGATTGGATAGTAAGCTTGAAGTACTTGAATTATGATTGCATGGTATGCACGGTTCTACATTGAGGTGCATGGCTACAATTATGAATACTTGCATGTATTGACTTTCAGAGATTGTCGACGGTTTCTCGAGAATATATGAAATAAACTGTTGGATGTTTATTTGCATTCTCTTCAACTATAATGACACTATGAGTATCAAATGAACTAAGATTTCATATTCTAAACTCTAGCATGAATTGTATCTTGGGGTGATGCACATGGACCCTAGATGGGACAGTGATTACACCCAAGACAAAATATAAAGCATGGGTTAGAATATGCAATGAAAATGTCAATTCTTATTTGGAAGTAATTTATTGATTATATGTTGTTATATTACTTGCACACTTTTGTATGCACCCCATATACACAATATAGCAATATATTGATCTGTGTTTTGATTGTCGACATTTTGGGTAAATGCCTTATATAAAGATATCAAGACATGATGAATTAGGTGAAATCAACTAAAGACATTAGTTCTAAATAAAGGAGGTGCTTCTCTCAATATGTATTAGTTTCACATATAAGTTGATGTAACTCCTTAGAGAAGCATTATTATGCATCTTGTGAACAATATTTGTAGAATATTGGAAATTATTTGCTATTTTTTGTTATTTGTTGAATGAAGATCTTGGGAATTTAGGTAATGTCTATCGACTTTATGGTCCTTCCTTGATTGGGGGACACTGAAAAGTGAGGTGGTTATATTGGTATCAGAGCCCAAGTTTTTTCAAATAATATTTAATGGTTGATGATTTCAAGTAATCTTAGAAATATAAGGAAAATTATTAGGGAATAGCTTGAAGGTAATGGTGTCTAGAAATGATAATGGGTTTGGGATCTAGAAATATTTTCCTACACACCATTAAGTTAGTCTACAAGGGCTCCTTTAGCCAAAGTGATACCTTCCTGGCCACAACCTAGGGTTTGCCTAAAGTAATGTTTCCTCTAAGTATTCTCATCTATAATTTCATCAACTTCTTATACTCTTGCTTAATAAACCCCATAAGATTATTCCCTCCTCATCTCAAGCTACAGATTTGGAGAAGAAGTATAATTCAGACATCCTCCACCAATTAATTTACATGAAATGTGGAATAATGATAAAGTAAAGAAAAAAAAATTATGGGTTTTTCCTTACAAGGGTATACCCTATATGGAGTTAGGGTTGGTTTGGGAAAACCCTAAGTGGGACAATGAAAACATAAAACCCTAAGGTGCGGGTATAGTCCCTAATCCTGGGAAATGGGAGTAGTGTGGGTGAAATAGTAACCCTACACATATGAATGCTAATTAGGTTAAAAGGATTAAGAAAAATCCAAATGAGTTTAGGTGAGCCCATATCCCATGCATGCATATTCGTGGATCAAGGCATTCATGATTCATGTGGAGGGTTTTTAAGAAACATGAGCAACCAATGGTTACAAAAAAAATGAAAATATGAAACGCCCTCAATTCAACTTTTAGGGTAGGTGTCCCAAACTGGGATGGGTCAACCCAAGAAGGGGAAAAGGACCTATGGGGGAGGTAAAACCCGTGGGGTCAGGTTGTGGCTAGAGAGCCTAACCTCCTCTTGTGAGTCAAGAAGGCACCCTAGGTTAGGACTTTCCTAGAAGGGTGAGTTCACAAATCAGATTAAGAATCGGAGTAATCTGGAATGTCACCTAAAGTGTGAAGGAAGCATGAAAGCACATGCATTCTTTGAACCCAAGTATGTCATCACTGAGGGACACAAGGAAAATTCACTAATGAAGTGGTTGACTATGACTAAGCCCCAACAGTGAAGGTCACAAAGAAGTCAAGCCCCAGAAGGGAAGGCCAACATGTCACCAAGCCTCAGAAAGGGAAGGTCTCCCAAGTCCACCGTGGAGATGACTATCACCAAGACCTAGAAAGGAAGGTCACAAAGAGGTCAAACCCCAGAAGGGAAGGCTAACCAATCCCTATAAAGGGAAGGTTGCCCAAGTCCATTGTGGAGATGATTATGACCAAGCCCCGATAGGGAAGGTCACAAAGAGATCAAGCCCCAAAAATGGAAGGTTGCATGAGCCTAATGTAGGGACATATAGTAAATAATGTGTACCCTAAGAGATGGAGGAAATCTTGGTTAAAGAACCACATAAGAAAAAAATGTGCTAAAAAATTATTAAAGTTGTGATATCTCAATAAACCCTAGGCAAGGTGGAGCCCTAAGTCAATCCTGAGGTAAAGTCGAGATGATTAAAGGTACATAAGACCAATGAGGTCAGGATCTGATCATACCCTAAGTGCATAATACCATGGGGTCAAGATATCTCCATCCATGCTTGCCTGAGGCCCATGGGGTCAGGATATTGGTCACCTTCATGACTTCATGAGGCCCAAGGGGTAAAATGTGAGAGGCAATACATAAGTACATAAGGATCATGGGGTCAAGAGGAGATCACTCCAAAGGTACTTGTACCATTAGAGATCTAAAGGGAATGAATAAGGCTAATGATACATCATGTGTAAATATAAAAGACACAAGAAGTCATGTAATAATGTTTGAATAAAATCATAAAGGGAGTTGTGCACAAACTGAGAGTGTGAAAGGCGCTATCCCTTGAGTTCATGAAACATAAGGATATTTTGGAATTAAAAATATTCTTGGTTTGGAATTATTCAACCAAAATGTGAAAATAATATAATGTGTGGATACACCATATATTCTCTTAGAATGGGACAAACGTTGTATTTGGGCTACTGCCAAATGCTTTTTTCATCTTGTTATGGATGGGAGGGACTGGGTCGACACATGTTATGCTTAAAAAAATGGACATATGAGAATGAATATCCTAAGTTGAGTTTAATGCATAATTTAGGATTTGAGGTGTTAGATCACCCTTATATGAGAATAAATGAATGATAGTTTGCAAAGGTATATGAAAAGGTAATCACAAAGTGAAATCAATACAACCGGTGAAAATGTAATCGGTAAGTGATAATATCATGTAATAAAATGAGGATGTGGAAATATCCTAGAATTAAAATCAAGTTCCAACCTCAGTATTGTGAGGAATTTTTCATATCAAAGAGTCATTAAAGATGATAAAGATAAACATATCCAAGAAGGGTTGCTGAGCCTAAGGTTTGAAACTAAGAAGAATTAACATTCACAGTAACCTTACTAGGTTTGAATTTTGAGGACAAAATTCCTTTTGAGGAGGGGTGTATGTAAGATCCTAAATTTGGTAAATTTGAATTCTATGTATATAAGACTTGATTTAATAAGCAAGGTCCAAAATTCCATAATTTATAGTATAATAAAACTATCCACTTTGTGGCATGGGTTCAACCCATGACTCAAGGGAGGCCCATGAGAGTATTTGCTTTACAAATAGGCCCTTGTGGCAGAGGTTTAAGAAATAAAAGGAATTCATGCATAAATGAAGGATAATGACTTCTAAATTGTTAAATATTTAAATATGGAATAATAAACAAGTTTCCAAAATATTCTAAGATATGTTGTAATTTAGATAGTTAATGGATTAATATCTGGCCTTTACTTGCAAGTCAAGTCTTGGGCATCAAATTAAGATAATCCACTATGGCTTTCGGAATACTTAAAGTTGATGAGGAAAGTAAGAGAATACTAGAATTTGAGAAGAAAATGACTTTCCATGCGATGTGAGTAATTGTTTTAAAGAAACACTTGAAAGACAAGTTTTGTCCATTAATGTTATTCCAATAAATTTTCTAAAATTAGATATCAATTGGGTAAGGTATTAATGAGTTACCCTCCAAGTTTCATAGCAAAAAGGATGCTCCTAGAAGCCTATAGAAAATCATGAAGTATGAGGGACCTACTTGTAATGATTAAATGATGTTCCTTTGTTTGAATAGAGAGATAAAAATATATCTAGAAACATCCCTTTATTAGCAAACTTGGACCAAGGTGATATTACATCATTATAAGGAATACATCCAAATTTGGAATCAATGGAGAAAAGATAAAAGAGATATGGGTTTTATAAATTTCCATAAAGTGAGAGGTTAATCATTTTAATTATGGCATCTATCACATTCAACATAACCAAGGACTTAGACATGTACTTCCTTTGATATTGTCTGAACCTGGAGCCATTAGATTCAAAATCTATGGTGTCAGGTATGTTTTGTACCTCTACTCAAGAGGAAATCTACATTGTAGTATACCTTACCCTATTCGACTTCTCTCTCTCTGTCTCTCTCTAGATCAAACCCTCTCCTAAAAGTATTGTCATTGAATATGGAAGAAGAAATCGAATCCAGTCACCCATGGTATTGTGCAGGACTATGATTTCCCCAAATTCGTGTATCCCCAATCTCACAAGGGGGAATCCAACACTACCATTCCCTACACCCAGATCTTATATAAGAGGCTTTATAGTCTCAGTATGAAGGAAGGAGTGCCCCGACTCAACCAATTCATAACGGTGTCCCTACAACTCCTCCCAACCTCATCACATCCACTGAAGACCCCTCTTCCCCACTTCATCAAACCCTGAATGAACCCAAGCAACTGGCTTGAGTGGGAGCATTGGATGGAGGTAAGGGAGGATCTTATGTAGTTAAGAGAATCTAAGGAGACCTATAACCTAGCCTTGATCACTAGCTCCGACTATGAGGAGATCCAACTCTAACCACCAATGGTGGTGGAGAGTGACTGGACATATTCAGATGAGAATGGAGGAGCTCATGGAACCTTTGCCAAAGGCTTCGTAGGTCTAGAGGTAGAAGTCAAACTTTTGGTTGACTCCTCAATGGCGTCACTATAGAGTTATTGTGGGAACGCAAGGTTGAAGATAAAGACATGAGAAAATACTAGCCTACCCCTGAATCGTACACATAATTGTAAGGGGCATATTTATCTTCTAAGCCTAGGTTATCCCCCTACCATGCAGGCATAGAGTGCCAAGATGGCACAAGGCAATTGGATCAAACTTTACCCCATGCATTTATTATATAGTTGATTGCTAATTTGGCACCATGTGGTTGGTCCACTAATGTTAAACTTGTAAATGTTGTAGATAATAATCGTTAACAAGAAAATAGCAAAAGTATATATCATATTAATCAAGAAAACAAGAGAAACATGAATAAAATGGATTCAATGGCTAGTTCTTATTGTAGTTCAAAAGTATATGAGATACATTATTAATCCATGGTCTATACATGTAAACCTAAAAAATTGGGGATTAACATATTGAATATATTGAATCCCTTTATCTTGAGATATAATTTGAAACTATTAATTATGATGGGAATCTAAGATTATGATAATAATGATTATCACTAATTAGGGTTTCTAAAGTGAATAAACATACTTATAATGAATTAGTGTTTCTCTAGTGTCTAATGTGGGTTTATAAACCTAATGAACATGGTCCATTGGAATTAGGTTTTCTACTCTTATTCCTTATCCAAACCAGAGACAACCATAAATGTAGATTAGGATCTAAGTAGGGTATAATCTGAATAATATGATGGTGAAACTTTAGGATATTTGTACATGCAGATTAAGTGTCAATTGCTTGGATCCATCTTTTCTTACTTAATTAGATGATATGCTTAAAGTGCTTCAAGTATGATTGCATGGTATTCATGGTTCTACATTGAAGTATGTGTTTACAATTATAAATACTTGCATGTATCAACCTTAGAAGATTGCCAATGGTTTATCGAGGATTGATGAAATCAACTGTTGGGTGTTTATTTACATCATGTTCAACTATAATTCCACTATAAGTATCACATGAAATAAGTATCATATTCTAAACCCTAGCATGTCATGTATCTAGGGGTTATGCACATGGATCCTGTAAGGGATAGTGATTATGCCCAAGATAGTATATAAAAGCATGGGTTAGAATACACAATGAAAATGCTAGTTCTTATTTGCAAGTAATTGATTTATTATATGTTTTTAACTACTTACAAACTTTGTTATGCACCCCACGTACATAGTATAGCAATACACTAATTCCTTGTTTTGATTGTTGCTATTTTAGGCATCATATATGATGATATCAAGACATGATGAACCATATGAAATCAACGGATGACATTAAAGTTGAATAAAGGAGGATTAGTTAGATGCTTCTTCTCAATATATATTGGTTTCTCATGTAAGTTCATGTAACTCCTTAGAGCAGCATTATTATACTTCTTGTAAACAATATTTGTGAAATAATGGAAATTATTTGATATTATTTATTATTTCTTGAATATAGATCTTGGGAATTTAGGTAATGAATCTCAACTTTGAGGTCCTTCCTTGATTGAGGGACACTAAAAAGTGAGGTCCTTACAATATCAATACTCATCACATTTACTAATGACTTCAGCACATACAGACATGGGTATCTTATGAAACACAAAACAAACCTCTTGAAAAGTTTAAGGAATTCATGAATGAAGTACATAACCAACTTGGCAAGAATATTACAACACTTCAACATGATAGTGGTGGATAATATTTGAACCAACACTTTGAGGCACTTCTTAAAAACCTTGTATGGTATCATAATTGACTTCACCTAGAACACCACAACATAATGGTGTACCAAAAATAAGGAATGGAAATGTAATAGTTATTGTTTATTGGTAAGCCTGGTGTCAAATTTGTATAGAAACCCAAGTTTGAATCCCACTCAAAAATAAGGAATGGCACCTTATTGGATTTGGTAAGATCAATATGAGTTTAGCCAATCTTTTGACTTCCTTATGGGGATTGTTCTTCAAATTTCCACTTTACACTTAATAGTGTATCTTCTAAATAAGTTCAAAAGATTGAATATGATATATGAAGTGGGAAGTGTCATGATATGCCTTTTATGAAGATTTGGGGTTGTGAAGCTTGTGTCAATTAACAATTCTCTGAAGGTGGTGGACCCAAATTAGTTAAATACTCCTATGTTGGATACCTTAATGAAATTAAGGGTTATTAATTTTATATTCCATTTGATAACAAAGTGTTTGTTACCAGAACTATTTTATTCCTTAAATAAGAATTTATTTCCAAAGGACCTAGTGGGAGGATAATAAATCTTGAATAAGTTCAAGGCAACCAAAATAACATTGAACCTTTGGAGGTAGAAGATGAAGAAAGAGAATCACATGATGTTGTGGAATCTCAAATTCTTGAGGTAGCATAAGAACCTAGAATTTCTAGTAAGACACATCTCGAGCTAGAAAGATTTGGATTTCTTATGACTTGTACAGACGATTTATTAGTTATAGATGATGATCAACCAATAAACAAAATTGAGGCAATTGAGAAACCAAATTAAAATAAATGAATTGAGGTCACAAGATATGAGATGGACTCCATGTATACCAACAAAGTATGGAGTTTGGTGGATGTACCTATAAAGAATGGTAATGTACAAACCTTTTAAGGATGATTGGTTGTAAAAGATTTTAGAAGTTCATGGTGTTGACATGTAAAAACGTTTTCACCAGTTTTCATGGTTAAATGCATTAGGAATGTGCTTGCCATTGCATCTTATCATGACTGTGAGATTTGGGAAATGGATGTTTAAATTTCTTCTTGAGGATGTGTACATGACATGGCCTGAAGGTTTTTTCACTTCAAATGAGGACAGTGAAGTTTGTAAGATAAAAAGCCCAATCTATGATTGAAGTAAGCATCTAGAATTTATAATCTTAATTTTTATGAGACATTCAAAGAGTTTGTCTTTATCAAGAATGGAGATGAACCTGGTGTGTAAAATAGGTTTGTGGGAGCATAATTGTATTTCTCATACTATATTTCTCATATTATATGTGGATGATGTATTATTGATGGGAAATGACATATCTACTCTATAATTAGTTAAGATTTAGTTGGGTAATACCTTCTCCATGAAGGACTTAGGTGAAGCATCATATATTCTAGACATGAAGATTTGTAGAAGGTGTTCTTGGCCTAATATGGTACATACATTGACAAGGTATTGATGCTTTTTAGCATGTAGGATTCTAAGAGAGGAAACTTACACATGTCTAATAGAATAAGTCTCTCTAGATCCCAATGTACTAGCTCTTTTAAAGAGTGATCATGCATGAGTAAGATTTGGTATGCAATTACAATTGAATATATCATGTAAGAAATGTTATGTACACACTCAATTATATTGTATGTTTTGAGCATGTTGGGTAGTTTGGTCATGTACATTTTTTTTGAAGTTCAAATGTTAAATGAAGTTCACAATCAAACTTATGATTAGAATGCATCTGAATCATTTATGAACTGATTTCTATCCAAATGGTCAATAGAGAAAGTGATTGTGTCAACCGAATGGTTTGGATCAATGTACTGGTTGATTGTCAAATGGTTAAGAGATCACCAGTTTGGTAGATTTTCCAGTTAGTGAAATGGATAACCCAGTCATTCGAATGGATTTTAAAGACTACTGACGTAGAGTAACCCCTTAATCTTGATTTGTTACATTTATCTTTTGTTTAAATGTTTGTTATAGCATATGATTAGTTGGAGGGTGTCTTGTTTGTGAGCTTATGTACAAATCACCCTAGGACAAGGTCTTCCTTGAAAATTGTATATAGAATTCTTGATGCCTTTCTGTATCTCTCCCCTTAGCATGGTCTTGGTGGCCATATTTTGGCAGTCTAAATCGAGCCTTGCTACTCTCCCATCATTAGAGGACCACCATCCTTCCCTTATCGTCTTACTTGTGCAATTGATCTTGTAACACCCCAATCTTATTATGCAAAATTTCCAAATTATTTTATTCTTTGCATGCTCTTTTTCTAATAGTATAAATGTTGAGGACCTTTATGTTATTTTCCCATATTAGCTTTACAATTTCGTTTCATGTGAAGAAAAATTATGTTCATTTTATTACCCATGGTTTAACTTTAGAAAGTATTTCCTTGCACATTTATGCACTCTTGTTTAGAAAATAGAAATGGATGTTTTATATCATTTTTCCTCTCTCTTATTATCATTAGTGGTTTTTATGCATAAAAGCTTGCTTAATGTTCCTCAAAATGTTTATTGTTGATATTTTTACCTGAATTATCTCCATTTAGTGTTTAAAGAATAGCTCTATATGCTTTAATATATTCACTTAAGTGTATTGAATGCTTTTTGCCTAACTAGTAGTGATGGTGGGATAAAAGACAAAATTGACTGAGTCATTGTGTTGTAATGCACCTCTTTAATCTTTGGGTGAAATTTGAGGTCATTTGGACTACAAATGACCCTCCAAATGTTAATTATACATTTTATATGATTTATAGTATACCAATCAATGTGTTATTTGTCACACTTATTCGATTTACACTGTTACAAGTAATTTGTATGTTCCTTTTCTCCATGTGCGTCTGTGACCATGGGATCAGGATCCAACAGTGTCCATCTTGTCTTCCACCTCACGACGATTCAACAGTCATGCAGTCATCCCGACAGTTTCCTTCGTCGATCTCTCTCTCCCTCATTATGAGACTGTTTCATGAGATCTCTTCACCTCCGAGTTCGCCTCGCCTCCCTGAATCCAACAAGCCCCAGCTCGCTCCCTCTCACTCACTGTAGGCAAAATGCCCATTTTAGGGCTCATAGTTAGCTCTCCCTGACGCTCCCCTAGCCTCTCGAACCTCCACCTAAGTAGCCTGCAAGCACAACCAGACCCCAAGAGGCGCTCCTCCTCACTCAATTCGATCTCCAGCACCCCCGAACTTCCCGAACTACTCCTCCTTCCCCACCGACGACGAAGACCCAAAGCTTCGAGCACCAACCACCCCAGTACAATTCTGATTGCGGTGAGCATCCTCGGCACCTCAGCTTCGTTTCCACGCTTTCAGTTTGTCGCGAGAAACCACTGATCGATGGGTCCTATAGCAACCTGCAACCTTGTGTTTGACCTTGAGTTGGTTTCTCACCGCCGTCCTTGCCCAGTGGTCTCTCGGGCCACTTTCCACCTTCTGGGACTCTGACGCACCTCAAGCAATGCTTTTATGGCTTCGGTGAGTGATTCCTTATTGGATTCCAGTACATGGCCTCCTCCCCTGTTTCTTCTTATTCTCTGGTTTTCCGATGAGCTGGTGGCCCCTTTGGTCCTTGCTCTTATGTTTTGTTCTCGCCACTTCGGTTTACTTAGAGAGACCGTCCCTCTCGTTTCATATTGATTCTCATGATGTTTTCATGTTGCTATTCTTGGGTTGCTCCTCCTGCCATGGCCGAAGAGCTCTTGAAGCTCAAGGTCATCCCTAGACCCGAGCTTTAGCTCAACATGTTCGGTTTGGCATAAGGAAGCCCCAGAGAACCTTAGTTCTCCAGGAACGACGACCCTCCACTCACAGGATCTAGGACCGATTCTCCACCCTTACTGCTAGAACCATGGCTCGTGTGGTGAAGGCAAGGAGCAATCGAGGTCCTGGAATGACCGTAGTGCCCCTGTCTTCTTTTTTTGACAGTTTCCACCACGAGGGTATCTTTGGGTTTTCGCCCTTTTTCCCCTTTCTCTAATCACGAGTCCTCAGAGACAACCCACGTTGCTGAGTTGGCCAAGCATGGTTGGTCCAACTCAGACCCGACCCACTGGTTTGGGTTGAGTTTTATCAATGTGGCTTTTCCTAAATTTCCATTGGTCTGTTCTTCAGAAATTCATAATAAATCGCATGTTTATTAGAAAAATCTGTAAAAATATGTTTTGGAAAGGATTTTCAATGAGTAATCCGATTTTGTGGTTTTTATCGACTAATTTTGTTGTTTTCACATCTCCATATTTATATGGACAAATTAGGGTTTAGTGATATATGATAAAGGATAATTATGTTAATTTTAGGTGTTTAAAAGGATCCAATCAGTCAAACAAGGTTTGACTTAAGTACTTTCATCTCAAGGTAAGTGGGCCATGCCCTTGGCATAGCAAACTTGATTTTTTGGGTGATTATGATATGTTTATGCATTGTATACTAAAGTCATGAAAAGTACATGTTTTCTTCAATGTATATAATTATTTGATGTTGATTGTTATAATCTAAGTCTAAGTATAGAAACCTGATTTATGTTATGAATTATGGTTAAGGAACATGAACCCAAGATTTAGAGGGAAGAAATTCCCATTCATGCTTAAGAGGGAGAAATCCCATTATGGTCATGGGGAGAAATCCCAATTATGTTCAAGAGGGAGAAATCCCAATTAAGATCAAGTTTAGGTTATTAAGAGGATAAGTAAAGTCTAAGAAAGATTATGGTTAAGGGAATTTGATTTAAATTTATATGCACCTTGGTATGGGCTTTCCGAGCATTATGGGCTTTCCGAGCAATTATGGGCTTTCCGAGCATTATGGGCTCCTTATGGGGCATTATGAGAGGAGCATATACTTCTTCTCAAATTATTTATGTAAAAGATGCCAAGAAATGATTAATGTTAATGCATGTTCATGTTTATGTTAAATCACTTTATATGTTATTTTTATGCTTTATAACATGCCAATGCCGCTTACTTACCATGTTTATTTTTCCTTTGCATGGCTGGGGACGAGATGTCCGCAGACGTTGGAGCTAAAGGGAAGGAAACCTCTTGAGAAGATTCCAAGTATCCCATATGTTAGAAGTTGTTTCCTGGTGGGACGTCCATCTATGGAGAGCCTATCTTTTTCATGATTATCTAGTTTATGTTTAGTATACCTTTAGAAGCATGATTTAGCTTTCTTGCCAAGAACTCATGTATGAATCTATGTTTCTATGAATGCCAAGTGTTGTTTATTTCTTGATATGAGATCATGCATGTGACAATCCCTCCTTGATATGCCAAGTACCCCACATTATGGATAATGATGGGGATTAGGCTGTGCTTCCGCTGGTTATGTATGAAACCCTAGGGAGGGGTGTTACATTAATGGTATCAGAGCAAGGAATAGATGGCCACTAAGGCAACATTAGAGATTCATATTATGTTCTAATATCATGTTATGTTTACCCTTTCAGATGGCCCCTAAGAAGAAGGAGAAGGTTGGTGAGTCAAGGCACTCACAAGGATCCTCTAGTGGTGATAAGACTGAAGACATGAACCACGCCCCTCCACTAGTCACCCTAGATGCCTTAGTAGCATCCTTGACCAATGTCCTCCAACCTAGAGCTCCACCTAGAGTACATGAGATCTCCCTCATTGATTTCTTGAATATTAGACCCGATGCTTTCCATGGTGAAGATGAGGTTGATGTAGTAACCAAGGCTAAGGAGTGGATTAGCAACATGGAACATTGCTTTAGAGACTTAGAGTGTCCCCCACGTAGTAGGGTTAGATTTCCCACCCATATGCTCAAGGGTGCAGCCCGTACTTGGTGGGAAAACCTCTTAGCCTCTAGGGAAGATGATGACCCTCATTACACTTGTGGTGAGTTTGTAGAAGTCTTCAACGACCATTATGTATCTAAAGCCATGTTAGAAAGGAAGGAAGATGAGTTCATCAACCTTAAGCAAGTGGGTGACATGACTGTCACTGAGTATGCCATGAAGTTTCGTAAGCTCCAAAAGTATGGTCTTGAGTACACTAAACAAAAGAGAGCTAAGAAGTTTATTAGAGGGCTTAAACCTAACCTAAGTTATGCCTTGTCTGGTAGAGGACATAGGACCATGCAATCAGCCTTGGATGTAGCCCTAGAATTGGAGGAGCACCCTGGGAGGAACCATAAGAAGGAGGTACCCCAAAACAATCATCACCATCAACCCCTCCACCCTCCAACCATAAGAGAAAAGCCCCTGAGCCTTCCCCTGAGAATGGGAGAACCCCATGCCCTACATGTAAGAGAAACCATGGTGGTCCTTGTAGGTTTGGGACTTCTGGTTGCAACTATTGTGGTGAGGAAGTACATATCAAGCTTAATTGTCCTAAGCTTGCAAAGAAGGATCCCAACCATAACCAAGCTAAGAACCCTAATCCTCCACCCAAGGTTAAACCAAGGCTCTTCACCATGCAAATGTCAGATGGAGAAGAGGGAGATGATCAAGGTAATGGTAGTTAAGTAATTTATGTTGAATCATAATGCTTTGTTTGTGAATGCTTCTTGTATAATAAAAGTTGTATGGAAAATTTGCAAGTTTATGTGAAACCCTTAAGGTGGGTAGAAACCCAAGGAAATTTTGAGGATGAAATTTATTTAAGGTGGGTAGTATTGTAACACCCCAATCTTATTATGCAAAATTTCCAAATTATTTTATTCTTTGCATGCTCTTTTTCTAATAGCATAAATGTTGAGGACCTTTATGCAATTTGCCCATATTAGTTTTACAATTTCGTTTCATGTGAAGAAAAATTATGTTCACTTACCTTATTACCCATGGTTTAACTTTAGAAAGTATTTCCTTGCACATTTATGCACTCTTGTTTAGAAAATAGAAATGGATGTTTTATATCATTTTTCCTCTCTCTTATTATCATTAGTGGTTTTTATGCATAAAAGCTTGCTTAATGTTCCTCAAAATGTTTATTGTTGATATTTGGACTAATTACCTGAATTATCTCGATTTAGTGTTTAAAGAATAGCTCTATATGCTTTAATATATTCACTTAAGTGTATTGAATGCTTTTTGCCTAATTAGTAGTGATGGTGGGCTAAAAGACAAAATTGACTGAGTCATTGTGTTGTAATGCACCTCTTTAATCTTTAGGTGAAATTCGAGGTCATTTGGACTTCAAATGACCCTCCAAATGTTAATTATACGTTTTATATGATTTATAGTATACCAATCAATGTGTTATTTGTCACACTTATTCGATTTACACTGTTACAAGTAATTTGTCAGTTCCTTTTCTCCACATGCGTCTGTGACCGTGGGATCGGGATCCAACAGTGTCCAACTTGTCTTCCACCTCACGATGATTCGACAGTCCTGCAGTCAGCCTGACAGTTTCCTTCATCGATCCCTCTCTCCCTCATTACGAGACCGTTTCATGAGATCTCTTCCACTCTGAGTTCGCCTCACCTACCTGAATCCAACAAGCCCCAGCTCACTCCCTCTCACTCACTGTAGGAAAAATGCCCATTTTAGGGCTCACAGCTAGCTCTCCCCGACGCTCCCTTAGCCTCTCGAACCTCCACCTAAGTAGCCCGCAAGCACAACCAGACCCCAAGAGGTGCTCCTCCTCACTCAATTCGATCTCCAGCACCCCCGAACTTCCCGATCTACTCCTCCTGCCCCACCGGCGACGATGACCCAAAGCTTCGAGCACTGACCACCCCAGTCCAATTCTGACTGCGGTGAACATCCTGGACACCTCAGCTTCATTTCCACACTTTCAGTTTTCCGCGAGAACCCACTGATCGATGGGTCCTATAACAACTTGCAACCTTGTGTTTAACCTTGAGTTGGTTTCTCACCGCTATCCTTGCCCAGTGGTCTCTTGGGCCACTTTCCACCTTCTGGGACTCCGACGCACCTCAAGAAATGCTTTTATGGCTTCGACGAGTGATTCCTTACTGGATTCCAGTACATAGCCTCCTCCCCTGTTTCTTCTTATTCTCCAGTTTTCTGATGAGCTGGTGGCCCCTTTGGTCCTTTCTCTTATGCTTTGTTCTCACCACTTCGGTTTACTTAGAGAGATTGTCCCTCTCATTTCATATTGATTCTCGTGATGTTTTCATGTTGCTATTCTTGGATTGATCCTCCCGCCATGGCCGAAGAGCTCTTGAAGCTCAAGGTCATCCCTGGACCCGAGCTTTAGCTCAACAGGTTCAATTTGGCATAAGGAAGCCCCAGAGAACCTTAGTTCTCCAGGAACGATGACCCTCCACTCATAGGATCTGGGACCGATTCTCCACCCTTACTGCTAGAACCATGGCTCGCGTGGTGAAGGCAAGGAGCAATCGAGGTCCTGGAATGACCTTAGTGCCCCTGTCTTCTTTTTTTGACGATTTCCACCGCGAGGGTATCTTTGGGTTTTCACCCTTTTTCCCCTTTCTCTGATCGCGAGTCCTCATAGACAACCCGCGTTGCTGAGTTGGCCAAGCCTGGTTGGTCCAACTCAGACTCGGCCCACTGGTTTGGGTTGAGTTTTATCAATGTGGCTTTTCCCTGAATTTCCATTGGTCTGTTCTTCATAAATTCATAATAAATCTCCTGTTAATCAGAAAAATCTGTAAAAATATGTTTTGGAAAGGATTTTCTATGAGTAATCCTATTTTGTGGTTTTTATCAACTGATTTTGTTGTTTTCACATATCAATATTTATATGGACAAATTAGGGTTTAGTGATATATGATAAAGGATAATTATGTTAATTTCTGGTGTTTAAAAGGATCCAATCAGTCAAACAAGGTTTGACTTAGGTGCTTTTATCTCAAGGTAAGTGGGCCATGCCCTTTTCATAGCAAACTTGATTTATTGGATGATTATGATATGTTTATGCATTGTATACTAAAGTCATGAAAAGTACATGTTTTCTTCAATGTATATAATTATTGGATGTTGATTGTTATAAACTAAGTCTAAGTATAGAAACCTAATTTATGTTATGAATTATGGTTAAGGAACATGAACCCAAGATTTAGAGGGAAGAAATTCCCATTCATGCTTAAGAGGGAGAAATCCCATTATGGTCATGGGGAGAAATCCCAATTATGTTCAAGAGGGAGAAATCCCAATTAAGATCAAGTTTAGGTTATTAAGAAGATAAGTAAAGTCTAAGAAAGATTATGGTTAAGGGAATTTGATTTAGATTTATATGCACCTTGTTATGGGCTTTCCGAGCGTTATGGGCTTTCCGAGCAATTATGGGCTTTCCGAGCATTATGGGCTCCTTATGGGGCATTAAGAGAGTAGCATATACTTCTTGTCAAATTCTTTATGTAAAAGATGCCAAGAAATGATTAATGTTAATGCATGTTCATGTTTATGTTAAATCACTTTATATGTTATTTTTATGCTTTATAACATGCCAATGTCGCTTACTTACCATGTTTGTTTTTCCTTTGCATGGCTGGGGATGAGATGTCCACAGACGTTGAAGCTAAAGGGAAGGAGACCTCTTGAGAAGATTCCAAGTATCCCAGACGTTAGAAGTTGTTGCCTGGTGGGACGTCCATCTATGGAGATCCTATCTTTTTCATGATTATCTAGTTTATGTTTAGTATACCTTTAGAAGCATGATTTGTCTTTCTTTCCAAGAATTCATGTATGAATCTATGTATCTACGAATGCCAAGTGTTGTTTATTTCTTGATATGAGATCATGCATGTGACAATCCCTCCCTGATATGCCAAGTACCCCACATTATGGATAATGATGGGGATTAGGCTGTGCTTCCACTGGTTACGTATGAAAACCTAGGGAGGGTGTTACTGATCCTTGAGCTTCTATTGTAGAGAAAGATGCCATCATTTGATGACATATGATGAAATTTTCTTCCTTTGCCAGTCTTCCCTTCTGACACCATCTAACCATCATTCTCTTCTCTACTAATGTGTGGCTAACCATCATGTAGCTTCTAAGCTTATATCTGAGTAATTCGACCCCTGGTCCTAGCAATCCTTTGTAATATTTTCGCTTTGCGCCTTCTCGAGTGTTTCTATGTGGGTTTTCTCTAGGATTTTATTTGTATAGTCTTCTGCCATGTTTCCACCTGCTTGCTTGCATAGTTGCTTTTGAATCGGGAAGTGATACCTGTAGAGCATAGTTGAAGAGGAGGAGCTTAGATCTTAAAGAGTCTGCATCCAAATTTGGAGTTTATTGTGAAGCTTGATCTTCACAGTAGTTGAACATGTGCAAACTCATTTCTACCTTCAACAGGCGAGTGATACAACCTTTCATTCATTTAATGCCTACCAAATACGTGCATGTTGTAGATCTCTTTGTTATACTTTTACATGCTAAAATATGGTATTTTTATGTACTCAGAGCCTAGATCGAATGGTTTACATCTTTCATGTTAGGGTTATGTGCCACTAGTACCCCCCCATGTGAAAGATGTTGTTTTTTATTTTCTTGGTCAATATATAACCTGCACTTTCATAAGATGTTATCTTTTGAGCTGATCTTGCCTATTGAATGCCTTAGAGTACATTTCTTAGTTATTCGTCGACCGTCACATTGTTGGATTACGTAAAAATCACTCATTTTTAGGAAAATGAAGGGTTCTAAACATATTCCTTTTTTCCTGTCTATTACCCTTGCTAAATTGGAGGATCAACTTTTATGAGGGATACCTAGAAGGAAGTAGATGTGTGGTATACGTGCTGCATCTTAAGAAGTTACACCATGACATTTAAACATTTTCTATCATCCAAAGTTAGTATTGCTCAACTACTAGCTTATTCTTGCTAGCTTCCTTTATAGGTTGGTTGGTATACTCACAGAGTAATAAATCTAATCTTTAAAAGAGAAACATAAGTTGTAGAGCCCTGAGTCTATAGATCAATTCCCTTGGGTTGTTATGGGAAGTAGTGATATGATTAAATCTCTTAACAACATAAAGTTGTGAGAAGATACTTAGAGCCATATACTAGAGAATATATGGGGGATTTTAATGTCGGTATACCCTAACCCTATCTTCTTTAGAAAATGTTTAGGACTCAGTAAAGGATGATTGTAACATCCTCAAATTTTGGTAAGTTCAAATATAATATAGAATATGATGTGAATATATAAGGGGAATAATGAGGATAATAATAGGACCCCGGTGATGAATGTGAACCTTAGTCTTAGATTAAATCTTCAATACAAGCAAGAATATGTGTTAATATGAGATGTCAATTAAGAAACTATGGCATCTCAAGGACTAATTTTGTAATCAAGAATATAATAAACCTTTTGAACCCTTTGGAGGGCCAAGGCATGAGCTATGGGACTTAAACCAAAAAAAATCTCAATTGGGCCATATGGTTTACATACGGACTATGGGTTACATAATTGGGAATTTGGTACCTCACGATCATAATAAATATCCATGATAATTTCAATTAGTAGGTAATTGAAATATGGGACTATCGAAGAAAATTTTGAAAGATTTTGGATTATCTTGTGACCTAGGTAATTGATTAAGTAGTTAATTACTTATTTGTCATAGACCAAGTTTTGGATAATTGATAGATGGGATAATGATTTATCTTCAACCCCATGAAAAAAATAGTGGGGGGGATTATCCTTGATTTTGGGTTAATATGATCTTAAATATGACCAATATAGTCATTAAAAGAATAAGGATTTTTATCTAAATAAATGAGTTTTCTTAGAAGGGATTTACCCTTTTTCTGGACCTAGACTAGGATCTCGCGTTCACATGCAGAGTTGTGGGCATAGGACTTATCCTCCTGATCCAAGATGTCCCGTGATAACCCTGAGATCATGGGCTCCAGCTTCCTCAATCCTGACCTTCCTCCATTAGAGTCTCTAAAATTCCATTACAATCAACTTCCCTTGTCCAATAGGACTCAGGCTAAGTTAGAGAGCTCTCATTATCATGAATTACTTGCAAGGTAACTGTGATATCTCACAAATGGATTGTGGTAGTTTCTAGAGCCATAAGATTCACCGGAATCCCTATATAAAGCCTTGAGTACCCCAAGTCATTGTACCATGAATCCCTTAGCTCATTGAAACCCATCAGCCAGTGCCTCACCACCAATGAGTAGTTGACCATCCATGAAAAGAGGAATGGTCTTAGACACTAGAAAAGAGAACTCAAGTCCCTTATAGATGTGTAATCTTCCTGGGATGAATGTAATGCTCTTCCAATATTCTCCACCACACTAGGTAGAGATCTAGCCTTGTTCTCCTATATGTATCCATATGTATAAATAGAACAAATGGAACTTTGTCCTTTCAGCTTGAGCCACCTCCATCCAATATGAGAGCTCATCTAGGTCATTAAGGCTCCTCATATGTGTAGGTTTCCTCACCCGACCTCCTGACGCCCAGGAGCAAGGAGTCAACTCTTTCGTTGACCCTCCTCCATGGCGGTATAAAACCTCTATGAGGAGGAATATGACCTGAGGGTATTTTAGCTAGCCCTTGTGGCCATGTTCAAAAATATAGTGCCTTAAGGTCTTTCCACTTATCCTACTCTGGATCAATTCTTAGTAGAACTAGGTTTCTTTTTTCTGACATGTCAACACAAGAACGGTCAAAATGTGATTATTTTGAAAATGATGTAGTTAGTAAACCATACTCTAATGGTAGTAATATTATATATCAAGTTTCTTGTAAAAATGAGTATATCAAAAATAAAATAGAATCAAAGATTGATTATTCTTCATGTACATTAAGATTGGATATGAGTAGCTCATTAGGTTTAGACATCCATAATCATTCCATTTCTATATGATTAGATGGAAGACGAGTAGCTCATCAGGTTTATCTATTAAGTTAATTTCAAGGGGAAAATGTGTTTGAATAATTGAACCCTAATTATCTTTTAGCATTCACATTCATGAGTGTTTACCACCTATACCATTCTTGAGCATTTCATCTCACTAGTAAGTGTATAATGCGTGTTTGATTTCAATAACTTTTGGCAGCATTTCCATGTAGTTCTCCAAGTACACCAATGTAGATGGGAAAATACCCACCTACATATGTATCTGGAGAAAAAAAGGGGAAATGTTGTCCAAATGAAATCAAACACACATTATACACTTACATCCTAAGTGAGATAAAGTGCTCAAGAACAATTCCAAATGGGGGATATCCAAGATTTACTCCTAATGAGTAAATCTCATACGGATTTCTATGCCAATGACACAGTTTATAAATTAGGGCTTTGAATATAGGGTTTAGATATTACATTTATATATTACTTTTTACATATTAGGGTTTATTCACAAATTAGGGTTTATTTACATATTTGAGTTCACAAATTATGGTATATTCACATATTAATTTCAATATCTCATACTAGGTCATGCACCATGTTACATCATATAACAAGAATTCCTTTAGACTTAGTGTTACACATAGCAGTTAAATCAAGGATCCAATATCCTAATATATCTACATAAAAATGGGAAATCATATGATTCGAGCAAGATAGTCAACATAAACATCAACATTGTTAATTCGAGTTAATTTAGAGTCATTTTACATGCAAGCGTAATCATAATAGCATAGATGGGATCCAATTGAAGTTAGGTGCCACAAACATCATAAAGATACTAATTTGATTGAATAGTGTAGCATGAATCATCATTAAATACATGGTTACATATATGCATTTTCATCACAATCATACAATTCATCACAATCTAATTAATTTTTGTCACATTTCACTATGATATTTATTAATTTCATCAAAACAGGATACCTAATTATCTCCATCTCCCTTTCCCTTCTCCTCCTTTCTCCTTTCCTCTCCTTCCCCTGCCCTAATATGATATCTTCTCAAATATGAGAAGAAATTATAGCAGGGCAGGGAAAGGAGAGGAGAGGAGGAAGGAGGAAAGTAGGAGGGGAGATGGAGACATTGTGGAGATAGAGGAGAAAGGAAGAGAAGGAGGAGAGGAAACATACGGTAGTAGAGGAGGAAGAGGAGGAGCGGTCGGTAGCGATGGAGAAGGAGGAACATGAGTCACCTACAGAGAAGGAAGAATAGGTGGGGAGCAGTGTCGGGGTCAATGATTAGAGTAGCATCGAGGAGAAGAGAACCACTACCAGTAGCATCACGGGCTGAAGAAATGGCAGAGCAAATCACCAGAGCGCCTATTCCAGAGAAATAGGGGTAGGGGAAAGAGGGGGGAAGCATTTCTCATAGGGTTAAGTAGACATATAATGTCGCTTATTAATAAAACCAATGATCTAGGATTTAGGTCGTTGATTATAGATTAACAAATGTCGGACAAAACACAATTTTCTCATCGGCTGTCTATGGTAAAATAATGCCTAACCTCACAACCCAACGATACTTACACCATCTATGGTTAGAACTACAAATAAGAAACATCTAGTGGGGGTGGAAAATTTTTCACGGGACACATGGCCCGAACATCTTTCTCATCAGATGTTATATAAATAATAAAAGACAAATGCTAATTGTTTTATATGGGAAAGATGGCACATGCACCTCTTTATCCTATGGGTTATATATAGAAGAACCGATGATGTTGGTTTTTTGGACACAAATGAAATAATCACACACAAAATTCATGAAATTCTATTTTTGTGGGTGATATTTACCATCAGTTTTTTTGAGAATCGATCGATGAAAAAAATAAAGTGAAAATTATGTTTTCTCAACTGGTCAAACTATGGTGAATTCCTACTAAGAACTGATGCTAATAATAACACTGTCGGTGTTTCTTGAAAAAAACAACGGACACAATATGTCATATCTGTATTAGTGTGTTCAAAAGTGTCCTTTAATACTTGATTATTAACTTATGAATTAATGAAAACCATAGTTTAGATAAATAAGGTGATCTAATCATTTGATATGCTTATCTTGAGTCATAGTCTGATGTTAATGAATAACAATGAATTCCAATGTATCCAACTAGATCAAGGTGATAATGATGATCTTTTAGGGTTTCTAAGCCATAACCAAAAGAATTAGGATTTGAGACTTGTGGTTACATCCTATCAAGATCTTAATGTACTTAATTTGATGTAGTTGTTTTTAATGACATGATTAGAAATTGATGTCTAATTAGGGTTTCTAACCCTTAGAATTCATGATATATTAGAATAAGGGTTTGCAGCACCCAACCCGAATAAACCCATGATGATCATAAACCCTAGTTTAGAACCTTAGTTAGGTTTAATTAATGGAATATGGATATAAAAGTGACAAATCGGTAGTATCCATATTTCATTCCAAATTGTTGGATTGTGGATTGCTCGAATATACAATTTATGAATGTATTGCATAAAGTACATGGATATAGAAGCATGATTCTTCATGAAGGTGTGTGGTTATTTTATGAATAGTCACAAGTGTAGATTTCTAAGGATTTTCGATGATTTCTTGATATTTTATGAATAAAGAACTTGGATGTTTATTTCATTCATGTTCATTATAATCCCAAAATGTTTATCAAATATAATAAATTATGATAATATGAACCCAGGGTCAGATCTACTAAGGGTTATTTCACCTAAGCATAATGATAGATAGAGAGAGGTAATTGCACCCAAGGTGGTATCAGAAACATGGGTTAGATTATCTAAATGAATATACAAGTTCATATGGGCAAATAATTGAATGTTGAATATATATATATGTGCATGCACACCTTTGTATGCACCCACATACCCAATACAGAAATATAATAATATGTGTATTTGTTTGTTGCTATTTTAGGTAGCTGGCTTACATGAAGATATGATGACTGGATGATTCATATGAATATATGGATGATATTAAACTAAATGCCACATGTAGGATTTTTTAGATAAATAGTGATCTCTTCTGTGTAGTACATTCTCTTCATGTAGTTTCCTTTTACTTAAAAGAATAATTTGAAACTCATTCGAGGATGAATATCATAACATTTGTATTGTTAAAAGATATAAATGAAATTATTGATGTTATTTGTTATTTCTTAAGTCTAGATGCTAGAAAAATGAGTTTACTATTTTCATCCCTATGAATAGCCTTCAATGGTGGTATCTGAGGAAGTGGGTTGTAACAATTGGTATAGTTATCAATTAATTTATAATAATGTACATTTTCAAATGTTCCTTAGGCTCCCAAGGGAATTATTAGGGCACTTTCCAAATAAAATGGTGTCTAGAAAGGATCAGAGACATGGGGGCTGGCAAAAACTTTCCTCCGCACCACTAGTTGGAAGACAAGGACTCACAGGCCTATGTGAACCCCACTTGGTAAAAGTTTGAGTTCGTTGCTCAAAGTAAATACCTTTAGGTCTTCTCATTTCAAATTTCGTCCCCTACTCATTTGTTTGCTTTTCGAACCCTAGGATTTACTTCTTTCCTCATCTTGAGTTTGGGTTTTAGGAAGAAGTAGGATTAAGACATCCTTTGTCAATTGAGGTACATATAATGTTAAATAGGGAAATATATAAGGAAGATGTGGCATATAATTTATGTCCCTCTAGTGAGGGTAAACTCTAGAGAGACCTAGGGATGTGTTTTTATACCCCATTCACCCATAAAGGATTTGAGTTGAAATAACCCATTCAATTATGATGACATAAGTGGATTAAGCGATAAATAAAACCCTAAGGCTCCAACTAGTTTGTTGTAACTGGTCTAGAAAACTTATGAACTGGAGTTCCATAAGAAGTTTTTCATGATTAGTTTAAAGTAAGTGCTAGAACTTGAGTTCTATGACTTCCAATGAGTTACAAACTTACATACAAAACTAAGTTTCTGATTTCCCTCTTAAAAATAACAGAAAATGAGTTCCTAAAGTACTACCAATATTTCCTTTAAAATTATATTTTTCATTCTTCATAAATGATAGATGTAAAATATTTTAGACTAGAAATGTTAACGATGTGGATATGGTTTATTGCCAAAACAATAACCTAATATCAAAAATTGTATACACTATAATTGCACTATGTAAAATATTTTATGCTATAACCACCATTATCAGTGTGATTTATAAAATAAAAAATATATGAACACTAAAAAAGTAATCACACTGCACCATGTGACAAAAATCATCTAACAATTTTTGTTCTCCATTAAACAATATGATGTGTAAAATGATAATTAACTATAACCATGCACAAAGAATATACTAGAAATTTTAATATTTATATTGTTATTCAATGATCGAAACTTATACTTACATTCACATAAAATGTAGATATTATCATAATACTATGTACATGCATAGTGAAATAAAAATATTGTGATGTGATTCCAACAATAATATTTTTATTTAAATTATAATTATACAACACTATGTTTTAATGGAATGAAATCAGTACCATGATGTTGAGGTTATCATGGTTAAAAAATATTGAGGTTATTCACATATATGATTCTTTCTTCATATCTGTGTTGTCCTTACTTATTATATATTACACAATAAAAATAAACAATTTTTTTAATGATGTCCATATTTAAACTTACAGCACACCAACCACATGGAAGTGAGTGGAACTTAAGTTCCAAAAATTGAACTAGAGTTCTTGGAAAATGAGTTCCACATAACTTATTACTTACACCAAACCAATCGGAGGCCTACGATGAAGTGGTTAATCCTTAAACCTGATTAGAACCCCTACTTTTGGGAATATTTTTTACTAAAGAAAAAGTAAAATAATACCATGTCCAAACAACTCCTAAATAAATTTAAAGGAATAGAAAATTTATATATGGTTTGGTAGTTCAATTGGGTACCACAAACTAGATACTAGTAATTTCCCCATGAATGCAATTATATGGAATATCAACAACAATACATGCATATAAGATGCATACTAAGTGTTTTTATATTTATTTGAAACATAGGAAATCTGTGGTTACATAAGAATAAATATAAGACCTTCAACTAACTTCACGGGTGGTGTCCAGACATGGGGTGGATCAACCTAGGAATGGGAAAAACTCATGAACGAGTGATAACCTTAAACCTGTGGGTTCAGGTTTATGGCTAGAAATCCTAAGCTCCTCTTGAGAGCCAAGAAGGCACCCTAGGTGATGAACTTCCCTAGATGGGTGAGTTGACCAACCTCATTTTGAGATTTGAGATAATCTTGGACGTCCTTAAAGGACCTAAACTTAAATAAATGGGATATGATGGGATGATAGGTATACCTTGATTTCTCAAATGAATGGTATACAAGTATAAAGTTTAGAAAAAGAAGTAAAATATTATGACTATATTTACAAGATTACATAATAATCTCTCACTTGGGGTTACATGAAGATAACAACTTCAAGATCAAAGATGAGGGGATAACCAAATTATCTCAAATCTATCTTCATAATGGTCAGCTCCACTAATCCAAGGTCAAGACATCATGTGAAGCCCTCCATGTCCTTCACCTAATGGATTGGAAGCATACCCCACAAGATAAGATAAAATGGAAGTTATCAGCATAAAATCAGATATGTGAATATACATAGATATTGAACTATATCAAGGAAAACGTACATCAATAAACTATAAGAAGGATTCCCTAATCAAAAGGGAAGAAGAATATCCAAATGAATATCAAAGAGAACATTTAAAGAAGATAAAAATTAGTGAAGTTTTCTTGCCTTTAACAATTTGACAACAAAGTATCACCATCATTTACAATTATCATCACTTCATGTTAAAACAATCAGACTAACTTTATTTAATTCGGGATGAGACCCATAAAATCTTGAGCCTAATATATATATATGGATGGAAAATGCACACCCTGGATGGAATATGTATGCCCATTATAAATATTCAAGTGGAATACACACAGTAGAGATAGAATACACACGTCCAAATATTATGGTGGTACAAATGTGCCTCTATTGTAAATAAGTTTAGTCTATTATACATGCATAAATATATATATGTAAGAAATAGGTTTAGTCAAGCTGAAATAAAGGGATGAGATCATCCAACTGACATCAAGTGGAGTCAGATGACCTATAAAAAAATATCCAACCATCTCCACAAGTAAGATACATCATAAGATCATAAAAGTACACCACTTAGGGTCATTTAGTTCAATTTCTCAAATTAATGGTACCCTGTGACATTGGATGAACAAAGACAAAAATTGGGATCCCACAAGCATATCCAACAAAATAAGGAGATCAAAAGATCAACATCAACAAATAATTACTCATATGAGTCAACATCTTAAAAGACAGAGAGAAATGTGTAGAGTAATATGTTTAAAGGACCAAGAGGGAGAAAAATATAGGTGATTGCTCAATATGATTAATAAGAGATGCAACATACCTTAGTTTCTAGATATATCAAGGGTTAACCCAAGGTCCATAATTGGGTCTTCAAAACACCTATTAAACATATATATATAATTAGGGTTAAGTTTGCATTAATTGCATAAATCCTAAAATTCTCTATTTATTATTTAAGAATTAGGCATTCGAAATCATACCATCATGTAGATTATTTTTTTACTAATTTCATAACTTTTTTGCTTTATTTTCTCATTTATAAATGGTTACATATCAATTTTAAAAAAATTAGCCAATTAGGAAAGATCCTTAAAGTCACATATTAGATGATGAAAATCATACCACGGTGAGATATTTTTAAGATTCCAAAACATATTTGACTGTATTTTTAATTAATTGATAATGTGTCATGAATTTTGGAATCACTGACCAATCAGAAATCAGATAAAATCCATGCATGCATAAAAACCCACAACTAGGTGGGTCTAGCTGATGTGGCCCTATTGAATCCAGTCATCTAGGTCAGGCCTCATGTAACCCTACATGCAACCATAGTAAAGAAAAAGGAAGGTAAGAAGACTAGATGTGGAATGCCCTCAGTCTGAAAGATAAACCAGAATCACCACGAGGCCAAAATGTCAATCTACCTAAAATAATGTTCATATTTGTATTGTAAAGAACTTCTATACAGATGCAAGAACATCATATTCTCCATTAAACTTTAATGTGAATAAAGTCAACCCATTGTTCCCATTTCCTCCTTCATCTTGTTCTAGTTCCAAAGATCCCTTATTTGGGTTCTTGTGGCAGTTAGGGTGACCAACGTCCCTTCGGTCATGATTATTTGAGGTGGTGGAAGTCGAGAACTGGCTACGAAAAAGCTCATAAAAAATTGATCACTGGTAACTACTCATCTTCATTCAGAATAATTAAAGGTGAAGAAAAAGTAGGAAATGGTGAAGTGGAATTCTTGATTGGGTCATCCAATCCTACAACAAGTGAAAAGGGGGAAATTGGGAATATCTTGAATCCGGAGGTATCTATTCATAGGACAGATTCACATGATCTCTGGGAAGAGTTCCCAACTCTGCACTAGCTTCACAATTTTTCAAAGCTTCCGTATGACAATAAATTGGCTTCACATGTAAAAGGATTTGCGGTAGTTACACTTGAAGAAAAACAAGATCAAATCAAGGCCATAAAGTAGTCTATATCAACGTGGTGGAGGTGGCAGGAAGATTTTATAAGGGTCCAATTACCTATAGAGGTAAGGAGAATAAAAGGAAAGTTAGATATACATCTTTTATTCGTGAATGCTTCGGGTGTTTATGTTGTTCAGAGATCAGTCTTATATAAAATGGGTTTCCCCTCAATGTGGATTAATTGGATTGCATTAATTTTCAACACTTCTTCTTATCAAATCCTTGTTAATGGTGAGCCTACTACATTATTTAAACCCACTAATGGTATAAGGAAAGGATATCTTGTTGTTCCTTAATTATTTGTTATTGTTATGCAATCTTTCTCAATTATCATGGAGAAAGCTATCAAGTCAAATTATATTCAACCACTCGTAGCTTTGAAAAGTATGAAACTATCCCATATTGTCTTTGTTGATGACTTGATGATATTTATTGAAGAAAATGACTCCAAATTCTCATGGTATTATGGATATCCTAAATTTTTCTAGTAACCTCTTTGGCCTAAGAATTAACCCTGTGAAAAGTGAGGTCATTTTCAGTAAGGATGCTCCTAGTGAAAGTATTAACAATATCCCCCACTTTAATATATGTAAACTCCCTTCAAAGTATCTTGGTGTTCCCTTGTTTTTTGGAAAGTTAAGTACAACTTCTTTCTCTCTTCTTCTTGATAAAATCATAGTTAGAGTGTGATGTTGGAAATCAAAGTGCCTTTTGATGGTAGGAATACTAGAGCTAGTTCAATCTACATTGAGTGCTATCTATCTTCATTGATGCAACTCTTTTCCTTTGCCTAAGTCTATCATTGTAGATATTGAAAGATTTTTTTTGAGATTTTCTCTGGGGTAAAAATGATGATAAGTCCCAACTTCACCTCATTTAGCAGGATAGTGTTAGAGAACCAAAAAAGGTGGTCTTAACATCAAGAAATTTTGAATATCTCCTTATCTTGCCTTCTTATCAATGGTGAGACATTATACGGAAGAAAGATACTATGTGGGTCAAGTGGATTAGTGATAAGTATTTGAATAAGTCTTCTTTGTAGTTGATTTCATTTAATGGCTTGATGTCTTGGTTTATTTCCAAAATCCTCAGTTATTGTGAGATTATCATGAAATATTTTCACTTCAGAGTAGGTGATGGATGCAACATCAAACTGTGGCTAGATCCATGGCCACCTAACAAGAAATTTGTTAGTGGCAATGTGGGTTGTGATGCCATTATAAAGATGGTACTACCTCATAATAGAAATCTTAGTTGTATTACTATGAATGGTGTTTGGAATGTTCCCCTGTCTAGAAACAATTTGAAATTTATCAACTACCTTCAGTTTGTTCCTCCCCTTGATAATTCACACAATGTTTTGACTTTTTGTTGGTTTAAGTCCCCTAGACTCAAAAATGTTTGGGAGTTTGTTAGATCTCATTTTCCTAGTTAGGATATCTTTTGTTGGTTATGGAATACAAAAGAGCCTAAGAGATATCTCCTTCATCTTTGGAAAGCGGCACACAACAAGCTACCTACGTTTTACTACTCTAGAAGAAAGGGTATCCAAACTCCATCAATGTGCTTCCTTTTTAAATGTGCCTAGGAGGACACTGAGAACATCCTATTCACTTGCCCCTTCACTATATTTGTTCTAAATTGCATTATCTCTAATATGGATAGTATACCTTGTACTTGGTCAGAACTCCTACTCATTTTGAACAAGAAGCTTAAGTTAGCTTGTAAGACCCCTAGCCTTGCCTTTTTGGTTGAACATGATTTCTTACCTTAATTGCATGCTTAAAACCTTAATAAAACTATAATATATTCTTTGATATTTTTTGACAAACCTAAGTTTCAAGTTTGGTCCAGTTTGGACATTGTTTGAGCAATTTATGCAATTTTATGCTTGTTTTGGACTTTTCTACAATTTACCCATAACTATAATTTTTTTCTTGTAATTTTTCATATGATTTTTGTTCATCACATGTTTTTGTATCATGTTGGGGTAATTTTTGCCTTGGGGTGCCTTGTTGTATCTTGTCTGGGTGGTGACATCTATCTAGGGTGAGTTAGGGTTTTGCCCTCATGGATGAGCTACCTTGGAGGCTCAAACTCAATTATTCTCCTAGATGGTTAACATTCTATGTCCATCCTTGTGTTTTGGGATCTAATGGTGGTTCCTAGAGGTGTGAGGGTTGATGTTTTTCCCTTTTTATCTTCTTGGATTGATGGTTCGCATAAAGAGGTGCTTACACGATGGTTTTTGACCCTTGTGGTCCATGGTTCATCAACCTATCATCACCATGCTATGAAACTCAATGGCCACCCTGGGAAGTCATGATACAATGGTCCTGTAGACTCCCATAACTGATGGATCTGCTTCTTTGAATGTATGTGACCCGTTAGGTCATGGACACATGGCAAACCTAGTAGGACAACTTGACCTTCTCTCCTTTCTCACCCATAGCCTTATATACCTCTCACCTTCCACCCAACAACCCCTTTAGGCTCTCTGTAACATATTGAATCCTAGACATTTTATCTATTGGCCCTTTTTCTAAGTTTTTCCATCCATTTCTATCCTCTTTGTCTTTGATGTTCAATTTGTGGAAATAATAGTGGTTTGGTAAACATTTGTTCATTACTATTTCCAACATATGGGTTTATGCACAAATACCTCTGTAAATATTTTTATTAAGGGTCTAATAGAAATTTTTGCCACATATGTGAGATAATGATAAAATAATTCATTCTAGGACTTTATATGGCCTTTTGGAACAAGAAAGAGAAAAAGAAATGGATAATAATATCCCTAAATATGAAAATGTGGCATTAGATGAATTAATTTGATAAATAGTGGAAATATTTGTAATAATGGATAATGGGCTAAAATTCATAAAAGGAACACGATTTGGTTAAAGATAAGTTGAGATTCGTTTTCCTTGGGTTTGGTTTGGCTTGGAGGCCAAGTTTCATAATTTTGGTACAATAATAATTATATCTCTTTTATTTTGAAAAGAAAATGTGAGTTTTCCTCAAAATATAAAATAAAATACTTAATGACTCTAAAAGTGGAAAATAATCTTAGATTCATGATCTACACATTAAAAATAGCCTTTGGTGAAGTTGTAAATCTTTAATATACATGTGAAATTAGGAGAGAGGAAGTGTGTAGAACTTTCAAAATATTAAATAAATATACAAACAACTCCAAAATGTAAAATTGATGGCAAATTCATGTCCAAGACACTTAATGTGGTGTGTGGGTGAAGTTTCACCAAATTTGGAGGAAAGAGAATAATTTTTGATTTATTTAACACATCAATAGTTCTCAAAAGGCAAATTTAATTACATATTCAGATTCCTCATATCAAAAATAGGCTAGGTGTCAAATTTCATTTAAGTTGGTACTCGTTTGCACACTCAAAAGAGGAGAGAGAAAAAGAAAAATAAATAAGATCACACTTTAGTCCAATTCAATTAGGAATGTTATATATGTTGTCACACATTAGATTTTATTTCATTTTTGGGCACGTAGATCCGGACTGTTGGATCTGAGATCCAACGACTCCTAGTCATCCTCTTCCTCGAGCAGAAACAGGAAAGTAGTGCTAGATTTTGTGATTCTTCGGATCAGATATCTCTCTCCACAGTTGCTCTTTTTACTAGATTTCTTCGTCGTTAGATTCGTAATTCAATTCCACACAGGTCTATCCTAAAGCTTTGTTGTTTTGGCAAAGAATCGAGAAAACCCCAATCTCACCATGGTGTTCCCTCTCACCCCATCTTTGACAACCCTAAGAACCATGCCCCCATCTATTAAAACCCAAAATTCGAGCTTCCCTAGACACTTTGTGATTCCCCTCTTCACCCAATTGCATCTCTTCTTATGTGTTCATCACCTAAGATCAAGTTTTGCTCCAGGGCTTGCGGCGCCCACCCTTCTCCCTACACACCACCTCCGTACAAATCGAAGGTATGTGTGAGTCTGTCTCCTTTCAAGCTTTATTTCGGTATGCTCGCTTTTGAATTTGTTCAAGAAACACGAAAACACCCAAAAGTATAGCTTGCTCCTCACTGGCCATGGCACGAGCAACTGTGGAAGATGCCCCATGGCAATTTTATGCTTTTACCCTCACCCATCGCTTTCTTTCTTTCTTTGATCTCGCAAAGGGCATTCTTATCCTTTAGATTTTCATTTTCTCAACTTTGACCAATGCTAGTTAAGCGCGGACCGCTGACTTGGCCACTTTCCATTGGGCCAAGTCACGAGCCTGGCCTCTCTCTTACTCTCTCTCTTGGTTTTTCAAACCGAATTGCCTACGTCGCATCTTCTGGTTGGCTGGATTTAAATAAATCATAACTAATTAACTGCTTGTCCAAAATTTAAATAAAATATGTTCTGAACTCAAAAAAATCGCATCTTTCTAATAAAAATGATTTCAAAGACTGATTTTGAGTTTATCGAAAGGTGTTTTCTAAAAATGATTTTAATACATAAAAATCACCAAAAATACACGTCAATCTTCATAACTCCAAAATATATAAAATTATATGTTTTCTTAATTAGGAGAACCTAACTAGATCAATGGTGATGTTTTCAGAGTCTAAATTGGAGTTTTGTGTGAAAACTAGGGGTTTCTTTACCTTTATGCATATGCAAAACCCAAATACATGTAATACATTGAAAATAGAAAAAGTGGATCTTGGATCATCTAAAAGTGGTGAAAGTTGATAATTGAATACAATATGAGAGGTATGTGCATTCCTTACACCCTAAGTTGGAAAATTTGTAATCCAAACCCTATTTTACTTAATGAGGCATTAATTGAACCCTATTTCCTTTATTATTGTTTCTCTTGTTCTAATTTCCTCAAAATCAGATTTGATATATTATTTCTTGGGTCTTGGAACCCCATTGCCATGATTATATGATGATTTATCTTTGCACTTTACTATTTCTTGATCATGATGGTTTATTTGGCTATTTAGCTATAGTAGTGGTACTTATGTACAACCACCCATAGTTTAGGGCATGTGTTATTTTTCCCTAGAGAATATGTTTACTCTCCCCCTGGGGAATGTGTTATTTCTCCCCAATATAAATATTTTATAGGTGACTGGGAATGTGATTACTCTCCCCTCATCTATAAGTTGAGGTTCGATAGGTGTCTCAACCCTACTTCATTAATTTAGTCTAATATTAATCATCCATGCAAGTTCATTATTATTAGCTTTGGCAAGAATATTTTGTTTATGCCTCATTCTCTTGGCCCTCTCATCTTATGATGAATCTATAACCTTAAGTTTCATTATTGTTTTATCTTGTTTCTTGTTCACTACCTATGACACATTCATTGTTTTGCTTTCCCTTTTGCTGGGTGCTTTCCCAACCACCCAGGTTAGGACAAGGTGATGGATTGAACAAGGAGAGCATAGCTTTTGGCAGGGACCTAGCACTTGGAGATGTTATTTTGGAGACAAGATTTGAAGTAGTCTAGAATTCCCTCTATCTAGATCCTAATTGTTGTATCTTGATGTAAATCCTAATGGGAAAATGATGTATTTTTATGTGAAATTGAATATAGTCAGAAATTTTATTTTGATGTTTCACTATTGGTCTTTGTATACCATTATAATAAATTTGGAAAATTTATACCTATTCCATCGTACCTTTGAGTGTGTTTGAAATGGATGTTAATTCTTTGAATTTTTAGTAAAGGGGTGATTTCACTCTTTTACACTCTCCCTATCCCTTCTTGATGTCTATACCTTGTCCCCCTTGCTTGGTAGAGAAGAATGAGCTGAAGGTATAAGAAGGTGGACAATCTACCTTGAATGTGCAATTAGGGTTCAGATCTACCCTCTCTTTGAGCTTGTGGAGCTTCCTTAGCTTGTTCTTGACCTGAGAAAGTAAGATATCCTTCTTTCCCTTCATTTTTCTAGCTGCCCTACCTCCTTCTCTCTTCTTCTTGGTCGTTCCCATGGTGTTCCATTGTAGAGCTTGTGCTAGATCTTAAAGAAATCCTCGTTCTTGCTTCCTTGACCTAGGGTTTGCTTCCTTGCTTGGAGAAGGAGCTAGCTCGACTATGTGGAGTGATCAAGCTAGGGTTTTCTTCTCTCTTCCTCGAGATACCTTACTATTTGGAGCTTCACCTTCTTCCTATAGGCCACTTATATAACTTTCTCCACAATTATTTCTTACTCCTTGCTTGCATGCACTATATCTTGCTCTTAAATGATGTTCTATGATGTTCTAAGTAGAAAGGAAGCATCTTTGCCTAGGGTTTGAGCTTAAGTGCTAGTTCTTGAGTAGTTATCTTCTTATATGTACCCTAAACATTGTGCACGAGCCTTCTTTGGTAGAGTAATCTCTAGACCTTGCTTACATGTGGACAAATGATGGTCTTTCCTCTCCAAACAATGGTCATACCTAGGGCTTATGAGATGTTTTCCCTTATTCTTTTTCAACCCAATGGTTTGGGTCTTGTTGCTATTTTGCTTGGCCTTTGTGTGCCAACTGATGGTGGTCACTTAGTTATTTTTTATGGTTCTATCTCTTGAATACAAGTGTTGGTTATGTTTCTCTCAACATACATGGTTTGGTTCCCTACAAACGATGGTTCTCTTTTAGGGTTTGGTGTTGATTTCCTTCCTTCATATGAAACTCAATGGTTGGTGCTTGGTTCTATTTTGGTTGACCTTCTTGTGACAAATTATGGTCATGTCTTAGAAACTATTTTGGGCTATCTCTTGTGCTCACAACTGATGGTTTAGTTTTACCTCACAAATGATGGTTTTCCTTCTCTCAGAAGATAGCTTTCCACCTAGGGTTTTGAGATGAGTTCCCTCTTAAGGTGAAACTTGATGGCTTGGATTTTGGGACTGTTTTGGTTAGTTTTTTTGTGCTAACTGATGGCCTATACTTAGGTTCTATTTTTTGTGTTCTTAAGCTAAAGAAATGATGGTTTTAGTGCCTCTTTAATTAGAGAACTCAATGGTTTTATTTCCCCTCCAGTCTGATGGTTTTACTTAGAGTTTGAAGCTTGCTTCACCACCTGTTGACCAAACTCGATGGTCACACTGGGTTCCACAATTGATGGATCTTTTGAGTCAACAACCAATGGCTTTTTTATTCGATGGGCAACAACCAATGGTTGTTATGATTCCTAAGTCGATGGTATCTCTAACCAATGGTCCTCAAACGTAGGTTGTCTTGGTTCATAGTTCCATGGTGTCAACCAATGGCCCTTCTAGTTTCATGGTCCGATGGTGGTCCTGGAAACCACAACCAATGGAGGTCCTAGACACCACAACCGATGGTGGTATTGGACACCACAACCAATGGTGGGCTTTATGTCCACAATCGATGGTTCCTTTAAAGTCAGCAAACGATGGTGTTTCTTGTATCAACAACCGATGGCTTGATTAGGTCATGTTTGATAACTTGTCTAGGTCATAACTAGATGGGTTTACTAGACATATCATTCAAGGATTTGTTTCTTTTGTATCCTATAGATTTTCTTATCCAACATCCAATGGTTTTGGGTGAAGCTCATGGTTTGATGATTTGGTTCTGATGATATAGGACTGATGGATTTATGCTCATAAATTTTTAGTCTTACCTTTTCCCACGTATGAATGTAAGATAATAGTCACCATAATGAGTTTATGTGTAATCACTAAACTATCTTGTCTTGTTACACCTAACCCTAATACAAATGGGTGATGTTGGTTAGTCATACTTAGTCTCCTTATGTGATTTTTATGATGATGGAATATTCTCTCAATGTTGTTGTAACCCCAGTATGTTGCTATATGAACATCATAAGCCTCTTAATGCAATGTTATGCTAAACTTGTGTATCACAAGTATGGTGATGGTTTGTTGAGCTTGTTATAAGGTGTGGAAAGATAACTATGTTCTTGCAGGTGGCTATGAGAATGATCTTGATGACATTTGGGTATGATTGGGCCATAATGGAGGTGTACTCCTCTTTATGTTGATAAGGATTGGTACCCTGAGATAATGTGATAGGGATTTATATCATGTGATGGTATCAGGATAAGTATAGTCTCATGAATGGCAATGAAATAGTACCATGTGATATTGAAATAAGGATTATGTAGCATATGTTTTATTTCTTCTGGAGTTGTTATACATATATGCTTGTTAGAAATAAATTAGGGCTTGTATGTCACGAGATTAGTTATGTTAATTAGATGAAACCCTAATTATGTAGTACCCTGAGCCATAAAACCATTCAGTGTTAGAACTTGTTGGATGGGGAAACGAGTATTCCTAGGGGAAACTCGGAGTGCAAACTGTTGAGTATGCGGGGTGCTAGGAGTGTACATCCTTAACATCTTGATCCCGAGGTTTTGAGGATGGCTATGGTCATACCTCAAAAGTAGAATGAATGTGGTCATATTTTCTAATTTTTGTACATGTGATATGATTGAGGATAGCTACAGTTGTACCTCGGATGATAGGGTTTGAATACACAATTTCACTAGTATCGTGACCTTTATAAGGGTGGACTAGGCTATTTCACTAGTGTCGCGACCTGTACCAAGGGAGGACCAGGTTGTTATGCAGCTTAACCTTATGTGTCACTGTGGTGGGCCCATACTGAATAGTGTGGGAGAAGATCTTAGGATTCTGGCTCCCCTAGATCTTGTATAAAACATATTATGACCAAGCAATGGTCAGTTCAACTTTGAGTGGTATGACTCAAAGTCCCCAGGGCTTAATAAATAACATAATCCAATCATGTATTACATTTTTTAGGGTTATACATAGCACTTCACATTGGATTATAACCCTTGTTTGCTCCTTTTATATATATATGTTGTATAATGTTCTATAGATGTTGACTATGCTTATGTTGTTAGGCTTGCTATAGATGTTATCTATGCTTATGTTGTTAGACTTGCTATAGATGTTAGCTATGCTTGTGCTGCTAGACTTTCTTATGATGTTAGATATCTCATGTTGTTAGATATGCTTATATTTTTAGCCATTCCTATGTATTTAAATATGATTATCATGTTAGACATGCTAATAAATGTTAGCTATACTCATGATACTAGTTAGACTCATGATGTTAGTTATGCCCATAGTGTTAACTACACCTGATATCTAAGAATAATGTTAAGCTTTCAATGCTACAAATAGGACTTTGAATAGAACTATTTTGAAGAATTTTTATATCTGGTAGTGCTATTCTGTTATATACTATGCCCTATCTATCTAATTTCTTAACTTGTTGTAACCAATAAGCATTGTTGAGAGTTATATCTCTCGTTGGGACATGGGTCTCACCTTGTGGGTTACAACATATTTTTAGGTGATCGGAAGTAGTGACAGAGTACATGTGGCAGTGAGGAGGAGATGTGACGATGGACCTTAGAGAAGGTTGTCTAGATGTCTAGTGTGTCCTAGAGTCATCCATGTACTCTCAGGTTCAAGCAGGAAAGTTTGTAAATGATTTTTCAATTGACTTGAGATTTTGGTAGCATTTGATGCCTGTATATGTGGATAATGCTCTTCTGTATGTATATAGTGTGGTTGATGCCACTGAGTAATTGTAAAATATATTTGGCTTGATGTATGAATACAATCAAGATGTTGGGTATCTATGTAAATGTTCTTGAGTATGTTGGTGAAATAAATCCGTCTTAATTATCCACTTTTTCTGCTATGTATTTAATTAGTGAGCAGTCGTGTTTTGAGTTTAGAGTAATCTCGTTTAGTGTGATAGGTGCTAAGAAGTGCCTCCTATAATATTTGGTAGTAACATAATGAAAGAGTGCATGAACATAAAGAAATGAGATGTGACAAAGTCTGGCCTATTGTTAAAGTTGATATTGAAGGTTATTCTTTATAATTGCATTTTGGTTCCTTATGAAGCTTGTCTTATGCTAGATTGCTTTTTGACTCTGGCTCTATGGCTGGTGATCTTTCTCTATTTAGAGATCCAGTATGTGGTTTTCTTTGCCTTTCTTTTGGAGCTCTGGATTGGTTATGGGATCTCTCCACTATGCATAATTTTGATCCCCTTCTAGTTTCTTTCTTTCTTTAATATATTTCCTTCTCTTTTGTATATAAGTTATGGTCCATGTATAGCTTTTCTTTTGCAGACCTCCATGCCTGCCCCTATAAAAACATAGGTGTATTCAGGATTCTCTCTCAAATCTCTCTATACTTTTTTCTTTTTCTTTTACAAAATTAAAAAAGAGAAAGCACATTGATCGACCAAAAAAACATAACAATCGTAAGGTTTATGAGCATCCAAAAAGTCATTAGGTACAACTTTATACAACTTAAGGGAGATAAAAGGGTAGGTCAACTAAACCTTTAGCACAAAACACACTTTTCCTAGTCCTCACTTCATATCCAGGACTAAGGTTTTAGATTGTATTCCATCCAATTCTAGGTTTTATATACCAAACTTCACATATTACTTCTTTGTGAATTAGTTCGAGAAAACATTGATGAAATCCATAATATCTTTTTTGTACATATAGTAGTCTAATAGAAAATAAATCCAAAATGCACTGTGAGAACCAATTCACAAAGTATTTCATATTAGCATCTCTCAAATCTACTACTTTAACATCCTCATCATCAACTGCATTCTAAACCAAAACTCATAATATCCACAAAGACACGTCACAACTAACCTACATATTAGGGTATGAGATTATGTGTTCAATCACATTAGTGTTTATTTATTAATATCATCATGTATCCATCATAATGTTCTACATCTTTCTTACATCATCTCATCTAGGGTAAACATCTCATATAGGGTTTTTACATAGGGTAAGGGTCCTATAAGGATATTATGGGAAAAGAGAGGAAACCTAAGGGAGATAAAATTGAAATATTCTAAATTAGACAATCAAGGCTCTAATACCATCTTGTAGGAGTGGGACCTAAGGAGATCCATCCCTTATCAATTTAGAATAAACTCATCTGGTCCAAACAAACTAACAAGTATTATATAATAAGTGTTTGTTCTCTCAAATGAATGGTATACAATAATAGTAGTGGAAATAGGATAGTGTGAGAACATTCAATTTACAATATTACATAATAATCTCTCATCTGGGGTTACACGAAGATAACAACTTCAAGATATAAGTAGAGGGATAATAAACTATCTCAAGTCTATCTACAAAGAGTCAGCTCCACTAATCTAAGGTCAGGTCATCATATCAAGCCCTTCATGTCCTTCACCTAAGGGGTTGGAAACATAACCTACAAGAGAAGACAAAATGGAAGTTCTCAACATAAAATTCAGTGTGTGCATATAAATAGGAATCAATCAATATCAAGGAAAAAGGATAACAATACACTCTAATAAGGCATCCCATATCAAAAGGGAAAAAGAAAATCCAATGGATATCAAAGAGTACATTTAGAGGAGATAAACAATCATGAAAATTTTCTTGCCTTTAACAATCTAACAATAAAGTATCACCATCATATACAGTTATCAACAGTGCATGTTGAAACAATTAGACTAACTTTATTTACATAGGACTAAGACCCATAAAATCTCAAGCCTAATAAACAGTTATCAACAGTGCATGTTGAAACAATTAGACTAACTTTATTTATGTAGGGTTGAGACCCATAAAATCTCAAGCATAATATATAGGGGTGGAAAATGCACACCCTAGGTGGAGTATGCACACCCTGTACATATATACAAATGGAATATGCGCACTCGGGATGGAACATGCAAGTCCAAATATTATGGCATGTGTATCTCTACTAGAATATATGTTTAGTCTATTGTACATGCACAAAAGTGTAGAGGGAAGAAATAGGTTTAGGAAAACTCAAATAAAGGGATGAGATCATCCAACTAAAATCAATTTGGGTCAGAGGACCCATAACCAAATATCCAGCCATCTTCACAAGTAAGAAACATCATAAGATCATAAAAGTCCACCACTCAGAGTTAGGTATTCATCTAGTTCAATTTATCAAATTAGAGTTACCCCATGACATGGGATGAACAAAGATACAAATTAGGATCAAACAAGCATATCCAAAAATATAAGGAGATCAATATATCAACATCAACATGTAATCACTCATACAAGACAACATCTCAAAATAGAGAGAGAATTGTATAGGGTAATATGTCCAATGAACAAAGAGGGAGAAAATTATAGGTGATTTCTCAATGTGATTAATAAGAGATGCAACAAAACTCATCTCAAGTCTAGATATATCAAGGGTTAACCCAAGGTCCAATATATGATCTTCAAAAAAACCTATTAAGCATATATATAATTAGGGTCAAGTTCACATTAACTATATAAACACTAAAAGTTGTCCTTTTATTATCTAAGATATAGGTTGTCAACATCATACCATCTTGCCCTGATTTCATGACATATTTTACTTTATTTTTATGACTTATATATTATTACATATCAACTTTAGAAATTCTGACTGATTAGGAAAGATCCTTAAACCTCACATAATTATGACTTTGGATTTAGGTGATGAAAATCATACAATAGTGTGGATAATTTCATTAAGATTCAAGAAGACATTTCATTATATTTTTCTAATAAATTGATAGTTTAGTAGGAATTTGGGAAATATTGACCAACCAAAAATTAGACAAAAAACCATGTGTTCATAAAAATCCACTACTAGATGGGTCTAGATGATGTGGCCCTATGGGAGAAGATCGTCCAGATCAGGCCTCGTGCAACCCTCTAAGAAGACATGGTAAAAAAGAAGAAGGAAATAAAGACTAGAATGTCCTCAGTTTAAAAGATGGACTAAAATCATCAAGAGGGTAAAAAAGACAATTAACTGAAAACAATGTTCATCTTTATACTATGAAGAACTACTATATTGATGCACAAACCTCAAATTTCTCCACTAAATTCTACTATGATTAAAGTCAAACCAGCGTTTCCACTACCTCCTTTGTCTCGTTCATGTTTCAAAAAGCCCATATTTGAGTTTCCCTAGTGGTTGGAGTGACCGACATCCCTCTTGTAATGATTGTTTGAGGTGGAGGAACTTGGATGACTGGATAGGCAAAATCTCATTGAAAACTGATCACTAGAAACTACTCGACATTGGTCGTAAAAAGTAAAGGTGAAGAAAAAGAAGGAAACTGCAAAGTGCAACTCTTGATTGGGTAAATCAATCCTACAATAGGTGAGGGGGGGACTAGGAATACTTGAATCTGGAAGTATTTGTTCATTGAACAGGTTTGCATGATCTCCATGAAGAGTTCTCAACCCTACACAAGCTTCATGATAGTCCAAAGTTTTGAGACAACAAGGAGTTGGCTTCACATCCTGAAAGAATTTGGGTGGCTATGCTTGAGGGAAAACAAGATTAAACCAAGGTTGTCAAGAGCCTCAGTGTGGTATAGGTGGCATGAAGATTTCATAGGGTGTCGATTGCCTATAGAGGTGAGAAGAGAAGTGAAGCAGAGCAAAAAAATGGGAAAGAAAGGGGGTCGTAGTCAATGAAATAGTAGAGTATACCAAACCCTAGACAACCCATGATAGATGGATGTGGAAACTTGCATAGAAGATGATGGAGAAATTATCTCAAGAAATTTTGAAGTAGAGATAGAAATAACTGTGGAGTGGGTTGGGTGACTGTTTAGTCTATTTCCTATTTTGGCCCTAGGTAGAAGAGGATGACCGACCATACGTTTGGGATCCAACAATCACTAGTAGATCAATATTAGTCAAGAACGTCTGGAATTGAAGTGTAACACAAAAAAATGTGAAACTTTTGGAAAATTTGAGGAATCATATGACTAAAACATAGTTTCAATGAAATTGTGACACAATTATCACATATTATCTTGTTTTAATAAATTGGGATAGATGTAGGTCGTCACTCAATATGAAACTAGGTAACCAATCTAACTAGGACCCAAGAAATCAAGTTTGAGTTTGGATTTCAGTTTTAAAAAAAAATTATTATGAGTTCTAATAATTGGGATTTAGTATCATTATGTTTATATTTATTATTATATATCAATACTAATAATAAACATTCATCATTTAGGTCCTATTAACTTCAAATTTCTACTAAAAGGGTTACTTTACATTATTATGCACGAAATAGGTTTTCATTCAATAACTCATCAAGTTCATGAATGCCAACATTAACTTATATAATATCATATTGTTCTTATCTATTTACGTTAAAGGCTCAAATATTCTTCCACTTCATATTAAGCATGAACTACTTATGTTTACTCAGTATGTTTATTTAATCCCATCCTCCATTATACATGCATTAGTGAACCATGTAGCATATTTGACATAATTAATTAATATAACTTACATGTAGAACGACACGTAGGTTATGAAATTTATTTTAGTATTATTAAGTCATCTTATTTTATCATGATACCTCAGGATGCTAATGTGTCACATGAGGTACCAAGCATGCATATATTTGCTTGATAAATTAGCATTTAGGGAAACTAGAGCATCTTACACAACATCACTATATTTCAAGCCTAGGGTTAGATCACGTATCCATTTCATCAGCATATGATGATCTATATCTCTAGGGTATGATTAGGGTTACATATGACATAGTTAGGGTTTATACATGAGTTACATCATTACATGTGTATTTAATATTCATTAAGGTACAAACGAGAGCATTAGGTTTATGTGTATTGTTTTTGGTCAATTCTAGATATCCAAGCATACCTACCTATTATCCATGTGATTAAGGTTTCTAGAGACAAGATGTTAGATTTTGATATGTTACAAGACTCTTACCTCACCCAGATGTAAGGTTCATTAGGCATAAGTATTAGAGTCTTTACTTAATACACCTACACAGAGGTTAGATCCCCTTAGGACATCCTGGGTTTCAAATAGCATCCTGTCAAAACATGAGGTGGTCTAAGTCTTCTATTTGAGGAGTATCTTAACTTAGGAATTTCACTATCAGTCATGTTTTGTTTTAAGGTTAGGATATCTACCTCCTTGCCTCTGATTTTTCCTTCTCAAGTTCTATCCCTCTCTAAGGATGTATAACACAAGTCCTAACACCAGTTGACCTCCTTAATAAAGAGTTTGTGTTTCATGTTGATCATGTCCTATTACTTAGCTCATCAAGATTCATTCATCCCCTCATGATTTCTAGGGTGATATGTACCCATGGAGTGATCTTATCCTAACCCATCAGGCCTTATGGAGTGAGAGTCTCTCCTATCTCTTGGGCCTTATGCACCTTTGTATCCCCCATATTTGACCATAGGGTTGATTGAGGGCTATGTCTTGCATAGAATTATGTGGAAGTTATAGGTTTAATAAAAATTAATGATTTATTCCAAAATAGGGGTTTTCTAATCTGATCAAGATCTTATGTCTCAATGATTCATCCCAATTCGGGCATCTTTTTTTATCTCATAAATTTACACAATAGATATATCTCAAAATTCAAGGTTTCATCATAATGTGTGTTTACAAATGCTTTTTCAAAATACAAAAAGGACATTTTTGTATGCATAATTCATGAGGTATAATATATGTCTTCTATATTATACCACTATGTTATAATGTATATCCTCTTTTAGATTTGGGTGATTCTAGGATATCCAAAATTATCTCAAAATTTAAATTAGGGACCAAGTGGTTCAACTCATCTTTTAAGGAGTCTAGTCTAGAATGTTCTCTCATTTCTTATTAGGTAGTTAGGCTCTCTAACCACATATCATGGCCCCATGAATCTAGACTATACTTTCTCCATAAGGTCTTTCGCTTTACATGGGGTGACCCTCCACATACCTGACAACCACTCCTTAAAAGAGAGTTTGTTTTTACATTAATCTTTGCATAACCACTACGTTTTTGTGTATAACACTATATACATGTACCATATACTTGCATGTTCCATGTATTTATATGACCACTATGCGTACCTGGCATACTTGCACGATTGTTTGTACCTTATGTACATGCATGCATGCAATCCTACATAGAATTGGTGACAAGTATGGCTTACTCAACTTATTCAAGTTTTCCTAACCCTAGTTCTTTCATAAGATTCACTTACCCCAAGCATTTGTGTGTGCCAGCACGGAATAGTCAATCCAAACAAGAAAGCTTAGTCATATTTTTACATTCTTCATATCAATCTTTTTAGGTCCTTTTCGAGATCGACCCTTATTATGATTTCGGTATCCTTTACTCAGTCACAACCATTGTGAGCCATATAACATCATACAATTGTTTGATAGACTTCAATATATACTTTCTACAAGGTAGTATTCTGAGTTCAGGATGGGTATGTGATTTCCCCATGGTGGATGCCTTCACTAGGAGATTTATATACATATTTTATTTTCATATAATCTTGATCTACTAGGAAGGCATCCTAGTTTATCACTCTGGTAACTCCTAAATTTGCTTTCATCCTTATCTTTCTTGAGAGGTTTCTCTTACCCCTTGACTTAACCATGAGCAGTGTTGTACGACTCCTTGAAATTCATCTTCCTTGTCGAGTCCTCAAAAAACCCTGATTAACCCATCAAAAATTCCTTTCAAACCAAAGGTATGGTAGTGTCGTATCATCATACCTATCAAAATAGTAAAATCTAGTAATAGCAACCAGGGATTAAGGTTCATGGAAGGAAAATTAAGCAACCACAATTTCTCCTTTTAGGATATAAGTATCCTTCAAAAAGTCATCACTTATATACCTATATCCAGCTAGGCATTAAATACATGTGGTTGGGTTTATTAATTTCTCTCATTGATTCATGTTCATGTGAGTATAACATGTATGTGTATAAAGTCATGCCCTTAATTCGAATTCTGGTAGTTTTTAGAAGGATATTCAAGTTGACATGATTAACTTCCTCACTATACCCTACTATTCCTTGTAAGATCACTTACTTCTTCTTAGGTGTATTAGGGATCAAAAGGGAATTTCTGGGGATAGGGTTTGATCCTCATGAGGCATTTTCTAGGGTTTATCAAACTCTAGGATCGTGTGTTCCTCTTTGGGGTTTTAGGTGGTATACTTATACCCTTATATTGTTAGGGTTTTCATGTACTTATGTATTACCTTCCATTGTTCATTTTATCTATTTGGATTATGATCTCTGATCAAGGTTCAAAGATAGCTTACATATTATTTGTTCCTTCTTTTACTCCATCCCTCACTAGAGTTGTTCATATATGTCTACTTTATTTTATTAATCAAGCATACACGTTATAAATATATATATATATACATGTGTATATATATGTGTGTGTGTATTAATATATGTGTGTGTGTGGTTTTACCATAAGGACAAACCCTAGAACTTCTAGGAACCTACTATGATATGGAATAAACTTGGTATATGCAAAATATCTAAGGTAGATGAAAAAAACATTATGATAAATAAAGTTATCATTATAAAAACCTAAAATTTGGTCATCATTATCACCACCACCACTATCATCATCATCATCCAAGCCTCAGTTCGGTCGGCTACATGGATCCTTCATTTCCATTCATTATTATCATGGGACATATTCTATTCAAGATGTAGAGATTTTGAATCTATACATCTACATCTCGACCAGAATATGTCCCATGGTAGAGCTGAATGGAAATGAAGGATCCATGTAGCCGAACCCAACATAGTTGGGACTGAGTCTTAGATAAGCATATATATATATGGATTGTGGGGAGCTTCTTGTGTGTGTACTTGTATATTCTTAATAGTTTAAGTCCATGGACACTTGGAAAGATACTAGAACTTCAACTTTTTCTTTTTCTTTATCTTAAAGTTTCATATACTTATTCCTAAGCACCAAAATGAGACATTTTCTCTCCTCCACTTCCCTCCTATGAAACTCATTCTCCCTTAGTACTTCTATGAATTTTCTATCCAAGGGAGAAGAAAGAGGGGATCTTCTTGGAAAAATAATCTAGGGTTGCAATTGACTTCCTTTTAGGGTTTAAAAAGCTTCCTTCTAGTGATCTTGACCTAAAAGAGTAAGCATCCCCTTATTTCCTCTGTTTATTTCTTTATTATCCTTCCTCCTACCTTTATCTAGGTCGTAACCTTGATGTTCCATGATAGAAATTGCTCTAAAGCTCTAAAACCCTACCTTTCTTGCTCCTTATGCTTAGGGTTTTCTCATTTGATGAAGAAAGGTGCTAGATGGACGAGTTCACAACTTATGCTTGGGTTTCCTACCCTACTTTTTCATGTTTTCTTATTTTTAGGAGTTTATCTTCTAATTAGAGGCAAGTTTTATAACTTCCTCCACATTTATTTCTTACCATAAGCTTGCTAGCTCATGTTCTTGCTTGAAAATGATGATACATGCACTAAAAAGCTATGCTTGACTTGGATTTTGATTTTTATAATGTTCCCTATTATGATTTCAGTTATATATGAATCTTTGATCATGTAAACATTATTCCTAAGGTATAATATGACTTGGATCATGTTGGTTTGAAAACCTATGGTGCTAAGCACCTATCAACCAATGGTCAATTTTAGGGTTTAAAGCTGATTTCTTCCGTAAACCCATGACCCGATGATGGTACCATTGCAACAACCCTGTGGTGTTGTCTTCATGACAACTGATGGTCAGGATCAAAGGTGTTAGATGATGGTGACAACCTATGGTCACCCCCTTAGGTCAGGTTTTGTATCAATTAGAAGTTTAATGGTCAACCATTAAGTACCCTACTGATGTTATCAATCAATGATGACATTAGATTAATATTTGATGTTGATTAATGAATATAGTGCTGATATAGAAACCTATGGTGACTTAACGGTCACTAATGATGGTGGATCAGGTCTCCACAACCTATGGTGAGTTAATCATATATTTTTAGCATCAATTGAGCCTTAGACCAATGGTTTCTTGGGTTACTTGATGCAATGGTCAGACCTATACTGTAATTGATGGTTTTAACATATGAACTTGACTCAATGGTCAAGATATAATGTTTATTCCTCAAATAAAGTGGAATGATGGCTAATTTAATATGTTGGTCCTAATAATAATATTTATACAGTTTCCTTTATATGATCAACTTAAGGAGCTTACTTGCTGACAATGGATGGCTTGTTTTAAATGAACAATCGATTGTAGATTTTACCCTACTCTCAATGGAACTTTTTATGTTGTTAATAAAGGGATGTCTAGGGTTAGATTGTGACTCTTTCTAGGAACAAATCAAGGACTTCATAGGTGGTTTATCCAAGGTGTTTACTTATGTAAACAACCAATGGTCTTACCTTTTAAACATCCAATGGTTCTGGGTGACATTTTGGTATGGTGATATGAATTGAATGATGATGGAACAAATGGAGGGTTACCCTTAATAAGGTAGTCTTACCTATTCACTCATATGAATAGAAGGGATGATAATCATATTGTGTTGATATGTAACCCGAATGAGGTATATCTTATTATACCTAGCTTTAATATAACTAAATGATGGCAATTGGGTATGAATAGTCCTTGAATGACTAATACAATCATGGAGTACTCTGCAACATTTATTGAAACCCTAGTATGTTATAACTCGATGGTTAGACCTTGATTTATGTGTAGGTTCATACTTGAGAATGATATGGAATGTGAGTTTTATGCTTCACCTTATGCATCCATGATCCAATGGGATGTCGTGAGTTAGGGTTTGGGTATAAGTGATGATTACTAACATGAATATAATGTATCTTGTTGAACCTAACTCTAATGCAAATAGATAAAGATGAGTATTCATGTTTAACATTCTTATATGATGGAATGATGGTGGAATAACCTCCTTAATATGATCATAACCTTAATATGTTAATTGTTGGTTATCATAGACACATGGTTGATACTTTATTTTGCTAAACATGTGCATTATGAATATGATGAGGGTTAATAATATCTAGATTCCTTTCATGTTGATGTAATAAAGGAATGTTCTTAATGTTAATATATAACCCTGCTATGATTGTTTATGAATATCTCCTAGCTCATTAATGCAATATTACGTTGATCTGGTGTATTATATGTAAGTGATGTTGTTGAGCCTTGTTATGAGGCATGCAAAGATAATGATGATCTTGCAAGGAATAGTATGATGGTCTTAATGACCTTTGGGCATGGTTGAGCCCTGAATGAGGTGTAATCCTCTTATGTTGATAAGGGTTGATACCCTATGATATTGTGAAAAAGATTAATATCTTGTGCTAGTATGATGGTCTTAATGACCTTTAGGCATGGTTGAGCCCTGAATGAGGTGTAATCCTCTTATGTTGGTAAGGGTTGATACCTTGTGATATTGTGAAAAGTATTTATATCTTGTGATAGTATGATGACTAATGTGGTCTCATGAATGGCAAGTGAATAGTACCATGTGATGATGAGATGATAAATTATGTTCCACACATTTTATATCTTTTAAAAGTAGTGATATTTATATGCTTTTTAGAGTTGAATTAGGGTTTGTATGTCCACTTATTTGATGCAGCCTTATTTCACCCAATTGGCATAACTAATCAAGTGAAACTCTAATCATGTAGTGCCCTGTGCCATTGATCCATCTGAGTGCCAGAATTTGCCTGATGGTGAAACAAGTATTCCTAAGGGAAACTCAGAGTGCATACTGTTGAGTATGTGGGGGTGGCAAGTTGATGATATATCCTTGTCATCTACAATGAAGGTTGTGGAGGATGTCTATGGTCTACATCTGATGTGATTGAGAATGGCTGCGATCGTGTCTTAGTGATTATATATGTGACAAGATTGGAGGAAAATTGTGGTTGTACCTCAGATAGTAGGGTATGCGTACCCACCTACTTTCACTAGTGTCTTGACTTATACCAAGGACGGACTAGGCTGTTAGTAGCTTGACCTTATGTGTTGATGTGGTGGACCCGTACTGACCGGGGGAAGAGAAGATCTTAGGAGTCTGACTCTTCCTAGATCTTGTATGGCACTGATTTTGACTTAGAAATGGTCATATGGATTTTGAGTGGTATCCTCAATTTCCTTAGGGCATAATAAAAGATGTAAGACAGCCATGTAGCATATCTATTTAGGGTTATACACAATGCTTCATATTGGATGAAAACCGCTATTTGCTTTCTTTTCACTGAGATCATGTATAGTATAATAATAGATAATAGATATGGTTATGATGTAGTTATGTTCATGTTGTAAACATGCTCATGTAGTGAAATATATTGACACTAATGGTTAAGATGTTGCTACTAGCCATGCCTATGTAATTAGAAATGCTTAAACTAATAATCATGCCTATGTAGTTCATTGTGTTATGATGTTAGTTCTACTTATGATATAGATCTGTTCCCTTTATTTGAGATGCCAATATTGATGACCATGTTATGTTACTAGACATATTCATGATGTCATGGATGCTTATTCTACTAGATTGCTTGTGTTGTTATCAATGAATATGATAATAGTCAAATTAATGATAATGATTGTTATCAGATCAATTTGATGATTTTTGAGTTGATATCTATCCAAAGAAATGGATTTATTTGTTACCTATATATGCATTGATAATCATACTTGTTGCTAAGATTATTTGCTTAATCTATTTACCATACTTAAACTGTTCAATTTGTTCAATTGTTTATAAAATACTCCAACTGCTTAGTTATCTACTATTTAAAATGTTGTAATCATTAAGCATTTTTGGAGGTTATATTTCTTACTGGGACATGGGTCTCACCCTTGTGGTTCGTCACTTCTTTTTAGGTAATCTAAAGTGATGAAAAAAACATGTGGCAGCAAAGAGGAGCTATAGTAATGAATCTTTGAGAAAGTTGATTTGATGTCTAGTGTGTCCTAGAGTCATCCCTGTACTCTTAGGTCCGGGAAGGAAAAGTTTGTATATGGTGTTTCAAATGAATTAAAATTTTGTTACCATGTTAATGTTTGTTGTGTGACATATACAAATATTGTTCTCCTATGTATATATGTTGTAGCTAAGGTGAAAGAACAATTTGTATCAAATTCTTGGCATAGTACATATATAAGAAAGATGTTGGGCTCTTATGAAAATGTTTCTGAGTGGGTGCTAATGTTGAAATCAGCTTTAATTTACCCATATTTTTGGGTATGTGGTTAATTGGTGATTGATTGTGCTTTATGTATTGAGTAATCTCATTTAGTGTAACGGGTTCTTATAGGGACAATGTTTTTAAGAATCTTTCTAGTCGTATCTAGTTGAATCAAGACTAATATTTATAATAAGAGTTGATTTCGGTATAGTTAAACTAATTGCATGAAAGTAAAAGAGCGGGATTACAACTGAATTTAGATTAATGATGGGAATCACCGGGGTGGAATCAGGTTTCACCACCACTACACATGAAAACACATCCAGACGAGAAACAACTATCCAAACAGAGTAGAAAACCATCCTTTAGAACATAGAGTTTGCATAAGCATCTCCATGGGCTCAATATCTCACTATCCACGGGTCGCACACTTACTACTATAAAGATATCCCTTCAGAAGTTTTTGTTAGGGCATCAACCATGTTAATAAATATTCAAATACTAACTATTGAAGTTCTCCCAACAAAGGAATATAATAGATCATGCAGGAAGGTGATCAATCCACAAAGCCTGCATTAAATGACTAACAGAAAAATAAAAAGTTATATACAAGTCATTGAGTGTTATAAAATGGACATGTAACCATGGGCAGCGGGGCTAGTTCCTGCTCCCCAACGAAGAGGACTACTCACTCCTCATGATAGAAATAAAAATAACAAGAGAGAGGGAAGATTCCACCATGGTCATGGTGAAGAATATGGTCCTAGCTCGGTGGAGAAACGATCTTCTACACGAGGGTGGGGAAGATTTAGACGAGGAAGGGAAGAACACCAAGACGGATGGGGATTATCTTCTCTATCCTTCTTCCTTCTCTTCTCATGCTCTTACTTGTAAGAGGTGGAGAAGTGGATGGCTGATGGTAGAGTAGCAAGGACACCACATGGGTAGTCTTTGGCGGCGGAGATCATCTTCCTGGGTTGGGCACAGAGCGGCATCCGGTCGATGTGGATGGAGTGGAAATGATGCCTTAAACGAAGGAGGGGTCATCTATTTATAGGTGCAGATCTGGAGATCACCAACTTAATTGTGGGGGTCGCATCCTT